>OW796101.1:10969682-12169682 GCA_941860345.1 Chrysodeixis includens | reverse complement strand
ATGATGTGAATTCCATTGCACCTTCTAGAGCTTAATAACTCTGTGTCAGAATCGTATTTCTGAAGAGTTTTAAGTAACTTTTTGTTTTATGAGAAGACTCGAAAGATATTTAACCGTGGACTGTGATTAAAAATAAAAGTTTTGGGTGTTTCACTCGTACAGTTTGCTGAGGAAAATCCACTTTTCTAGGTCAGTGACTTTCAATTATTAAGAAATATCTTTTTGAATAAAATCACTTATTTCTGTGGTCTGTTGAGATTCAACAATCATTTTCCTTAAGGACTCGTTGGACCAGGAATTAGAAGAATTCTTTAGATTGTCAAAGTTTAGTGCAATTCGCAAATACTTAACTGTTAAATGAATAAAAATGTAATTCAAGTCTAAGATAAACAATGTTATTGAGTTAATGATATCTATAGTAATATTACTTGTCGACTAATAGGCGAAAAAAGAGAGAAATTGGTGTTGAAAAATAGATGTTAACCGATCCTCAGACCTCTGAATGCAAATACAAAATGTCATAAAAATCGGTCGAGCCGTTTCGGAGGAGTTCAATTAAATGGTAGCTACATTTATTGTTATTTCTCCAAACGTCTAACCGTCCCAATTATTTTCCCTAAACAGGACATTTTCCTTATACATCAAATATACTGGTATCCTCACTTTTAAATTCATGTCTATTTGCACAGGTAAAAGTGAAGATCCATTTGAATGACTCATCCAGAGCAAATCAATGTAACAAATAACAATAGGCTGCATTACAATGTAATCGGTAGAGATCGCCACCTGTTCCAGTGCGCAGGCGCAGTGGCGACGCAGACCACAACATCCTGTGGCGCGCCTGCGCGTTCACTTTTACACCTTTTTTCGTGTGAAACTATTACTCCTTGACTATTGTTATTGTTTTATGGACTTCCGTTTATTGTTGTTTATTTCTTTTTTGTTATAGAAATTAACGATGCCTATACTGTATTTAGTTATAGCTCTGAGAATTTTATAGACGTTGAATTTGATTTCTGCTTATCAAGGAATTTTGTTATCATCGTGAGGAAACAATTCTTCTGGTTTAATGGTGAGTTAGGCCACGTCAGAGGCTTACTAAACTTAAAAGCTCTGACACCATGCTGTACATCCAAACATACAAAAAGAAAGAGTAGAACAAGGTATCGTAACCCCATCTCGTTGCGTTATATGACAGTTGTTAATGTGATTCTCGGCTAACAGTGTAGTCAAAATAATTACGAGTAAGTGTGATAATGATAAAGCGTGTAACCAGAGATATAACGAAGAAATTAAAATACGTGTAGGTACATACCTTGCCACCTAACCACTTTCTCCTAAATACAGATCTGTATCAAAGCTATTAACACTAGTCCGGACCAATTACCATATACTTAAGTCAGTTAAACCCATTCTGAGATTAGACTAGCTGTTGCCCACGGCTACACCCGCCTATATGTCGGTTATAGCTTCAAAGATTTACCGTCTTTTCTGATGCAGTTGTTAAAGTATTATATATAATCCAGCGTTTTACTTACAAAAAAATATCAAAATCAGCCAAGCTGTTTAAGCGTGAAGAGGTAACAAACATACACACGCACATAATTTCGCCTTTATAATATTAGTGTGGTAATGCGTATACTTTACGCGTTATCCCATAGTTACTTGTGTATAATAAGCGTTAACTATCGCCCTATATATGGGTTGGTCGTGACTGTTGATCTGTAACGAACGCAGTTAACACTCAACTTTGTTATATCTAGTTAGTGAGCTTTGAGTTTTGTGGGAAAATCTAAGGTTTAAGTAGGCTGAGGTGTGGTTTAAGATATTGATATGCAACACTTTCGATGATGATCACGTTTTGCAAAAAGTGAGAAGTAAGTAAAATGTAATATACCTATTTCAGTGGTTCTAGCTAGCCATGGTTTCCACCCTGCCTTCCCTTTTGCTAGCAAAAATTTAGGGTGTGCAGCGTGTTTAAAGATTGATCTGTTTGTAAAAGATTTTGTCATTTCCTTTAAAATTTTCTTGCATCTATCTAATTTGATTTTAATATTTCCCGTCAAAGGAATTTAGCAATTAATTAGTATGGATGAAAACACACTTATAACGTAAATAATAGACCCAATGTAATGTACCGTGCTACTATAGTCTTAGCTACACAAAGAAAACCTCGTAATGACATAACAGAGAACCAATAAGGTCTTAATACACCTGCGGAAGTCGAACCCGTCGAGCCTGCTCCGCGAGGCAATTCCCACGCACTTTCCACTCGCACTGTTTACTCAACTCGGCTAATTGATTGCTCGGTGTTTAAGATAATGAGATAGCTCTCGTTTTAAGACGTTATGGCTTGAAGATTTGTTTATTGGTCTAGTTTGTATGCTTATATATTATGATGAAGTGACATTATAATTAATTAGCTATTTGTTGCGGTTCCACTCGCGTGGAAGTCCTTCATAGCTGACATACCTTTGTTTGAGGGAGAAAAAAAATCGGTAGGTTTATGTTTGCAAACTCCATGCCAAATTTTATCGAAATTGCTTCAGTCGTTTGAGAGAGAAAGAGTCCATCCATATATTTTCGCGTTTTTAATATTACTTGAATGTGAATGATTAAACTATACATGTACGAATGAGGGGATGGTGGAGATAGGCCGCGAGGGATCGAATTTTGGAGCTATTACGAATATTGAGAATATACTGCAGTTTGTTAGATAATATATTTGTCTTAGTACGTAATAAGGTTGTAGGGAATCGTTTGTTTGAAAATGATTACATGCTGGATGTTCTTCTGGCTCAAATGGAGCAACTTTGATATTTAGCGTAGAGGTAGTTGACACCAAAGATTAACACATAGACTTGCTTTGAATAAAAAAAAATCGTACCTGTAAGGATAAGCAATGTTCAGTACATCCGATTACTCGAATGCGGGGCGCAGTGCACAAAACATATAAAAGGATCCAGTATTTTTTATACAAGTCCTATATGCGAGTAAGTGTGGATTTATTTCAAATTGAATTGCAAAGGAACTCGTAATCGTAATTATTTTTTGCCTACAAGACTTGGAAGTTACACCTGTTGCAAAAAACTTCATCTAGTGCTGTTAAATCACATCCCAACCTATACTTAAAACTTTAATATAAATATATATTGCGAAGAAAATAAAAAGCACTTATTATACCTGCGGATGTGTCAAACAGGATGTAATTACATTTGTAAGTGTATTAATATGTGAATTAGTTTTCGTCTGACGACACTTGCTGCTGAGATTGAATCAGACGACTAGGATGTTCTATTATACTTTAATTAAATATCTAAGGCTTCTATCACCTCTTTAAGTAAAACTATTGTAGCTGTGGGAGTAGGACAGAGTTACATAATGTAGAGCACCGTCTCTTTTCTTGAACTACAATTGTATTTTCAGAAGTGTTGCTTTATTTCAGTTTTTTTTTAATATTCGAAGGCCTGAACACTAAAAAATAACTGAAATAAAAGATTGGAGGCGCTTTTTATAAAAAAAAAATATTCAATTTCGTTGTCTTTTATAGTTATGTGGTTACGTTACTTGAATGTGTTCTAGATTGGACATCAGTACCGGCTCTTAACTAAAACGATATCTACTGTTTAACGAAAATACACGAATGTATTCACCGTTCTTGGTAAGTTTTTAACGCCTTAGATATCAGATTAAAAAGAAATCAAAAGATAATAAACTTTCCTTTAAACAATTTTACTATAATTACACAGTGTACCGATTTAATCGGGCGCATTTGTACCCAAAGACGCATGACGTACTCATCGAGCGATTAATAAGCAGCATTTGAAGGGTTATCTACCTTCGGCGTAATAGCCGGCGGGCCAATTAGGGGCTATTCCACACACAAAACTGCCTCGGCCACGCCACGGGTTGAGATTAGCTTAATTCGAAGTTAAGAGAGCGTTTACATTGGGGCGAGTAAAACAAAAGAGTAGCTAAGTCTAAGTGAGGCAGACGCAGGCGGAGATGGTGAGATGACCTGGATTATTTTTTATTACACTGGTCTCTCGTGGTTCTTGAGAGAGACAAGTGGAAAAATAGTAGGGAGGCCTTTGCCCAGTTGTGGGACATTTCTGGCTAGTAATAATGATAGTGGTGAGTGTGGTGTAGTCATGGCCTGCGTTCAGACTTACTATAGAGAAAAATGAACAAAGCATAGTATCATATCTAGATTAATTGAAAGGTGAGATGTGGTTTGGTTGTTTTGGTTTGGTTACTTTCCCATCACACATCCCAACTGCCCTTAATTGATAAATGATATTTTCACATCATTTCTCTCTTCGCAGAATACATCTTAATTAATATCCAATCAGATTCCAGCGAGCTATTAATTGTTATTAGTTAGTTTCACAACTATTATGAGGCCATGAAGTGTCCGCCTCGGAAAAATCGTGAGAAAATCAAGCGTTGACGACTATCTTAGTAAATTGTCTGTAATTCTAAGATCATGGGAACGTAAGATTAATCATATAGCTAACAGGAAAGCATTAAAAGTTAATAAGTATCCAGTGTTTTATTGAATTTCATGGCAATTGAGGATAGAAAAAAGAAAATTATTTAACGTTAGTAAGTGCTCATAATCATAAATCATTTTGTATGGTTGTATAGCTGTTTGAAAACGGATATATTATTGTTATTTTTGTTTTATAAAGTTACTGTAAATAATATTTAATAACGTGTCTCTCATAGGATTGGTTAAAAGTGGTGTCGATTGGGAATTGTGGAAGGATTTGTGGTGTTGAGGTGGCGTTTGGTCTGCTATGGGACACTATAAGCTGGTGCAAAAATATGTCTAAAACATTAATATAAAACATAAGGTAGTCTGAATAGGTTTACAAACTATTATAGTAATTGATTTCGACATCACCCAAAAAAGAATAAACAAAAATAAACGTTTTTTTCTCCCTAAAAACTATGAAAAGTCCAACGAAAAAATAAATAGTAAAAGGCATGAATATCACAGGTATTCGGGCAATATCCAATCAAACGCAATCACGGCCGACTGACCGCCGCGATCGGCCGCACGTGTGCACACCCCTTTACATCCTAACTGACGCCGGAACCAACTAGTGATGTACCGAACTTCTATTTAACGATTTTAAACTTTTAAACTTGTACACATATTTTATACGACAAACGGGACTTATTCGCGAATCAGTCCACCCGTGACCACGGTCAATGCAACTTGATCGGGAGAAAAGAAATGTCGTATTATATGGCGAATAAGTCCCATTTGTCGTCTAAAAGAAGTTCTACTTGTATGATATCGGTATGTTAAATTTATAGGATATCGTGCCCCTACACGATATTCTGTATATTCAGTTTTTTTATAATGTAATTTATTTTCATGTTATTAAGTTTACAATTACTTTTTATGACTTTATTTTGAGTGGTAATTAGATTTTATGACCAGAGAAAGTTCTTGCGAAAAGAGATATTTAATTAAGATTTTAATTTTAATTTTTTGTTTCCTATCCTGTAAATTCTTATACCTAATCTGTGAGGTTCGAAAGTTTCACAATCACGTACAGTGTGCACAATTAGATTAGGATTAAATTTCTAATCCATTTCAAAACTAAACAATAATATTGTTAATTATGCATTTGTAACACAATAAATTATACATTTTCTGAAATCGATGTTAAAAATAATTGTGATGCGTCCAATAGATATAGCAGATATATATTTTGATAAAAAAAATTACACCCACAATTAAAGCAAATGTGCCAAACAAGATTAGGCATTTATTTATTATTTAAAGGTAGACAGCATATACATCGCACATTACGTTTACATTATCAAAGTATCGATACATTTGACCAACTAATAGCACATCCCTTTAACAACCCGTTCCTGGTTCTACTTTTAATTTAATGGCTCTCGTATAATTGTATCATCGTGTCTGTAACGATTCTTATGCTATGTAACTTCACGCGCGTGTACAGGTAACTATATAATTGGTACTATTTCAGAATGAGTTTTATTGTGAATGGGAACTTGTAATAGGAATCGCAAATCGGAATAAAGGTTATATTTTATGGCAGGTAGGTATATGTTTATTATATGTCATGTATTGTGGTTTTTTATTTAATATAAATTCTGTAATTTTACAAGGATCTTTTGGCACGTGGCCGAAATCGGAATTAATGCTGTCATGTATGAAAAACCATCACTATGGATGAATAGTTGAGTTGATTCTTGATACGAATACACACATCAGCACCCTCATGGTAATGTCATCTATATGCAGAAAGTTCCTAATAGCTCTATTTTGTGTTCCCTCGATCTTTTCCAAATGACATGGTCACAGGCATTTTAAAATCTACCTTTAAATAACATTTTAACATACAATATTTTTCAGGATTATAATTATTACAGTATGTTTTATATCTAGCAAATCTGTTAAACTGTTGTGAGGAGAGATAAATGATGCACAAAACAATCTAACAAAAAAGTCATTGCCAGCGAATACTAAACTCAAAGGGCAAAGTGAAATTAGAATTATGTAAAAAATTTTAAAGCTCAGTGATTGCGGGAAAAGTCTCCATATTTTTCCAACTACCCCCATTACTGCGGACATAATTGTTATGTTAAACGAGATGATTAGCATCGCCAACGACTTGTGAACTCGATTTAAATAATCAACTACTAGCCGCTTAGTCCTGTTCAGATTTGTATAACGACGTTCAGACTAGTTCAGATAATGTATAAATGCAAGAACTCTCTGATTTTTGCTAACAGGATTTTTTTCTACGTGTTTAGACATCTATAGAATGTAGCATAAAAGGAGCATCTAATCTATGCATGGTAATGCGACCTATTATATCAATTAAGGCATTTAGTTGGGCTATAACTATATTTAACTGGTAGAGCATGCCTCAGACATTAAATCCGCCATTGTAATTTTTAACATTAAATAAGTGTAAATATATAAATAACTTCAATTATAAACCTACTAATACACTTCGTACCATATGTAACACGGTGTCCAATTCAATTTGTTGTTCGCTATTGTGGAGTAGTGGCGTACTAGACAGACTCGGTTACAAAGTTAGCCGTACGTCGCGAACTTTGGGCAAAGGTTTATACTAGGGTTTCTGTGCTAGTCTAGCTGGTACACAAAAGACTGGAGAGTTAGACGGAGCCTGTAAAGGAAACTGTAAAGGACAAAAGTATTATCGTTGTGTACGTGATAACAGCGCCCCTAGTGACAGCTATAGTAAACTTATTATCTGTCAAATTATGACAACTCGATGATCCAATAACAGTATAGCTTTTCAGCAAAATAGAGCAAAACTGACAGAAGCAATGTATAATTTACATCTTTTGAAAAGGAACTAAAACTAGTCGAGAAACTTTGAGAAATACCTACCTCATGGGTAAACTCAGTAATAAATCATTATAAATTTATACTTAAAGTTACATTTTCAACCACAACATGTAGACATTTTCTGTTACACATTAAACTAAATGAGTGACACATTTATTATAGTCAATTAAAGAAAAAAAAATCAGGAAATTAGACGGATGGAGTCCACTATCTGATCTTAAATCAGTAGTCTTCATTTCTTGAAACATTATCACCGAGGAAGTTCTCACATTATTTAGTGTAAGTGTCAGAACATCCTGTGTTTTGGAGCGGGGGTAATGTCCTGGAAGCTCAGATAATTCATACTGTATATTCCGCTATCTGCTATGATGTAATGGCGCCGGTGTCGACAAACATTCGCGGTATACACCAGCTTACACGAACCTACGTCATAGATTAATTTTAAAGACACTAAAGTATTAGAATATTATAGGGGAAGAGGACGTCCAAAGAAACGATGCAAAAAGATAATGTCACTTGCGAGATGTCGTCAGATAAGGATCAACTCCCAAAACTTCTAGTAAAAAATAATTTTGTTTTGTCAGATTAGTCTAAAGACAGCCATTACGCTGTCTTTAAAACTATTAAAAAGCTTTTAAAATTTCTCCACCTTGAGAATTATTTTAACAGCCCTCGATCTTATGATTTTTACAGCTTCCGTTTATTTTCACTTTATATTTTTTTATATTTCTCACGGTATACTCACTTACCGGTTGTAAAATAAACAATAAGTCGTTATTACCCCTTGTCTTGGGTAGATTTTTATCCATATTTACAGTTTCCATACGAGTATGATTAACTCGATATTTTTATGAACGATATGAACTGTTATTGCTTATTTATGAGCTATTAAACTACAAAGAAAACGCTTACAAAGTTTCCGTTGAGATAAAATAGAGAAATAAAAATTCTTACTAAGGTGTTGAGACGAAAGTGTCGGATGTAATAGAGAAAATAATGTTTTTTTAGAATGTAGAGAAATCGATATAGCTGTAGTCCTAAATACGGACGAGAATAAAAGCAAAGTTCGTAACATATTCGATCCTAAAACCGCGAGAACTGGGATTGCACTACCAGTAGTTAACGCAAAACGAAACAAAGCGAAAATACAAAATAGAGCAAACGAAAACTTTAATCTGTACAGGATAATAAACAAGTGCCACTAGCGCACGTACAATGCACCTACCACACACTACTAACACAAAATATTACTGCTATTGCGAAAGAGAGACGCTGCTCTATACCATATAGTGCGCTATCACGCTCGCACAACCGCTACAATGTTACTTTATGACTTGGTAGAAGGTCCCACAGAAACCCCAGTATACCACAAGTACTCATTACGAACGCAAAATTTACGCAATTTTTAATTCTTAAACAACGATCCGTGAGTTATTAGGGCGTGGTGTACCTATTATAATCTGGTTCGATGCGGTTATAACCGGAATTTCTACTCTTTCTTTTTTAACTAGGGTTGAGGTTTGAAGATAAGCTGTTTAAAATGTCTTAAAACACGGGATAATTGTACTGGAGACCTTCTACCACCTCTAAAAGTAATAATGAAATCGTTGTGTGAGAGAGATGCCGCTATACACCGTGTATAGTGCTTTCTCGCTTCCACAATGCCAACTTGTCTTACTTTATGTCGTGGTGGTAGGCTTTCAGGATTCTAACTGATGTGCCATTATAGTTTTATAGTCTTGAATACCTGCTGGGTTAGTTTAATGTCGTGCACTGGGTCAGTAGTAAGTACATTACTATCAAGCTTTGGGAAAAATAATCGTTATTGAGAAGCAAAGAATGCAAGCAAGTAGGTTTTCTTTAACACTTGACTCAGAATAATTTAGATTAGATTGAATAGGTGCAGTAAATATGGATAAATTTTTAATTACATAAAACGATAAAAAAAGCATTACAAATAACTTTAATAAGAATCATTTAACTAACTATAATAATATGAGTATTAAAAACGTAACGATTAAAAATATCGTTCACATTTTTTTTATCGCTAAATAAATTGAAATTAACTGTCATTGGAGATCGTAATGGCTTTCCTTTCTACAGGTTGTTGTGCCCCTGTCGGAAGCACAAATGACATGATTATAATCAAGATAGCCGCAGGAGAGGATGTGGCCGAGCTGCTACTAAACGTTGTAATCAATGGGAAAGACGATAGTCTGTCAGTTTATGAAGGCATGAAAACGGAACTTGTGGCCTTTGCTTAACCGAAATGTTTATTTTAATATGTAGTTCATATTAAAATTATGGGAAATATGACGTTATGACTCTTGTTTTTAACTATTAAGATCTTCTTTGTAGCCTATTGTGTCCCACTGGTGAGCAAAGGCTTTTCCCAAATCCTTTCACGTTTTTCTGTCCTGTGCCAAGGAAAACATCTTCTAACGGCCATTTTCATTATTCTACGGGTGGATTTGGCGACTAGAGATAGAATTATTACATATTTAGTATGAAGAATGTCAAAATTATATGTCTAGTACCAATGCCATGTAAGACTTAAACATTGAATACCCTCGTGAATGTTACGTATATGATAAAAAGAGAAATAATAAATATAATTATTTACACTAAACAGGTAGTTTAGTTAGCAAGAAAACATTTAAATCCTTTATTGTCAGTAGCCGAAAATAAAGCGAAAAATAAACCAATGAATAAATACCCCTGCAATGAATCGCAAAAGAGGTAGCTTTTCAGTGCTTATCATTCTGTGCAAAACGCAGGCGAGGTTCTACAACTAACGAAACGAGTCGCCTTGTTAGACTTTCCTTACTAAATTAAACATTCCTGATTTATTTTCCAAGAATTTCTCTTCAGTGCAATGCAACCTACCACGATATTTAAAACCAAGACTGTTTCTGATTAAGAAAAGAGACGACGCTCTACGCCGTTTATTGTTGTCTCGCTTCCACAAGTACAATAGTTTTATTTTGAAAGGTGGTGGTTGGCAAGCAGTACAGATTCAAATCTCACACGTACAAAGTCTGGAAACATATTTCTGTGGACTATATAATGAACACGCAACCCAGTGATTGGTGGGCTAGCGTTGTAATTAGAATATTCCAGGGTCTAAATATTTGTGTGATCTTCAGATATTTGTCTGTCCCGACGTTCGTACAAGCTAGATTTATGACTGCACTGGTTGCAGTTCTATTGTTAGTAGCAGGTGCTAGAGAAAACTCTGTGACATTATTTGTAGATTACATCACGTTCGTGTTTTGTTTTTTGAGCACCGATTTTTAGTTGCTTTGATTTCAATAATTAGGTTCAATTCGGCAAGTCTAATCAGATTATAATTTATGTGATTCTAAGAGAGAGCTTTGTCAGCAGAAAAAGAAATTATATCTTAAAAACAAAACAAAATCCTCTACGATGATTGCCACACGATATTCTATTATGAGCAGGTAATTTTTTATCATGAAAAACTGCCTAGAAGAAGCACAAACTTGCCAAAACTTTACTTTGTAGAAAGTTTGTACACTTTACACGTTAAGTAATGTGCCCTGAAGCGGAGTAAGATAGCTAACACAAAGTGCTGAGACACTAAATTATTCAAAGCTTAACTTGAACATTTTTAACGGTCAGCTCCCAACGGAAGCGTAAGTAGACGTAAAGTAAAGCTGTTAACTAACTAGTTTGTGAGGAAGTTAATGAAATATTGCGTTTAGCGTCACGCCGACTTTGAACTTGTAAAACTAATATTTGCTTAAAATATTTTTATAGATAAGTTTGTTAGTCTATTAACGGGTTTGGATGGTTTTATGATGGGCATTATGGGATTGGAATATATTAGTGGTTTTTTTGTATTTAAATATTTATTTTGTTTATCGGTAACTTCCGGTGGAGAATGGACTTAGCTTGAGAAGCAAACACACTATTCCCTGGTTTATGAGTGATTTAAATATGACTTGCGAATTGTTTATCGAAAGGGTGATTGTTAAATAAAGTTTAGTGATTGGCTAATTAAAGTGCTACAGATATTTAACAACAGGTTCGATTGGTCAGCCCTTAAATATCAAAGAGGACTTTTATTTCTAAATTTTTATTAAATTAGAAAACATGCGTCTTTCATTGTCAAACGTACGCAAGTCATTCAACTAATAAGGATTTTTTTATGATAATCACGTATTTTATGTCAAATCAAATACGTATAGATATTCGAAATTTGATAAATCTCAGAATTGATAAACTAACATTAATTATGTAAATATTAGTAAATACATCAGGATTCGCTGCTTTTTCTTCAGTGTTATACTATCACATATGTACAAAACGGGGATCGAACGTAAGAATCAATGTCCTTACTGCTTAACTAAGAATTGGCGCGCGTTTTGTTTGACTTATCACGACAGTTTATAAACCAAAGCTTTCTTGGTTTTTATTCTGGTAATAAGCTGTTGTAATAGGAAGCGATCCTAATCCACGCCCGAAGCCATCAATATAAATCATAACAGGGTTCTACTGGGCGTGTCTAGCAGTTACATCTCTCTACTCTTTTAAGTCTATTACATTTTTAATAATAGACTTACATCTAACCGCTTATTTAAAAAGTTTTGATTAAGGGCTGGATAAAAGTATTGAGTAAAGAGAGATAGTTTATTGAGGATATGAAAATGTAGATAAATTCCAATATATCACTGTGTTTATACACGTAGATTTTTCAGATTTGCAAAAGCGAAGAAAACCAACTTATTCTAAACTTACTGTACCAAAAAAAATCCAAAGACTCCTAGAGCAAAAACTCACCGATAAAACAAAAATCAAACGCACTACCACATACACACACATGCACAGCACTCGCGTATCAGTGTTCAGCTCACGCCGCTGCGCGCGCACTTCGGGGAACGTGCGCGTGATGCGCGCGCGCACTCCGCACTGCGCGACGAACGTAGCGGCCGGTATAGCGTTCTAAGAATTTGGTTTGATTTTTGAATATGGGGTTTTTGGTAAATGTTTTTAGGGTTTTTGTTATTTTGAAATATTTATTTGTTTAAACTGTAACATGTTTATAAATGCCGTCTGAAAAGTATATTTTTCCAGGACGTTGCTCTCGTTCATACATTCAAAGAATTACTATCCAAAGAATTACTTGATACAGATAACCATTTGTATTTTTGCCCTCACAAATTAATTTGTTTATATCTAGTTTCTACCGTAGTAGGCCAAAATCTATTATCAATTTCATGTAAATTTTTGACAATATTGAAAATACTATTTAATAATGTAATCGGCCATTATCCTACACCAACAAACAAAGAGCAAAGACAACAAAGCCAGAAAGCTCGCTCATAACGCCTCTAGTGCCGTCGAAGTACTTTTTTCTACATTTTATTATTCCGGACGGACGTTACACTATGTGAATATCCTGAGTGCACAGTGAGCCGAAACGCGTTGTGGCGTGGACAAAAAACACTTAGCCTTTTTCGTGTATTGGACATAGCTTTTTTTTATTTTCACTGCGGAAATATGGCCAATGTGTATTGGGCAGGAACTATGCTCTGACGGCTTGCTCTGTTTTGGAGTTTTAGGCCTTTGACACGTAGATTTTTGTTTTTCGTTTTTACACACCTGACTTTTTGGTTGATCATGGAAAAAAGGAGAGAAAGTTTGCCTTTTCTGTGTGATCGCATAAAGTTATATCATATTAAAGATTTACCATACAATGGAACATTACTGGTTTCTCGTCTTTATTAAATTCCACATTTAAACTAAGTTACTAAGTTACAAAAAAGCACTAATTGTGTCATTTCAAGTAAAGTGCTCCAAACAATTGAAATAAAAATACACAAAGCACTAACCAAAAACCTGGTATTTTAAAATTTATGAAAAAAATAATCATTCAATAAATTGTAAGTAAAAAATGTTTTGCATATTAATGTTAACGGTGTTGATCAATTCGGAGTACATTAAGGTAGAGTGAGGAGGTAGAGATCTTTTTGCTGTATCTGTCTTATCTGTTATTATCATTATTGCAGTTCGTATCGCGATGCCGAGAAATCATCAACAAGAACAGTTTGAGAAACTGTTAACGGGTTTATAAAACGTTATGTTTACAACTCGGCGTCAACAATGCGCATAATGTTTCTGTTATTGAGTATCCACGAATTGTATTCAATTTCTTCATCTTCGTTAAGTGCTTTTCTTGTATTTGGAGTTAATCCGAGTTGGTTTAAAGGTTTATTGGAGAATGTTGACGCTAATAAGCTTAGCCCGGTCATTATGTATCGGTACTATAGCCCTTTTTATAAATAATTGTCCTGCTCAATTTAGATATAATATTTTTAGTTATGATCATCAGCTTTGGATCAACAACGTTTAACTTCTTGTTTATGAAATTTGCTCAACATCAGCTTTTATTACCTACTTGTAAAGTTGGACTACAGCTAATGAAGGAAAGGGATGGCGCTACGCAGCGGAGGGCACTGTCTCTCTTCTACAAAAGATGGTGATATTATGCCTTCAGAACCTTATATTTCTTTTGTTAGCTAACCACTGTGTCAACAGTCAAATATTACAAAGCATAATTACTTTACTACTTTTATATACATATATTTCCTTAGCTACATCTATATAAACGAAATGAACTAATCTGTATGTATGCAGCTAATCGCGGTCCGCGTATGTATGACTCATTTAGCCTTTGACGTCACAAGTCTAAAAATACACCCAGGTTCACTTCCGTGCGTTGTGTTAAAAATATATTAAAAAAGCCTTTTAAAGAGGTTTATTTCCAAATTCTGGATTTATGTTGCTTTGGTTTACTAAGCAGGAATTTATATCGGGTTTGTTATACCTAATCACATTAAATCCTATCATATATACTTTAAGGTATTCTATAACGAATTTAAAAAAAAATATATCAAATCCATTCAGTGGTTTAGCCACCGGTCCAGTAAATTATATTAAAATACGAAGTCTTAGTTTTTTCATATTATGCAGCTATCTCATTAACTCATTAAAATCCTTCTAATAAACTAATACGTGCACTAAATCAAAAATAAATCGATTTAAAAGTAATTCGATAATGTTCAAACCAAATCTCTGCATCTTTTTATAAAATCTCTGCATCGTTCTGCTCTGAATCCAATTAAACTGTTAGAAATCAATCCCAATTTCAAATTGAATTTGGAAACTCGAAAATTCTTTCATATTCTAAACTTATCAAGAGATTTCTCGATGAAAGAAAAAATCCCGTTATAATAACGTTTTGTAAACATAATAGAATCGATTTTCGCGAAAAGTTAAAATTGAATTTTCGAAGTTATTTAACTTGTTGATTGGGGGTTGAGAAGGAACATGTTACGTGAGATATACAGATATAGGTAGTTAGGTTATATTCAATGGGTTGGATGTATGGGCATTTTCTGGTGATATTGTTGAAGTTTTGTAACACACTCAATAGAGCTGAAATATTGGTTCCCAATTGACTGATTTATTTAACTGTCTTAACCTTTCTTCAAACTATGATCAACGCTAAAATTTGTTAATCGTTAGTCGATGCTGGAGTTTCTTGCCGGTTCTTCTCCATAAGAATGACATATGGTCAACCGACTCACAGTATGATCAGTTGATTCGACAGCACATTTAATATTGAACAGTCTTCTAGAAACCGAAGAAGAAAACAATGACTACTGGAATCTCGAACAGCTCTCCACCGAATATTTCTGGCGGTTGTTTAGGCGTGTATTTAAGTTCTGTCATCTATAACTTACACGACCTCTTGAACCCCATAAGTTAACAAGTCGGTGTATTTTTAGACAAACACATGGCTTGTTTTCATGACTCTAAGGGTAAAAACATCCCTGATAGTCCAGACCGTGGGAACAAATAGTTTTGAGAAAAAAGTTCTTAGTTGTTCATTAGCTTTTTTGGTCAGAAGTATTTACTGGCATCATTCGAAGGTTTTACCAAACTGCCGTATAAATTTCATCAGGGTCTTAGTCAAATTAATAGCAGGCGCAAAAATATTAGATAAAGTAAAACATATTTCATGCTCCTCAAAATAAATAACTAACACTGCACCACACAGTACCAACTATATCTCACTAAAACGAACCTTACTGCTATCAATATAAGAGCTATCAAGATCAAAGTTGGTACTGATCTGCAGGCTGTATAAGGCTTTCTTGTTTCTCGGAACGCATAAAGGCAAAGAGGCTGAGACAGATCAAAGCAGTATCACGAAGCTCTTATAAGATTAGTGTGAGGTAATGACACATGTAATATACAACATATATTTTACCGTAAAAGATATCAAAAGAGTATTTTTATCTTTGAAATCTTTCCACGCGAGGTGACCTACTTTTTTCGGATAGATTCAGCAAGGAGGTTTTTTGGAGGGAACGACTAATGAACTTTTGGAATACTCTATAAACATCTGGGTGTAGGCACTTTTCTCCTGTAAAACATAAAAAAAAACAATTTTATAAACTTTTTTTAATTATTTCTTCAGTAAAATACTTTTTTGCACTATACGTTCTAACATATTATGATTTTTAAAGATACAGGCGTAAAAATCTGGACAGTTAGATCTCCTAAATAACCCTTTATTAACTATTATTTGTCAAAAATCTTTGTAAATTATACTTTTGGTATGAAAGAACCTTAAAGCCTATAACTAGATCAATTTCCTAACATATCCATGTCCAAACCTGTCACCCAAGAGTCACGAGCCAGGACTAAAGAAATATCGCTTCAACGTGTCTTAACGTCAGCCAAGAATGCTTCACCATCATTTAACCAACGCCTTTCCCACGATTATTATTAGCAGCAATATTAAACTAGGTATTATATTTACTCGTATTACACAGATTAAAATGTACGCAATGCCCCAATTTTACAACATTTCTATGAAACTACATAGAACGAAAATTGAAACGTATATTGAATACCAAATCGCTGAGGGATTGGATGAATCTAAATAAACATTGGAAGACAATTGAAAATCAATCTTGGGTGGTTAAGATAAGGTTGTAAATTGAAGTGCAGTGTATTCCAATATGCAACTTATTGGTATCATACAGGTAAATGAGAGAAGGATCGGTTTGGTGGCTATTATATTATTTATTCATTTATAATTCTGTAGCAACGATTTTATTTTCTCACTGATGCATTGCATAATTTTTGTTGCATTTTTTAGTTTATTTTAGTTGAAAATAGAGTCGTCCAAGCAAAGATTTGTTTTTTTTTAACTCAACTGTTTTTTTTTCTTTTATTCTTAAACAACTTTCTATACATTATACCTAAAGTTAACTTTCTGTTCTTTTACCCGGTATTACAACCCATATTGGTACAGTGACATAAAAGGGATTCACGCCCCGCAAGGTCAGAGCTTCCGGCACTTCCTGTAAACTTATTTTTTATTTGCTTTTTTTTTGCTATCCCACATGTGCCAACTCATTGAAGCTCGTCTTTTGTTTCAAGTTTTTTTCCGCAGTCTGATGGTTGCCAGTATGCAGTTTAAATAAAGAATAGCGTAGTGAAATTTTATTGTAGAGTATTAATATTGTTTCTTTTTTAAGTTTAGGGAGTTATTACAAGGTCTGTTCTGTATAAAACCTTTTTAAAGTTTCTTGAAGATAGTACAGTATGCGCTACATTTTCATTTAAAAATTAGTCTTAGAAAAGTAATGAGTACTAAACTACTTAGAAATAAATTGGCCTAAATGTCAGCTTGTTCAACAGTTGTTCACAGGTGTATTGATATAATGATGTATGTAAGATGCTTTGCTAATGAAATATAATTTTCATACCTCAGATAGATTGCCCCAATGAAAAACAAGCGAGGTTTTATTGCGCTTATGAATATAAGTGAATCATGTTTTATAAACGGAATATCATAATAACAACCTTGGTATCGCGTGAGTGGGCCAAGTAAAAAGACCTATACAACACTATTGGTCAATAAAAATCATTTTATGACCCGTATAAATCCACTTCGCATCTAGGACGAAGTGTTTCAGTAATGAACTCGAAATATATTTTTTTCTCTTAAAGGATAGCTCACATCGCAACGTAATTGATTTTATTTTGAAACGAACAAAGGAATTATTATTCTTATTGATACAGAGAGCCTGCTGTCAATTATTTTTTTTGGAATTTATTTTATTAAATTTGAAACGATTATGGAAACGAGATGGTTATCTACGCTGTGTAGTGCCATGTCAAGTCTTCCTTTAATACATGGTGATAGACCCTTAAGGCACAACATTTGACAGGCCTGTTGGTGGTTAGTGGCCTTGACTGCTATACCAGAGGTCGTGGGTTCGATTCCCACCCAGGACAAATGTTAATAATTTATCTATAATATGTTGTATTTAGAACTATATATAAGTATGTTTATTAGTTATCTAGTACTCATAATACAAGCTCTGCTTAGTTTGAGACTAGATGGTGTTGTGTAAAAGTCGTAGAACACTGTTATATCTTATAGTGAGACTGTTAAAATTCTTAGAGCGAGATGCAGTTCTAGGCTTTGTAGAGCGCCATCTTTATTCCACATTTTCCAATAGTCCTAGTTAAGAATGTATTGGTAAGTTCACAGAGATTTTAAAAGGATTTTAAAAGTGAAGTTTCGTGTGCAAAACCATGTCATTATATTCGTATTTATTGCATGTTACAGAGGTTTTATGCGAAGAGTTCGCAACGCCAATTAAGATGGTATGTTTACGGTGGTGGGAATATAAAGGCTTTAGTGCTGGTGTTAACTTTATATTTACTTAACGCGTTACAACGTTGCTGAGAAAGTTTAGCTTACACCTGTACAATAGTTCAGTTGATACAAAGTTTTTTTGTTGACAGATATGATTTCTTTTTGTGTGAAATACAGAGAAAAAGCCAATGCAACAAAATGATTTGTATCTAATACCGTTGTATTAATAGTATAATAAACTATAATACAAAGTCACTGTCGCAGTTTGTCTGTTTGCTCTAATCTTTAAAGATACGCAACGGATTTTGAAGCGGATATTTTTTAAACATATAGTAATTCAAGAGGACGGTTTATCAGTATGTACAATACATCAGTATTTCAACCGTGTAAAACTACGGCAGTTCGCTAGTCTAAACTAAGACTAAAACAAAAACAGTAGATAACATGACATAAGAAGAACTCTGAATAACGACATTACTGTAAACATTTGCACACAGCAAATGAATCATCTTGTAACATACATTAAGAGCGACTTAAAAAAGTAATGCGTTTTCTTCAGTCACGAGATCGATCACTAGAAAACGTTATCACATGTTACCGTTGTTACACTCTAGTTGTCAACATTCCTTACATTTCTGATAACCTACCACCATCTTTAAAAGTAAGACTGTCGCAATTGTGGAAACGAGACAGCGCTCTACATTTTGTAGAGCGGCATCTCTTTTCCACAACTCTCCTTCTCTTACTTTAGGATGTTATGGTAGGATCCCTGTTCTTTGCCAGCGGGTATCATATGTATTAGTCAAGGACAAGTATCAAGTAGGTACTATATTATATTAAACTGGCACACTGTCGTAAAGTGACCAGCGATGGATATTTCAGATATCTTTATCATCGTATGCTAATTCACGGTCTAGATTTCTAGGTTATAAGTAAAGGCTGTGTAATATGGGTTGATGTTTTGATTATTGTATTGGGTCTGCTTGTAAAGATAGTGTGTGTGTTTATAATAAATAAATGTCAGTAGTATCAATGGCATGTGTTGCTAAGTAGGATTTGAAGGCCTGATCAAACCTTAAATCATTTTGGCCTTGCAAGTTGAGTACCTAATGTCAGAAAACAATTGATCTTGAGGGGTTTTGAGAAAACAGGCCTTTAAAAAGAAGACTAGTTAGGTAAAAGAAATAAAAAAAAAAACACTTTAATGAAACCGAACAGTCAGTCAGTCAGTTCAGTATGCAGCTGATCATGTCCATAAACATACAAATTATTATGTTAATATTTGTACAAAAATCAACAGGGTTCCTGTGAAATCGATCGCAAACATTCAAATATTATTAAAGCTCCAATCGGCCGGATTCCGGAGGCTCGGCCATCAATCATTTGCAGGCAACTGAGTGGAAACCACCTGGCCAGGTCATTCACCCCGCACTATATTGTTTTACACCTTGTATAGTTATGAACGAGAGTAAAGTTCATCTTGATGAGTGTCTGTAGTTAATTACTATTTGTTTAATCAATCATCATAAAGTATAAGCTAAACTATTTTGTAAAGTCATTACAATTTCATTGTATAATGCGAAACGAAATGTAAACAACAAAAGTTTTAGTATGTAGCGTTTTTTACTTAAGACCTACCCCCTTTCATCACAATTTATTAAAAAAATAATAAAAGAATTTCCATACACTAGATAAATAATTTGTATAAAAACCTTTTTAACACCTGGTCCTACTTCCCAACTTTGGTCCTTATTTACGCACCAAACCCAACAAAAAAACTGTCTCATAAGACATAAATATCTTTCCACTATACACCATTACCAACATAAAACGCACATATAATACCAATTTAAATTTGACTACACTACGCTTTACTCACGCTGTCGACCACTAAATCAAGTCGTTATGTGGTACCACCGTGACTTGAATATCGGACAGGAGTAATTCCGTCCTTGTGTACGAAACCGTTGGGTTGGGTTCAAATGTTATGATTGTCTTGTGGTTAATTAATATTGAATATCTAGATATGTTTTATTCATGATAACACGAACGTTTGCTAGGCTTTAGGTTAAACTAACTTTTGCTCGCTGCTTTGCCATTGAATTTGATAGATCAAGATATCAGCTCCTCCATACTCCATTATGTTAAAAATGGTAGTTTGGGCGTAGAGATAACACACATACAGACACCCACAAAATGTCTTAATAATAATATATTAGTGTGACAAAGATACTTGTGCAGGATAACTAGGGAGTCCAGATCAGATCACAACAGCCAATAGTGACCTTTGACCTCTATGTAAAAATATACCCTACACAATAAAGTTTTACAATACATATTATCATGTATATTGTATATTTTAGCCAGAATATCGTCGCAGTCTAATAAATTACAAGGAATACTTATAAGTTCTAGGAAAATGTTTCGTGCCAAATAAATTAGTCTAGAAATGGGGGCTTCTTTTGATGAGATTGAATAAGTACATTTTTCGTGTAAGAAAGTATCCTCTCATGTTGCATCTCTATAGATACAACATGAGAGGATACTATATTCTATAAAACACATAATCATTTCTTTAAACTTTATTTAAGCTTAATCCTAGTACTTCAGCCGTGTTCTCTTAGTCAGAACGAAAATATATAGCCCATAGTGTTCCTGTAGTAGATGGAGATATTTTTTTTAATTTAAACACGTAATTCGTGAGCCAAGTGCGTTCAACATAAACAAAAATTCATCAGCTTTATAATATTCGTTTAAAAGTGACTCCGACTATTTACCTCACACAGACTACACTAGCACTTACATCAAATAACCATTCCAAAATAAAGTGCCCGCAAAAATACAATAACTGTCGTCCAAAAAACAAGAAGCTTATTTACGTACTCAAGTTCGCGTGTCGACGTCGAAATTGCTTAATAAACGAAAGACTTACGAAGATAGGACGTTTATTTGCTAATGACCCGTATCGTTGTGAATGTACGATGAAATTATTGCATTCTGACGTGATTTGAGTAAGTAATGTCCATACTGTTATTGTAGAGCTGGTGTTTAAGAACCACTTAATAGTTAGGGTCTCGTATATTTAATGTTATTTGTCATTTTATTGGTCTGTAACTGTTAGTACTGTGAACTGTTTGTCGTTTAGAACGGGATAGGCATTAAATTAGGCTTGAATCACGTGCATCTTATAGACAAACAGTTTATCCAGCACCTAGTGTTTTCCTCCTAGGAATATGTTGTAAAATCTATTGATAGCCATGACTGTTTAAGTTACGTGTAAACCTTATAATCTAACTTAAACAGTAACAAATCACAGTGCCTTTAATCGCTCGTTTTTTGGCACGAGTGATTAACAAATTTTTGTGTTGATCAGTGTGTCTGAAACATGTTTGTTCCTTGAGTCTTAAGTTTCTCATGACTTTTTTCAGCGTAGTCTTTTGGAATAAAATATGGTATAAGTATAGTGTTTCGCTACTATATCCCACACGCCACAAACATTATGAGATGTATTGGTGATTGTTCCATTTAAAATTGTATATATTGGCTCAGTCTTTCTACTTGATATTAGAACTTTAAAGACTAATTCTATTATATACTTTTAACAAGTGTTATCTTATGGATGTTCCCACGTGACCTTCGTGTCAGTACTGACAGGATGACATGTGGCAAGCCGGGATATGAACACGGCGTGGATTTGATCGATCAATATTCACGCCTGTCTTATCGCATTAGCTAATGAGTCGATTGATACGAGAAAGTTTTATAGGTCACTAGAACACATATGTCTCGAAGGACCAGATTTCAGAAGGACCAGTTTTTGTGGAATTTGTACCTAGTGATTAAAGACTTATGAGCATGGAAAATGAAATTTTACTGTCGTAAGAAAGTTTGTCTCTTGTTATATTTTTGCAATTTATCTACTTTTTGCCTAGCGGCAAAAATGTTATCGCTTAGGTACTAATGTATTTTTTATTGCTATTAAAAAGATAAGACAATGTTTAGGATTGAAGAAAATTTGAAATTTGTTTTTCTTTTGTCCACTTGTATTTAGAATAAAAAATTAGACGTCTTTTATTATAATTCCTAACCATTCTTGCCCATAAACAGTGAAATAAAAACGAGTTAATTATTTTATAATACGAATTCAAAATAATGATTGAAAACTACGAAATTAAAAGTACGTAATGTAAAAAAAACGGTTCTACGCTTGTGCTTAGGTAAAGCATCAGAAAAATAAACTAATATGGCGGTGTTTTCACAGATGTTTGAGAACATGCCAAGTTTCAGACCCTCAAGCGAGGGCGGGAAAAACCAACACTTTCCCTCCCACATAAGTTCAAATTGTTTTTCGTTTTCTTGTATTTTTTGCAATCGTTTCGGTTGGACGCGTAGACAAATAGTAAATCTGGTCCTTCCATCTTTATTTCTATTTTCTTGGCTGTTTGTCTGCTGTTTCTGGTTTGTGCCACGTAAACCTTGATCGTGAAAATAGTGGAATGATTTAAGGGAGTAAGAAGTACTGTATGAACTTTTCAAAATTCAATTTGTGATGTCGGAAAGTTTGTCTAACTTTGTAATAAAACAACAGTCAGGGATAAGTAAATATTTATAGATTACTTTTTGTCTAAATATGAGTCTAGTAGGGGCTCTAAGATTTTATTTGCCTGTCTTGAATTTTAAATCTATTTATGTTGCGACTTATTAAACAGCTTTTGACCTCTCTAATAAATCATGTTACAAATACACAAAAATGTATACACTTAAGTCCGACGTTTATTTCAAATAATATATGCTACTGCTACTTTTTCCATCATCTTAGGAATAACATTTTGGAACCGCGCAATTAAAGTCATTCAGTATTACGTTTTGGAGGGTTGAGAAGTCCCACGTGACATTTGATTTTGGGGATATCACGAGATCAACTCCTAGAAGAACATTTACCACGGGTACCTCGCTCACAGAAATAACTTCCATAATATCATCGCGCTCGGAAACAACCTCACCGCGAAAAACGCCCACAGAAACATCTCACACAGAAAAGTCTCTTATAGGTAAAATACATTACCCACGTGAATATCTTCCACGGGAAAAGAAGCAACGGGAACTACTCCCACAGGAATACGAGTACGGCGTCCAAGTACTTGGGTTAGTCCCTACCCTGCAAAAACTTCTTCGTGAGATGAACACATGAAACAAACTCTTTAGATTTATTATTCACGATCTAGGCTACGGGTCCTAGTAAACTAGCTCCCGCTACAATACTACCAAAGTGACGGTTACAACACGGTATCAACACGTGTCGCCGCTGCTTGGCATGCGAGCTGCGTGCGCGCATTAAATCACAGGCTATCAAACATTTAGTCCTACATTGTTACGCGAATGTTGAATAGTTTTGTTAGGTGAGGGGTACATGAGTACTGATTATGTGATGTTTAATTGACAATAAAACTGACTTATTTCGATTCTCGAAAATAGCACTTTTGCAAATCATTGGCAAAGCCATTTTTTGTCTAGATTATACACTAGATACCGACCGGTATCTAGTGTATAATGTGTAGTCTCTAAATAAGACTCAGACGATAAATGAGAAAACATTTAACTCTGGAAGTCTCTGTTGGTCTAATTGCTTATTGCTCTTGTTCTTGAGTAAAATCCACTAAAAGACACGGTATGAGACAAGCATTTATATTCATGCAGGCGAAGACATGAGCAGTAGCTAGATGTCATGTTTTTTCTGGTCCTTCAATCCGAGGCTTGGTGACAGATTGATAGCCGAAACCCCAATATTATTGTGACCTAGTTTCCCAAGTTACGTTTATAGCTGTAGGTGTCTCCAACCCAAAAGGTATACATACATAGTTGTTACATACTAATGTAGGTGTCTAAAGGTGGAAAATTTTAGTGATCTGGCATGAAGTATAGGTAAAATAGTATTTATTGGAAAAACAAAGCATGTTTATTTAATGGTTTGAATTAAAAATGAATGGATGACAAAAGACAACCAATTAATTCACCAAACCAGTTCACTTGAGAATACAATTCTCATGATGATTAGCATTCCTAGAAATTTGAGGATGTTAAATATCTAATGAATAAAACTATTTTCTCAATTTTATGCGTAATAAATGTGTCACAAAGATTAAGACTATACTAAACTGAACACTTTTAGGGTCCCAAACTCATAAAAGTGTCCCAGACGTGTCCCGGTGTCCTCAATGACCTTGAGTCCGGGGTGAGTGATTACGAGCAGGATATGAAAGTTCCTATAAAAATACTGGAAATCGTATTTTTAGAAGATGTTGATGTTACTTTGTTTGTTAAAATGTTTGTTTGTAACACGCTGTGGGTCATAGTATGATATGACTACGTAGTTTACCTTACCTATTTCTTAGAAAAATGTCTAATGAAATAGAAAAATGTTCAGTTATGTCTTGTGGTAAAAAATCACAAATCAATATCCAGTAGGTAACTGTCGCAGTCTTGAAAAACAACAACATTTGCCTTTTTTTTAATAATTTTAATATTTCATATTACTCATTTGAATTTCCTCTAAAAAAATAATAATTAATATTCTACGACTTTCACACAACACCGTCTAGTCTCAAACTAAGCAGAGCTGGTATAAGTGCTAGACAACTGAAAAACATACAAATACTTCTAAATGGATTCATATTATAGATAAATAACACACACACACTGAATAAAAGATCGTGCTCTTCACACAAACATTTGTCCTGGGTGGGAATCGAACCCACGCCCTTTGGTATAGAAGTCAGGGCAACTAACCACTAGACCAAGAAGCCAGTCTATGTTCATTTTATAATCCATGTCAATTAATGTAACATCCTTAGATTAGTCCGAGGATATGTTAAGGGTGGAGCAGCATGTACCATACGCCAGATCGTTTGTAACGCTTAACTTAGTTAATCAAGCGATACAATCCGTAATCAATTTAGATCAACGTTTAAACCACCATGTAATATTTATAACCGTTTTGTAACCGAAACTCGGTCAGCCTTCCTCCTTTGAATCAATTTTGTGTTATATTTTTCCAATAGTCCCTTCAATGGTACCGTAGGCAATAGGGAGTAGTATATCTTTTTAAAAGTAAGATAGAAGCTGTTTTCGTATATATCTAGGGCTCATATGTATAAAGTACGTGATGAATTACAACGCAATTCTATGCACCGATCACACGCGGGAAATGTTGCACGGTAGTTGAAAATCAAAATCAAAAGTTTATTATTTCGAGTTGGCCATTTTAGGCACATTCATAACGATACTGATTCTAGTTGCTCGGCTCCAAAAGTCATTATTATGAAGAAAAAACCGGCAATAAACTCCAAATTTAGGTTTAGGTTTAGTCAGTCAGAGTATTACACTACCTTTCTCTTTCCCCAATAGCGGGACATCCATGAAGATTCCTCCGTTTTAGCAAAAAAGGTCTAAGTATATGTATAGCAGACCAGACTCCAGAGGACTTTATTTTTCTTTTATACAATCAAAATCAAGTTTATAGTCCCTGAGAAATACGTTACATTTACAATATCATCAACGATTTTCGTTCCATTACTAACAGGCGTATCATTCAATAAACGTTTCGACCACGCTCATGTGAACATCACCTTATAAAAATAATAAAAACAATTGCGAGTGGTCAAGGAACTTACTGCGTAGTTTTTGTGGGCGTATCATCACGTATACACCACGAGGTTAACAGAAATGGGAGTGACGTCAGCTGTATTCTCAACTTCAGTTCTGTACCTCTCTGGGAGGTCTTCAGGCAATAAACCTTGCTTAGGGGTGGATAGATTCTGTGGCTGGTTTTATATTCCTCAACATTCAAGACAAATTACACAAAGACATAGAACAAATGATCGTGCTCATCACACAAACATTTTGTCCTGGGTGGGAATCGAATCCACGACCTCGACCACGATAATATTTGCAATTAGCAAGAAGTCGCAGGTTCAAGTTCTCCCTAAGGTTTGAATTATTTCATATAAGTCATACGAGAACAAGTTATTATTTTGTAGATACTTCCAGTACACAAAATTACTTGTAGACATAATAGGTGGTAAAAACATGTAGGTACATCTAAACAAGATACGCGCGTATAACATAATCCTCCCCTTAGATTAGTGACTAAACGTGATGTTTTCTAACAACAGATAATAGGTACTCCAAAATAGTTACATGACGTTTTGAAGTACAGGAATCCAGAATTTGCAATATTGTGCATTCAAATGGAAACTCGTAGAAAGGCTACAAAAGCAGGAATCCCTTTGAAAGCGGCGGAACATGGATTGACACAGACTGGCCGTGATTGAGATTGATTTGCACCAACATAATTGAATTTCGCACGCTGATCTATTTTCCGGGATTCGCCGACTTACTCCCTGTTCCCTGTTCGTCGCTCGTTAATTGTTGACTACTGTTAACTAGATATCTATGTGTGATATACTCCATTTGTCATTGACACTCAAGTTAATAGACGGACAGATTTATTAAGCTGATTGTCGTGTGTTTGATATATTTAGTACTCTCTGAGGGGGTTTTCGCAGTTGACCGTTATTCATATCAAAGCATAGGTACTGGTTGTTAGGCTTTCAAATTTCTCTTGAGGATAATGTGTTTAATTGTAAAAGGGTCGTGGAGGTCAGGCAGGCATTTGTTAATGTATCGTGCTGGCTAAACGCATTCAAGGAAAAGATCAATTCACAATCACGCCAATTTACTTCTAAATAAGAAAGGATTAACCAGCTTTACTACCAATCAGCGACATTACACAAGCATTTCTTTTTCCTGCCTCTAAATAAGGCTTCTAATCCGGTTAAGTTCGTGATTAATCGTGAAACAGTAACCGATAAACCCGACTCGGAGTTTCCTCTTTACAAGAGACAACTTTGTATCAAGTAAATTTGAAGTAGAATTATGTTTAATTAAGCTATTATATTTAATTGTTTCCTTAATTGTTTACACGTGGCTGTTTAGGATGTCGTGGTTATTAAGTGAAGATAAAATGATGTAAAATATGTATGTAATGGCTTATTTAAATGGCCATTAATTGAATCAGTATATCTGTGATGTTTGACGTTACGTGTGACTCGGTGTGCGATGTTTGGTGTAATATATTCCTGTGAGTTAATAATAATATTTGCCTCTAAATCTCCTCCTGCCTAGCAAAATTTTCTTTATATAAAGAGAAGGATTGACTAACAAAGAACAACCATGCAATCAAATAAGAACACTATCACAATAACAGCACAGAAAAACTAAATATATCCCTCAAAAGCAAGTAACTTCATTACAATTTTCCTAGTTATTGCCAACGTGATACGAGAGACAAGTCAAAAGTTTTCAAAAAAAGAAAACGTGTCACTTTACGAACTCCATCTTTTGCGATGAACTTTAATGAAACAACACTAGGTGCGAGTCTCATTAAAAGTTTCAGATTGCACGCTCAAAGCACCGGGACTTTGTTACATAAAATATACTTCGGAACCGTTCAAAACAATGTCTGTGAGGCCTTTTATTTTGTCATAGTGTAGGCGCCTTTAAGAAAGTTTTTTGCGTTGTTTAAAACTCGTAGAGTTATTATATATAGGTAGGTAGTTATGTATTATTTTAGGTATATCGAATGGCTACCTGTATGCGTGTTTAAGAGATTTTCAGTGCAAAATAACATTATCACAATTTAGGGGTAGCAAAAGGGTATTGCTATGTGACTCTATAGTTAAAAGGTGTAAGCTAGTAAGTTAAAAAGTATGATGTTGTATTACGAAGGCTTATTTAAAAGCTTCAATGAAAACCGTAGGCACACAACAATGCCTCCCGTGAAATTTTCAATATAAAACGTCACGACGTGATTTATTTTACGCGAGCAATCTTACTTATGATGCCGATTCACTTAATGGCAATTAGCTTTATTTTGTACCATTACAAAAAAAAAACTAAAATAATAAAAAAGAGTTTGATAGCACTTACAGCATCCATTATTTAAGTCCTTATAAAAAACCATCAATGGTTTAAAAAACCTGTGTCTACTCCAAAAATAGTTTAGTTAGGTACTTTTTACTTAGTTTCAGAACAAAACTTAAAGCTAAAATCCTTTTGAAGAAGTTAACAACAATTCTTAAAGCATTTCCACGTTACGCGTAAAACACTAACGACCCTTATTTAGTCATAAAGGTATTGAACACGTAGCACGTCACTCGGGTGCTAATTAAATGGTACATAATGACGGCAATATCGGATCATGTCGGCTCGGCTCCGAGGGGAACCTTTAGCGGTGCTCAATTAGCACAGAGAGGATTTTATTGCTAAATACTTAGTTATGTTAAGCGATCTCTGATTTGTAGATCGGTAAAGAATATTCTTAACTTGGTATTGTCTAATTCTTCGCCTGATGAACTTTTCGCCGATCGTACTAATACTTTAAACTCAAATTTAGTCTTGTCATTCTAGTATCAGATTTAGTTTCAGACTAACAAATATCTAATAATTTTTCTTTTATAAAATTAATTTTGCCAAAATTTCTCACGAAAATCTCCAGTGATATTTGAGTAACAAAATAGATGCTAGCTGAAAATTATTTATGACGTTCAACGCTTTTTCTACTTGTCGAATATCACGCAAAAAGTTTTTAATCGAATAAAGTGATTCCACATTAAATACTGCATATTTTCGGCTTACCAAAACTAAATAAACCTTCCATGACGTATGACTAGGAACCTTGGCCATAAATTAAGGTTACTGTAACAAAAGTAAAAGGAAACCGTGGTGTGCCGATTGGGTCATAACAGTCATAGCGGGCATAATAGTCGCACCCCGGGATTGTCGCGCCGTCTAGTCGATAGCCCCCGACCCCCCCCCCCCACCGCTTCATATTGACCTCGTATCGAGGATCGGGGTTCACTAATAACCCCGTTTATAGTGCTTCGGGAAATCTATGTGTGTTAATAAGGGTTACCTAAAAAGGGTTGCCGTTTTTCTTCCTTTTTTCAATATGTGGTTTGTATTGGTTTCGTCCAATTTCAGCTTTGTGTTTGGGAGTTCGTTCTGAAGGATTCAAACGATTTTCTTTTTTTTTTCGGGTAGTGACTAAGCTATATAATCAAACGATCGGGAATGGTACAACGCCAAAGCAAAAGCGATAGATTTATGATAAGGGTGTCAAAATTTATTTTTATCTTAATAGTAAAATCACGAGACTTTGAGGTCAATAGCCGTCTAAACAAAAAAGTCGCATTTTATAAAATAACTCAATTTCAGCAAGAGTCTTGCCCTAATCACATCACGACATCTAAGAAGCGAAATTAGTTCTAATGAAGACGTCTGGACCGCATCCCAAGAGATCATAGGGAATCCTAGTACATTGTAATATAACGTCAGAAGAACTGATAGTAACTAATCGTGACGATGTGACACGAAGACGTCGTATGGAACAAAAACTGGTCAGTCACTAATGGCAAAAAGTTTGGGACGAATGTGCGTTCATACTAGTGCTACGAGTACGTATGTTCATATTGAGAAAATCTCTGTACGTTTTTTTTTGCCACTTTATCTTTGCTGTTTCCATTTGAAAGGAAAGAGTTGTGTGAGGTGGAACTGGGATTTTTGAGAGAATCTGGAGGAAGCCTTTGCACAGCCGTAGGACAGTTTAGGCTAGAAATCGGCGCAATTCGTCATATATTTGCATCACGCCATCAAACACAAAGCTAGCTAATGCTTTAATCTAAAACTTGAAACGATATTTTTTAAACAATTCTGTTTTTAGAATAGACCACTTTAGATTCTAAACTATAATTAAATTTTTAGCTACTAGAAATAAACGTCACGTGTCAGATGTTAAACATCTCGTGCTGAACATTAACCTCTATACGAAGCAAGTTTATGTGTATTCTAAGCTCCAAACTGTACTCGTGGTGTGTAATGACAGCCCCAAACGTTAAGTTCCTCGGAGATATCCCAGTTTAGCGGTACAATCGTTAGTTTCGTTGTAGTTTATGATATAACCGCCTACTATGAGATTTCAAACTAAAACTCTTGGTTATGTAGAAGCGAGACGCCGATATATGAAGTGTAGAGCACTATCTCATTTTCACGTTGGCAGTAGAGCTAGTTTAGATGGTCGTGGTACGGGGCAGGTGACATATGTGTGGTATATGACGTCACGGGTACAGGTGTGCTAATATCCTCGTGTCTCTAGGTGTGTGGGTCCCAAAATGAGCTAACTTTTATATGAGCTATGATCGCCTGGTTCGGGGATGTATTTCACTTAGATATTGCTCTACCTTATGTGTGGAGTATGAAAATAGTTAAACAAGTTTTAATATGTAGTAGTAGGTGCTGGTGCACCAGAGGTGCAGGTAGTATAGTTTTATAACTTTTGCGATGTAAAATTATTTTAATTTTGTATGTAACTTAAATTAGTATTTAATTGCAAATCATCCTATATTGAAAAAAACGAGGCAAATATAATGAAAATTCATGGTATCGATGGTATGAGGTCATTAAAAAAATACTGAAATGGATACTATTCTAGTGTTGATTAAGAAACAACCTTTACAATTGTATCTATGTAAATAAAGAAAAATACACTCCTATTTTATATTTCTATCTACAATACCTTTTTTTAAGAACAGAATTTTTAGCAAGGTAAAGAGAAACATTTTAATGAAATAATTAAGTTTGTTAAAACAGGGTCCCGTGTCCATGTGCGTCGTACTAACACGATTACTATGGGCATAAGCAGATTTGTTTACGTGCAAACTTCAGCCTCTAGCCTCTCGCCTTTGTTGTGGGGGCATGAAAACAGAGGTTTGATCTTTAATAATAACTGCATCTTGTATAAAAACTGATGCATACCTATTGTTTTTTATAATAAAGAAACATTTTTATTATTAGATCTTGAATGCCTGACAGATTGTCAATATATTTCAGCGTGAGTTCAATTAATTTTGTAGCAAATAATTAGTATACTAGGGCTGTACTACCTGATTCTACATTTTTTTTTCCGATGAAGTAGTCAAAACCTGAGCTCTATATTATTGCCATAAAAAGTTATTATGATTTAAAGCTTTTTGAAGCGTCTAATGGAGTGTCTTTTTCAATCGAGATTCTATATTTTTTTCTCGCTATTTCCGCTGGCCTTAAGACTCTACACCGAATAAACAGTGTAAAGAAATAAGGACGTGGCAAACTAATGGGAGCTTAACTCTATAAGCTGAGGAACGTAAGCAAATAAATTACTCACCCCAATAACAAGCTTTAAATAATATGGCATTAGAAGAGCATTTTCCAAAGATCTCATCTTACTTTTCAGTGAAGCAAACACACAGTCACACTCTTTTTCAGGGTTCAGTACTTTAAAAAAAAAGATTCCTTATAAGAACAATTTCTAGTTCGTCTGTCTGTCTGTTAAAACCCTCTTCCTCAGGGGCGCGTAGAGGTATCAAACTGAAACCTTAAAATTTTGAAACAAAGCAGCGTATTATAGAGCATATAAAAATGCGAAATCCGCATATTACAAAAAAACATATTTGTGTTTTTTTAGCTAATTGGTACGGAACCCTCACGAGCGCAAGATAAACTCGCACTTGGCCAGTTATTTTCTTACAAAATCTAACCCCAAATAAAATCAAGGCTGTCATAACGCATTTTGGATAGAGAGACTAAGCCATAATTACTTCTAAAACAATGTATGTTCCACCAACATAGGTTAGAGAATACGCATAGAGTTCCTTTGAAGGTCCTCAGCTTTGGGACCGGGGTGCACCCCTTATTCCGTTTGTGTTCAAAGGGATTTCGACTGTCACCGCTTTAATTTGACGTTTTGCCACGGTTTGAGAAAGGTTATCCTCGTTTGTTTTATTGTAGCTCAGTTGTATTATCTCTTACTTGGTGTCGTTATTGGAGATTTATAGAGGAAAAATGCTTCTTGATGACTATGCTAGTTATATAGATGTAGGAGAAAGATGTCTTATTATTTTTATTTGAATTTATTGCAACTTTCAGCACCCGCCTTAATGGCGATACACACGTTGAAATATTGTCTTAGGGAACCCGTAATAATTACTTGGAATTTACTTTAATTTAGACTATATAGATAGATAGAATATTCTTTATTGCACACCACATGAGAAACAGATTTAACAAACATGGTTTCATGGTGCCACAATGGGCGGTCTTATCGCTAAGAGCGATCTCTTACAGACAACCTAGACTAGCTTTTGTCTACAAATCCTTCAAGATATCAGCTACCTTCAAACTAGGCTTTAAGTCAAGTATTTTATCATGAAGAAGGACTTTCGCCTTTATAATACAGATAGACAATGTAGCCAGAAGATACAATATCGGTAACATACGAGCCACGCTATTTGTAACATACATTTAATTAATTACATTTGTGTCATGTCAGCAACCTACTTCATTTGCACATTTTAATTAATATGTATTTTTAAATCAATTTGCGTTCACGTTACACTATTCAAGGATGTACAGATGTACGGACGTCTCATGTGTCGTTCAGCGTTCAATAATAATCTGTAAACTTTTATTACTGTTGTACCTTTTATTATAACCATTTTACTTGTTTAATGAACTTTCAAGTTTTATTGACCTATTTATTTTCAGGCCTTTAACTTATAAATTTCCTTTCCGGATGATTCATATCCATATGGTGTTATAATTAAACCGCCCTTAGGCATCTTAATACATCCTTGAAAAATTCTCAGATGTACAGGTGTTCTAACGATATTTTTTCAGTACAAAAAGTAATGTAGTACACACGCGACATGCATCAAAAATATACTGTTGAAGGCCAGAACCTAAGACCTTTTGACTCGGTAGTCCAACAGCCATATCCTTAGGCTATTACTGTTTATCTTATTACTTAAAATACTTCAAAAATATGTTTCTTATAATGTCTAATAGTAATGAATATTAATATAATAATCCTTAGTTTTTACAAGTACTCAGGGGCTTTCGTTTCGGCGTGCCATTAGCATAATAATGTAGAGGAAGTTCCCACGCCCGCCTCCATTCAAGCCTCTGTATTATAAAGAGGCCAATTTTAAAACCTATTTCCTTGAGGATAATCTGCCTTGTATCGGTGAACAAGTAGAGCATGCGGTTATGTCTGAGTTTCTAATTGTTTTACTGGTGTTAATGTCTTGTTTAGTAAGGTTTAAGTAGTAGACTGACTTGGGTTTATTCTAATTTCAGCTTTTATATGTTTTGAGAACATTGACACACACAATGTTAAACGATAATAGCTGTCTCATCTTGTGTAGGTTATTAATGTGTAGATAAGTATATAAATATAGTTCTTAAATCATCTTTCGTAAAAGTACAGAAATCTTAGAATAAACTCGGTAGGTATAACTAATTAATAGTTTTTTATCCATTATCATACCATTTTATCCGTAGATTTTATCCAATCACGTGTATCTACATAATTAAGAGTATGATATAATTACAAGAGCCTTATGCTACGTTTACATCAATAAAATAATAATAACGCTTAGGGACATTGAATTTTTATTCCAATTGGTTGGTCGTAATAATAAAAAGGCTTTGAGTAAATATAATACGTATCCAGTAATCGCAATAAAGGACGATTCAGAGGATTAAAATAATGATTGTACCATCGCTTTTAGTACAGACAGCGAGAAGAAACTACAGTAAGTCTAATGGAATATTTTTTGGAAAGAAAAGTTCGAAAATGCGAATAAACTATTAATACTTGTAAAATATTTTAGTGACTGGAGTTTAATTTGTTTTGATGGATTTTACATACAACTAGAATAAGAATTATCAATAAAGGTTTTTAAATATTGACTGCACATTGATAGCCGAGTGGTATAGATCACCACGCCAATTACCACTGGACGCGACGTCTCATGGGTTCGATCCCAACACACAAGGATTAAATTCAGAATGCGAGAGTCTTTTAAAAATAAACAAATATTAAAGATTGTTCTTAGATTTTTGTAAGAGTTTTTAAATGGACTCTTTGTTTCAATAGTGATTAGGTTTCTTAATGTGATATTTATTTTCACACTTCATTTTTACCCGCACTAATTTTTTAGTACCATACAGAGTGGACCTTCTGTAAGTATATTCGTTTAGTAGTCCAACCGTTCTGTGGGAACGACACCTGCTTTTGATTTAATTTTTACATTTTTATTCAGATTTTTATTATTTATGGGCAAGTTAATTTTAATACAAAACGATGGAGATATTATGGTACCCCGCGGTTATACCTACAGTTATCTTATTAACGATCCTTTTACGACTACAAACAAATGTGTTTATTTGTATTTCATTTTATCATATAAATATCAATAATATTATACAATATTTTATGTTTAAGTGTTTTTTTTTTGCGAATTCTGTCAACCGAAGTAGGTAGTTTTATTTACTAATTACAGATAATTAAGTCATAAAAAAATTGGCAACGTTTATTAATTTCAGTGTACCTAAAATTTTGATAATTCGTTATAACTTGATCTTTACTCTCAACCTTTAAATCGTTCAACATTTTAATTCTGTTCGCCCAGACATTTGCTACGGGAAAAGTATTTTTTCATCTGTAGTTTTTATAAAACTTTTGATTGTACAAATAAAACATTAGGAGCATACCCTAATAGTAAACCCACTGAACAAGTTTATGCTTTCAAAGGACGGGTCGACGATTGATTGAAAAACTTAAAATAGTTCTTTTTATGTAAAACATACTCGTACGTACTTACAACAAAACAGATAAACACGTAAGTATGTATCAGCTATTTACATCCCCAGCTAAGAAAGAACACTAACCCTAGCTATACACCCCAAGTTTCGAGTACCCAACCACACTGACGAACTATACTTACAAACTAAGAAACCAGATTTATACCTACATACGCAAATAAAATCTCTCCCTTAGAAATCCGACCGGTTCTGCCGGAAGCGGCGCCGGTGTTGTTCCGGTTCAACCTTCACGACTTGATAAGGGGGCCAGATACAACTGAATCACCAACAACCAGCATACCCTAAAATAATATTACTCCCGGTGTGGAAACGTGATAGCACTCTACACGACTTAGAGCGGCGTCTCTCTTCCACACTTACAATAATTTTACTTCAAGACGTGGTGGTAGACTCGCTGTAGATAAAGAATGCTGGCTTTAAACAAAGGTGAAGCGTTGATTAAGCTTTTTGGAGATTAGGTTAAATGTTCTGTCTGGCCTTGAGTTTCAGGGTTGCTATTTGTTTTTTTTTTTCATCCATTTTTGTAGAGTTTGAAGTTACACGTGTAAGACTCTTTGTGCACGGGGTGAAGTAAGTCTGCGAAGCTAAAGTCATGAGAGTTTGCACTTCAGGCGACTATGAAAACATGTCCTGGCAAACCAAGCTCATCGGAAATAGAAGATATGTATAATATGTTGCCTTTTATATGGAAGTTGGAGTCGAATGACAATTAAATTACAAATAAAAATAACTCATATATTTTATTGGATTCTACACTGAAATTTCCAAACTACGGTGACGTAAATATTTTTTGTAATAGTTAACTAAAGATTTTAAAATTACCTAGTAAGTAACGGTAGGAAGTAACGTAGGCTAAACTTGTTTACACGTGGCAGAGATAATCTTCACAATTACATATTCACAAAGCGTTGTAAAGTCTATAAATCAAATGAACTTGCTTATCTGAAGAATACTCTTGTCTCTAGGATTGGTTATAACCTTGTACCAGCAGATTTTCAGATTAGTGAACGCACAGCAAATATTGTATCAGAGGGCTTTACTTTCTTAAAGAAATTTTATTGCACTTCTGTAAAAGTCTGCTCACCGTCATGTCTTGCATTGTAATCATATATTTTAAAAGTTTGGTAGGCTCTCGGATATCTGCCAAGTTTATTCGAAAAATTTTGGTAAAATCATACGAAGGTAAATTCAGATGTCAGTACGCCCGGACGAGTTCCTACAACCTGCAAAAAGTATTCGGCAAATATGACACGAGTTGGAATTTTTGCATCGTTTTGGTTTTATTTTGCTGGAGTATGTATGAAGAATGCATCGTTGGAATTTAATTTGAGACAATTTCTGTAGCTCTCAAATCGTCATTTCTATGAAAATTATTAATTCTTTTGTGAATGTATATCTGAAACAGCGTAAAAAGAATTTGATCTGAACTTAATTGACATAGAATACACTTATGACAACACACAAACAACATTTTATTTTAATCTATTTCGGATTTCGCCACATTCAAGTTAATAGTAAAATAGACAGAATAACACAATAAGATGGATTGTAAATATCGGGTCAGTGTCATGTAATGATTAAAAAAAATCCTCAACATAAGTATTAGACATATTCTTACTCAAAAGTTTAGATAGGTTTTTGGAGATAATCGTGCGTCCTTCGTTACTAGTCAGGAAGGTGAACGCCTGATGAAATAACTTTAACAATAACTCACCGGCGCGAATTCGTTGGCTGTGACAAGTTACACAGTTAAATGGCGCTCAAGTGTATTTAAGGCGCTCTCTCTGGTACTTAGGTGTATTTATTAGACAATTAATTTGGATCGTTTTATGTCTTTTTGAGGAATTATTGCGAAGATCTCAAAGTTCACGATAAAGTTGTGTTTTGAACATTATGTTACTAACAGGTATAATGATCATTGATCCCTATTTATTTAACAATTTCTGCGAACTTAATTATAGCGGTTGGCAGTGAAACAATGACTGATACAACGGTTACACACTAAGCAAACGCAATTTTCTCAACCGATAAGATTTATTTATCACTCAATAATGATTCAAGGCATATCGTCTGGCCAGAATATTTATCTACCACTATACAACTGCTTTTAAAAGTGGATATTAAATCTATATCAAACTTACCAATTCTATTACATTTATTAGACAAATAGAACTAAAAATGAAACACGAAACTTTATAACAGTAAGTTCTAGATAAATATTGTCTGGATCGAAGTTAAATAAAATGGCTGTCAATAGCATTTGCCGAGAGCAGTATAAAATATCGCGAGAGAGCTCGTGACCCGTCTAATGAAATTATTGGAGAGGAGACCCCGTACTATGTCTCCGTTTATCAGATAGATATATTGTTGTAAGACTTATACAGGAATGTTAGGTTTTTATTGTAATAGTTTACAGAAAGTTTTGTTGATACTAGATGACTGTTATTGTGTTGTAAGTTATTTGTATTAAGTGAGATATAGATCAATTGAACATGATGAGACATTGGTTGCACCTGATGTCGATTGTTGTTGAGACATGAATCTGGCTTGGCTTTAGATTAAAGTTCTTCATAAGGCCTCTGAATATTGGACCTGTGTTTCAGTATAAGCCTTTAAAAATGTCCGGGGTATTTCTCTCAAAGTCATCCCGAGAATTAAAATAGATAAAAATTTAAGATGAGACTTAGTTTTTCTTTTAAACAGTAATATTTTTCTTACAAAATTATAAGTAAATTATTTATCGCTAGCGCTTGGTTAGAATGAGAACATAAATCAACTACAATATATTTAAGTGTTCTCGGTTATACAATTTCACTAATATGCCTCCTGAAAAACTTCAGTTATATTGTGTACTAAAGAAGAAAGAAAAAATGTTACCCTTTTTTCTTATGTTTCATACATAATTATAATATCAAAGTCGTAAGGATCGCTCGAAGTCACGTACGCAAAACGTCGTTGTATTCGGCTTAACGATCACTTCAATACAATGTATTTTGAAGACTCCTAACAAACAAACAAGTCAAGTTGTTACACATCATCGGTTGAACTTTTGACACATGACAACCAAAAAGACTGAAACGTGGTTTTTTAATTAACCATAGGTAAATAAGGACCTGAAAAAGGTGACTGCGACAGACTAAATGTGAGAGGCAGAGGATCAGCACAAATGGATCATTGGAAGAGGTGTATGTGTGTGTATCGTGGTCCAGCAGTGGACTGCTGTAAGCTAATTAATTGACATGATGAGAGGGTCAGGATGGTTCGATATGTTCATAGAAAATTATGGAAGGGTTGAGCGGAGCGTTGAGCGGTTTTTGCTCAGTTGTAGAGCATATGCTGAAAAAAAAAGGATGTCATGTTCATCGGTAGTATTTATAATTTCAGTTACAGTATCTATTGCAAAATTTATTTTATTCTTCTTTCATTTATTTACTTTGTTTCACTTGAATATAAAATATAAAAAAAAACTTTTATATCTTTTTAAATGAATTCCTTGCACACCTACTCATATCAGGTGCAAGTATGAACTCTTTGAAGATCGAATAAAAACAACAAACAATTTTATTTTAAACAAAACTTTATGAGAAAATTTTATAAAAGGAGCAGAATTTATGCTTTTTCCACACGAGCGCGTGCATTGCTTTGCTGTTTATGAGTTCCTCGCACTGATAATCTTATAAAGGCTTTAAGCTTGCGGCTTCAAAGAATTAAAAGCGCTTTCTATCGATTTCATATTATCCTTACCAACATAAGTGTGGGTACTGAGTAGGTATCTGACTCCTACCACAATATCTCAAAGGAAGACGATTGCCGGTGTGCAAGCGAGATAGCGCGCTACAAGACATAGAGCGGCGTCCCTCTCCTTCAACTGCATCAGTCTTATTTTAAGAGTTGTTGGTAGGCTGTATGGTTTCATTGTACCGTCTAATGTGTTTTCTTCCGGGAAGGAAATTAACCTTAATTTGTTAAAACTGAATGCATTTAGAAAGCTTCGTTGTAATAAGATGGCTATTATTGAATAAACAATTTATTTCTTATTTTTTTTTGTTGAAAATTGCACTAAATGACTAGATTGTAGTGTATTGGACATAACGCGTATACGTTTTTAACTTATAAGCAAAACGATTAATATTATGTACACATACAAATGAAATCATCATTTTATTTAAAATATACTAATATTCATGTAAGGTCAAAATAAATTCGAATCATAAATTAGTTTACGAACACGGTTAATAAACGCTCCAAAGCTTTTGAGCCTTTAATTTATTCGTAATAAAACAAACATTGAACTATCTTCTATTATGAAACTAATAACCATTTTACCTGAAACTGTTTTGAACACAAATAATTCGAATTCGCAAAATTACAAACAAACGAATCTAGGATTTCGATAATGCCTGCGTATTTTGAAATTTCCATTTTCAGGACCCTTATTATGGCTTCCTGAAAAACGACTTTTATCGCTGTGGAAGCAGGACGCAGCTATTTATAGTGTATTGCGCCGTCCCTTTCACTCAATTGCCACTGCTTTAGTTTAAGATTTCGTGGTACTGGCCCAGTATACCGGGCCAAATATAATGTCTTCATTCAACCAACTTTCGGTAAACGAGGATTAAAAGTTAATTAAAACTCCTCAAATTGTGGTTGAGGAGTATTCGCTTAACAATGATGAGAATTCAAACTGAAATTTACCTTATTTCTATAGATTTGAAGTTTAACTTTGATTGCAGATTTTAGAGTTTTGAAGTAGGTATAATGAATCAAAGCTGAACAAGATTTGAAAAGGATTATGTTTAGTAGTTATTTTATAATCAAGTGTTTATTTAGACAGCCTATTCGATACTTTAATAAAGTGCTAAAGTTCTAAAGCTATAAAAGACTAATGGATTTTAGAATAAATTAAAGCCCTGGAAAGCTAAAATTTGACAATTACTAGCTGGTAATATATTTGATCATTCATTCACTTTCTTCAATCAATTTTATGAGGTATAGAAACTTATAATATTTGCGGTAGCATTCCTAATTAATATAATAATTTAAATATGATATTTTTTTATTTTGTGGAAATCGATATAAAGGTAAGTAGCCTGTGTCCTTTTTTCAGTACCATTGCCAAAATTATCTAAATCGGCGATTTCACGATGAGAGAAACAACAGATATAGAAACTTTTTTATTTTTGGTATATGAAATTGTTTACGATTGTCCGATTTTCTATATTATAAAGTGGTAGGCGTTTATTGTGTTGCTACAATATAATAAATTGTGACATCCGACGCCCGGAAAGCGGATGGCGACCGGGGGCGGCCTGCGGCCGACCGGAACGGATATTACAAAATAAATTGATTGTTTTATTATGTTGTCACGCTAAATATAAATATTTCAAGTATTTATTTATTTGGGGGCATGAAATGAAAAAAAAATATTTGTGGTAGATTTCCCAAATAAAGAAGCACATTGGTGGATTTAGTCAGCAGTAGTTCAAGTATACCCCTTTGCCTTTTCTAGGGCTTAGGAAGCCCGTAAAGATTTCCCTCCGGTTATAAGAAAAAGAGGAACCAAAAACGAAGTCGGTAATGCAGTATCGTGTGTACGATTATATTCTCAATGGGTCTCGTAACTTGGTTTCAAGCTGTACCGAAAAAAATGCTGTTTAAAATCCAGTAGATGACGCTTATTTATCTAGCGAAGAATGCTTCCTTCCAAACTACGACTACTACTTTTACGTAAACCTACAAGTCCATATAATACCTATTATCCCAATGACTTCTATACAAGAAAAGTCTTAACATGCAAGGGGGTGATTCGGGTACCTCTAAGTGTCCTCTGTCACTGAACACTCTGGCTAGAACTTGTTCACCTTTCCTCAGACACCCTGTATGTATACATCCTAGATGGTTATTTATCCATTCAGCGCCGCGTGCAACTGATGTTGACATTTCGGTAGTTTGTGGTGACCCTCTGACCTTTCACAATAATTTAGGTAAATATCAGACTAACTAGGTGAAAGGACTTGAATACATTTGCGTCTATTGTATAAAATAGTATGAGTATTGGCTAGTTCACGTTGGCGAAAATCTACCCTTAACCTTAACTTATTATCTATAGGCTAATAAAAGAATTGTTAGTCTACCATGAGTTACCGGCTTCGAATCCCTTGTCTTGCTATGCAATTACTCGCTATCGTTGATCAATTTCGGTGACCACTCTATCAACGTCACGCGACACCGCTTGCCAAGTTCCGTTTAGTTTTTGTTTCTTGCAGACCCTCCCATTAACAAATGAGACTCAATAAATAAAGAGCCATGTACTTTAAGTATATACGAGACAATTGCCCTTAAGAACTACCAAGTAGTCCATTAACTGATCAATATTATTGCTTTGGTCATCGGTAAGGGGATTTGGACTTTATTGGAAAGTGAGACAGTTGAGATTTGTGAAGTAAAAGGTATTAATGGTTCACTTAATGTTCAGTAATCGTTGAGGTAAGGATTGGAGGTAAGTAATGGAGTTGGGACTGAATCACCTTTACTTTCGCCTGTGGACAAGGAGAGGGACATTAATTTACCCTACTTTTGACTTACAAAACAATCTTGCTTTGTTCGCATTATTATTGGAATTACAAACTATTTGAGTGTATGAAGATATTTCATTTGTTATTTTCAATATGATATTAAATTCCTCTACCGTTATGATTGAATTGCTTTATAAAAAAAGATAAACGTAGAAATTTTCTATACAACGTCTGCTTCGCTTTCAACAAGAAACTTTGACTATTTGTAGGGCCTTCAGGTAAGCCTCTAAACCTATAACTTGAGGTTATGTTCAGTCTTTATAGACAAGTATAACTTCCAAACGATAACCAAAGATTTTATACCAAGTCAGTCATCAAATTTTAGAAAAATCACAAGCATAGTCGAGTTATCAAACTCTATTTAACACAAAATCCAAGGGTCTCAGTAACTGAGTACCAAAAACCACTCTCAAAAAACATTTTCATCTTCAAATCTAAATCAGGCGACATAAATCCGTGATCTATATTAAATATAAGATGTAATCTCGGATAAGGTGAAACAAACCTCCATTGTGAAGTTTGGAGGGTGAAACGGGAACAATGGTTTGAGTGTCTCCTTCAGGCCGAGGAGTCCTTAGCTCTGCAGGTGGTATTATCTGTACACGAGTATCTGTAGAGAATGGACGAAAAAGTTTAGCATGTGATGTTGAGGTAATTTTAGAAAACGTTTTTGGGATTTTTTCGTTTTTTCGTTTTTATGAAGTTTTCTGAAACGCTTTTCAGTTTTGTGAAGATACTGTTGTATGTTATAGTGAGTATATTAAAAGTGCGTATACAAAGATCTAGTGTCCAATATCTATGGTTAGAGAAATCGTACTATACCTACTATAATATTGTTAATAGGTCTCTTTGAAGTACCCCTATTGCAAGCTATAGTATCTATTTTGTGGCAAAAAAAAAAACTAGGTACAGATCTTTTAATCAAACATCATCAAAATAGTAATTGTTAACAACTGGTAACACCCATGTCCCTTTTTGTTACTAAATGAAATTTTCATACTTCCCACACAGGTAAACGTGTCATTCACATTTCCCTTTCATTCATTTACCTTTCACCGTAAGGTTTCGACTCAACATTCAACATTGATAAAATATGCGTTACAATATTTCAGGCAGTGTGGCGTTCAAATAGAAAGATTGGAGCGCCGGCGATGGAGACACTTCGTCATTGTCTGAAGCCCTACCATGACCACTTAAAGTAAAAATATTGCGCGAGTGGAAGTGTGATAGCGCTCTACATTGTGTAGAGCGGCGTCTCTTTTCCGCACGTAAAATAATATTACTTTAAGCGATGGTGGTAGGACCTCTGATAGCGGGTAAGGGAAGTTGTGTTTGAATACTACGGGAATATTAAGTTTGCTCATGAAATATAGACGGAATGATTTTTGTGATTGATAAGGTGAGAAAGTTAGTATTTTTTTTCTACATTGGATGAGAAAATGAGGATAGCAATTATCATGAGGATCATAGTTTCCAAATTACTGTTACAATGACATTTAAAACTACTGCTTATATGGCAATAGTGGTGTATAACATAGAACAACTTGGCTTACTCCAAGCTTAAGAAACAACTTAAACAACTTATTTCGAGTACAGACAAAAGCTGTTCGACATTACAAGGAATACGAGAGAAAACGTGCAGTACTACTTTTTATAATGACGAATGAAAAAACAGTGGAGAAACCAGCGGCGAAGTATTGACGTAAACAGACGGATTTAGTATGGAATCCCCGCAAAAATTCAAGCCGTGTAAATCCACACACATTGTTTATTTATTTTATTACTATTGAGGTTTTTACAGATTTTATTATCAGAAGGCCTATTTCCAAGTCATGAAATTACATTATTGAGGGTGTTGAAACGAGATGGCGCACAATACTGCATAGCCTAGCGGCATAGCGGTGTCTCTCTCACACACTAGCAATAATAGTACTATAAGCGGTGAGAGTAGGCTTTGCAAGCTTGAAACTCAATGATTCACGGCTCTCGTTCAATCTTTAAATCTCTGGATATCTTGGAGATTTTCTTCAGTAATATGGATCAGCTTTTTCTGATCGATGTTTGCTTACATTCTGATTTCATAAAAAATGGTGTGCAAAAATTAGAGGATCCAGTAAACAAACTAAGGCTTTATAAGCGAAAAATGATTTGCAAACAAACTCCTTTGAATCGTATTGATACATTTTAGATAACTTAAAATAATATTAGGTATATACCTACTTTAGGCTACAGCTGCAAAAAACGTTACCCATTCCAATGTAGTTAATTAAAAGTAGCCTATGTGTTAATCCAAGGTGTCAGCTGACTTAAAACAATGATCCAGAAGTTTGTGTGTAAAAGTGTAACAAACATCCATTCTCACAAACTTTGACATTTATAATATTAGCAGGATTCAATTAAACCATAATCTGTTTATAATGACTTACTACTCTTAACTACCACTCAAATTTCTCAAACATAGAAACCTCAAGATATTGCCAACAAATAGGACAATAAAACAAATCCCATTCCCAGAATCGTCGTTAGATTAAATAGATTATAACAATACGGTATAAATTCAATAAATCAGTGCGTATCGTTCGCGATCAGCAATGCGATTGATTTAAATGGCCGCCCCACTAGAGGCGATAGAAAATAATACGCTACAGTACAATGTATTGTAAGCCCTAAATAACACAGATACGAGATTTGCTCGAGATTATATCATAACTAATGGGCTACCGTATTTTTTTTAACTAGGTCCACAGAAAAGTGTGTACAAAGAAGGTTAATTCACAAATGTAAGGGATTTTAAACATACATATTTGATCGAAGAAGACATGCTGCACCGACCTAAAATAATGATTGGGATAAGGGCAGGGGAATGATGATAATTTGATTGATTGATTAAAAGATTCTGTATATTTTGATAACTTGAGTATAATAATATTATGATGATTTAAATTTAAATTCAAAAGCGTTTGTCTTGCTATGCACAAGGTTATGCATAGAATACAGGAATTATAATTGTGTTCAAAAGCCAAATGTGCGTAGATAGGTAAGGAATTTGTAGAAGTGGAATTTTTTTTCTTATTGTTCCTTGGTGATGTCGTCCTGTTATGCCTCATCAGGGGCATAGGGCTCGCAGATGAATTTTCTACTGCTTTCGATCTTGAGCAGCATGTTTGATATCTAATTTTTGTTCCATATTTTTTCTCGTGCTCTTCAAAATAGTAATTCTGTAATCCTCTGCGCAGTGTTACCTAGCACCTAACATTGTCAGGTGGCACGCAAGCTCAGATGGGCAAGATAGCATTAATGGACTCGGAGGCACCCGCTATCATTTGTAGAATAGTGGCCGCTTTACACTACTAAAGACGGATAAAATAGGTTTGTTACTACAGTAAATGTTTTGTGGAATATAGTGGAATTCTAAACAGGGTACGGTGTTAGAGATGGTCTAGATGTTTTGGGATCAAACTTTAATGGTGTCTGTATTAATGTGTTTTATGAAACAAAAATGACTTTAAAATTTACACGGTTATTAATCAACTATCGTACTATAATCCTACTGTTATTTACTTATGTATTTTTATTACAATATTAATTATTCCTCTAAAGTTTAACTAAATGTTTACAGCGTAAGTTGTTGATTGAAGTTTTCCATATTACTAAGTAATTCATCACCGTAAGGTCCAATAGGAAATACTATTTCCCAGAAGCAGCAATAAATACTCTCATATTCATATTTAAACCAAGGAAAGCTGAGATTAGCGTTAGCAATGTGCATACACGTTTCCACCATTAATACTTTGCTAGCGTTGGGATTTTTATAAACTCGACGATGTATGAGGAACACGAGACTTCTATATTTTAGCTGATAAAGTAGTGGAATTGAGTATATGTATACTATGTTATACAATGTACATTAAAATTTATCAGAATTACTAGTGAATTAAAATGTCAAAGGTTTGAAAAAAGTTTGCCCTGAACGGGTGATAAGCCGAAGAAGAAGACTTGTACCCGAATGTGATCTTAAAGTAAGATTGTTACAATCATGAAAGGGAGACGCATTGAGACTAGACTTAGTAGACTTGCTGATCTGAAAAAGTACAGCATACAGTGAGCCCATACTTGTTGCACCGACCCCAATTTAAATGGGATAAGGGCAGAAAGATGATGATATAATGAGCTCACTTAACCAGAAACTCTGACAGAACCGCAGAGCGACGAAAGTCAGGAGTTTTTCATTTTCCAAATTTTGACGTCCATTAAGTCGGGAAATGCTCAAAAAGTTCATAAATTATAATCATCAATAGATTTTATATAAACCAGTCCCTACGAAAAAGAGTTGTTAGTTAGACCGCTATCATAATAAAACAATAAATGAAAGTTAATTGTTTACAAACAAAAAAGAGGTAATGATTTACTGTGACAACATAATTATGTATTTATAGCAGACCTATTGAGACTGTTACAATTAATATAAAATGTCCATTCTATCGGGATTCTCACACGCGATATTATAAAATGTAAATGTTCATGTAAGAATGTAATGAGCCGTGATAGTCAATCGTTATCACGAATATGAGGTAAGTTTCTACACACTCGTTACAAATTAGATTTTACTTATTTAAACAACAAATACAAAAACTATATAGTTACTTGGTACTTGATAGTGCGCTTCATTTTCCGCAAGTAGGCTCCTGTAGCCCTTTGTGCTTTTAGTGGTGTTGAGGATGGTTAATTAAGCTCGGTGTACCGATGTAAAGAACTCGGTGTATAATATAATGGTATTTTTATTCCACAAATCATCATTCCTCTGCCCTTATCCCAATTATTATTTGGGCACATCATGTCTTACTCTTTGCAAGTCACACTCTTTGCAGCCATATATAGCCATCTTTCGCAATATAATCCATCCATCGTTTCACAAATAATGGAATACAAACACCACATATGAATAAGTAAGATGTCATTATTTTCTAAATCCAAAATGTTCTGCACATATCTAATCTCGGATTTGGTAAGACTCAGGTTTGAAGATCAGCGTGTTTCCAATACGTAGGTAAGATTTGCTTGAAGTTTCCAGCGTATTTGCATTCAAGAAAAATATTGAAATATAAGGAAAGTTCCGGGTGAATTCCATTCAAGAGATTCTGTCTAGAAATGATTGAAGTTGAAGTATCTAGATAGGTTTGATATGTAAAAGTTTTATGATATCGTTTACAACACTGGCACAAGTCCAGAAAATTACATGATTTGATAAGCATAATGAGTACATATTTAGTCGCTTGTAGTAAGAGTTCAAATTAGTAGTTCAAAGTACATAATAATGTGACTATTAAAAGCAGCTTTTAAATCACAGAAAATTATTTTTGGATGTCCATATACGTACCCTTTATAATTTTGGACTCATTATCATCAGCCTATCGCAGTCCACTCCTGGACATAGGCCTTACTGAAATCTATTTTTATTTTATTTTGGACTTGTTTTTCCTCAACTACAAAGGAGTTAATTCTAAACCACAACCAGCCACCCAACCAAAGGACTCAAAGACTAGACTGAAGTATTAGATCCTAGTACAAAGCACAGTAATTTATCTAGGATGCGGCTCTCGTTGCGACTTCAGACGCTTCTAGAATATCTGCCGAGCATCCCACTTGTTAGTCGGAAACGTATTACTTCTGATACCAGATATATAACATCGATTTTTCTATAAGTAGCTCTGGATTCTACTTCTTGGTATTTTAATGTTAACAATAGTTGTTGGAAAATTATAATATGTGCATTCGATATAAAAGAATTGGATTAAGTCAGAAAAAGTCAGAAGTGGGTAATGTTTTTACGGCTATAACTGACATTCGCGTGGGCGAAGTCACGGGCTACAGCTAATTGTAAAAAGTATCTTCACACAAGACCGTCACAAGGACATTGGAATAGATGACAATGTCACTACTGACTAACAGAACCACTCCCACTTCTCCCAGTCATCAATACTTATACCATCAATTCTTGACATTTTCAGTACAAGAGAATTCTTTTAGATACATGTCATAAAACACAATACATCATACAATGTTTTGTCCCAGTTATATTAAAGGTCAATAAAATATTTCCTTCAAATTGTCCAGACATTTAACTAACCTATCATACTGCCCTCGACAAGCCTCATTTTACCTTCAAAACATCTTTTCAACACTATTCAAATTAAAAATAACAACTCGCAAAATCTAATTGCAACAAAATAACACAAAAAGGTCCTAAGTGCTAACCATGTTCATGAAGACAATTAACAAAATAAGTGCAGCGTAATTAAACACCAGTTAGCGATAACACACAATGGCTAGATCTCTCACACGATCTGTGATAGCAATGTTCCTATTGTTGCGGTTATCGTCGTGGTTATCAAGACCAGTGTCACTGAACTTAGACGAAATACCGATGTTGTATGAGTCTGAATAAATTGTCTATTTTAAGATGTTCCATTCATCATTATTGTTCAGTTTTAAGAAATGCTTGAATTGTTTTAGTTAGTCTGTTGTGATAAGTAGATTACCCATATTAACTACTAGTCCTTGCACTTAGTTTAGAAAATTATTTGCATGTTTTCGACTTGATTTTTTTAGGCAGGTAGTACCTATTTTAAAGAGACACTACAAGTTTTTAAAAGATTGCAAGATAATTCGCCGCAAACTACGTCAAATTATTAGAATTGAAACAAAATTCCAGTTTTACCTTCATATCTTTCATACTTTTTACATAGACATTAAAATGATTGACGATGATTCCAATGTGAGAAAAATATTATCCAGAATTCATTACAATGATGTTAACGTCAATCACAGTAGTGTGTACGAACACACATCTCAAAAACATCTACAGGTCTCCAAATCAATAATATCCGATCAAAGCCAGTCAAATCCTATCTTACAAACGAAAATACGAATCAAAGTTGTGTCAGTAGGAACCCACATCACTTACCGATGCTCTCCTAGGAACTATCAATCTGTAAGAGTAAAAAGTTTCCGATCCGTTCTGGGAGTTTAAGCAGTCTCAATGCATTCGAAAGTAAGTTGAACATCGGGGGGATTCAGACCGGGCTAACTTTCCTGCAACACGAATTTAATCTATTGATTTAGATGCCCGTGGAAACTGCTCGTGTACTTCCAAATGATTATTTACGGAGCTTTCTGGATGATGATGTAAGTCTGCAAACAACTTGCAAGAAAAACAAGAATTTGTTTAACTAAACGTGCTTTGAAATACGGGAAACCATGTATACGGAATGTGAATTAAAAACGTGGTCCTTTACCAAGATATCGTAAGGTCCCGAGATCGGGATCAAAGGACCAACAATACGTAAGTTACAGTTATTATTTTAAAGTAGTTACCAATCTAATATTTCATCGGATAAAGCCATTCAAGTTAATTGCATTTACGTTACAATTGACTACGTCTACGATAAGCTAATATTAGCACTCGATGTCTAGACATAAAAACAGTTAATCTGACAGACAGAATAATAAATATTTAAGCTTTTATGATCATTGGTTCAGTCAAACGTTTTGTTAAATAAACACGAGGATCCCATTTCCCTTTGACTGGTAAAAGTATCGCCGAATATTTATTTGTTGTTAGCATAAAGCCAATTTCTGGTTGCTGATCGCAAATAACGGAAAAAGTGTGTGTAACACGAGTGGATACGAGTTTGCACGAGTGTAAAATGTTGGTTAGTCCAGTAATGCTGATGACCAGGCTTCGAGAGACATCAATCTTCTGAATAGAGATGGATTACTGGGGCTTCCGACGATTTTGTTCACATTACAGGCTATTTTAAAGATTAATGTCAGTGAAACTAAGTAGTGAAGTCTTTAGTCAAAACTGTTTCGAAAATTGTGTATACAGTTTAGCAGTTGAAAATGGACAGGCTTGTGATAAACACAGATCACAGAATATCTCTTTTAAACTAATTATTATTTGGGTAATTAATACTTGTATCAAATTAAGAAAATACTTTTTTTTTTGTTTTGCTAGTGATTTAAAACTTCAGTTCGTTCATGCTTATTTGAATGGGTATCCAGAAAGCGTCAAAATGTCAATACTAAAGTAGGTTGTTGATAGGTTTGGTTTTTACGCTTCACATCGCCGCGTTTGACGTCCAATATTTAGTATCACTGCATATTGGTGATAGAAAACGACACTATAAAGTCTCCATTTTCGCCATTTCACGTGAAACCATATCCATTTTGCGCACGTACACAATAACAGTTCATATTTCGTTAAAGATTTACTCGTATATTTTGGTCAGTACTTCTGCTATATATAAACATAAATTGGGCTGCATACTCTGACAAAATAGAGACGGATGGTATTGCCGTTCAATCAATTTAGTGCAGACAGGCAAACATGCCAAATCCAGTTATTTGTACTCTAAAAGGTTTTTGGAAAATATTTTAATGTTTGTTCGTGTGGGTAAATGCTGGAGGGTGGTGCAAAGTCTGTAGGATCGGCCATCTGTTATGCAGAAACGCTTTTACTGAGAGTTGAAGTTGTAATCCGATTCTGTGAGCTTTAGTCCATGTTTGAGTCGGATCTTGGTTTCGATCCTCAAATGTTTCTCTGTGTTCATGCTTTGGTAGCTTAAGTTCACACACTGAGTTAGAATTTTACGTATGATGTTGACATTCAAAGGGACTGGCATAAGCTGCATCTTACAATGTCTCACTGTATTTTCGCGTTTAGAATTTAAAGTAAAAAATTCATTGCGATCTAAAATGCAAAATTTTAAAATGTCATGGTTAGTTAGTTCAAACAAGAAATTCAGGACCCGATATTTCTCAAGTTTGCATCTTAAGATCTGTAATGGGGTCAATAAACTTAAATTGCGAAGGATAAGGACTAATAAAATGTATGAACGAGCTGATCGCCGGCCATTTTTATGTTAAGGTCCCTTTTGTGAGCAGATTAGGTTTGCGAGCAGTTTATTGATAGCAGTTATTGTGAAAGGCCTGACAAAGACTGTCCTGATTAATGCTGCAGTTCTATGTATATTTCTATAACGGAGTATTTGTATAGCAAGAACTCTACAGTGGTTGGGTAGGTAGCGTAAAATTAACAGTCAAAGGTTGAGGCGTCTGAAAGTTATCAAATTAAAAAATGTTGAATGTTGTGTGATTTTAGACTTTGATTTAAGTCAAAAAGTTTTCATTTGAAATACGTCAATAAACAACCAAGTCTTTAAACTTTAATTTACCAAGATTGGAAGTAGATTAATGTTTGTAAAAGCACCCACACTCAAAATTTCAGTTTTTGATCGAAATTCTATTTTCATTCCACTCTACTTTAGAAATGTATTTAATTTGAGGTTAAATACAGCATATTATTGCCTGTACTTTGAGACTTCTATGCAGGACTATTATTATTGTGGAAAAGAGACGGCACACTGAACTGCATCCAACTGTATAGCTTTATCTTGCTTACACATCTGCAAGAGTCATACATTGAAGTGTGTTGGTAGAGACTCTACCATATTTTGAAGCATAATACGCAAAAAGATTCAGGTTCATTTTGAAAATAAAGTACGCGTGAAAATAGGTAGGTATCTCCTGCAGGTATACTCTTCGTATAAAATTCAGTTTTAGTGTAGTTTTAAATTTTATTTCCTCCATGTTACGATCTGTGTATTTCTAGTGATCTCCCGTGTAGCAGTTTGAAATTACTTTTGTTCTGCAATAAACTTGAGATGTTATTGTTGATGGGATATTTTGCTTGTTTATTATATGTTCTGTTTACTTTACGATTTTTTATTTCGCAGGTTAGGTAGTTAAAACTGGAAATGGAATTACCCAAATGGGAAATACACGAAAAATATTAATTTCAGGTAGGTATCTTTCTATAATTATGTTTTTTTCCTAGCCTATATACCTTACGTATAAGACCCCACAGCTGGGTAAAGGCTCTTTTTCCTTATAACTTTCAATCAAGAGAACAAAACCTAATTACAGTAAAATTACATTTTCCAAAAGAAAAATCCTTTAGTTTAATGAATCCTACTCAAATGCAAAATTAATAAGAACTATGAATCTTCAACAAAGTAAGTAAGAAACTTACCTTTTTTATTGAATTCCAGTCTGCAGTAACTTGACTCTAAGAGGTAGCAAGAAGTTATACGGGAACTATGTTAACTAGAAGAATTTTCCACGACTTACTTTAAATTGTGGCTAATGAATATTATAACAAAGTTTTCTCATTAAGGTAGAAAATACTTTCTGGAGAACATTTTCCTTTGCAAAGAAAGTAGCAAATAATATCAGACTCTAGTTATTTTACCGGTGGGTAAAAACTTCTTTTCTTATAGAGAAAGAACGAGCTCTTTTCATGAAGTGGGAAATTATAGGTCCCGGTATTTTTATCAGGGTGTTCTTCAGTATAATGTTGACATCTAAAAGTGCTGTTTGGTAGCCTTATGTGAATAAATGAATGTAGAGAAAAAATATCTCGTGTTTAACTTCAACTTGATTCCTGGTGGTCCTGTTGGTCTAGTGGTTAGTGGCTCAGAGCGCTATACCGGAGGTCGTGGGTTCGATTCTCACCCACGACTAATGTTTATGATGAACTCGATTGTTTGTTCCGTTTCTAGGTGTAATTTATCTGTAATATGTATGTATTTATAAGCATGTCATCAGTTGTCTAGTACTCATAATAGAAGCTCTGCTTAGTTTTAGACTAGATGACGTTGTGTGAAAGTCATGAAACATTTATTATTTAATTACTAAGACCAATTCAACTCGCGCCACATTAGCGCACCAAACGTTGTGTTTATTTTTAGTAATTATACCTACTCAGTTTTTGCTCAGTCTTACTGCGTATTATATCGGTTTATTTATAGATCCCAAGGAATAACATTAATTAAAAAGAATCCTATAAAAGAATATATTTCCAAGTACAAACAAAACGTAATATTATCTTTCGTTTGTCTCCACGATAGGAGTCAATTTATAAAATTAGGTCGCAAGCTCCCTACCAACGACGAGGTACCAATTTCATTATATATACGTTTTGTAATTATTTTAGCTGATAATTAAAAACGTTATCTAGTCTATTACGTAAATTACGAAAGGCCAATTAATACGAATCATATAATTAAAGTTCAAGAGTACAGACTTGAACTTTCGGGCCTCAGATGCCAGAAATCAACAGATGTCAGGGTCATCATAAAACTTATACCAACTGTAAAAACAAACGTATTGATTTTACAAACAAGACTTTGAATTGCTAACTAGTTTTGATTCAGATTTAAATTTGTAGAGCAGAGGAAGACAGTTTCCTATTTATGTGATGTAAATTTTTTACGAGCAAAAGAGTAAATTAGATCATAATAATATAAGCCCATGGCAGGGGTGAGTCATGTGAATTATTGCAAAAAGATTCATTTCTCCCCCTTATCATTCGATCTTTTGGACAACTATTATATTGCTAAAAGGAGCTTGAAACGCGTCTGAAATCACAACAAATATACCGTCTTATATGAAAAATCATCTATTTTGACAGACAGTTGAGTTCACCCTTGTTGCTAATGAACAAACGCCCACATGTTAATGTCATTGTGCCAAAAAGTCCTTATAGCTCATACTACTCTTTTACTTCCTATTACTACAGCAAGACTTTCTCCGCTTTATAGGTAAATACTACAACACTACATGCGGAACTAGTACAAACAACACAAGGCCGTATCTCCCGACCCTTCTATTAATTCCGCGTCAGACATTCATTCACAAGCTCATTCACTAATAGCCAAGCATCTAGTTTTTCCATTACATTACGTGTTAAACAAAAGTACTAGCAGTAAACAGCGTCAGTAATCTCTTAGATAATCGGACACCTACCTTCACTCTACTTTAAGACTTAAAGATTATGTAGCTAGGTGCATTTTCCTTTGTGGTTTTTGTCGTAGGGGTTGAGTCCAGTCTCCGTTGAGTAACGTGTGAGGTACCCAATGATTAACATCGGGCTCACGACTCAGTGAGCTCGCCTCACACTTCGACGGTGAGCCTGTATCAACTATATTGTTCGAGGTAATGATTAAATTCACATTTCGATGTGCAGATTATAATGATAAAGGTAATTAGTTTTCAATCCTGATAAGGGGCGGTTTATTGAAGGTGGTACTAATTTACGACTGACATAGTACACTCTTGGGAAATAGGTAACAAAGTATCATAGCCAGCGATTCGTAAATAGAAACTAAATAAACATGCCACTCATTATTTCCATCAAAATATAACTATAATATATTATTTGCTTTTTTTTCATACTTACCAATTTTTTTTGCATTCCTTTTGTTTTTCAACAAATAAAAATTAGCTGCCCTTGCTCCTACACTATACAGAAAGAGCTTTTAAACACCTACATATAATTAACAGAGAATTTAATAAGAAGTAAGGAAATAAATAATATTTTTAACCATGTATTAATAACTGGTATTGGCATAATGAAACACCAGTCTTTGATAAAACACAATACGTTACATCTCAGTAAGATAAATACTGAGAATCATAGTGATTGTATCTATGTTTGTCTAAATATCCAGCGATCCAATTAGAGCGAGGTTCGATTCTCGTTGAGACTAATATTTATATGACCTATTTGTTGCATCCCATGGGGTACTATTCTAGTGGACAATACTCCAATTAAAAAGTTGTAGCATTGGTTAATTGACTCAAAATTCACATTTTCCTTCTATTATTTAGTGAACTGTAATTTTTGATTTGTTAAATAATAATTTCCATGTGTTTTAAATAAAAAAAATGTTGATATTCTGATAATACATTTCCTTGTATTTTCGGTTAGGTTAACCTAAGTGTAACAATACAGTTTAGAAGAGAAAAGAAAACAGCAGAAGCTTTAAGCCAAGCGTTGTGTTACTTCTGAATCTTTTAATTCCAATAATTACCACCATTAATAGGTTTGAGAGCAAATTAAATAAAATTCTTTTAGATTTTAATAGTATATCTAAAAAACTATCATCATCACCATCAGCCCGCTGGACATAGGCCTCTCCCAAGGTACACCAATTAAAAAAATAAAAAAACTATAATAAAATTAAGTTTAATAATGTTAACTATAATAAATTTATCAATCGGTGTCCCAGCAGGTACGTACACAACACACAACAAAAGATCACAACAGTTTACAGCAAAACTGTAGCCTTTAATCCCCGCCCAACGTTATTACCACATAACAGAATTTTGTGCAGAAATCCTTTTCCTCCGGACATTCCTTTTCAGATAAAAATATTCTCGTTTTTTAACTGTTTTTATTCTAAAGTTAGAATACTTTTAATAAGTAGCCATTTTAAGGTATTTTCATTTAAACTTTGAGATATTTGATTGTTTCTAGTGGCGCGGAGAAACAACAAATTGGAGTCTTGTAATGATAAACTGACAAGAATCTTATATTTTTAAGTTTTACTCTCTTCAACTCTAAAACTTAAAAATATAAGTTAGAAATATAAAGTAAGAGCATTTATTGCCCATGTCTAAAAAAAAAATATAACCACACACCTTTGCAGTTGAGTTAATAGCTCAAATCTTTAATTTTTTATAAAATATTTTTATCAACAAAACTTTACTTCTAATTACTACTAATACATAAATCGCATTATACGCAAAATACCTACAAAATAACTCAACAAAACATCAAACAAATATCACATTTTCGACTCGTACTTCTGCCTCTATCTATTCAGTGGCGTTTCTGAAGGTAATACTTCAGTGAGTTGTGATCGCGGCGCCGAGCGCGCGCGTCCCACCTGTGTGTGTCAAACAGTGCTCTATCTTGGATTATATACCTACAACATAACTATAGGGTAAGTTTAACAAACAACACACACCAAAAAATAATATAACACTAGTTTTGTAACAAAAAATGTAAATAAGAAATTTGTCGACAAATCATCTTCGTAACGAAAAATGTATTAGGGATTCTCGGAAAAAGGGATTAAACAAATAAGCACACAAAAAATAATATAACACTAGTTTTGTAATAAAAAAAATGTAAATAAAGTATTTCCTTAAAGAAATTTGTCGACAAATCATCTTTGTAACGAAAAACGTATTAGGGATTCTTGGAAAAGGGAGAGTTTTTATTACGTTAATATTGTTTAGGTATGATTAAATTTTGTTATTAAAAGTATTTTATTTTTGATGCTATTATATTAATATTTGAGCGTTATTGATAGTTGGAAGCAACGGTGCATTTAATTTATACACATAACAAGGTGACGTTTTGTTATTTTCTGGGTTGATAATATGTGCATGATTATGTCTTTTTTTCATTCGGTCAATATTCCTAAGGCCTTAACCTATTTTAATGTATGAGATATCCCTTATGGGACAGATAAAATTTAATAATCAAGTATACATAGTAACTTATTTATTGCCAGAAAAAGATAACTAAATTAAATAGCTGGAAACTAAACGATATCAACTCTTCAGAGAGTGATGATAGTGTTAAACATTAACCTGTTGTAGTAACTTCTAAAAGAGTTTTTAGTTTCTTTTTTATTACAACTCTATTTCTGAACACGGAGATATAAACATTAAACATAGACATGTAAAAATAAACAGTGACTAATTAATTTTATTGGCAGAGTTCAAAAACAGTATTCAGGATTCGGCTTTCATCTGTTTTTATGTATGTTACGCTCAAACGTAGCGCGAATGCGTAAATGAATGAAACTAAACGGTCGGAACTGTATACATGAACTATTTTTATATATTTTAGATCAGGGATGTCAAAGATATAGTTAAATAATACTTTTAATTATAAAACATTTTCTGTGAATAACGTTAACGACATATTTCCGAGAAATAGAAGTAAATGAAAAACATAAATATCGGTCAGTGGGTCATCTTAGGGTCATCTACTTTCAAATTAAAAACCCCCTTTCGTGAAGTCGGTTAAAAAGTAAACCTACAATAAATTGGCTTCGAATCTTGTGACATTATTATGTTCTTTTTATATTAAACGTTTAATTTTAAAGATTTGACTCACGAACTATGATTGTAGGTATTGGTTTTTGGACAGCTACAATAATGTACTTTTTGCTATTGTTTTACTTGTGTTTAATACGTAATACCGCTGCAAAATAAGCGGTTATAATACGATTATCGTTATGACCACAGCAAACCGATTAGTGACCACACTTTATGGTAGGACTGTTATATTGATTCATTATAAATGACTTAGTGATATAATGACCACATAGTACAGTATAGTTACTTAGTATTACTAGCCGATATGGCTTGGAATACAAAGTAAGTCTAAGAAGATTTTATTTCATTTTAGTTTTTGATTGAAATGTAACTGAACCCGCATTCTATACAATGCCACATGAAATACCTAATTAAAATATTTATTTATCTTGTGGCACGCTAGATCAAAAAATCCAAACGGGTATACGCTTTATAGCCGTGTGATCCTTGGTTTTAAAACACGTGAAAGAGAAACATCATTTTTATTCGTACCTAGATTAGACATACTTCCGAAGCTAGCTCTAAATGTCAGTAACTAGCTTATTATAAATTCAAAAACTAAGGTGGTCTTATATTTTACACAAAGTAATTTTTTAGCAATTAGTCTTAAGTTACATCTTAAATTAATCGCTGATAGACTTGACCTTCAAAGAATGCATCAATCTAAGAAATATAAACCAAACAGGAAAAACGCCAATACCAGTCCAACTAGTGTTACAACTATTGAATGTCAATCGTGTCAAAACATCGATAGAATCTGGTTTCATGACATCACTAGCACATATTATTATTATACCATTATTTACATTAAAAATGCCAACACATGTACCTAGTGTAACGTTTAAAATATTCGCCGAATATTCCCTAAAAGTTAAACAAGTATTTCGAGGAAGTTTTAAAATTATATAGTGGCTTGTCGACAGCAGTTCGCACGGTAGCCACGTTATTTTTACAGGGCCATTAATTTTACTATCCGATTCGTCGAGTTCACACGAGTCCGGTTTTGTGACGTCATTACCAAATTCTGGGGTTTTTATAGCATGACTTACTGAGGCTGAGGTTGCCTTTCTTTTGGGTGGCTGTTGCTTAAAGCACTAATGAAGTGAGGATTTTTCTTTGATTGTTTGTTTTAATTTTAGTAGGTAAGTATTCATCTAGAGTGTTTTGTTTCATCTATACGGAGAACAGGCTAACTGTATAGAATTTTTCGAGACTATAATTCAATATTGTTTTTGCGCATATTTGCAATTAACCTAAACTAAATGAACATTTTTGTTAGCAGAACAAACCCAAAATTGTTTTGGTAAAACAGTAGACCACATATTTCGGTACAAAAATTTTAGTCTTTGACTTACATCCCGAATAAATACATATTATCATGTTAACTACTTGCACACAAAATAATCTGAATATCCAATTTTAATTAACGTTTTTTTTCAACTAACATGCTTAAGAGAGTTATAAAGAGTGCATAATTACAATTACAATCGGAGCTGAGACAACAGAATGGAACTCAATGTCTTGCAGAGATAAGACCCCGTACTTGAGGGATGAGATTTTCCGTTTTTCCAAGAGTTTTCATTAAAGACAGTCAAAGAACTAACTCGAGATAGAATGAGACGTGTTCATTCGCTTTTATTGCGTTTGTTTTACATCTTTCTCTTTGTAAATGACTTCAGTTGGATTTGATTGAAATAGTAACTTAATTTTTGCAGTACTAATTTTGTAGATTAAGAAGATTTTATTGCGTTTTATTTACTAAAGCTGATAATGATGATGACAGAAGATCATTTTTTTTCCTAACCTCCAGTGTCCAACTGCACTGCTGGGCAAAGGCCTCTCCTAAGTCTACATCGAATATTAACAACCAGTATAATTAAGAAGTCCATGGTGTCGTGACAGACAGAGCGGTAAGCAGAGCCATCATTAGCTCTGCATGCATGCATGGGGTCCGTCCGTCCCGTTGAAGAGTTTACGAGACAAAAAAAGGATGTGTGAATCTCTATTCTATCGTTGCATTATAATAACCAAAATTTTTAACCAAACATTATTTCGTTTAATAATTAGCAAAGCATTTTTATATCTTAATACCTAGACTTACATTTTAACTCACAATGCGCAGATTTGAACTATAAACTACCTGCGATGTTCACATCATAAAGATGACAGGCACAATAAACCAAGAATGTCTTATTTACGATGAATTATCTTAATGAATCAGTTCACCCGACTTTTACTTTTAACTAACATTCCCGCACGCTACTTAATTACTCTAAAGTAATTAATGGGGATCTTAACTCATTATGTTTGAGTAACATGATATGTAACCTGTTCGCATTGTCTTGTTTAATATATCCCATTTCTTACTAATTATGGGGTAGGTATGTTTGTTTAGAGTCTGAGGACCTTTAATTCTGGCAAAACAATCCTATATAATTCTTACTGTTTCAAATTCACGGTAACCATTTCAATATATATAGTAATAATGTCCGGACCGATTTCGGCCATGACGGCTAGTGTTACTAAGACACCAGCCGGCTACGCACTCTCAAAGGTGTTCATAGCTCTCATAGCCCGATGGAACGGCCATCCGACACGACGGGAGAAAGATTAGGTGCAGGACCCACATTTTTTGTGATATTTATTTCTCAAACGCACCCAACATGTGAAGTCTTTACACGCCCTGGGATCGAACTCGAAACCTTTCACTTGGCAGTACTGTAAAGTATATAAGTTTCGATGACAGATAATTGTTGACCAGATACTAAAAGACATAATTTATGAACAGTTACAATAAACCCAGTTTCGCAGAATCGCTGTAACATGCGTTTGAGATATTTATGTGCCCATGATTTGTTACAATTTTACTTCACACCTCCTTAGGTTATATAGAAATGCTCTATTAATTTTAATGAATTTTAAATTGATCATTACATCCATTTTCGTACAGCTTTGAGATTTTTTTAATTATTGAACATTGTTTTTTTTTTGTTTTAAGTAGATTTATCTCTTATATGTCTTATTAGTTTTATCAGTGCCCACTTTTTTGCGAAAATTACTTTTAAAATGTTCAAAATATTCCAAATATCGATTAAAACAATTTTATAGTATAGAATAGAACGCTAAAATTGTAACTAAGGAAGGAAAACACCTAATTTATGTACTATTAATTTCCTTATTTTTAGTCGACTCCCAAAAATGGGCTTCAAGTATCTAATGCAATAATATTCAATTCAGCAAGGTTCTAAACACACCTAATAAATACTTAAAATCATAATACAGACTAATCAGTCAAAAACATCTGTAGCTTCTCACTTTTCCGCCAAAAACGCCACCCAATACATTTTTAAAGCACTACATAAACATCGAATCTTTCATTATCACTGAATAATCACCTAACGATAGCAAATTACTCGGAAACTTGGAATGAGGTTGAGAATTAATGAGGTTGCTACCATTACACTGGACGTAAACAATGCGATACAAATTACATCTCTCTGGAACACATCAGCGGTTTGGCAGAACAGAACGCAGATGAGTAAGACAAAGGAGTGCTTAAAAGTGTGTGTGAATATATATACGTGTCTGTAAGACTGGTAAAATTGTGTTGAGTTGTGATATAATAATATTCACTCAGAACATGCTCAATTTTGCAGGTATAGTTTTGTTTCTGGGTTGATTGTCAAACTTATTGTGAAACAGCCTAGAATAAGTATTTTCCTAATAATCACTACATAGTAAAAACAAATTCGTTGCCTTTGATTGTCTGTCTGTCTGCTTAAATCTTGGATTTTGAAACGATTTTTTAATAGATATAGTGATTTAAATGGAAAGTTTATATTATGTATAATACATCAGTATTTCACACGTGCGAAGCTGGGGTATGTCGCTAGTCTAGTATAAATAGGAACTACAATTTATGTTTACCTAATCACGATCCTTGATTATTGTACACACGACGATAGGCATTAAATTTATTATTGTACATCGCAACAAAAGATTAAAAAAAAGATACCACCATCAACCGTCATAACTCGAACACAAAACAGCAAAAACACAAACTACAAAGAAAAACATTTGAAAGAGAAAACAACTGCAGCAGGCGCTTGTATTTCCGATACCTGTCTTGCCACGCGTACGCCGTTCACTGTAGATGTCGTTCGCACCATTGGACACTCCATTTACTTACTGCTCTGTGCCAAGATTGAATCAACAGCACTGTTTCATTTTACGATTGTTTGTGCACTGCGTCTGCCCTGCGGATTGGTTTCAGTTGGTAATGTTGTGGCGATAGGTGCTAGGTGTTTAATACACGGAAAATGTTAACGGTTCAACTGTGATTGTTTTGTAAGTGTTTCGATTTCGTTTGTAATTTTTGCTATTTGGCCAGATTAGTTGCAGATCATACTTTTAGCTACATTCAATACTAACTCTTCAAAATTGGCGGAATTTTCTTAAGTATTTTATGATACCTTGTATTTTGTCTATTATTAATTTGTCTGTCTTTATTACGACTTAAGTAATCTTAGCATAACCTTTGCGTCTTAATGACACATTCTGTACATCTACATAAGTAAATCTTTCTATTTTTCTTTTAACAAAATAATCAAAACCACTATAGCAGGACTTTAAGCTGGAAAAGAAAAATCATAACCAATTATACCTACACATACCTACCAGTCAAATAAAACTACAACCATAGCCCTCTAACTACTACAAAATAAATACAAACACATTTTAGTTTTAAACAAACGAAAATCAAAACAGCTTGTCTATTTTGGAGTGCACAGCAAAATATTCCAGATTCAAGACCTCGGCAAACTTATGCAAAGCTGTCTTGAACCAACATAGTGTGTTCTAAGTGCTGCTTGCTACTTAAGGCAGACAACTATACATGTATATATAGAAGTAAAGTTGTATGTCAGTGTGGAGAAGTTAAAAGATGTTGTGTTAGGGAAAATATTTCATGTTTTAGTTCTGAAAGTGGCTGAAGATGTTATAGGATTTATGATTTTCTTTTGTTTGTGTGTATAGTGGCTAGAAAGGTCTAAAAGAAATTGGTAGCTGAATTATGACTGAACTAAACTAAGAATAAGAGATTTTGTAATCGTATATACGCCGACACGACAATATGGCGTGAAAAAGTAAGCCACATCTAGTATTTTTAAACTTTTGCAGTGAAATAAGCTTACAGAAAAGCTTTACTCACCAATTTCTACGTAGATAATATTATGTCTATCAACTTTCGATCAAAATAATTTATCAGTTCACAGCATCACTCAGTATCTGATACTGACAAAAATCCGAACATTCCTTGTAACACATTTCCGCGGAGATATTTACATAATCTATTTAATATTAACGCGCACCTACACGCATCGGCTATTTTTACAACCGGAGCAATTCCCAAATCCGATTTTCTGTTATGAAATACGGAATCACAAATATCAATACAATTCATGGTTTGGGTATTTGGTATCGTATCCATATTCACACTTTAATATTTTTGTGTGTTAAACTACCTATTATCTTTATTTGTTTGACAAAAAAATAGTCTTCATAGTGAATGTTTTTTATTTAGCAAATTGTTGTTTCTTTTTTAACGACTCCCGCACTAAGAAATTTAATTCTTATATCGCAGGGGGTTTCACAGACATTCAATTCACATGCACAAAGACGCCTAAACTCAGCACAAGTTTTTATGGATCGCACAAATTTTTGTCCGACGCGGGGATCCAACTTGCGACTCGTCGCGTACAGTGATAATTAGTGAGTTATATAATACCACTCGGCGATCATTGCAGTCGGAGTTTGGAATGATAAATGCATCAAGTAGAAGAATATAAAACAGAAGCTTCTTCTTAGCGTATCGATTAATGGCAGTCATATTGTTTTAGACCAGTTCTCAACATTAACAGCAGTGTCGATGGATTTATACAGGTATTCGCGTGTGCATATGGTGGGACACTTTGGGAAGCTCATTAAGAGGGCCATAGTGGGAGGAGAGATACCACACTCGTATGGCTAAAGGGCTGTAGCCTCGGCGGACTGCCCCATAGACATAAGCATAAATAATATAAATGTTGACTAATTATATGTTAAGATATAAGGAGGTGCGAATCGAGACGACCAACTATGGATACACTGGTTTGTTTGTAACACGAAGATAAAATTTAACAACATTTTAGACTAAGCGGCAGCTATGTCATAAACACCATTTCATTTCTAGGACTATGTAGTATATGTTTTAGTTCTTCACAAATACATGCTAATCTTTCAGTACTTTATGAGCGTGTAACCGTCGCGAATAACAAAGTAGGTATACAGTAATAAACTCTTATTGCAGGACTATTCCGTATATAGAAACGGGATACCACTACCTACATGTATACATGTTTCGCCGTAACACTTCCACGACGTTTTCGTCCTTAAAGAATTCATAATACAAGGATTGATATAAAATAGTTTCAGCATTTTCTTACCTCATCTATTGATATTCTCCATATGAAACCTATCGGCAATTTCTTGCAATATCCTCAATTTGATTGTAATCGGAAACAGATGGTCTGGGATTCCTGTTTATTAATAAAATACATACCAAAGGGTTAGTAGTGTTTATCACTGGCATGTTTTATGAGGTGTGTAGGCGAATAGCATTAGACAAGCACTTAGCAAATGTTTGTTTTCACTATGAAAATAATTTGGGGCTGTTTACAGTGCGCGATTTCGTTACGATTGGAAATAGAATTTGTTGGAATTTATGTGTTGTTAATTGAAGGAGCATTGCGCTGTAGGTATGCGATTTTCCGTGTTAAAAAAGCGCTTGCTACGAATTTGATTGTATGGTAGGTGGCTACTGTCAGTTGTTTTTTGCTAAATCGCAACTTAGAGTTAATCGTAAGTATAATCGTAAAAATTAGGATGATGTGCAAAAGAACGACGAAATGGTGCACAGAAGAACTGTGTAAGTACCAGTTTTTCGTATTCAGTCAACAGCAGCTAAAATTCGTCGACCCAGAAATTGGCCACGAGAATAGCATTGGCTAAGAACTGGTTTCATAATGGAAAAGATTCCTTGGCCTGTCGACAACTATCTCCGAACGCTAACGCTGAAAATTCGCTCAAGTGTATTGAACTCACAAGTCAAAGTCACGTCAATTGTAGAACGGGAAGTTTAGGGACCCCCCACACTAGCGTCTTTCGAGCGTCGTCGTCGAGCCAGCGTCCGCGCGGCGTCGACGCGACGTCGACGCCGCGGCGACGCGACGTCGACGCGGCGTCAGTTCAACGTTTTTTGTTAACAACGGCGACGCGTTGCCAGCGCCGCGCACGCTCGGCGTTCCCAAAAAACGTTGAACTGACGCCGCACTGGCGTCGCGTCGCCGCGGCGTCGACGTCGCGTCGACGCCGCGCGGACGCTGGCTCGACGACGACGCTCGAAAGACGCTAGTGTGGGGGGTCCCTTATAATGTCGTACTATTGATTTGACGATTTTAATTCGTGTTCTATTCTCCGTCTTTCTATATGTATATGGTTGGTGTGATACTTAGTGTCAGAGGGTCATACCAACCCGTCGGAATCCGACGGGGCTTAACACACCTTTGAATTATTCCCAGGTGTGTTCTTCATTATAATGCGATGTAACATTGTTGAGGCGTCAAAGACCAGTCCAGTAAATACTCTGCATTTGTTTAAACACTCACACTCATTTAACAACAATTGTCTGGACTTTAAAAGAAAAAGGGACCTGTGAGTTTGTTTCGACATTTCTTCTCAGGGTAGTTAGTTAGGAAATGTCTAATCCAGCGAGTTCGAAACATATTTAAGACATGTAAAAGTGATATATTATCCCACTTACAAAATAAATGATTTCATTTTATTTCAAATAATTATGAAGTAGATGCCCGTTAAAACAAACTTGTTCTAAAAACAATTGAACATCGTCGTCACGTCCTCATATCGTCGCCTCTAAAACGTCGTAAATTATCGCGCGGTTCACGTAAACAGAACTGATATTACAATGGTAATTTGTTTTGCATATAATATGCATTTTTATAGGCAATGGCGCGTAATGTATTATAATGGGTTTGGAGTAATCATAATAATGTAGAGAGTGTTTACTATTTGTTTTGTGAGGTTATTGACGCTGTGGTAAAAGGACCTTTGGGAATATTAGCAATGTTTCACTAAAAACGTAGATTTTGCTTCGATTCGTATCGTTTGAAATATGATCGTTTACGCAGCTGGCTTAATAGATTTGTCAAATATTTTTATGCATGAAGGTCATTTGATGAAATCTTAAATCTCTCATTCTTTTTGTGTAACGCTTGCTAGCTGAAAATTTTGCTGGGAAATCAGTGACTCGGCTATCCGTGCAGTCAGTGACTACTTGTAGCCGAGAGATATAGTTCACCACGCCAATTACCACTGTAAGCGATGTGCGATACATGAAGGATTAAATTCCTTAGTACGGGAGTCGTATTTTAAAAAAAGGAAGAAAAAAGGAAGCGCTATTATTCCTCTGGGATATAAAGTTCACAGCAAAAGTTCACGAAAACATATCTTAACAGGAAGTCTCATAACAATCCTATACAAACCGGGTGATTGATGAAGGTACACTTGAAAGTTACGTGGAAACCAATTTATGTTCGCAAACCGTTATGACAAATGAGAAAAAGATACTCTAATCACTTTGAAAACTAAAAATAGCCAGCAATGTCACGTGGTTATATCCGCCCAAGTAATTACTAAGGCGGTAATTACCGATCCTTAAGACTTTTTATTGCATATTTCGTTCATCGAATTCTTAGACTCACAACAAAGTCTGCACAATACCATCTAATAAGGGTAAAACAAAAAAAAATAACATCCGAAATGTAAATTATTGAAAATATTGATTACTGAGCAACTATTTAAATAAAGCAAATTGCAGTTATGGATAAAGGTCTTATGACGTCACTAACATAGAGCTTGTGTGTCAAACTATAAATAATAATATAACTAAAACATTAAACCTTATACTGTTATATATAAAATCTGTGAAGATTGTGACCCGTTTGTCTCCCGTCTCGGTATAATAACGCATTAGGTCGGGAAAGTGCATGGACTCTGCGGGACGTAATAGATTGCGCGCTCGACGCCCGGGACCAGCGCAATAACCATAAATAACTCGTATAATACTTTCAATGGAACGAGTTTTTATTTTAGAGGAAAGCTTCAGTTGATTTTGTTTATCGGTTTTATGTTTTGTTTTTAATTGGTGTCTGAGTTCGAATAGGAATTCTGGTACTCAACTGCTAAGGCTGGGACGAACTGAAAAGACAAGAAAAGGCTCAAAAACTACTGGACCGATTTTAAAAATTCTTTCACCATTCGAAAGCCACATACATTCCACGAGTAACATAGACTATATTTTATTTTGGAAAAAATAGGGTTCCGTAAGATATTTGGATTTTTCGTCATAAATAAAATGATAGTTTTCATATTATATTTGTCAGTGAAACGAAGTTTGCAGGAACAGTTAGTCACTTATATTGTCCTTATCTTCAGTCTTTTCACTAGTCCCTACCACTAAGGAACCCAAATCTACATAGGTCTCAGGTATAAGATTCAAACAGTTACGAAGTAAGAATAACATTAGTACAAATCAGCCCGAAGAATAAACTCATCGTTACCCAAAAGATCGTATTTAACAGCTATTACTAGTAAAAATAAGGTTTATTAGTTTACCAGCCTACAAATGTAAAACAGTTTATAGTGACTGAAAATAACTTCGGAACGGAACCGAACAGATGTCCGAATATATATGAAGATTGTTTGTAAATCAAGCAGTTTAACAAGTTGTGGGAAACGATTTAACTATTTATTTTTGTATACTACCAAACTTACGAATCTACTTGTAAGTTTTCGGCTATATTATTGTTGTGATAGTGGAAGTCTTCTGTGTCTCAAGATATGTTGGAATTGACTTTTAGTCTTACCAGTTTTGCCTGAATTAAGAATTTGATATGAGTATTTCACTTGCTGCCTATGTGACTTTCATAGTCCTTTTTTACTAGGTAAAAAGGTCTCGTAATTAAGGAGTTAAAAAACCTGGAAAAACTTAACATAATTTTAGTCAGTGTATCAGACACAGTAAATGCATGGTCCGAAATATCAATCAGTTGGCAAATTTTTGTTTGTACAAACATGCATAAGGCTAGAAAAGATTGATATCCATTTAAGTAAAGAAATAAATACAGCGAAACGAAAGACATTGTCCAAATTATTTTCCTCACAAATTTCCTTTGACGTCATCAAAAAGTTGTTCCAAGTTAGCAAAATTTTACGACTTGCCTCAACAAAGTCGGCCTAGACGTGAGTTCTAGACATTCCGGATGATAGCCAAAGTTCGGCAGATGAAAGTAAAAGTAATGACTATAGATCTACAGAAATGTAGACAAACTTGGAATTATTAAACAGAAGACAGCCTTGAGAAGAATGGAAACTTTATAAGATGGTTTCAGGCTGTAGTTGTTGCTGTTAGCTAAATACGTAGTTTTGAAATACCTTAGAATATCAGAGAAGCCTGGACAAGCAATATCGGTTCTAGCATAGTAATTGGTAATAGGCAGACTTTTTTTTTCTATTCGACTCGCGACTTAGGACTCCGGTTGGGTCCGAAACTAGTCGGGCTATCCCGATAAATACGCGTGAGTAAACCGTTATATATCTCTTAAATATAATAGGCAGATGTTGTCAAAAAGTAATTAAAAGACTTCATTAAAGATAATGACATGTAGTGTAGTATTTATATTTTTCTTCAAAATACTGGATTCTTACTGGAACTACTGGTTCAAAACATTGTATTAAACTGATTTCTAAATTAATACATTATTTAACCTTAGTTTACTCGAAACTCGCACGTGTATCGTTTAATGAATCTACTGATTCTGTTAATGTAAGGCCAGTCTCATATAAAGCAGATGAACCATTTTAAAATGAAGCAATAGAATCAAAGTAATGGTATTTTTTCCTTTAATTCTGACTTTATTTGTAGTTACTTACAAATAATGGGAATCTATAAAACCATTCTCGCAATAAATGTGTTTGAAGAATAAATACTAAGAACACGGTGAGGAAACTATTTGTTTCATAAATATCTAGAGCGTGCAAAGCTTAAATACGTATGCAAACTCTTTATAGAATTAAAAAGTAACTACAAAGCAATAAGTACACACGTTTGTAAAGAAGGTTAGGTTATTACAGATGGAGCTGTTTATACACGAAGACATAGAAAAAATACTCTCAATCATTAGGCAGATTATTTTAATTATACTAAGAATAAGAAAGGAAAGGATATTCTGGTTACGTCCTAATCATAATTTATTATGTTTATCGATGACAAAACTTTAGCCGTACCCACTTTGGTTAGTCCGTGGAGGGATGACCATTATGTAATAAAGTAAGAAGTCTCCGTGGCTTGGAAAACACGTATAGACTGAAAACCGACCCGAAAACAAGACTGCAGAATTTACTAGCACAATTAAAAATTTTACCTGACAGCATCTATATTCAACGAAAACTGGATATTCCGATATTGTATCTGCCAACAAAAACATCCGTCAATATATGTTCTGACAATCGATGTATTTAGTAATATACATTAGCCGCTCGACACATAACCTGTCATTTACTGGGCATTACCAACGTGCCTGTTAATCAATCAACAACCAAAGTTTGTGTTGAAGCGATGTAACTTCCTCTACAAGACAATTTATTGATTTCAACGTGAACCGTTTCCTGGTCACGTGACTATTGTACCTACTATGATACATCCTTGATATGTTTGCTTATGATTACCCGAATATTGATATATTTGAACAAACGCGGCGTAACTTTAAGGGCCAAACATTACGTGTTGAACTGGCTAACTAACATTACGTTTCGACGTTTCTTCTCAAGCTAGCCAGTTAGGAAACGTCGAATCCAGCGAGCTTATATAATGTGACATCTAAAAATAATAACGTTTACTCTATTGGCAGAGATAAACTATTTCATTTCATCATATCTTAAGCCCCTCATATCTTAAGTTATTATCAACATGACTGGCAAATAACCTGAGAAACAATTAATCCCCGATAGACAGGATACAAATATTGCTTACAAACCACAAGTACATCAAGAAGCACCATTGACTGTGCTTCGTATAAACAGACAGCCGGACAGAGAAACGTAAACAGTGCGGAGTACTCCTGCAATGTTTCATCAACTGATTGGCAGATGGAAAAAAAACAGACCGCTTTTCAAACCGTGATTTGTAGGTGTTTTTGTTTTCGATCCGTGTGTCATTGTATTTGTATTAAATTTAAAGGTATTTTGTTCGGGATATCCGTAAACTATTGTAGCTGTAGTACATTATCAAAATCAAAAGGTTTTTATTTCGAGTAGGCCTTTTCAGGCACTTTCAAAACGTTACTGACTCTAGTTGCGCGGTTCCAAAATGTCATTCTTATGGAGAAGAACCGGCAAGAAACACCAAAAGTTACTCTTTTGAAAACAGAAAAAATACAGTTTATACATACCATAAATATGCAACAACAACGTAAATTAGCAATTATATTCAAGGAGTAGGTATATTGCGTGCGAGAGGACCAGGTCAAACCATAGTGTAATTTCATTCAGGATGGCTTGGTTGACCGCTTGTCAAGTGCCGGACATGGGTGTCCTAGCTTCTATTAATAGTTTTTATAGATGGATGCATAATAATGTAGGGGATATGTCGTATAGTTTCATTAACAGAGTCTTTTAAGACATTTACTTTTGGAATTTTCATTACTATTTGATACGAAATCTATTTAGTGTTTGATATTCTTTCCTTCCAGTTTTCCAACTTAAACGAATAATTTTAAAATGTCCATGTCCGCCTTCTCGTGCTGTTTTCAATAAAGTGAAGAACCATTTTAATATCGCAATGTTACATGAAACCTTTTTGTTCCGAACATTAAAACTATTCTCCAATATCTGAGACAGCGTCTGTTACGTAAAATTATACCAACGGAGAACGAATGAACATTATATTATTCGCCCATCTTATATAATTCACATTTACATTAAATTTGATTTCATGAAAATTCCTGTAGCAAAGATGAATTCTGAAAATTATCGTTAGGAATATGATTACATTCAAACACGCACAAGCAAAGCGTAATGAATACCGCCTTCCTTCCATTCATCGTTTTACATAGAAATCAACGCTTCTAAAGACAGACTACAGTAATTTCCAACTTAATTAAAAAATAAAAATTATGAACAGTAAAAGAATTTCTTCTTACTCAAAGCAAACCAGATCTCACTCGCTCTCTGACTGTACATTCAATCGTAAGAAACTTTTGGCCCTTTGGTCTTTTCAGACAAAATTCGTAAATAAGGACCAGAACTCAGTGAATTTTTAAGTCCTGTAAAAACTTTGTAACTTTCCGCACCATGCCTGAAATATCTACAGACGCAAATAATCCGGTTATAGCGGACATTTCAGCCGAGTATTTGGGTTACCCGGTCCTTAGGGATCAACCCAAGCCGGGTGGCGGTAATGGCTCCATTCCGACGTAAACCCTTTAGTGTTGATATTATAATTAATTGAAAATTGAAAGAGGTTGGGTTCCGTGCGATTAACACGTTGATTGTAGCGGGTAAAAAGCGATACGCTAATGGCAAAAAAATCCCTCCAATAGGTGCTATTTTGAGGGACACTCGTTTAGTTGTCGTGTCGACAAAATCTTCTATCCATTTTGGCCAGCATAAATAGAATTGAGGGACGGATGATCTAAAAAGGTAGTTGGGTCAAACGTTGTGATAGGTAGGGGTCCAAGTGTTGTGGTGCGATTTGTGAAAGGCAGTTCGTTTTGCAGTAGGCAGAGTAAAATAATTTAAACCAGCTCTGTATATTTTAATCCCTGTCCAAATGGTAGAACCTATTGTATTTTTTATCATTATTCAAAAAACTCGTTACAAATAAATGACAAATAAAACCATCCCCAGTAAACAGGTGGCATTTCCAATCTCAAAACCTGTACATTACATTCCTGAAACGTATTATCCTTTCATAGAACACAACCGAGCTTTTGACAGTAACATAAATACAAGCAAAAAATCGCAGGAATTCCTTATTAAACTGCGCTAAAGGGATGCCATACAAAGCCCTTTGGCGACAAACACGAGGGATTGTGAATAAAAATTGGAATTTAACAAACCCGAAAGGCTGACGTTTTGATAAATTTGATTAGCCGGCAAGTGGGGCGAGGGGAGGGATCGACCGCTAACCATGTTATTGGTAAATATTTTATGGCATGTCCCTACATGCTGCCTAACTATGTTGTAGGGACGTTTTTATGGATCATCGCCAGTTTTGTAAATATATAGATTTATAAAGTGTGAAGGGAGAGTTTTTTTACGATTTTTGTAATATAAAGTATGAATTATTTCTGTGAGTCGCAACTTTCGCTTACCTATTCATCAAAGGTCAGATTTTTGTTCTGTTCTAACGTTATTAAAAATTATCGTAGACTTTCTCTCTAAGTGATTATATAGCGTGTCGTCACTCTATTCTTTCTAAGAAATGGAATAAATTCCATAAAAAGCCTTAAATTATAAATATCGTGAAACTATTAATAATACAACCTTATCACATACTATTAGCAAGACTTGTTTTTTTTCAACTTTGCTGCTAGAACTACAATCTATTTGAGCAAATTTCAAAACCTTTTTAACCCTACTTGGTGGTCTTTAATTCCCAATGAAATTACCTAACTAGTATTGTTTCCATTACAAATATAACGTGATTATAACAACAAAGGCTTTTAAATACTCCATAAAACACAAAAGAATAACACTCGGTACATTTTATATCTATACATATAATAAAATTGTAACAAGCTCATGTCTGTACATTAAAGATATTAAAGAAAAACTTAGATGGGGGTTCTTCATACAACCAATAGAATCCAAAAGTATGAAAAAAAAAATTTTTGTCTGTCTGTCTGTTTGTTGTCCGCTTTTCACTCAAAAACTACTGGACGGATTTAGATGAATTTTTTTTTATTATGTAGCTATTAGTCCTCGCTAACATTTAAGCTATCTTTTTTTTTGGAATTTTGCTCTTAAAGGGGGTAAACAGGGGCGGGTAAGATTGTATGAAAGTCCGTCGGTTTTTGAAGCTAATCTATACATATAATAAAATTGTAACAAGCTCATGTCTGTACATTAAAGATATTAAAGAAAAACTTAGATGGGGGTTCTTCATACAACCAATAGAATCCAAAAGTATGAAAAAAAAAATTTTTGTCTGTCTGTCTGTTTGTTGTCCGCTTTTCACTCAAAAACTACTGGACGGATTTTGATGATTTTTTTTTTATTATGTAGCTATTAGTCCTCGCTAACATTTAAGCTATCTTTTTTTTGGAATTTTGCTCTTAAAGGGGGTAAACAGGGGCGGGTAAGATTGTATGAAAGTCCGTCAGTTTTTGAAGCTAATTCGATTAAAATTAATATTTGGCTATTTAGTTAGAAGTTAAGAATGACGCAATAAGGACTTTTGAAAATTCTGCCTTAACGGGGGTAAAAAGGGGGAGGTACGTTTCTATGAAACTCCGACTGTTTTGAAGCTAAGTCGATGAAAATTAAAGCTGTTTACGTGAGTGCTAAGTTTTTCTGCCCATCGTTTTGTGACGGTTACCTGTTTAAAGAACTATTGTCATAAAATTGTTAAACTATCCGTAAACATATGTCCGGGATAATCCCAAAAAAATAATGTAGAGATTTCAGTTTCATTTCATCTATACATATAATAAAATTGTAACAAGCTCATGTCTGTACATTAAAGATATTAAAGAAAAACTTAGATGGGGGTTCTTCATACAACCAATAGAATCCAAAAGTATGAAAAAAAAAATTTTTGTCTGTCTGTCTGTTTGTTGTCCGCTTTTCACTCAAAAACTACTGGACGGATTTTGATGATTTTTTTTTATTATGTAGCTATTAGTCCTCGCTAACATTTAAGCTATCTTTTTTTTGGAATTTTGCTCTTAAAGGGGGTAAACAGGGGCGGGTAAGATTGTATGAAAGTCCGTCGGTTTTTGAAGCTAATCTATACATATAATAAAATTGTAACAAGCTCATGTCTGTACATTAAAGATATTAAAGAAAAACTTAGATGGGGGTTCTTCATACAACCAATAGAATCCAAAAGTATGAAAAAAAAAATTTTTGTCTGTCTGTCTGTTTGTTGTCCGCTTTTCACTCAAAAACTACTGGACGGATTTTGATGATTTTTTTTTTATTATGTAGCTATTAGTCCTCGCTAACATTTAAGCTATCTTTTTTTTGGAATTTTGCTCTTAAAGGGGGTAAACAGGGGCGGGTAAGATTGTATGAAAGTCCGTCAGTTTTTGAAGCTAATTCGATTAAAATTAATATTTGGCTATTTAGTTAGAAGTTAAGAATGACGCAATAAGGACTTTTGAAAATTCTGCCTTAACGGGGGTAAAAAGGGGGAGGTACGTTTCTATGAAACTCCGACTGTTTTGAAGCTAAGTCGATGAAAATTAAAGCTGTTTACGTGAGTGCTAAGTTTTTCTGCCCATCGTTTTGTGACGGTTACCTGTTTAAAGAACTATTGTCATAAAATTGTTAAACTATCCGTAAACATATGTCCGGGATAATCCCAAAAAAATAATGTAGAGATTTCAGTTTCATTTCATCTATACATATAATAAAATTGTAACAAGCTCATGTCTGTACATTAAAGATATTAAAGAAAAACTTAGATGGGGGTTCTTCATACAACCAATAGAATCCAAAAGTATGAAAAAAAAAAATTTTGTCTGTCTGTCTGTTTGTTGTCCGCTTTTCACTCAAAAACTACTGGACGGATTTTGATGAATTTTTTTTTATTATGTAGCTATTAGTCCTCGCTAACATTTAAGCTATCTTTTTTTTGGAATTTTGCTCTTAAAGGGGGTAAACAGGGGCGGGTAAGATTGTATGAAAGTCCGTCAGTTTTTGAAGCTAATTCGATTAAAATTAATATTTGGCTATTTAGTTAGAAGTTAAGAATGACGCAATAAGGATTTTTGAAAATTCTGCCTTAACGGGGGTAAAAAGGGGGAGGTACGTTTCTATGAAACTCCGACTGTTTTGAAGCTAAGTCGATGAAAATAAAAGCTGTTTACGTGAGTGCTAAGTTTTTCTGCCCATCGTTTTGTGACGGTTACCTGTTTAAAGAACTATTGTCATAAAATTGTTAAACTATCCGTAAACATATGTCCGGGATAATCCCAAAAAAATAATGTAGAGATTTCATTTTCATTTCATCTATACATATAATAAAATTGTAACAAGCTCATGTCTGTACATTAAAGATATTAAAGAAAAACTTAGATGGGGGTTCTTCATACAACCAATAGAATCCAAAAGTATGAAAAAAAAAATTTTTGTCTGTCTGTCTGTTTGTTGTCCGCTTTTCACTCAAAAACTACTGGACGGATTTTGATGAATTTTTTTTTATTATGTAGCTATTAGTCCTCGCTAACATTTAAGCTATCTTTTTTTTGGAATTTTGCTCTTAAAGGGGGTAAACAGGGGCGGGTAAGATTGTATGAAAGTCCGTCGGTTTTTGAAGCTAATCTATACATATAATAAAATTGTAACAAGCTCATGTCTGTACATTAAAGATATTAAAGAAAAACTTAGATGGGGGTTCTTCATACAACCAATAGAATCCAAAAGTATGAAAAAAAAAAATTTTGTCTGTCTGTCTGTTTGTTGTCCGCTTTTCACTCAAAAACTACTGGACGGATTTTGATGAATTTTTTTTTATTATGTAGCTATTAGTCCTCGCTAACATTTAAGCTATCTTTTTTTTGGAATTTTGCTCTTCAAGGGGGTAAACAGGGGCGGGTAAGATTGTATGAAAGTCCGTCAGTTTTTGAAGCTAATTCGATTAAAATTAATATTTGGCTATTTAGTTAGAAGTTAAGAATGACGCAATAAGGATTTTTGAAAATTCTGCCTTAACGGGGGTAAAAAGGGGGAGGTACGTTTCTATGAAACTCCGACTGTTTTGAAGCTAAGTCGATGAAAATTAAAGCTGTTTACGTGAGTGCTAAGTTTTTCTGCCCATCGTTTTGTGACGGTTACCTGTTTAAAGAACTATTGTCATAAAATTGTTAAACTATCCGTAAACATATGTCCGGGATAATCCCAAAAAAATAATGTAGAGATTTCATTTTCATTTCATCTATACATATAATAAAATTGTAACAAGCTCATGTCTGTACATTAAAGATATTAAAGAAAAACTTAGATGGGGGTTCTTCATACAACCAATAGAATCCAAAAGTATGAAAAAAAAAATTTTTGTCTGTCTGTCTGTTTGTTGTCCGCTTTTCACTCAAAAACTACTGGACGGATTTTGATGATTTTTTTTTATTATGTAGCTATTAGTCCTCGCTAACATTTAAGCTATCTTTTTTTTGGAATTTTGCTCTTAAAGGGGGTAAACAGGGGCGGGTAAGATTGTATGAAAGTCCGTCGGTTTTTGAAGCTAATCTATACATATAATAAAATTGTAACAAGCTCATGTCTGTACATTAAAGATATTAAAGAAAAACTTAGATGGGGGTTCTTCATACAACCAATAGAATCCAAAAGTATGAAAAAAAAAAATTTTGTCTGTCTGTCTGTTTGTTGTCCGCTTTTCACTCAAAAACTACTGGACGGATTTTGATGAATTTTTTTTTATTATGTAGCTATTAGTCCTCGCTAACATTTAAGCTATCTTTTTTTTGGAATTTTGCTCTTAAAGGGGGTAAACAGGGGCGGGTAAGATTGTATGAAAGTCCGTCAGTTTTTGAAGCTAATTCGATTAAAATTAATATTTGGCTTTTTAGTTAGAAGTTAAGAATGACGCAATAAGGATTTTTGGAAATTCTGCCTTAATGGGGGTAAAAAAGGGGGAGGTACGTTTCTATGAAACTCCGACTGTTTTGAAGCTAAGTCGATGAAAATTAAAGCTGTTTACGTGAATACTAAGCTTTTCTGCCCATCGTTTTGTGGCAGTTACCTGTTTAAAGAACTATTGTCATAAAATTGTTAAACTATCCGTAAATATATGTCCGAGATAATCCCAAACAATAATGTACAGACTTCATTTTCATTTCATTTCAGATTTTCAGAATATATTGACTAGAGGTCGTTACAACATAAATTCTACATATTATTGCGCTATTTGATATGGAGGGTGAGCAATCACAAATTTTATGACAATTACCGGCTAATCGAAAAAAACTACTTAATGTACATAAGTATATTGTTCAAATTTTGCATGAAGATTAAGGACAGGTCTAGACAACATATAGGCTATTTATTATCAGGTTATTAACCATGGGGTCTTAGCAATAAACCTTTATTTTTAAAGAACACGCAACTGGTGACCAAAATACTGTTGCTATGGTTTTATGTTTTGACATTAATATTAACATGCTATTTGGCTTACTATATAGAAATTAAAATAGCGGGCTCAGGGGAGTACGAGCTTCGTATTTTTCCACTCCAAGTTCAAATTTCATTTCGACACACATTTTTTTAATTTATCTATACATATAATAAAATTGTAACAAGCTCATGTCTGTACATTAAAGATATTAAAGAAAAACTTAGATGGGGGTTCTTCATACAACCAATAGAATCCAAAAGTATGAAAAAAAAAATTTTTGTCTGTCTGTCTGTTTGTTGTCCGCTTTTCACTCAAAAACTACTGGACGGATTTTGATGAATTTTTTTTTATTATGTAGCTATTAGTCCTCGCTAACATTTAAGCTATCTTTTTTTTGGAATTTTGCTCTTAAAGGGGGTAAACAGGGGCGGGTAAGATTGTATGAAAGTCCGTCGGTTTTTGAAGCTAATCTATACATATAATAAAATTGTAACAAGCTCATGTCTGTACATTAAAGATATTAAAGAAAAACTTAGATGGGGGTTCTTCATACAACCAATAGAATCCAAAAGTATGAAAAAAAAAATTTTTGTCTGTCTGTCTGTTTGTTGTCCGCTTTTCACTCAAAAACTACTGGACGGATTTTGATGAATTTTTTTTTATTATGTAGCTATTAGTCCTCGCTAACATTTAAGCTATCTTTTTTTTGGAATTTTGCTCTTCAAGGGGGTAAACAGGGGCGGGTAAGATTGTATGAAAGTCCGTCAGTTTTTGAAGCTAATTCGATTAAAATTAATATTTGGCTATTTAGTTAGAAGTTAAGAATGACGCAATAAGGATTTTTGAAAATTCTGCCTTAACGGGGGTAAAAAGGGGGAGGTACGTTTCTATGAAACTCCGACTGTTTTGAAGCTAAGTCGATGAAAATTAAAGCTGTTTACGTGAGTGCTAAGTTTTTCTGCCCATCGTTTTGTGACGGTTACCTGTTTAAAGAACTATTGTCATAAAATTGTTAAACTATCCGTAAACATATGTCCGGGATAATCCCAAAAAAATAATGTAGAGATTTCATTTTCATTTCATCTATACATATAATAAAATTGTAACAAGCTCATGTCTGTACATTAAAGATATTAAAGAAAAACTTAGATGGGGGTTCTTCATACAACCAATAGAATCCAAAAGTATGAAAAAAAAAATTTTTGTCTGTCTGTCTGTTTGTTGTCCGCTTTTCACTCAAAAACTACTGGACGGATTTTGATGATTTTTTTTTATTATGTAGCTATTAGTCCTCGCTAACATTTAAGCTATCTTTTTTTTGGAATTTTGCTCTTAAAGGGGGTAAACAGGGGCGGGTAAGATTGTATGAAAGTCCGTCGGTTTTTGAAGCTAATCTATACATATAATAAAATTGTAACAAGCTCATGTCTGTACATTAAAGATATTAAAGAAAAACTTAGATGGGGGTTCTTCATACAACCAATAGAATCCAAAAGTATGAAAAAAAAAAATTTTGTCTGTCTGTCTGTTTGTTGTCCGCTTTTCACTCAAAAACTACTGGACGGATTTTGATGAATTTTTTTTTATTATGTAGCTATTAGTCCTCGCTAACATTTAAGCTATCTTTTTTTTGGAATTTTGCTCTTAAAGGGGGTAAACAGGGGCGGGTAAGATTGTATGAAAGTCCGTCGGTTTTTGAAGCTAATCTATACATATAATAAAATTGTAACAAGCTCATGTCTGTACATTAAAGATATTAAAGAAAAACTTAGATGGGGGTTCTTCATACAACCAATAGAATCCAAAAGTATGAAAAAAAAAAATTTTGTCTGTCTGTCTGTTTGTTGTCCGCTTTTCACTCAAAAACTACTGGACGGATTTTGATGAATTTTTTTTTATTATGTAGCTATTAGTCCTCGCTAACATTTAAGCTATCTTTTTTTTTGGAATTTTGCTCTTAAAGGGGGTAAACAGGGGCGGGTAAGATTGTATGAAAGTCCGTCGGTTTTTGAAGCTAATCTATACATATAATAAAATTGTAACAAGCTCATGTCTGTACATTAAAGATATTAAAGAAAAACTTAGATGGGGGTTCTTCATACAACCAATAGAATCCAAAAGTATGAAAAAAAAAATTTTTGTCTGTCTGTCTGTTTGTTGTCCGCTTTTCACTCAAAAACTACTGGACGGATTTAGATGAATTTTTTTTTATTATGTAGCTATTAGTCCTCGCTAACATTTAAGCTATCTTTTTTTTTGGAATTTTGCTCTTAAAGGGGGTAAACAGGGGCGGGTAAGATTGTATGAAAGTCCGTCGGTTTTTGAAGCTAATCTATACATATAATAAAATTGTAACAAGCTCATGTCTGTACATTAAAGATATTAAAGAAAAACTTAGATGGGGGTTCTTCATACAACCAATAGAATCCAAAAGTATGAAAAAAAAAATTTTTGTCTGTCTGTCTGTTTGTTGTCCGCTTTTCACTCAAAAACTACTGGACGGATTTTGATGATTTTTTTTTTATTATGTAGCTATTAGTCCTCGCTAACATTTAAGCTATCTTTTTTTTGGAATTTTGCTCTTAAAGGGGGTAAACAGGGGCGGGTAAGATTGTATGAAAGTCCGTCAGTTTTTGAAGCTAATTCGATTAAAATTAATATTTGGCTATTTAGTTAGAAGTTAAGAATGACGCAATAAGGACTTTTGAAAATTCTGCCTTAACGGGGGTAAAAAGGGGGAGGTACGTTTCTATGAAACTCCGACTGTTTTGAAGCTAAGTCGATGAAAATTAAAGCTGTTTACGTGAGTGCTAAGTTTTTCTGCCCATCGTTTTGTGACGGTTACCTGTTTAAAGAACTATTGTCATAAAATTGTTAAACTATCCGTAAACATATGTCCGGGATAATCCCAAAAAAATAATGTAGAGATTTCAGTTTCATTTCATCTATACATATAATAAAATTGTAACAAGCTCATGTCTGTACATTAAAGATATTAAAGAAAAACTTAGATGGGGGTTCTTCATACAACCAATAGAATCCAAAAGTATGAAAAAAAAAAATTTTGTCTGTCTGTCTGTTTGTTGTCCGCTTTTCACTCAAAAACTACTGGACGGATTTTGATGAATTTTTTTTTATTATGTAGCTATTAGTCCTCGCTAACATTTAAGCTATCTTTTTTTTGGAATTTTGCTCTTAAAGGGGGTAAACAGGGGCGGGTAAGATTGTATGAAAGTCCGTCAGTTTTTGAAGCTAATTCGATTAAAATTAATATTTGGCTATTTAGTTAGAAGTTAAGAATGACGCAATAAGGATTTTTGAAAATTCTGCCTTAACGGGGGTAAAAAGGGGGAGGTACGTTTCTATGAAACTCCGACTGTTTTGAAGCTAAGTCGATGAAAATAAAAGCTGTTTACGTGAGTGCTAAGTTTTTCTGCCCATCGTTTTGTGACGGTTACCTGTTTAAAGAACTATTGTCATAAAATTGTTTAAACTATCCGTAAACATATGTCCGGGATAATCCCAAAAAAATAATGTAGAGATTTCATTTTCATTTCATCTATACATATAATAAAATTGTAACAAGCTCATGTCTGTACATTAAAGATATTAAAGAAAAACTTAGATGGGGGTTCTTCATACAACCAATAGAATCCAAAAGTATGAAAAAAAAAAAATTTTGTCTGTCTGTCTGTTTGTTGTCCGCTTTTCACTCAAAAACTACTGGACGGATTTTGATGAATTTTTTTTTATTATGTAGCTATTAGTCCTCGCTAACATTTAAGCTATCTTTTTTTTTGGAATTTTGCTCTTAAAGGGGGTAAACAGGGGCGGGTAAGATTGTATGAAAGTCCGTCGGTTTTTGAAGCTAATCTATACATATAATAAAATTGTAACAAGCTCATGTCTGTACATTAAAGATATTAAAGAAAAACTTAGATGGGGGTTCTTCATACAACCAATAGAATCCAAAAGTATGAAAAAAAAAATTTTGTCTGTCTGTCTGTTTGTTGTCCGCTTTTCACTCAAAAACTACTGGACGGATTTTGATGATTTTTTTTTTTATTATGTAGCTATTAGTCCTCGCTAACATTTAAGCTATCTTTTTTTTGGAATTTTGCTCTTAAAGGGGGTAAACAGGGGCGGGTAAGATTGTATGAAAGTCCGTCAGTTTTTGAAGCTAATTCGATTAAAATTAATATTTGGCTATTTAGTTAGAAGTTAAGAATGACGCAATAAGGATTTTTGAAAATTCTGCCTTAACGGGGGTAAAAAGGGGGAGGTACGTTTCTATGAAACTCCGACTGTTTTGAAGCTAAGTCGATGAAAATTAAAGCTGTTTACGTGAGTGCTAAGTTTTTCTGCCCATCGTTTTGTGACGGTTACCTGTTTAAAGAACTATTGTCATAAAATTGTTAAACTATCCGTAAACATATGTCCGGGATAATCTAAAAAAAATAATGTAGAGATTTCATTTTCATTTCATCTATACATATAATAAAATTGTAACAAGCTCATGTCTGTACATTAAAGATATTAAAGAAAAACTTAGATGGGGGTTCTTCATACAACCAATAGAATCCAAAAGTATGAAAAAAAAAAATTTTGTCTGTCTGTCTGTTTGTTGTCCGCTTTTCACTCAAAAACTACTGGACGGATTTTGATGAATTTTTTTTTATTATGTAGCTATTAGTCCTCGCTAACATTTAAGCTATCTTTTTTTTGGAATTTTGCTCTTAAAGGGGGTAAACAGGGGCGGGTAAGATTGTATGAAAGTCCGTCAGTTTTTGAAGCTAATTCGATTAAAATTAATATTTGGCTATTTAGTTAGAAGTTAAGAATGACGCAATAAGGATTTTTGAAAATTCTGCCTTAACGGGGGTAAAAAGGGGGAGGTACGTTTCTATGAAACTCCGACTGTTTTGAAGCTAAGTCGATGAAAATAAAAGCTGTTTACGTGAGTGCTAAGTTTTTCTGCCCATCGTTTTGTGACGGTTACCTGTTTAAAGAACTATTGTCATAAAATTGTTAAACTATCCGTAAACATATGTCCGGGATAATCCCAAAAAAATAATGTAGAGATTTCATTTTCATTTCATCTATACATATAATAAAATTGTAACAAGCTCATGTCTGTACATTAAAGATATTAAAGAAAAACTTAGATGGGGGTTCTTCATACAACCAATAGAATCCAAAAGTATGAAAAAAAAAATTTTTGTCTGTCTGTCTGTTTGTTGTCCGCTTTTCACTCAAAAACTACTGGACGGATTTTGATGAATTTTTTTTTATTATGTAGCTATTAGTCCTCGCTAACATTTAAGCTATCTTTTTTTTGGAATTTTGCTCTTAAAGGGGGTAAACAGGGGCGGGTAAGATTGTATGAAAGTCCGTCGGTTTTTGAAGCTAATCTATACATATAATAAAATTGTAACAAGCTCATGTCTGTACATTAAAGATATTAAAGAAAAACTTAGATGGGGGTTCTTCATACAACCAATAGAATCCAAAAGTATGAAAAAAAAAAATTTTGTCTGTCTGTCTGTTTGTTGTCCGCTTTTCACTCAAAAACTACTGGACGGATTTTGATGAATTTTTTTTTATTATGTAGCTATTAGTCCTCGCTAACATTTAAGCTATCTTTTTTTTGGAATTTTGCTCTTCAAGGGGGTAAACAGGGGCGGGTAAGATTGTATGAAAGTCCGTCAGTTTTTGAAGCTAATTCGATTAAAATTAATATTTGGCTATTTAGTTAGAAGTTAAGAATGACGCAATAAGGATTTTTGAAAATTCTGCCTTAACGGGGGTAAAAAGGGGGAGGTACGTTTCTATGAAACTCCGACTGTTTTGAAGCTAAGTCGATGAAAATTAAAGCTGTTTACGTGAGTGCTAAGTTTTTCTGCCCATCGTTTTGTGACGGTTACCTGTTTAAAGAACTATTGTCATAAAATTGTTAAACTATCCGTAAACATATGTCCGGGATAATCCCAAAAAAATAATGTAGAGATTTCATTTTCATTTCATCTATACATATAATAAAATTGTAACAAGCTCATGTCTGTACATTAAAGATATTAAAGAAAAACTTAGATGGGGGTTCTTCATACAACCAATAGAATCCAAAAGTATGAAAAAAAAAATTTTTGTCTGTCTGTCTGTTTGTTGTCCGCTTTTCACTCAAAAACTACTGGACGGATTTTGATGATTTTTTTTTATTATGTAGCTATTAGTCCTCGCTAACATTTAAGCTATCTTTTTTTTGGAATTTTGCTCTTAAAGGGGGTAAACAGGGGCGGGTAAGATTGTATGAAAGTCCGTCGGTTTTTGAAGCTAATCTATACATATAATAAAATTGTAACAAGCTCATGTCTGTACATTAAAGATATTAAAGAAAAACTTAGATGGGGGTTCTTCATACAACCAATAGAATCCAAAAGTATGAAAAAAAAAAATTTTGTCTGTCTGTCTGTTTGTTGTCCGCTTTTCACTCAAAAACTACTGGACGGATTTTGATGAATTTTTTTTTATTATGTAGCTATTAGTCCTCGCTAACATTTAAGCTATCTTTTTTTTTGGAATTTTGCTCTTAAAGGGGGTAAACAGGGGCGGGTAAGATTGTATGAAAGTCCGTCGGTTTTTGAAGCTAATCTATACATATAATAAAATTGTAACAAGCTCATGTCTGTACATTAAAGATATTAAAGAAAAACTTAGATGGGGGTTCTTCATACAAACCAATAGAATCCAAAAAGTATGAAAAAAAAAATTTTGTCTGTCTGTCTGTTTGTTGTCCGCTTTTCACTCAAAAAACTACTGGACGGATTTTGATGATTTTTTTTTTTATTATGTAGCTATTAGTCCTCGCTAACATTTAAGCTATCTTTTTTTTGGAATTTTGCTCTTAAAGGGGGTAAACAGGGGCGGGTAAGATTGTATGAAAGTCCGTCAGTTTTTTGAAGCTAATTCGATTAAAATTAATATTTGGCTATTTAGTTAGAAGTTAAGAATGACGCAATAAGGATTTTGAAAATTCTGCCTTAACGGGGGTAAAAAGGGGGAGGTACGTTTCTATGAAACTCCGACTGTTTTGAAGCTAAGTCGATGAAAATTAAAGCTGTTTACGTGAGTGCTAAGTTTTTCTGCCCATCGTTTTGTGACGGTTACCTGTTTAAAGAACTATTGTCATAAAATTGTTTAAACTATCCGTAAACATATGTCCGGGATAATCTAAAAAAAATAATGTAGAGATTTCATTTTCATTTCATCTATACATATAATAAAATTGTAACAAGCTCATGTCTGTACATTAAAGATATTAAAGAAAAACTTAGATGGGGGTTCTTCATACAACCAATAGAATCCAAAAGTATGAAAAAAAAAAATTTTGTCCTGTCTGTATGTTTGTTGTCCGCTTTTCACTCAAAAACTACTGGACGGATTTTGATGAATTTTTTTTTATTATGTAGCTATTAGTCCTCGCTAACATTTAAGCTATCTTTTTTTTTGGAATTTTGCTCTTAAAGGGGGTAAACAGGGGCGGGTAAGATTGTATGAAAGGTCCGTCAGTTTTTGAAGATAATTCGATTAAAATTAATATTTGGCTTTTTAGTTAGAAGTTAAGAATGACGCAATAAGGATTTTTGGAAATTCTGCCTTAATGGGGGTAAAAAAGGGGGAGGTACGTTTCTATGAAACTCCGACTGTTTTGAAGCTAAGTCGATGAAAATTAAAGCTGTTTACGTGAATACTAAGCTTTTCTGCCCATCGTTTGTGGCAGTTACCTGTTTAAAGAACTATTGTCATAAAATTGTTTAAACTATCCGTAAATATATGTCCGAGATAATCCCAAACAATAATGTACAGACTTCATTTTCATTTCATTTCAGATTTTCAGAATATATTGAACTAGAGGTCGTTACAACATAAATTCTACATATTATTGCGCTATTTGTATGGAGGGTGAGCAATCACAAATTTTATGACAATTACCGGCTAATCGAAAAAAACTACTTAATGTACATAAGTATATTGTTCAAATTTTGCATGAAGATTAAGGACAGGTCTAGACAACAATAGGCTATTTATTATCAGGTTATTAACCATGGGGTCTTAGCAATAAACCTTTATTTTTAAAGAACACGCAACTGGTGACCAAAAATACTGTTGCTATGGTTTTATGTTTTGACATTAATATTAACATGCTATTTGGCTTACTATATAGAAATTAAAATAGCGGGCTCAGGGGAGTACGAGCTTCGTATTTTTCCCACTCCAAGTTCAAATTTCATTTCGACACACATTTTTTTAATTTATTTTTTAATAATTTTTGAGTAAGAATCGAATCTCAGTCAAGTATATTTTTTTTTTCTTCTTTCGTTTTTGGTAGTATAAAAGTATTGTACGAAGCGCTTGGATTTTTTTTAACATCCTAAAATTGTTCTTTAAAACCCTTTTATATGGTATCTGGTATAATATATGATACTTACTGTTTAAGCTAGGACAGTCTCATCCAATTTAGGAGGAGCTGTGGATATAAAGTGAAAAGAAAACCAACTACACTAAAAACAAAAAATAGTGTGGACGGTAAATGATTTACAATAACTGAATTAACTACTTAGCTGTTGACTGCAATTTTGGGTGTGTGTAACGCGTGGCCATAAAGATTTGATAGTGCCTATACACTACCACAATTGTGCACCAATTGCGATGGCATAGGGTAGTTGCATAGGTAAAGTATTATAAAGGTAGGCTGCTATTATTAATATTGCGTACGAATATGCGTACTCCCGTGATTGTTTTTTATGTGTGCGTAAAAATATCTGTCAAGGGTAGAATGAAAACGGAATAGAAGATGAATGGGGAGCAGCGCCTGCTGTTCTCCGCAACCACAGCGCACAGTGCAAACGTGTCGAAAATTATCTGGCTGTTTAAGACCAACTCCTCTCAATAAGTTCTCCTCCTGATTGGCATTGCTCTATCTGACGTTAGAAGAGACATTAATCTGGTAGACTTAAGAAGCCAAAAGAGCTTCTTCGATATACACTGACTACTATTGCAACTCCAACTCGAGCTCGGTGCAAGATCTGGGCAGATCGACAACTATCTCCTACTACTTATGTCCTAACTCAGGAACATACACTCTACCGTCCGGCCCTACCGGGCCCACCTTGCAGAGGCCTGTTCAGAAGCATTCAACCGTCTCAGAACCCAAAAAAGGTAGGCAAATAAAATTTGGCAAATTTGGGTATACAGACCCCTCTCACATCCAGTGAGAATCCGACATCTTCGTAACGGACGATGTAACACCGCCTAGAGTGGCCAAAGTGTCCGCGGTTAGTTGGTGCGCCGTCACCAAGTTCTGCGAAGAAGTGATGACGCTCAAGGAAAAGTGAAAGGCTTCATCTAACCACCAGATCCATGTTCGACGAGCAAGGGATAGAAGAAGGGCCTTATTTGCCCTCCTCCAACCACCATAAATAACCTACGCCAGTAGTCTCAGGGCAGTCTACTGTTATAAAGGCAAAGACGAAATGCATGGTGCTTCCGCGCGCCCTCTTAATAAGGGCTGGCAAAAAGCTGGCTCTACGTTAACGAAGAAGCTTCCGTTAAAAAGAGCTCTCCTGTCGGGGCTCGCGATAGATTGCGAAAGCGTTCCCGTGGCCCCCGACAATAGGATACGGTGAAGCACTCTGGCGCTTTAGCCAGTAAGAGTCCAGTACACTTCTTTGCCATCGCCCGTTTTCAAGTCCTTCAATCCAAATTGTCAAATCAGTGCAAGATAGTGGCCACAGCAAAAAACTAGCAGTGTTAACTAACAGTCAAATATGTTTTGTAAGACTAGAGGTTAGGATTAGGAAGTTAAGAAATCAGGTAGTTTGGAACGGAAACAGGATTAGGGAGCAAGCATTAAAACATTATTTAGCTTTACTTTTTGTACAGCACTACACATCTTGAATACCACGCAGACGAAGTCGCGGGCAACAGCTAGTTCCAAATAAAAATGTTACGACTACTTTTGAACTTTTACACATTTTTATAAATCTCGTAAACGAGGGTAGTTAAAATTTATGACTCCGTAGATATCTCTCCAACCACAAATTTAATAAGATGGTCCTTTTATTTAATACTTACGTTTCAATTGTAATAAATTATTTGGCATCGAATTCCTAATGAAATTCTTCGAAAACCATTTGGAGTTAATTTGGCTTTGTGAACGATTTTTATGGATAAACAACATATTTTTTCGTGTTCATTAAAATCAGAGACTACAGCTTCAAATGGGTAAAATTCAACGAAAAAAATATTTTATTTATTTACCAAAATTCCCTGTATTTTTATAGCTGCAGGCTTTTGAAATGTCAGGGATTCGTTTGACGTTGACCATGTTTATTTCCGCGAAAAATGGTTGTGTTTTTAAATGTGGCTCTACGTTTTGACACGTGTATTGAACTGGTTACAGGTCAATGATCTATTGCATAGAGACAGAACAAACTGTGAATAAACTAACTTACTTGCAGTCATATAATTAATCTCATTAATGTATTTTTAATGTCGATCTACATTTTTAACAGACTCCAAAAAGGAGGAGGTTCTCAATTCGTCGTCATCTTTTAATGGTAGCAAAAACTAAGTTATGAAAATATATTCTTATCTTTTAAGGCATGATCTTCAGATATGTTGTGTATATTTATCAGTTCCTTTCGCATAGATTCATAATGACCGGCGAAAAAACTTGACAAAAGTTTTCAACTTCCTCGCAAATAATAAATGTCTGTAGTTGGAAACAAGAAAAATTCTATGATCTATGAGTACATTACGGTACAACCTAAGCGAATTTTCTGAGTTAAACAAATTAACTTAATTGTATCAATACCCAGATGTCTTTACAAGATTTGCCTAAAAGAGAACCAATTACAGATTGGCAAAAAAAGTATCAAAGATTAATTATAAGTTTGTTAATTAACTTATCTCACTGTAAAAATTGTATTCTCGACGAACACCGGGCAGGTTTAGATTTTTAATTCGTTTTTCTATTCTTTCCAATTACATACCACTGTACTACTGATAAAAAATTATAACTTAGGAATTTGTACATAAAGATCATTATCGTGTATTTGAATACGCTTTAATTACGAACAATCATTAAACATTTCAAGTCGGCATCACATGGGTTGATAAGGACAAGCGCATTGTGTCCAACTCATTTCACCGTGAAAATTCTTTCGATTCCGTCCCGATAAGACGCACTCGTGCGAGATAAACAGCTCTACTTATTTCACAATTTTCCTCATAGATACCGGATTTATATCAAGTAAGAAATTATTTATTTTGTGATCCCAAGAATACGCAGTTCTGTATTTTTTGGATTCGTAAAGCTGCGGCGAAGGTGAAGGCTTTTGTTACAAAGTTGGGATAAGCACTCTATACCTCTGAATAATTGAATTTCGGTTCGTTTGTTTTTTGTTATAAACAAACCTTTTATTTTAGTGCATTTTTAGAATTATTTAGGGTATGAAATAAGTCTCAAAATACAAATGAGATTTTTTTTATCCAATGTTGAGTAGTTTCTGAAAATAGGTGTAACAAAATACATGTATTTAATAATACACTTCTCACAACACATTTGACGTACAAAATCAAACAAAATTGACACTTACCTCATAACAAGAAACCAATTTACATGTACGCAATTGTCAACAAAAAGTACGTACGTTTTTGCAATACAATGGTTACAATACATGTTTCATCTTTCAGTTACCATATTAATACAGAGATTGTTGTCTTTGTAACCTTCAGCGCATCGAGCGAGACTTGGGCCTCCTGAAACTAGGTCAGGGTAGGCCGGGGTACTTCGTCAAATATCTGATACTTTTCATGCTTTTTTGTTAGTTTTTAATCTTAATGGATTTGTGGAATGAAGGGAGTTTATGTTTCTGTGTTATTGTGTGTGTTTCTGTACTTAAATGCGACAGCACAAATTAATCATTAGCATATTGTGATTAATTTCCAAGCCACATTACAATCTTTAAAGTATTCAGTTTTTATGTGATGCTTTTGTTATTTATACTTACCTACATGAAAAAAAATTGAGAGTAGCCTTGATTGCCTGATGAAGTATTTTAATTAATGTAAGGTCCAAAATTGTCCCTACTTTGGATCATGACCAAAAAAAAATATGGACAATTAATTTTGCAAGCCATTACATAACTCCGTCAAACAGAAATCCGAATCCAATTTGCAAACTAACTGACCAAATCAAAACCTAATTTTGAGTAACGACATTTTGATGAAATTACGTAGAATTTCTGGAACCCAGACGTTTCGATCACGCCGCGGTCGGAAAAGGAGCAAAAAGGGATTATTCCGCAATTGTAACTTGATGACGTCAGATCGTACGAAGGAAATTTCTGTTACTGAGGACTACCGCAGATATTGTGACCAATGACAAATTACGTTACATTTTTGTATAAGACTTGATTAAAACCTTAATCACTAGCTCCAAAGATCAATTGCAAGAAATAAAAGTATGTAGAGTATGCCATGGCAAGTGGCAAACATGTTTTAAGCACATAGGTAACTGTATTAATATCCTACATGCATGCACCTGCGTGTGTGTGTATGTATACACATGTTTATGGCAAATAAATGATTCTTATTCTTATTCTTGATCTTACGGAGTGTTGAAATAGAATAATATTTCAGGTGGAATTGATTTAAGTACCAAAATTTTAGTTCAAAAGTAATCAAACATTAAGTCACGGGTCGAACTCTAAACTAGTTAAAATAGTCGGACATTCGATTAAACTTTGTGAACATAAACAACGATCACACAACTCCAGTCTTTGAAGTTACACCATCAAGTAAAAATTGCTTTCCACAATATTTCTCTTTAAGTTTTCAATATTCAATAAGTCATTACTTTTATTGAACTCAAATTAATTCTTGTACCCCTGATTTTTTTGAACTGATGAAATGGTTTTTTCGCTCTGTGAAAAGCAAAAGGTTACAGCGACCTTTTCAGGGAAATCTCTCTTAAAGGAAAACTTTTTCGTGAACTGCCAGCAATGCCAAAACGCATTTCCAATGCGTTTCCAACTACCACGATATTTTCCAAGAATTGGGCGTCGTATATACCACGTAACAAATGTGTTGGTAGTGGGAAAATTTTCAGTATATAGAACCCCTTTTTTCATCCAAGTCAGTGGCTATGACCTGTTTGAATGTGACCGACAAGGCTCTTGAACTACAGCCTTTTAGTGTTCAAAGAAACGTGTTGTTGACCCAAAATATAATCTAGTTTGCTTGTAATAAAGTTAAAAATAGTTTTATTAACATTCGCTCTAGCTTAAAATTACAATAGACATTTTAAATTGTATGTATAGAGAGCTCTGTAAAATGTGGATTGGAGTATTAAACTGAATTTTGAGATACATTCAATTTTATGGGTTTCAGAGGCTTTATTTTGAAAATAAGGTCTTTATTATTCAGTCTTATTACAGTAATACTCAACAACAAAAATAAATACCTAATGTTTGAATTAGAAGAGGATAGAGTTACATCATCATCAAACACAAATGTACCATATTTATGTTTTACACTTCGAATTTCCAAAAGGAGGATATTTTCCCCAAAAGGATGGCATCTTCGGCGAGCCATTTCACAAGCATTGTTGCGCTCAATACACACCATTTGAACATGCAAACATCTGAGCCGGGAACATCTGTAGAGATGTGGTTTTGGACCAAACGGCTGAATTTAGGGTCTTATTTCAATTCAAATTGTTATTTAAAGATTTCTGGATTTTGAACTGTTTTAGACAAGTCGATGAAGCTAAGTTTTGATATATACTTTAGTTTAGTGTCCCGAAAGGGTAATATTAAGTTTGATGTCGTTGCAAAAATATTAATAGTTTAAATGCGTCATGTTTAGTTTTTATCAAAAAAATATCTCACATAGCTATTTGTATGTTGTATGGTGTGTGTTGTTTAATTTTTATTTTATTTTTTTGTTGTCAATTTCTTTGTGTGTTTTGTTTGTACTGAATAAATGTTTTATCTATCTATCTACATAATGAAGTTGAAGTCGAAGAGATTTCCTTTTGCTACCGTTCAATTGAAACGATTTAACAAAATGTAAGGACGTACTCGTATGTGATAAAATACTGTCTAAGTAGCAGCTATATGTTCTAATCCCAATCTGTGAAAGCCTTATACACAAAACCCGCACGAGCGGAAACTCGCAAATGCCTTAAACGAACATTCATTAACTTATTGCCAGTTGGCACTTCCACAATGAGTTTTGTTGTCTTTACACAACAGACGATGAAAATCACAAACAGATTTACCAAGGAACAATACTCCTATAACTTCCCAAATTATACTTAAATAGTACTATTTGAGTCTATGAAAGCGACGAAATCCTTGAGATTGACTCCCAGCCACATTTTCCCGCGTACTTACGTCAATCGTTTAAGTGTGTGTGCGAGAGGGATGGAGAGAGAAAACTGTTTATGCGAGAGCGAGGCGGAGGGTCAAAGCCTTACCATAGAGTAAGCATGGTCGCTGTTAATGTTTTAGGTAAGATTGTGCTGCCTCAGTGAGGAAAATAATTTGTTATTTTTGTTACAGATTTTTGTTTGTGTATCCGTCGAAGTGATGAATTGTAAGTATTAAAACCTAGTAACATAATTACGTCACAATAAACGTTCTTTTCACTAACTTATAAATCAAATAATTTGACTTGTTGATATTATGTTTTCAAACTTGTGTAATGTGTGATTAAATTTCCTATCGTTTATAACAATAATATCACATGGGAAGATTACGTACCATGCCTTTTTTCTTATCCAAGGTGGATAAGAAAACCTTGTTTATCTAAGTAGAAAAAAAACATAACACTTTTAACAGAGAATTCAAAAAATACAAATCAACTAAAGTACAGTTACGTGTGGTTATATTAAGAACACTAAGCTCTGGCGTACCAAACAGCGGATACAAAACTGAAACTATAAAACCAAAGTAAACATTTTTTTACTACGCGCTATATTCTAATACAAACAATCAATCTTTTAGGTTATAAACCAGAAAAATGCATAAAACAAGTACTAAAAGTGCTAATTACTAAGGAATTAATTTCTCATTTAGACGGCGCGAGTAAATAATGAGGATAATGACTTTGATCGCTCGTTAATTTAATTTATTATCCATTGTTTTAAGGTTATGCAAGAAGAGATGAATGAATGATTGTTTTTTTTCGTGAGTTTGTTGACTGATCTTGTTTTGTATGTCTCGTAAATGTCGAGAGATTTTATTTATTGCTTTATTATTATTTACGATGGGCGCGCTGCGCTCTTAATTTTTTAGATTACACCTTAACTGCTATCTATGCGTTTTAAGACAAATAATAAAAATGTAGAGGATTAGTCTAGTAAATATAAGGATTAAAATGAAAACAATATCAAAATACTGCAGCTACTATTGAACAAACACTTGAAGATACGCTTCAGAACTCTAGCCATCAAGATAGGCAAAATTAGATTTAGGCACATAATGTCTGGTCTGCGAGTTTTCCTTTACTCTACGGCCATCAGTTTGTAGGGCCAGTCTATGTCGACGCGCCACCGAGGGCGCATTCACTCGCTGAAAACCAGAAAACGCGATGAAAATACGTTGAAATAATTGTTGATCTGTGCTACCGTGGTGTGTTTTATATTACTGGATATACATTTATAACACGGGTAAGTCCAAAACCTATTTTAAAACATAGTTTGATAAATAAAAACAAACGAAAACCGTGTCTTTCAGAATTAATTCAAAAGATAAAAGGGAATATTCTGAAAGGGATTACCGTAGAAATGGAATTGTTTCCATTTAGGAATTTTAATAGAAAGCTTGAACAAAACGTGATTGTTTTAATACTGCGGCTACGAAAGGCTGAGATGAAAACAGTTTTATTTTGCACAAGTTTATTCGTCGTGTGAATACGGAATGGTGTTGTATTATTCAGGTATCTTATGCCCCGCTTGGGATTTTTTTTATGGTTATCAAATATTAACTCGATTTCTTCGGGAACTTATTGAATAATTGAGTTGCTGTTCCATGATTAAATGTTGATTGTTTTCCTTTAACGTTTTCGAGGAGAAATAAGGTTTTATATAAAATATTTACTTACATTTTGAAACTACAAAGGCAGCAGTATGAACGTTTATAATCAGGAAGTGTTAGGTCTTAACTAATTATATTAACCATATTTTCTGTCACCCTACAAATACTAACTGTTATTAAAATTTACTAATCGTGTGCTTTTAATAATAATTAATCATTCAAAGAGCAGGATCATACAGCTAGGTAATCGTTATGTTTTACTTTATAGAGGCAACGGATTAAAATTAACTTTTTACGTGCGTAAATTATACTATCAGTCTGCTTATCATTTGGATTTGCAGGAAATTTGGAGCTCCAAAACCCTGTAAAAAACCAGTATCACATGCGCTTCTGTAGATAAGCTATTTTTTGACAAGTATTCTCCTTTTTTAAGGGATTTGATTTGTCTACAAACTAGCAAGATTGATTTCTAACTGATTATATGTCATAACAAGCGTTAACAATACGAATGACATTTATTTTCGGTAAGTCACGCATTCGTACTTAAATTAGTCAAATACACGTTCGTTTAAAGCGATTCATTTGGTGTTAAAGCCAGTAAAATCTCATTTATCTCGAGGACAAAATAATGTGGTCATACACACCAATGTACAGTTGCCATTAAAATATAATGTAGGTACAAATATAAATATTCCTCACAATGCCTCAACCCCATTTAGTCTCAAATTAAGTATACGAGAGTAACTTGTGTTATGAGTACAAGACAACTCATGAACATAAGTCCTTTTATATTTATAAATACAAGCACATTATAGATAAATTTCACCCAGCCACAAAACAAATGATCGTGTTCATCACACAAACATATCTTGGGCGAGAATCGAACCCACGACCTCTGCTATAGCATTCAGGGTCGCTAACCACTAGACCAACACTCCTGTCATTAGGAAGTACCGTTCCGTTTACCGTTACTAACTAAAAGTCGAAGTAACACATTAAATTGAAAGACAATTAATTGGTACATTACTCAATACATTAAAGATGTTGTCTTCAGAGGTTCATTAAGTTGGCTTATTCTATAACAATCTCGATAGTACAGTCGGAAACAAATATTGTTGAACACTATCAGATGTACAAAACTAATTAAGTATTTCTCCAGGCAACAAAGTAGTTTATTTTCCATAATTCTACTGGATACCTGCTGAACATTCAATATTTTCAAGTAATTTGGGTACTTAGATCGTAATTATTTGGTATACCGACTTCTCTTGCCGATCGTACATTGATTGAAACAAATATAAAATTGATTGTGCCGTTTTATTGTTTGTTGCTAAAGGCGATTAATTCGCAAACAATATTACCAACTATAAATTACCTTGTTTAATTGTAGCAATTATTTTAATAGTCACGATTTATGACCAGTTGCGAACAACTCTATAGACGTCGCGGTCGATAAAACATTGGATGTTTAGCTGTCTATAAGAGAAAAAAAGAATATTGATTTAAACGCCCCCCTCTTAACAATACTTAACAGAAATTACTTTAAAATAACATTTTCTGACTTTTCTTTCTTTCTACTTTCATATCTAAAGTCATACATAGAAACTCAACACATACATGTGACTGCACAAGAAGTCTTATCGAAAGAAGAGAGTTTTGTAATGGGTAATATTCGGCCAAAATTGACTTTATCATTATGTTGATACATGACTAAAATACTAAGTCGATTTTAATAAACAATAAGTAAATAATTATAGTCTTTAATCTGCAAGTCATATTTGTCTTAGTAATTCTTGATAAGAAGAAAAATGACACGCGGTCACGTGATATCCTATGCCGACCACTACATAGTAACAAAGTCGCTGTCTGTCTGTTCGCTTAAATCTTTAAAACTACGCAATGGATTGTTCGGTGACAATTGGTATTGTCACCGAACTTTAGCGAACTAACGCAGAGACATGTACCTAGGTTTGAAAAAATGTATTGACAGTCCGTTATATTTTATCTAGTACTATCTTCCCAAGAGCGCAATACTGTTGCATTAATCATACAAACCTTGCACTTAAAATGTTCTCACTTAGGGGCTGATAACAAGACGAGAAGCGGCTTTGTTTTGTTTTAAATCTTTGAGCTCATCAAATTCTCTTAACATAATGTTTAGTCATCACAATATAATGAATAGTCTTGACCTAGGGTCGTTTAGTTTTTATAGATATCATTACTTTGTTATTTCCTTCATCCTTGACATTATCATCAGTAGTTTACTAATAAATAAACTTTGGGCCAAACCCTCTTTTTACATATATCCTTTTTTGTTTCGCAATAACATCGCACACCTAGTATTGAAAACCGAATAATATCTCTCCTACACAAGGGAAAATCTTGATAGATTGCCGACTGAGCGCTTGTATATCTCTTTCGGATGATAAATGGGAAATGTACGCGTAGAAAAATGCATTTACTAACTTGAATCTATACAATTCGTGGTAGTAGAAGCCTTAAAAGAATAAATTAAAGATCTATTACAGTGAAATATAAAACCAACATTGCATTGATGATGTATTTTACAAATACAAAAAAAAAGCTGAGAGTCTGCACAGACAAATATCTTTTACTGGCTGATTGTTTGCTGGTAGTTCAATTTGTAGACTATTAAACGTATTTGTCGGCTGATACCAAATCGGTATGATGGGCGTACTTTTACACATGTGTATGTATAAAATGTATAGGAATTTGGAGGCTCTTGTATTCGACGTGACACGACACATTAATTTTAAAAAGGCACATGGCTTGCTTGCGCACAAATCCATATAGAACCGCAAAACCACCACGACATTATAGCAAAAACATTAATTAAATTCACAAACAAGTGTCCAATTATTTGTATATTTTTGCAAGGAAATCTAGTTATAATGGTGTGACAACGAGTGGTAAATATTTGATACCCCATACTTAATAATATGAGTGTCCCAAGAGCGCAGTAACAGGTCGCTGGTTGATAGTTAATTACTATACCGCCTTTGTTAATAAACTATTATTGTAATTGTGAATTTATTTGATTGAGTAACGAGGTTTTTTTTGTTTTAAATATAAAATGATTTCACTTTCTTTTTTATACGACTTTCGCACTATTTTTTTTATACCAGGGGAGTACCCAGACTCAGCCAAGCATTTGTGGAACACATAAATTCTTGTCATTCTTTAATTGAGTTAGATATAACTTTAGTTAAACATGAAAATTATAGCAACTACAAAGTAGTAAATGGTTTGGTTTCGTATAGCAAAAGGAGATACCCACATTTTTTTTTATTTCAGCGATATCCCCACCCCCCGCTCCTATCCCTATTGGTTAAATAGCCGTTCAGAAGTCACGGTGGACTGAAGACTTACACGTACAGGCAAAAACCCTAAAAACATTACCCTTCTTTTTTTGCGTAGTCGTGCAGGTAAACGAGGCTTATCACATAAATTGATAGGTATCAAAGTTACTATTGTTAATAATCAGGTAATGAATGCATAAAATAATAATAGAACATTGTTTAAACAATAATGTATTTAATTAATGCACGAGTAATCCCTTTCATATATGTATTTGTAATTATTTATTATTTTCCTCTGCGATTTATATCTGATATTTATAACATTAACATAATGAGGTTATCATAATATATTCCATTTCATTATTATTTTATTCTTCCTCGTAACATATTACATTTTGATTGGCACGTAGATATGTATGAAACTTTTTGTGGTATATACTACAAATTTTGATTAACTTTGACCAAATCAGGTATCATTCAACAGTAACACTTAGTTAGACCACGTAAACCAAAATCAAAAAAATTGACAATCCAATTTATTTCAACTGTACTTTGGTTTGATTTAAGGAAAATGACACCTAATATCAGTAAACATTAGTTAATTATCTGCTTCCAAAGAGAAGCGAATACTCATTGAATTGCCCAAATCAAGCAGAATATGTGACGGTGCCAAATCTAATTATATATCGTAGGGTGTCAGTCTACTGGCGCGGTGCTGGTCAAAGTGGTGCGGAGTAAGCCGTGAATAGGCCAATCATTGTTATCAATTCCAATTCAGGTATATTCACAGTCCGTTCCTCTCCCCTTCGCATAACTTCGCGTCACGGAAATACCTACTTCTTGATCAAAGATATTATTTTGAGATTTGATACATCGATTAAACTTATAGCAAAGTGATCTGTCTATGATGCCTGAAATCGTAGGTTAGCGTTTAATACTAAAACATTATATTCCCATAAAAAATAATGATTTCAACATACCTGCCTACAACATTGTATTATGTATTACACAAAATGTATTAAAACATCAGCACCAAAGACTTATTCAAACCCATTAATAATGTATGTTGTTTTCGTAAAAATAGTTCCGAAACACCCCATGATTTATAGGCCTCGTACGAAATGATCTGTACGTGTGCAGACTCGGAATCGAGCCCAAACACCGTTACTCGACAAGCCTAGTAATACTCGAGTAAGGAAATTCAATTTTCGGAATATTCAGGAACGTTTCAGATGAATCATCACGGTTTTAGGGTACTGTAGCTGAAGGTTGAATACCCCATTGGAGACTCCATTGTCTGTCTGTAAACGGAACAGGACTGACTGGTCTGTGTTTCTAAACCTACAACGTTTGTCTGTCTGAGTTTTTCTACGTCCTTTTTGGTGTTTAATGAGTAAAATTTACTTCATCACCGTAAATTGCTGTAGTCGCAATAAAAACATATAAAAATTAATGAAAAAGAGTATGGACTTAATACACGTTGTGCGATAGTGGCAGATTCTACAAAACTGCTAAAAATGTTTATGTAAGATATTAGGTGCCTACCTAAGTGTAACTTGTTTTAGTTTTAGTTTAGTTGTCAGTAAAAGTGCCACAGCGAGCGTTGTCATTTGATAATTTCAATGAAAAAAATAATGATTTAAAAGTGTAGCTTGTTTATAAGGTGGTTCAGAACCCGATATGCGCGAGTTTTACTCGCACTTGACGGCTTTTTTTATGGAATATCTGTATATTGGAATCGATTTTCGGATTAGATTATGTCATTTGGATTTCGTTGAATCTCTCGAAGGTAAAACGGTGGCTTTATTTCGTATCTTGTATGAACTGAACGGATTACTCAGTTATTACAGACGGGGTTGTTCAATTCAACCAGAGTTAATTGACTTTGGACTGTGTTGGATTATGTTTAAGATTCAATTTCGTAAATCAATGTTGTATTCCATCTAGCTACAATTCAGTTCTACAACTAAATATTCATATATCATTTATTCAAAATAGGCTACTAAGTAGCACTTTTCTAACGTTGAGATCAAAATGGGCAACATTGAGAGTCGCTCACCCTACACCGTTTCCTTAATCCTTTTCTCTCCGTCCTGGATGCACATTTGGCTGTAAAGTAATTTTGTATAATATAAGTGAAAGATCGTAATATCCATAATTATTATAATACTATTGAAGTGACACAAATACAATAAGTTCAACTATTTATAGCTTAATTTTCTAGTGCTCTATTAACCTCCTTTAAAATTTGGAAATTATTAAAGGGTTTATGATCATTGTTGATTGAAGCGATACATCGACTTTCTGTCCTAGTTTCTTGAGGTCACTTTAATGTCTAATTAATTATGAATGTTACTGTCAACTTGTCAATACTTTTTCATCGAAAGAATACAAAGTAATGAGTATTTCTACGAAAGAAAAGTTTTCATGTTTATGATAAAGAAAGTAGGTATAATTGGTGGTGCCATTTGTCGTAAAAAATATTTATGAACCAATAATCGTGTGAACACAAATAACTTAGACACTAGTTTCTAGAAGGGCATGCGTAGAGAGACAAGATACTATGCAGGCCTATGCATATGCATATACATTCCCAAAGAGGGTTAGTGTCAGACAGGCGGCCGACTATAAAACCATAGCCAAAAGTGGCCAAAACTTTAAGCAACATGTCTAGAAGACGTGTTGCGTCGACCCCAAGTGAAATGGGATAAGGGCAGGAAGATGATGATAAGGTTAGAACAAAATATTTAAATTAATCACTGATTGGAAATGTAGCAACTAAAACACGAATTTGTACTTAGCTACAGAAATGCCGATATAAAACTATTGCTGTAGACGTCTTTAGAATCTCTGGAAAGTTTCGTTTGGACGTCTTGAAGTTCTGAGTTCAACTTGTTTTATTTTATTGAAGTTCTATGTTTTTAAACCGATTCAAAAGTTTCGACAAGTAAGTTATAATTCTTGGTCGGTTTTGGTGATCAATTTAAGACCCAACTAATTTTAAATCTACCTATTTTTCCAATTCTCCCTTACCTGATCTTTTTTATTCCTGTTCTATTCCTAATCATTTCAAATCTAATACTTGTCTTACTTATCATTTCAGCGTTCACTCCTTTCTCTCAATCATCGGTACCTACGGTTCCTTAAAAAGCAGACTTATATCCAAAAACCTCTTTTAAAAATCCTTCGCTAGCTCCAAAAATAGCTAGAAACATGTGGTATTTACTTGTCTTTTACGAGCCTCTACTGCTGTTCAAATGAAGCCATTATGCAAAGCTACGCTGCCGTCTATACGAGTCGTTTTATTGTCTCGGCAGCAGTTTGCTGCGGATTTGGAGGTTACAATAATAATGACTTTATCTGAATTTGTAATGATAGAGGAAACGACTTGTGATGTAACAGTTAGATGTTTAGAAGCAATTTCGTCTGTTTGTTGTTAGCTTTTGTTTAAAAGGATAAACTTTAAAATCCTAGAACATAATTGCATCCACATTGTAAGTTTAAATAGGTAAAACTTTAATGTAGTTGCATTGTGAACCCTTTCGGGTTCTAAGCTCGGGGGATTTCTCGCAAGTTTTCTGCCACCAACCCCTATTAGGTAAATTCTGAGAGCCGTCTACATTCATACAAATGCTCAGCTTAAGCTAAACTTCTCTTAACTTTGACAAACCGCTAACTTCCATCCACAGCTCACGTGCGCCGAATTAAAGACTAAAACTTTAAATGTCACAGACCGACCTCTACTTGTTTTACTGGATACTTATAAACTTATTAAATAGTTTTCTTCGTTCTACTACATCTCCGAGACCATAAAAAGATACGCCACTGTCGTTTGTTTTTAATCCGTTTTTATATTGGCTTCTATTCTCACGGGATTTCAATTTTTACTCTTAATGTCAATTTTACCGTTCTACACATTTTGGTAATAAAGTCTCCCCTGATAAGATCGGATAGTAATCATGCTAGATGTCGATTCCAGATAAAATTGTCCACTGAAACTCGTTCAGAACCATCAACACTTGTAACCTCTAAATCAATCTTACTTCTGTCATTTATCACGTACACCAGACATATCGACAGCCGAGTCAGCAATAACAAGCTGACACCAAATCTGACGCCTAATCGAGCCGTGAATCCTTACACCTTAACGTTTAATGTGAAGTCAATAATATATCTACGTAATTGAACTTCAACAGTAATTTTGGTACATTGTAATCGAGATGAAAGGAAGCAAATGTCAGATCGGTATAATATTAACCTTGATCAAGCTGTCTAATAACAATTTATTCGATTAATATAATTTAAACTATACAGAACTCCCATCAATATTAACCTTACCATTCTATTGCATTGATCAATTCAATCTGCTCTAGTCTGCTACCCATCTTCATCAGGTGGTCTAATAATTCACCCCAGCTAAAATCTTCATCACAAAATTGTTAAGCTGCAAAGTATAGGAGTATAAACGCGATAGTCGCTTGACAAAGTTCGCGTGGAAGCAATTTGTTTGGCCGCGTCAAACTTCAGCTAAGTACCTCTAACTCTCCTAGTTTCAGCACTGGATAGAAAAACCTAGTGTTTTTAATGCACTGGAAAATCTTTACGATATCCCCTTATTATAATCCCTTCGCTTTTACGAGCTTTTGCAACTTGAAGTATGAAGCTTGGGGGAAAATCAATGCAAACTAATCATGCAAAGCTTTTATGGACTTTAAGAACTTATCTACCTTATCTTTTATGATGATGAAGAAATCTTCGAAGACATATTTTTGTATAGCACTTTGTGAGTGAATTTGTTCATTTTTACTATTAGGTCTTTATATAAAGGAATCCTTCCCAATAATTTCCAACCCTTGTCCAAAAGTTTCGAGCATAGAAAAAAATAAAAATGCGAAAAGCTTTTTGTATTTTTTATCAACCATTATTGAAATAATCAATACTAGCCATAGCATTAATATAACAATTCATATCGACGCGATACCAGCAGACAATAGAAAAGATAATGTTATGATATCATTACACACTAACGTTCTTCCAATAGAAGCCGTACCATTAAGGTTCATATTGTTGTTAGTGTCTGGACCAATAACGCCAGGCATTTTAGCTATAATAATATTATTTTCTCTAGGCAAGCTATTGAATATCTTATTGGATTTTTTTATAGCCTAACTAGAACAATGATGCTGAAAATCTTTTTCATGTCAAAAAAGAGAATACTAAAAATGGAACACTAGATTTGGACATAGAATCGGTAACATTTTAAACAAAAATGTTTTTCACATTCGGCCTTAAAAATTCTCCTAAATCCGATACAAATATCAAAAGTCCTGATATTTTTGTCCATTTCAGTGTTCGTCGGGAACCATTATACAATACAGTTTTGTATTTCTATTCGCATACGCCATTTGCAAAGTAACTAACTTTTTGTTTGCAAAAAAATGAAAACATGAACAAAATTTTCGTGCCTGCGCTCGCTAGTCGTTAAATACTGGGAGATTTTTATTTTTCGGTGTTTTTAGTTCACAGTAAGTGAACGCAGATATGAACTACCTAGAAAACGTGGATGTTTTTTGGTAAAGTCCACTGTTTTGCTGTCATGAGATGGTGTTCACTTGTTTTGTGTCTAGTAGATAAACTTTTTTAATACTCATTTTACATTTAGAACCTTAGTTGGTACAGATCCGGTTTCTGAAAGCGTGATCAACACAAACATTACTGTATCACCTTCCACCGAAAAATTCCATCCAGTCCAAACATAATGACTAATCAGTCTGTGTTAAACAAAATTTCCCAAATCTTTTCCAACAAAAATGGCTACGCAACTAGAATACTTACGCACGCAATAAAATAAACACACATATTGATTGAGACTTAACATGCTAGTACCGAAATATTGGGAAAATACTTGCGTAAGATGTAAGATGAAATAGCTCAAATGGCTCTCGAGAACCTTGAATCAATTCTTATGGAAATTAATGTAAGTCGGTTATCCATTCCAACGACTGAATAGGATTTGTTATGGAAACGTTGGCAGCGCACAGCATGAATAGCAAACGACTTTAAAAACGGATTGTTCTTTTAGATTTTACATCTTTTATCCCAAGTTTTTCTAAATTCAAGGTTTTTGCTAGCTTCCTACGTCTATATAATATTATTCTTGAAACCTCAATGATAAATATGTCGGGGCCTTGAATAATATTTACGTGTTCCATAAAATGTCTACCTACTTATTTCTCACAGTATTTTTCGTTTATAGCAGCCTTAATCTATTTTCATTCCTATCCTTAGCGGGATGGGAGATGAGTCATACTCATCGATTTATTATTCATACAATTTTCATACTTATTATTCGTACCTATATTACCAATATCAAGGTAAAGTAAATATCTAGTTCTGGCAGTTTTTGAGTCATTATGAAAATTATTATTACACGGTATACGAATTATTACACAAAGAATGTTAAGATTAAATCTCAATTTCTGTAGTACCTTAGTGCCTCCTTAAATATATCAGTGTACCTAACTCCTTTTCTTTGCTCCAATTTATAATACCGACCTGTGCATCTACTATGAGATCTTAAGACAGGAACAATTCCATCGTGGAAGCAAGACATCCTTATACACATTGTAGAGCGCGGTCTCACCTCTATTACGATAGAAGTAGATCTTCAAGAGTATCATGGTACAGGTAGAATTGAACTTGGTCCGGTAATTACTAGTATTACAATATACCTTACGTCTTTGCGGATCTCTTTTATCCTGCGGTTATCTTTTGTTAGAATTGACATTTTGTATAATAAGGGTTAAGCCTATACCTTTACCTATTTGCGTGTTTATAGTTGTTTCGAAACTAAATTGTATGTATTTTGGTTAGTATTAAGTTCGATAAGTGTATCTTTAATTACATTTAGATATTTTTTAGGTAACAGTAATCTTTATTTGTGAGTATCTGAGTATCTCTAGCTGAGTATCGCGGTTATGATTTTATAGAAATCGAATTTAGTAGAATTCTAACAGAATTAGAAATTGTTGTTTTTGCTCAAATCTAAAAAATAAATTGTCCAAGATACTCCTTTTAATTAAAATGGCAAAACTCGATACTTTTTGACTAAATACACCTTCTCAGATAAAAAAATGTAATTTTTTATCCCCAAAAAGCGAAATGAGTTAAAGAGAATTTGCTATGCGGAATAAGCGTCTCATTGTAACAAGAAAATAAATCACTTTAACAATTTCAGTCACTTATCGTAACAAGAATTCTTTTAAGTTTTATTCTGCACTGCGTTTCTATCTCAATCTATTTTCTAGTTTAATTTCGTTGCGGGTTGCGAGACAATCCGTTCAATTCTTCAGCACATAGAATTCCATTACGTCGATGTTTTCAATTTAAATTTTCATTCTGGATGCCAAGAAAAGAAAAACAAGGTAATTTATCATTTTGATACTAAATGAAAGAAAGTTCAACTAATACCAAAGATAAGTTAAAGATATGAATTAATTAATCATGACAGCATAAATAACTTAAATAAATAACATAATATTATGACATATTACTTTTGAGAAAATATTTTTTTCTGCTACCAAAATGACATATTCCTACTTGTAAAAGTACTAAACATATACCACTTTTATGAAGGTCGTGTGAGTAGGTACTCTATAATATTGCAAATACATGTAGTCTGAACCACGCGAAGACACGCGTTATCTAAGTAGAGCAACTTTGCCAAGAGTCGACAACGTAATCAAATAGAGCATCTTCCCAGCTTCGTAAAACGCGACATCGCTACACAAGAAGTCTTTAATTATGTATCGAATAGTCGTACTTGTTGTAATTTAAATAAAATTGTTTGGGCGAAATTTATTTAATTAGTTATACTGATAAAATACTGTGTTAATGTGATTTGAGAAGAATTTTGGTTAAAAATAAGAAAATTCGTCGTCTTGCTAAATTGTAATATTTTTGGCTATATCGTGAAACTACTTTATAACAATATGAATATTGAAAAGCCGAAAATTTATTCCGTAACATTAAAACACTTGAATCGTGAATGGTTCTTGAAGGCCAACTATTATGTTAATATCCAAATCTCATACATTATAATAATCTCAAAGCAGTTTATTGTATTTTGTGTATCTAATATCAAAAACAATATTTGAGCTAGAAATATTGACGATTACATAAACTAAGTACATTGAGCATCATTGAAAACCGCGATATTATCAGAATTACAGGCAGTTTGAGTGGCCAGCAAACATTTTACATTAATAGGCAGAAGTAACAAACTTTGGTACTCCGATTTATTACGGGTTAATTAATATCGTTTGGATCTCGTTCCAAAATCAATTCGAATATTAATTAAATCAAACAAAGTCAGTAAACAACAAATAAATTCGAATCCTTATTAGCTTTTGCGGGATTAATCACCGGTCGCTGTGAAAGGGAGACGTCGCTCTACCGCGCAGCTTGCTCTCTCGCTTTCTCACTTGTAGCAATCTCACCTTAAGCAGCAAAGGTAGGTAATAAAAGGAGTAAAGTGAAAAATGTTACACGTGGCATTAGAAAACCAACCTTGAGCCAAGACATCAGAGTTTAAATTTCATTAAGTCAAGAGTATCAAATAGAGAATGAAACAATATGTCTTGTCGTGTTTTCCTGTAATCAAGTTCCTGATTATTTGAAACGCGAGTGTTGCGGGGATCGTGGCAGAGATTACGTTTGTTTTTGATGACGTCATACTATATGTAATGTAATTCGGAGGGTGTAAATGAGCTGAAACATAAAGATAAAAGGGAAGGGTTGGTTTTAATGAAGTATGACATACGAAATAATGGTTATATGACAACTTGGGATCTTCTTTCTTGGAACTCAATGTTACAAAGTAAATCTAAATCAAAGCGTGATTGAAATACTTCTACTCGCTTAACAACTGTCAAGAACTATCGAAACATTGATAAGTCTAAGTTTTTAACGATTATAAAAATATTATAAATCGTTATTCATATTAGAACACCATTAGGTGCCTTTTCTCCCTATGACAGCATAAAAGATATAGGCAGAAACATTAAAAGACCTATGTAATTCAATTACGAACTCAGTGGGCCCTCTAAAAGCCTGCAGGCCTTTGAAAAGCTAATGCTATTTCGCTTTTACTTCCAACCTCTTGTCTCTACATATTTTTAACAAAAGCAATTGTATTGTAAAGTTAAAGTCTCCTTTGACAATAGTAGACTTAAGTCTCAGACAAAAAAAAAGTACCTACTTAATTCGTTGCGTGACTAAATACTTTGAGTTTCAAAATGAAAGTTTTAGCAAAAAAATAAACAAAGGCCTAATTTGCAACTGTTTTTGTAATTACAACTGTGTGAGGTAACTAAATCTTAGATTCGTCTACTTTTGAAAATCCCAGCCGCACTTATTTGGACAAGACTAGTACAAATAAACGAATTTTGAACACTTTAAGCATCTCACTAGTGAAACTTGCTTCACCTAATGAGTAGTTGTAATCGGTCCGTTAAACTATGCATCATTGCCAATGCTCTCTCTAGATTTTGTCCATCTTTCACTCTTAGTCTTAAGTAATCATATAAAAGAAAGACCATCTAAAATAAAGTCGAAGAACGATTTCCCTAGCACTGTCAGCCATCACCTAAAGGTTAACTCAAAGCATTAAACAATAGCAGCCTGTAGCAAGAACACGTGTGACGGACGCAGTCAAGTCTTTAACTTCATGAAACGGGACAACCTCGCCCTGAAAAGGGGTTAAATTAGTTTTCCCGAAAACGCCTGCGGGCGACAACTTAGGGATGTGTTTTGACAACATGTTAATTTAATAGACCGTCATTATGACTGGGGAAATTGTTTCAATTTCGCCTCATGCATTAATATTACAAACATTTCCGAGTATCGTTCGTAGAGGTTTGCAGCCATAGGTCTCCTTTAACACGAATTTGCTTGTAAAACTCAGTTAGGGTAGAATTTATCTTCCTAATGTGTTTATCAAATTGTCCTAAATTTCGGATCCTGTACTCAAGATCGGTCAATCACACCGATGCTAAATTCTTCTAGGAAGGTCTAATTTCGTTCGGCGAATTGTGATCAGAATTTAGACAGAATAGTTTTTATTTAAAGCACGAAGTCCCAAATAAAACAAAATTACAGTAAAACAATGTTTACACTCACAACATTAAAGTACTTGACACAAAAGTAACTTCATTAATCGAAATTAAATTGAGATCCAAATTGTAAATCGGTCCAATTTAAAAAGGACAAAAGGTTGTCGACGAGATAACACCAGGCGAAGTCAATGGCACCAAAATTATGAACCGGTTCAATTTTCCGAATGAATCAGCTGATATTTCAGCATCATTGGCTTGGATGCAATCATAGTTCAACGTAGCGGGAACAACTTCCATTTTCCTCATAAATGTTTGTGTATCCCGTGAACTTGAGACCAATGGTTTTATTGCTTTTGTCTGTGAAGTTTGTTCCATTCCTTTCGGTTATTCATTCACGTGTGTCATCCGAATGTTGTCCACAGCTGGAGATTTCTTCTTCTTAGTCGAACACACCTGTTTTTTGTTTTGATAGATGTCGTATCTAAGGATTTGAGATAACATTTTTAATAGATTAGTGATTTCTAAGATTTGTCTGTGATTTGAAGTCGTTCCCTGTGAACCGGCTTGTTTTCTTTTGAGTTTTGAGTTCTTATTGGGTCCTCTCGATCAGTTCTCCATTTTTGAGACTTTTCAGAACTTGTTTAACAATAAGCTACGCAATGATTCAACAGCTATAAAAAGGAAATATGTTATACTTGCAAAGTAAACGTAATGTCGTACTCTCGAACATAATAATAGTGAAATACAGTGGTAATAGATCAAAGTCAAAGACAAATTCTACTTCCTTATTCGTTGAGTCCTTTATTACTCACATTACTACATTTACCGTATATAACATTACTATTTTCTTCCCTCGTATCTTCGTTCCAACAAATAATGTATCATCATTATACTCTAACATGCGTTATTATTTAATTTTCCTATTACTTTGCCTTTGTGGAAGGGAAAATGATGGTTCATTTGTTTTTGTTTTCGTCATCTGAACATTTGTGGATCTTTTCATTTATGTTTGGCATTTATATCAAATGGAAAAGTTTATAAGTTATTGTCATTTTAAATACCATTTTAATTGTCTAGTAAGCAATGCAAGCTCTGCATACCTTAGAAAATAGTTCGTGCTTTTCCGAAGGCAATAGTTGAAACAAACGAATTTTCTTTTACTTTAAAAAACACCCTGTTGTAGAAAAATTTTAATATTAAACCAAGCTGTCTTTTATTGTTTATCTAGCCATTTCTGTCTCACTACAGGACCACTTTACCCTTCTTCTATCTTTCTCTATCATGTACTTTTGTTATCTTAATACTAACGAAAGTAGCTTTAAAACAAGCTACTGCTAAATACTAGCTCGCAGTCAACAGATTAACTCGAAAACTCTCGTACTTCGATCATTAGTATGAACATTAGTGCTTAGTACAGTCAACCACACAAAACTGAGAATATTCTAATACTAACATCATTTTCATCAAGGAACAATAAGGTTCATTTTCGTAGTACTTTGTAAACGTATATGTTCGGTGCACTGTACCATAAATGAACTCTTTGCTACAAACTTCTGCATGTAATAGTTTCTGCTATTATATGAACGGCTTTGTATTATTAAAGTGGCTTTATAAAGGACTGAAAACAAAGCATTTACTGATTAGAACAATATGCATTACAGACTAGTTCTAGTACAAGTACCACCACTTTTCAAAGTAGTATTATTGCAGTTGTGGAAGCGTATTGCAGTATTGTTGCTTAAATAGTTTGGGCATGTTGAGAGGATGCACGAAAAAAGACTAACGAAACAGATATATAGTGAATGGAGCTGGGAGGGAAAGACCACGACAGACGTTCCATGATCAAATAGGGAAAGTCCTAAAAAAGGGTCAGGTCAGGAGTACCCCAAACCGACGGGCGTGTATGAAGCGACTGATGAGTGTGGATGAAGCTAAAGTGGTATGCCAGGATCGTAGCAAATGGAAAGATGTGATCTCTGTCTACCCCCAAGGGAAAGAGGCGTATATGTATGTATGTGAAAGCGTGACAGCGCGCTACACGGCGTAGAGCGGCATCTCTTTTCCACAACTGCAGTAATGTTACTGTCATAGTATGTAGTGGCAGACTCTAAACTACTTGTAAAGGAAACGATTGCTATAATGCCTGTTAGAAGGCACAATACCGTGTATTTACCAGTAATTGCTACTGTAGACCCTATTACGTGTCAGACAATGCTTCGAGATAATGGCAGAAAATTGTCAGCGTTGTTTCTGTTTTGTTTCCTCCTATTATTGTAAATGGTGCAATGATGATTGTCAGTGATTTGACCTGAACCTTATTTATTTGTTTACGCTTCTTATACAAATAATGTACAATGACATGGCGGACTTAACGCCTAAGGTTTTCTCTACCAGTCAACCATTCGGTGGTGCAGAGATTGATCCCTATGACGTTAGTTATACCATAATTTATGGTAGTTTTAGTTGATACCCGAAAAGTCAAATAGTTTTGTATCACCGGTATCTTTCAGTATTGGGTGATAATAAGATAATGCCCCTAAAAATATCTTTATATGAAAGAGACTTAAACGCGGTTTTAATTTTACTCAAAGATCAGCGTATTCATTTCGATCATCAATTATTTTAATACAGAATATCAAATAACAGTATTACTTTATAAACTCTAGAGTATACAATTCCATTTATATTTTCTTTACGATTACAACAATAGTACAATTAGCTCACTCACCTTTAATTAATAAGTCGGTCTTAATAAAAATTCTAAGAATTTCAAACCGCGGAGTTCATTCACCTTGTAAGGGTTCGCACACATTGGTTGACGCGTATAATGAGCGGTACACAAACGCGGCTCCACGTGATATTATTCAGTGAATTCATGCAACGTTTTCATTTCACTGCGCGAGATATTCATGACAGATAAAGCTTCCAGATAAATGACGCTTTTATGCTATTTCAGATTAAATAGTTTGTCTCTGTACACTTTAAATTGTCTCATTTAAATGTATAAATATGTTTTGATATTAAAACTCTTATTGTGACTGTCTTAAATTAAACAATACTTTAAAATCTATATGTATCTTTGTAGTCTACGATAAGTCCCATAAACAAACAAATCGATTGTCTCACTAAATTGACTATTTTAGTTCGCTTGCCTTTAAAATTACTGCACTTACCCTATATCATTATTATGTATCAGTCGTTTACGGAGATATTCGTGCTCAAACAATCTATACCACAGTCAAAATCTTTACTTTAACGCACGACTACACAAATTCCCGCGACAACGCGCGTCTAAACGTAAACCGCCCGAACGTGCGTGCGCACCCTTAAGCCCCAGTCTTCCACAAGGCATTCCAAACCAAATCTTACGTCTACCTGCGTTCCTAAAAATAACTAAACTTCATGTTTACTTGACGCGCGTTTAAAATTTATATGTTTGTGGAGGACTGTTTTACTGAATTATTCATGCGCTGGCGTATATTTTTATGAGGCGGGTGTTCTAGTGGATTTCTCGTTTGCTTGCTAATGGATGATAGTGGCTTTCATGTTTTCAGCGTTTGTAGATTGGTCTTGTAAATAGAAATAATGTTTGTGTAATTTTTAGTCATAACCGGCACTGGAAAAATGATATGTGATTTAAAAATGTCATGTTTCCTGCCAAACTGTTTTCCGTTCTCAATTCTTTATTAGCGTTCCAAACCAAAGCATTCAAAGTAACTTGTTGTTCAATTACAACTTCAAGAGGACACTATAGCCTACAGAAAAAAGCAAAAGGCTAAAAAAAAATATCTGTCCAAACCAAATAATAAATTGGCTATCGACATCTTAGATGACAAGTTATAGCTATCTGACAAACTACGGATCTCTCACATCAGCCATTTTCAGGAAATCGCCATGAAAAATACACAAGCATTATTTTGACGAATGTAATGGGATTCTATATCCAGAATAATCCGCATCTACTTAGAGCTGAGTAAATATTATTTCTCTTTTGTTTTTCCCGCCAACCGAGTGAAAACAAGAGACATATTTATGATATCTCTAGTACTGGAAGAATAAAACTATATGGAAGGATGCACTCTACTTAGGCTATATTAAAATTTGTAGAAGCGTTAACGTTGATCGAAACACATTTATTTTTTACTTTATTAAACGATTCCCGCACTAACGAATTAAAATTCAATTGTTGTATCGCGGGGGGATTCTACATGCTTTAAAGACACCCAGACTCAGAACAAGGATTTGAGGATCGCACAAATTCTTGTTTGATCGGAGGATTGTACCGGCGACACGTCGTTCAATGTGGTAATTGGGGTGGTGACCTTAACCACTCTGCTATCCGTGCAGTCAAATTGTCACACAAGTGAAAGTCTCGTTAGAAAAGAATGTCACTTTCATACATTTTCCAGTTTCGTTAGTGCAATTCTATCAACCAAAGTTTGACACGAATGTCACTATTCTGCTAATCGTGTGTGTTCGCAGTAGAAATTTCCAGGTGAAAACAAATAGTGTACAGTATTTGGTGTTTACTTTTTTTTTTTTTGGGTTCCGTGTGGTGTCCGGATATAAAGAATAGTACCACCCCATATCCTCCACTGGGTGTCGTAAAAGGCGACTAATGGACCTTAAGTTCCAGTGCACTGTACTAAGCACCTTGGGTCACCCGAATGGTGGCGGGTAAACAACCAACAATCGCATTCCCAAAGAGGGTTAGTGTCTTTAAGCAACATGTCTAGAAGACGTGTTGCGCCGACCCCAAATGAAATGGGATAAGGGCAAGAAGATGATGATTTGGTGTTTTGACGCACGTCCCTAAAATGCATCAACGTCGATTACAAAGGCAAGGGAACGAGCCATTAAACAGGAAGAAATAAATACTCGAGATATTCCAGTACATTAAAAGACTACTAATGGACGGTGTTGGATGTAAAACGAAGACATTTCTGATAATGATAGGGAAACGAAGGGTAATTGTAAAGGGAAAATGCCTTTTTTTTTAACACACCATTTTTGTAATTGGGCATTATCATTAAGGCTGCTTTGGGCACGCAATATTGATGATATTTTTTTGTTGCAGCTTTCTTTGCCTGTTTAGTACCTAGTAAATATTTTGATGTCTAATAGGAAGTGAAAAAGGAAGCTCAAAATCAATTTGAAATTTAAAATGACATCTAGTGAAATTGAATTTGTTGGATTTAAACTACATATAGTTAAAGTAATTTTGATTATTCCAGTTAACACGTAATAAAATTAGTAAGCTTTCACATGCATTTCAGTGTCATTGAAATTTCCAATTCAATCCAATAACGCTCACACATTCGTAGAAATCAGTACTGACTCGTTTAACACGATTGTATCCTCCAACAGTCCGAATTTAAAAAACATACATACAACAAATTACGAACCAAAAACAATCTCTGCTAAGCAAATATAGACGTTAAAGGTGGGGGAATAAAGTAAATTATGTCTTGTCATACATAATGCATGAAACAAGACACAATCGGATTGAATTGCTGTTTTACGAGATACAGCGCGTTTCAGTGTTTTCGTTCCGACGGTCTTTGGGATTTGGGAACAAATTTTATGGCACTTCTAAGCTTTTACTGCGTATTGCTAGGGTCCAACTGACTTGATCAAGCGCTTTCAGTACTAAAAGATAAGTTTGGTATTGCTATGCTGATTAAATGGTGTAATAATAATGTAGTAAACGTTAGAGATGTCAGAGAGAAATAATTACTTTGGATAAGTTTTCAAAATAGCTGACGATACACCACATTGTATGTCTATGTATGTATCTAATATATCACAATGTCGATTTTCATTGTAAGGCGGGCACAAAAATTTTACATACTTTATACTGCTACACTACATTATATTATATACATTTCAATTCTCATGTACATCTGGCATTCAACAAAATAACCTTAGATCACAAATAAAAGAAAAAAGTTGTCCAAAACATTACATTATTTGATTAACCTGTGTAGCAAAATAAAATCAAACAATACTACTCTAGCCTACCCAGTACCCTGTCTATTCCATAGTTACTGTGATACTTTTGCACTGTTATACCATAGATAATAGATAGAAGTCTGTGTCGAACCAACAAATGACACCCATCTATTCTATAGAGAATCATAATATTTCACCAAACACCGTTCCCATACATTTCTTACGAGCTGGTACGCTCGCTTTCTTTTTGTCACAAATCTGATTTATTTTGTAATGACGCAGATTTTTATCTTTCTGCTGACTATAGCTATCAAATGACAGAATTAAATTGGGAGTATTCCTGCTGACAAATACAGCTGAGATTGGTTTTAAAGGTGCTTTGTAAGTGATGCTTAAATTCTGTTTTTAAAATGCTTGAAATCTTTTTCGAGTCACGTTTCACTGCATGGACTAAAATGCATAGTATTTGACCTGAGCCTTAGTTGTAAAGCGGTAATATCAAGTTATACTTAAACCACGTAGAAATACTTAAACCACGTAGAAATGTCCGTGTGGTGTCCGGATATAAAGAATAGGACCACCCCATATCCTCCACTGGGTGTCGTAAAAGGCGACTAATGGACCTTAAGACCCAGTGCACTACCAAGCACCTTGGGTCACCCGAATGGTGGCGGGTAAACAACCAACAATCGCATTCCCAAAGAGGGTTAGTGTCAGGCAGGCGGCCGACTATAAAACCATAGCCAAAATTTTAAGCAACATATCTAAAAGACGTGTTGCGCCGACCCCAAGTAAAAATTGGGATAAGAGCAGGGGAATGATGACTTAAACCACGTAGAAAAAAGTGAGTTCGCCAAAATTTTAATAATCACAGTCGTTTGAAAGCTAAAGTCATCGGCTATCGGAGTCTTGTGTAGCTTCATTTACGATGGAGCTGAAACACTCTTAAAGCTTTAGTAGTCGCGGTCGCTGAGAAATGAAACACGTTTAGTATCTGATCTAGTGTCACCGGCTATAAGTACGATGAGACCTTTTTGTTTTTTTGGTAAGGCGATGGAATCTTCATGGACACCCTCACCCACACCTCTTCGGAGGAGAAAGTGAGTAGTGTCAGACTCTTACTGATCAAACCTGAACCGCGGTGCAACGCCTCCCGCGCTTGGTCGGTGCGCGGCAATGCGTTGCAGTTCATCAAAATTTGCTACCAGCTACTTAGTATCTTTTAGTACCCATTAACATCTTTCCAATGAAGATTCGGTACAAACAACATTTAGCATTACGTCACTTGCCATAGGATAATAAGGTATAGACGTCACCTGATTAGATAAGAACCTATTTCGGGTAATAGGATACTTGGTTTAATACACTATAATACTGTGGTATCATGAACAACATAATTACATTGATAATACTCGTAAACAGGAATTTTGTGGATTAGCACGATAAGCTATTTGTAACCCAGCTGTATATTGGTGACCAACATGTGATAAATTGTAGGTATGTTGTAGTAGCATTATTAGGGTTAATGAATTATTTATTGGACGTAGATTAAATGTACACATATGTATAGTACCATTGATGCGATAGCTAGTACTCGCCTGATACCAAATTAGCGGATCCATCTTTTTCTGCTGCAGTTTCTTTTTTTGTGGGAAATTACACTGATTCTTTATTTATATTTTTTGCTCATGTAAGTTAAATCCCGCACCTCAAAGTTGGGAAAACGACCTTGAAAGATTTTCTTGAAGTTATAGGCTGTTAGTTATCATTTAATAGGTTACCTAAACTGTTATAAATCGAAAGATGTTTGTAGAATATGCAAGTACAGAAAAAAATTAAGAAAATCAAAAGACCGTTAATCGAAACATTTTCTCTCTTTCATAACCTCGAGCAACAACTACAAACACAATTGCAAGACATAACATAACCTCATTTCGTATCCACATAACAATTGTTAATCACAATACAAGCATCACAGTTTTAAACAAAACACAAACGCTGTCATAGCACAGACAGTACATACGCACAAAGAGAACTGATCAAAGCTTCGTCTGAAATTCCTGGGACCGCCATATCAATGGCGCTTTTTGTAGAACATTCAAATGAACAAACAAACCAAGAAATGTTCGATTTGTTTGAAAGATCGCAAATATCGTACGGTTGCGCTGAAATAATTACAGTCAGCTTGTTTAATTTAATATTAAATCAATTGTTAAATACTGGCTAGATGCGTTGTAATGTAGACATATTGATTTAAAATTACGCTTGTTCATATTTGCTATTTTGTATTCCACAATGTTCTACTGGTATTTTTACGCGCGTTGTATGAGAAAGCGAACCCCGTGCCCCTGGCTGTAGGCAGATGAGGACGCTTCAGTGGTTTTAACCAGTTTGAGCCCAGCGCACCCCCCGACGCTAGAGGATAGTATATAAGTATTTCCACTAGGTTACCAAAAAAAAGGTGGTATCTTATATACATTTTGAAACTAATTTAAACACTATTGCACAAACAATGTTCCGAATTTCTATGTAAAATATTTTTATTTCTCTAATAAAAGGTGGATTATTTAGTCCAGGACAGAACTAATTATAAAGTTTACGGTGCGAATACTTTACCCTTAGTGTTCGTACTAGGGACTCTGTTTTTGTTCGCCACAGAAGCTGGAGACAAAAAGCAATACCCACGTTGTATAAACTGGACCCAATTAGGTCAAGGATGATTTATGCACGTATTTTATCAAGCTTTAGTTAACTAAGGCTTTCGGTACACTAAAGCACCTATCGCAAGTTTTAATACCAAACGACTTAAAACTGAAATGGTTTATTCTGGAAATAGGATAAAAGTTATCTCTTTTACATGTAATTTTTTTAAATATAAGCTCGCTGGAATCGACAATTTCCAACTGGCTACCCTGAGAAGAAACATCGAAACAAACTCAGGGGTCATCGCCTCTTTTAAAGTGATGATGACAGTCTCTGTTTAAGATTAAGATTGCTTCGTGTCTGACAATCCCAAGTATAGGCTTCTCAATAACAGCTCATTACTCTATTTCTTTTAACCTTTCTAGAAATATGTTAGTAGGTATCTAAGTCTGTGAAATGGCACTAAGCTACTAAGGGGTTACTGAAAAAAACAAAACATGCATGGCATGGAATTTGCAGTTGATTTTCTAATTAAACTGCGAGTCTTTTGTGTAACGGAGACAGCGATATACATCTCGTGTAGCGACACAAGGAAAACATTCTTTTAGACGTTTAGTGTACAATTTGCAGTAAAAATGCTTTATCTATTGAGTATCTACGGAAACTATCGTTAATACAGTTCACTCAGTAAACACGGCAGACGAGTGTGTGAAGTAATTAATTCACCAAATTTCACGTTCCCATTGACTAATTTAAATACAGGAGCCGTTTGAGGCCCTTTAATTACGATTCGGGCATAGTTTAGTAACACAAGGTGTTATATAAGCGGTGTCGTTAAATTAGAGTAATTTCTTCCAGTCTCTGCTTTATAATGAGCCTCTGATCTGCTTTGTATTAGATAATGCTTTTAGTAAGCGCTTTTAAAATTGAAATATTTCGAGAAGCTTGGACAAAATTTTTCTTTACAATAAAAATACTAATGGCCATCGTTTCATCATTGTTTATTCATTAAATATATTTTCCTCAGGTATTTAAAATCATAATTACTCTGGTTAAGTAAAAAAATGGAACTATGTCTAATTCAAGATAGTTTTTATACAGCCATTTCTCTTACTTTTGACTTTCATATTTCAAACATAACAATTTCTCATTTATAAAAAATTAATCTTATGAATCAAAGTCTAAATATAAATATACGTAATTACACACCTCTAAACTCACCGGATGAAATTCCATTGATCGATTGCTATGCTTACATCAACCGCTGCGTGGGGTGCAGACTAAACTAATAAACTCGAGTGATGATTGATACTTTAAAGCAAAATAAAACCTACCTGGAAATCTACTTTTAGTGGTCATGTTATGCTAGATATATACTACAGTACTTCTTCGATCTTATTGGGAATTTAAACTTTGGTTGGCCAAACTTTTCTTACTTGTATTCAACTCACAAAAACAGTGTAAGACCACCTGTTAGGTGATCAAACGGCTTTAGAAAGATTGCCGGAAAACTCTGTATGCAAACCGCTTCCAACAGGTCTTACTGATAATCTTTGGAGAAGGCCTACGTTTAGGTGGACGTCTTACGGCTGAGAGACCAGGCAAAGAAAACTAACACATACTTTACTACAAATGCAAAAATACTTGATTTAAAACACTGCAGCTGACAAGAATCAAAACTTAAGAAATAGCTGAACAGTTAAAGGCTGGCTAACCTTTCAGTACTTATAAGACTTACCTGTCTGTCTGTCTCTACATCTTAGAGTGATGGAGACAGCATGAGTCTTAGCAGCGACTTTACTGATGGCAGTTTAAGTATTGGGTCATTTATCTGCCAGACTTGATAGCAACGTGAGAGTTACTCAGATTCCAACGTGAACTAGGTAGAACAAATGCTTTGAAAATGAACAAAAAGGAGCCCTTAGATGAACGAGGTTTAGCATAATAGTACCGTTAAAGCTTAATCAACAAAATTAATGTTTGCTACGTAAATAAAACATTAAATTATATTGCTGGTATTACAGATTTAGGTCACAATTTAATTAATTTGGCGTTATGGCGCAGACTGAGCTAAGAGTCACAAAGGATAATAAATATCGTCGCTAAATTACCTTTATTAGTCTGTGAAAGGCGTTTTAAATTCATATTTTGGAAGAGTAAGTTAAGAAAGATACGTATTAAGTTTGTTTTTTTTTTGTTTTAATTGGGTATTGTGTAAAACGATTGCACCTAAGTAAGATATATCAATAATATGAAGAAAGTTTAGGGTCAGTACTGGCACAGACAGTGTAATAACACGTAAAAGAGAAGGCCTATTGGCGGTGACGATATTGAAAATTGAGATATTAGGTGACACATCGAAAATCCTTTACACAGCACACTCTAAAATTTGTCATTTTACATGTGATAATAAAGCCCTGGATTTTGACAACTCTTCTACATATTTTACCGCGTCAAAAAACATGCAATGAATTGAATAAACAAGTCTTTGGTTCTAAGGATAGATGTAAGTTTCAAGTAAATAAATAAAAGAAAAAAATACAAGAAAATAAAATTCATTCGTTTCAATAAGTAATAGTTTGATACCGTACATTCTACCTATTATACAAGTAATAATCTCTCCACAAGGGCCCTGTGCTGGCTGTATATAACGCATAATATTATTCCGTAGTCCTTTGCCGCCTGCTATAATGGGGAAGCCGCACGGCTCACTAGACTGTACCGGAGTGTACCTCGTCGCTACCAATTATATGTAGAGAGGGGATTTTACAAAGAGTAATGTTGCTCTTAAGGAATAGTAATGAACTGAAGTTTTAATATTATTTTCTGTGTGTATTTATGTTTGGGATTCGGTATTTGATTGAATAACTGTGCAAGTTTCTTTAAAAGAAAATTTTCAATATAAGAGAAGAAAATAATTTTCACGCCTAAAGAAAGCCGAAAAGTAATTAGATGGTCATTATTTTTTTTTACTGTGACAAAGAGATATACCGAAAAAACAATACACCGCTATTTAAATTGAGCTACAAAATTTTTGATCCTCAACAAATTAAACAGTACGTGAATAGCCTAACCCTTCACAAAAATTTAATAAAATTAAGTTGAACATTCTTGCCTGAATTTTTACGTAGGCGTGTTGAAATGAGCTAAAATTGTTTAGTGTAGGTACCTAATGTTCATCCCGAGTATACATTTTTCATAACACATTCTCTCTTCAGTGTACCTCACATAGTAACATAAATACATTAAAAACATACCAGCAATATACCAACATAGAAAATAATCCAGAATTATATGACTATACTATAGCTGGTAACGTTCATACCGCAAGCAATTTACTAGTATCAAATATTCTATAAATATTAGCCGCCTCGCCACATGATCAAAGAATATTGCATGCTTAATACGAGAAAAATGTGTGTACTAACATCAGGGGAACTCATTCAAGACTTATGCTTAATATATAGTACGGAAAATATGAATAGAGAGTTCGTACGATGTCGAGTAGGTTTTATTTTAATTAAAACCAACACATTGACGTGTGAAGCGAATGCTTGTAATTAAATTTGAATGAATCTGTGACTTATTTTTTTTTGCTACCTCGTGAAAATCCTACATGGACTTCCTCCGCCGCGTAGAGGTGTCGGCTAAAACCACCGAAGTGCTTCTACGTTCTTTATTTTTAGGGGCCAGGCTCACGCAATCTACGGCGACCAGTGACAGATTAGAGACTTACAGTACAACATTATATAGCATACTAAGCAATATCTAAAATACTCAAACCTTTCCTATATAGTAAGAGACCTGTGACCAGTAGTGGGATGTAACTATATAGTGGTTGAAATTACTTGAGCTATAATTTTTGGGGTAAAACAATCTTATAATACCTTTTCTTTAAAGTCTATTTAATTAAAGGACATTTATAACAGATTTATGGTATTTAAATTTCACGAAGGTCAGATAGGCAGTCTATCAATATTAAATTATCACAACTGAATTCGGTGAGATTGGAGGCCGACCCCTACGGTTCATGAAAAGACAGTCAACTGAATTAATCTAATGGCTAGATTACATCAAAGAGTATCTATTAAAAGTGAAAGTTGTATGTTTGTCCATTTGGGCTTTAAGCGGCGTTTGAAACTATCCTATATTGGAGAAGGGTGCGAAATGACCGCTATAACTTCAGCAAATTATATGCCGCGTACCTTCGCATAAATTGCTTATTCTGTTAAACACTTTATTTTGATATAGGAGGCATGATAAGAGAAAATTATTGTGTTTTGTTTTTGTTATTGTATTAAAAGTAAAGTAGGTTTAAATATTCAGGTTGTTCGAGACATTGTTTTGTTTTTTAATGAAAATATGTGCCTAGATAAATATCTGAATGCTATACAATGGTAGCAGAGTAGACTGAGTGCTCTTACAACACACAAATTAACTATGAAAGTACAAATAATATTTTTGCATCTATAGAACTTTAGTTACAATAAAATTGAAACCATTTCTCAATCTATAGACATCCCTTCTCTCGCTCACCCGTGGGATTAAAATTGTTAATAACATTAAATGAGTCGTAAATCAAGTGTCCTCTGTCGCCTGAATCTATAACGATAAGATTAAATATCGACCTATGACAGTACCCTGCTGCTGATATAGTATAATTTTACACCCCGACTGGCGCTCTACTAAGGTACTTCATATGTTAGTAAAATATGTACATTTCAAAGAATTCCTGGCTTTCAAAATGCTTCTATCTAAAATGATCTTAGATAGGAAATTATGTACAGACGTTGTCCTTAGATTTGACTCGTATTTAGGTTACAAATATAGTGTGAAAGTAGAGCATAATTATTGTCCCGTTTTATCTGCCAGGTAAATCCATCCGATGAAAATAATTAAAACGATACAGACAATTTTAATTTTGATCTTGCCATTTATTTCTCTCCGGAGTGTCATATTACTAACATAACGCAATAAAATTAATTTAAGCAAATTAAAAACAATAATCGTAACTTAAGCGACACTATGTCTCATTTTCATTAATCTATTTACCTAAGTAACTGTCCACCCTTTTTTTTGTATCCCAGTTTAAATCCTCATGAACTGTCCCTCGTTCAGGGGTTGACGAAGGGTGTGCCGGACTTTTACCGGCTAAAACCACTGGAGCGTCCTCATCTGCCTATAGCCGGGGGTACGGGGTTCGCTTACACATTCACCGCGCCCCCGGCAGAACCTAACTGTCCACCTACTAACAAATTATATACATTCATCATAATCCAGAATCTCCCCACTCGATATTGTATCGACAGTATCGAGTTCCACTCGAGATCCCTTGGTAGGGGGGCGTGCAACGATTGTTGGGCGGCGTTAAATCGATACCCACTCACTCGTGCGAAGCTCACGGCTTACAATGTGTTCTATGTATATTATCACCTGTAAGCTGTTAGCTGAATTAGTTCGGCCTTTTAGTTGGGGCTTACGCTAGGCGTGAGATTAATGAGCCTATTAGTTTAGTACAAGACAATAAGGATTACGATGCAATAAAACAAATTTTAAATAGCCTACTATGTAAATATTTTTCTATATTTCTTCCACCAGCAATCATTAATTATTTATTTAAATCCTTGATGGTGGAACCATAATCAAAAAGTTTTTATTTCAAGTAGACCTTCTCAGCTACTTTCGAAACGTTACTGACTCTAGTTGTGCGGTTCCCAAATGTTATTCCTATAGAGAAAAACCGGCAAAAAAATCAATAAGTTACTCTTTTAACAATAGAATTATGCGAAATATTGTGTACATTATTATAAAAAACGATTCTTCTTGATTTGGATGAAAAGAAAAGGAGATAATATAGACAGGTATACCCTGTCCATATTTTATCCAAACTACGCAGAAGTTAAAATTCTTAAATATTTTAATCTATTTCAAAGTTTTACGATCAAAAAGTAGTAAAAAACAAAAACAGTAGTTAAAGTCAGACAGCTGAACATTAATTGAATTTTCTAAGAGTTTCTGAAAAGTTTTTATATCTTCTAAGGATAGCGTTCAGTCACATTCTTTCTACTAGTTTAACACTGGTTTTATTTTGCTTGAAATCAGCATATTATACTTTTTATGAGAACATCCCTTTTGTATTTTCTTAATTATGAGATAGAGGGATGTCCCTTTGCAAACCCCTACAAGGTTTTCAAGCAAAACTTTTGTCGTTGTAGTAACGAGAGGGTGCTTTTTTTAAACAGACTATTCTAAATAGTATAATTGTAGAGTTTGTCCTATTTCCATGTAATTATATTCACTCTTTCGTTCTCACCTACTCAATGATAAAATGAAGTCTAGCCAAGCCAAGCAAGATCGCTACCGAATAATACCGTATAGTTTCACATCCACATTAGGGCTCAAAACGAGCCTAGTCACAAATCGCCGAAACAGGGATAAAAATAACTCCCAAATACTTTTAAAAGACAATAAAGGTAAAACAGGCTGAAAATGATACTCCTACATTCAGATATGACGCAATAGAAGCTGAGGAAAGAAATCAGGACACAATAATAGGCGCTTATCTACCCACGCGCTCGTCGCAGGCATCTCGCCGAAATTATATGGATTGTGTTACGTAGGACTCAGGGTTTTATTTATTTACTTTACTATTCACGAATATGCTGATGTTTTTTATGAGATTTATTTTATTTTCTGGGTATTAGAGTGGAGGAGGAAAGCTTTTAGAAATATAAATGGCACAATAAGTATTACTTAGTTGATGGTCATTCTAGCGGACATCTGATCTGAAAACAATTGAACATGATTTTAGAAGTTTGTATGGCCCATGAACTTACGTCGACATTTTTTTCTTGGTAAATAATTTCAAAACGTGGCCGTTTTTTGAGGAATAAACTTACCCTATACTGAGTTAAACCTAAAAAGGTTTATTTCTAAAAGGTTTAGTTTCATTCGAAATAGATAAAATTTACTGATGTCGAATTGAATTCTCATTTTTTTTATATTCAATCCATATGTCAGTGACTTCAGCTCAAAATGACATTACCAACAAAAAATACATTCTATGTTCATTATTCCCAAATTACGTTACTTACTGACTTCTAACAGGTTGTACAGCAAACTGTGTTCGGAATACTAAACATCGTAACATTACAGGTAGAGTTGTTCCCTTCGTCCCTTTTCGATATAACATCTACGAACTATAGTATAGTGTCCCTGAAACTGATCGATCGATGGCCCGTACCCTCCAAGGCTTCGGGTGGGCTATTTAATTTTATCTTTTTGTTAGTTCGTGGATAATAGAATTTTATAGTTTTAGTAGAGAAAGAGTTTAATTAAAGAGCTATTGTTTTTGATGTTTTGAACTCGCGAGACATAGAGATGTTAGAGTAACATGTACAAGATTACTTGGTGGTACAAACTCCTTTTCCACTTTTAGTAAAACGACTATTCTTGTTATTCGAACCAAAACAAATAAGAAGATTGCACAAAAAAGGAACGAAAGTTTTAGTTTGAAACTGCATCCCGTAAGTGTCCCACGTAAGTGTCTTCCGTGAAACATTTTCTTAAGAAGGGTGTTTTCTTTAGTATTAAAAAGTAATAGGTTAAATTAAACTTATGAACTGTTTATCGAACTCTAACTAAAGAGTAAAAGGACAAGAATTCGCTTAACACATCAAATACATTACTCTTATTCATAACGTAGCCTTCATGGGTCGTTCAAAAATATAAAATCGTCATTAGCTATCTAATTACGAGGTCTATTGTGCGCATGTCAGAATACCTTACTCCGTTTAATTGGTATTCAAGAGCAGGATAATAACAGGCCTTTGTATAATCTGATACTAGACTAATTGTCTCAACGAATGAGCGTCTCGTTTGTCTTAATTGTGTCTCTAATTAATCTAGAGACACTTCTTTGTCTTCAATTTGTTCTTGTGTGATGAATTACTTGTCATTTCCTACTAATGTTGTAATATTTTTCAAGTCTATCTTAAAGTAGTGGAAATGGATAAAAATTGAGATTACGATGTCTTGATTAGAGACATATATTAATTAAAGTGTAAGTATCAGCTGTTAGAACATTAGCTATGTTGGTGAAACCACATACACAAAGACCAAGGTTTGCGGTTTTGATGGAAAGCAAGGCGGGAAACTAGCTGTCAGAGACAAACTTGCCTACAACACACGTAGCAACATCCACAAGTACCACAATATGATACAATTCGCGTAGGATGATAACCACAAAATTGAAATCAAATTGGATTATTTCAAATATCGAGGAAAATTCTCCGTTCATTCAGAAATCCAAGATGTTTAAGGATACTTGATATTATTGTTTTATTTTTGTTCAACGATCCGTTTTCAAGTGTCTCTAAGTACGTATTTAATTTAATTTCGTTTGCATGGAATTGCGGAGCTTTCCTCTCATAAGTATCTATAATAAACTTAAACGTACAGCTAAGTTGAGAAGAAAATACAAAGAATTTAGTAACACCCCTGGGTATTTGCTTACCGGCAAAACTGGGAATTTAAATCAAGAAAGAAGAAAAAACTTCAGAGCACCAAAATCTCAGTGAGATGCCAAACAAAAGCCACTCCGACTTGATTCCTTAAATGAAGTTAGAAATAATTAAAATTTTCACTCCGTTTTCCCGAGACGTTCGTACAAAACCTTTGCGGTTTTCGTCCGGAATAGCTCGACTGCTCGATAAGAATCGTGGTTTCTGCTTTCGACAGCCCTAGCTTTGAATAATATTGTGGTCAGCCCGAGACGCAGTTTGTAGGTAATTTCACGTAGGGTTGGCAATTACTCAAATGTTTGTGCCCCTGGCTTTGAATAAGATGGGGAACATTTTTGTTTTATCTTTCGCTGTGGTTTCATTTGAGGTGAGGAAATGTGACCTAGAAAGCGTGGTATAGAGTTGTACGAAAAATCTTTTAATTAAAACACAAATTAACGACAAAATTGTGACTCACAACTGATCTCATAAACATTTAATACAATTGATCATGCCTATTATAGATTTGTAATGTAACTAAAGACTCGTTGAGCTTTCTAATCACAACATAATGGCCACTAATCCAGCTTCAACACAATACACATATCTCAGTACATACTATAATTTGAAGCGACTACAATTCCAATTTAGCCAGATCTGGCTAATACTGGCTATAGCTAGTTCTAGTCTGTTTGTCCCGGGATTTGTGGTCCAATACGCCTAACTACCTCACAGGATATAGTTACAGGGTGGCCTTGTGTGTTGCGGTTCCTGAATAGGATTAAGGATGTTCGCACACGAGGTAACACATACCCAATACCTGGCGATTTAGTCTCAAAGCGGTACACGTACAGTCAGCGTCAGAAGGCGGTTAACACAAACCGATTTACAAAGTGTAATTTTTTTTCTATAACATGTTGGAATTGGTGCTTAGTTAGTATGTTTTAACCATACCAGGTGCCAAGCCTGTTTTATTACTTGATAGCACAACAGTAATTCATTGAATTCGATTGTGAACAGTTCGTTTGAAAATCTAAATGTGTTCATCGACTTGTGATGCTGACCGTACAAACTCATAGATGTTTGTATGCACGCTTCGTTGGACACTAAAGTCGTTGGGCAACCAAGGTTTGTTTTGCCTCGTGTATAAAGAGGTTTAGGCTTTAGTCTTGCGGGTTTCCTAATGGATATGAGTAATGGGAAATGTTAGAAAGGTTTTATTGGATTTCTATGTTTTTGAGGTATAGTATGAAATTCAATTTGGGACTAAAGTACACTTCTTGGTTTTTTTGGTTGATAGGAAAATGTAATAAAGAAGTAAAATAATCTATTTCTACAAATAAACTATTTTATTTACAATATACATAAGTATTACATACTCATAAGACCTTTAATACTACATCTTACAGTCAAAATACCGAACTATGTCGAATAATTCGTGCCTTTGCAAGTTCAACAAAGGTTACAATAAGAACTATTTTTCCATAATCTTGACTAATTTGTCGACAGACAGATAAATTTCCAACGATAAAGCAATCTAACCCAATGAATAACAAAGCAATTATATGTAAACTGCATAGCAATTAACATCTAAGTGCCGCATTCTTCCCTCGTTGTTTTGTTTCCACTCAAGGAGACGCTTGGAAAACGCTTTCCTAATTGAAATGTTCTAAATGGGATTTCCCGTGAAAACAAAGGCTGAATATTTATTGGCTTAGTCGAAGACAGAAATAAAAGTATTCTGTTTGGTCAAGAATTACTATAATTATGATTAACTGTGTTTTGTGGTTGCTGTCTATACTCTTTTCTGCTCGTTCTACAAGAAAACTATCTTTATAGTGTATCTTACTAATATTATAAACGCGAACGCTTTTAAGTAAGAATGTAGGAATGAATGTTTGTTACTCTTTTACGCTGGTAATGGTTGATGGAATTTGGTATGGAATTAGCTTATACCCATAGGCTGGATTAACACATAGGCTTCTTTTATCGATTGTGTAAGAGAGGAGTAGTGTTTTCGGAGCTGTAAACGGCAGCGTGTTTTCGGCGCGGGCGAAGTCGTGGGCAACAGCACATATAATATATAACCTACAGGGTTTCACCCATCAAAAACCAAATTTTATGAAAACAGATCCAGTTGTCTGAATCTAAGAAAGTAATAATTCACCCTTGTCTAGGTTATTAGTCTGATAATTTAATTATAGTCGAAACCATAGAGATAACAATAATTGCTTCTAATGCTTTCTTGAGAATGTAATACAAACGCTTTATTACATAACACTGATTAGGACAAACTTGCCGTCTTAATTAAATCAATGATAATAACTTGCTGCTGTATTTAATTAACGAGATACTTAATTGGATATGATATTAATTGGTATCAGTAGACAATTATCTACCTATAGTATGGCAATTTAACAATGCTGTTCTATTACGATTTGATTATGATGGCAACAGTTTTTGTAATCCAACTATACGAACTTGAACTGTTTAGTTTATATCAAGAAAAATCCATCCAAAAAATTGTGTAACACGATATATTACATGGATATGTTACATGGTTTTCTATATAGAAAACCTGATGAATTGCAGTATCTATTGAAAGTTGTAATAGTACCAAGCTTTACTAAGACCCTCTTATCGTGGCTTATCTTTCGATGAAGTCCATTAGTTACGTCCATGTTTTTCAGAATCGCTCATCATTGTCAATTTTTGCCAAAATCAGTCATTTCTGTTCTCTGCCAGTTATCTCTAATACAAGTATTTCTTTTGAAGTTTACCTATCATTTTCTCGGTAGCCTCGGTCTCCTGAAACAAAGATTACCGAGAGAATTAAAAGTAGAAGAGTGTTAAGAAACTATTAGAAATTTTAGAGAATTCCTAAATAAGCAAACCGAATGCAAGATATCGGGTGGTTACCGACTCATAATAAGCACATTAAAAATAATCAGACCCAAGTAACGTGTTTGACTGACGTCAAAATACCTCTTTTGGTAACAAGTTCTAATTTAAAACCTACGTTTATTAGCATAACTAAAATACTGTCAGTATTTGTTCACACGTCGGTCAAGGTATCACGTCACGATGTCACGCCGTCACGCGACTGTCAACTTAACAAGTGGTTACGTTTGAGTGGCATTTTACAGGTATTTTTCTAAAGTTAGATTTTAGGGTTCAATACTAAAATAATCTTTTGGGCAAATAGAGTTTTTTTAAACCAGAAGTTTTTCATTAATAACATGGTTCAAATCAATATTATAAGTTAGTTATTTAAGCTAAATAATCAAGTCTATGACCATAAGATTGAAGCGTTCAATAAAAGTATGCAAAATGTAAAAATAAAATATTTCAAATTCAATAAAGATTTAAAAAAACTTGATTTGTCCTCAAAATATCGTGTATTTATAGATCGTAAGTTTACACGCTAATAATATTTATGTACAGAACTCTTGCCGAGTTTTGTTACAAAGTTTAACTGTATTACGACATTCGTTGTTCTTGGTAACTGGCGCTAATTAATAGTAAAACTGTCTATTTTGCTGTCACTCTAATAGACAAGTAGAATCTTCAAGGCTAGCATGATATGTATGAATAAAGAACTAAAGATTCTTCTGACTATCTCTATAGTCCATAGTTCTTTACAAACCTCTGTTTAATGACTATTTTTTTCCGTGGTTTCCATCGACCGTAGATATCGCCATGTCTACGATTGATATTTCTCTAGTCCGAGTTCCGGAAGGCACGTAAAAATGTGGGTCCTGCGCCTGATCTTCCGATCAGATTACCGTCCCATCGGGCTATGAGAGAGAGTAAAGGAACAGAGAGTGCACCTGTGTAGTAGGACATATTATAGCGCACACGCTTGTGCACTATAATATGTCCTGCGTAGCTGGCTGGTGTCATAGTAACACTAGCAAGTAAAAAATAGGCCGTGGCCGAAATCGGTCCGGGCATTATTATTATTATTTCTTCAGTTCTCCTAAATTATTACTTAGAGCCTAAGCTATCTTTAAGCTGTACCATATGTCATTAAAATGACATTAGCAGTTACGGCTAAAAACCCATTTCTCATAATTAGTACGGAATTTACGATTTTTTGAGAAGTAAAAATGCTAAATTAAAATACAATATCAATTGTTGTCATCATCGTAAACGCTTTTGATATAGATTGATAAATATGAACAAGCTTGTTAGTATATTGTCCCCGGGGTAATTTAATATAAACGCTGCCTAAATAATGTGATTGCTGAAGTATTCAACATGTTTATGTAGTAGTAACATATTATATTACTATCAATGTATGATATATTATGTGGGTCTTTCTATTTAAAAGTCAAAGAGGAGGATGAATGTTTGTTTTGTGTGTACACCAAGTTCTCAAAGATCCGATCTAATTTTTTAAAGTTAAAAAAAGCTTATATACGGTCGAATTGAGAAACCTCCTCCTTTTTGAAGTCGATTAAAAAAATATATTGACCTTAGTTTTTTTTATAGAAACAAGCGATAATTTTGACTAGTTCTATTTCAGTACGTTGCATAATTATATCAACTTCATAATGAGCTAAAATTCCGACAATAAACCTACCTCTAACATTTCAAACATATTCATAGAAGTAAACCACATACGATCTAAAATCAAGCAAAAGTTCTTTCATATTCTATTCGGGTACTATATTCTTCTTCTAGTTTGTGATATTCACTGCGTTTATTATGCAGATTTCAAACCGCGGTGTTACCGAAGAGAGCGTAAACTGAGTATTTATGAAGCCAATCTGAAACCTCCTGCAGATGGAAATGATATTTAAATATGGTTTGAGTTAGTGTTTACAGAGTTGAAAGATTTTACGTTTGTTTTGGTTATTGTTTTAGGGGTATTATAAATAGTAAACCAGTGATAATAGATTGAGAGTAACCGACTATTTGGACTTCAACTTGACCTCAAAATAGTCCAAAACATATGAATTTTGAAGCAAACTTACAGCACCAGCTAAGGTAAAGTCGAGATTGAGACGATTATTGTCAGTGCAAGTCTGTTACAAGTATAGTATATACGACTAAGCCGGACAACGTGCTAGACTCTCGTCGGTTTCAAGTCATTAGATTTTCTTTCAAAGAACAAAAAAGTCTTCATGTTCATGCGTAGAAAAATCACATAAATGCTAAAAATATCCTTTCCCATACGTAAACTCGTTCAACATGATGAACAATACATTTGCAATATTTTTTAACGTAAATTTTAAATCATTTCAGTTTTACACAGAATTGAAAAGCAATCTGTTCGAATAACGTTATTTTTGTTGAAGAAACGTTCAACATTGAGATTTTATTAGTCATGGCAGGTGGAACCGTTCCAAAATTAATCTGTAGACCAGACAATGTCTTTGTTCTCGGTTTTCCTACCATTTTCCAGATTTCCTAACCTTCGGCTGTCAATCGGTCTGTGTGATCTACAATTCTAGATAAAACCGGATTGTATTTGGATTCGAGTTCGAGAAAATCTAAATGTAGGATGTGACAAAGGTCATCGGTGTTAGGTATTGAAGTAAAGCTGAGCTATAACAAAATGCACAACATTTCTCGATAATGTGGTATTACGAGTAATAAGACATTTGGGAGCAATTATAAGAATTAAATTTTCGCTACCGATTACCAGTCAAAATCAAAATCAAAATGTTTTTATTTCGAGTAGGCCTTCTGAGGCACTTTCAAAACGTTACTGACTCTAGTTGCGCGGTTCCAAAATTACATTCTTATGGAGAAGAACCGGCAAGAAATTCCATAAGTTACTAATCCGCCATGCTTTAAGCTTCAGGATGACAACTATCTGATATTGATCAAAACGTATATTAAAAGATACATTAAATTAATCTCCGATGTAGTCACAACACTCCAGAAATACTGACATATTGTTCGTATATTTTCATTTTCCTTTTTATCTATTCAACCGGACACTTCACAATCTTATCGTTCGTCAATTGTCAATTAAGTACAATATAACGCACGAACAGAATAACTAGTGGATTAGAAAAAAGAACCTTAATACTATAGTAATAATGTCCAATGTACTCTGCATTTGTGTGAAATGTGAAATGATGTATTACGAGATAAAATAGATAGTAATTGCTGCTGGTTTGTTTATGGAGTTTAATAGATGTGTCTTGAACCTTTTAGTTAAATTTGTATAGAGATTATAATCAGTGTCTTTAGTAAAGAATATAACGAGTGTCTCTAGTATAAGGAGTCTTTACGTCCTTAGATGTATTACTTACGTACCAGTAAAGAAGTGTTGTTAACGCACTCATAACAAAAATGTTGACATAATCATATATTTTGCGTGCATCTACATTGTGCATACTTTTCTAAGAATATACGAATCATTGTTTCATGTGTTCTACAGTACTCTTTCCGAATCATTTTTACATCGGTTTTTCTTAACAGTATCGATTCATCTACAATTTACTTCAGAACTTTTACAAATACAAAAATGTTTTACCAAAATTAATTCTAAAACACCCAATAAACATGAAATAAGCTCGAACATTCTCTCCGACTCTACATTTCAAGTTAAGTACAAGTTTGCAAATATGCTCGTAGACAAACTTCTAGAGGAAGTTTATTTATTTTTTGGCGTATTTCCTTATAAAGTTGTGGTTCCCGGCGCTCGCAAACAAACTTTAATTGATTATGTATTTGCTTGAACAACACTCCGAGTTTTGTGAACTAACTTGGGCGGTACATGTACCTATCATTTAAGTACTGTCTATGTATAGAAGATGAGTGATAAAATAATGTAATTGATACAAATAGGTGTTCCACGGCTAATAAATTGGTTTTTCCATACGGAGAAGTATAGAGTAATTAGTCACTATGTTGTTTGCTTAATGTGTATTGACGATTTACTATTCTTAACTATTACTGTACTACATTTTATATTGTTTTAATAGCTCTAGCTTCAATATGTAGTATTCGCTTTTCGCGTCTAATGTCTTTTTTAACCGACTTCAAAAAGGTTCCCAATTTGTTATCAATTTTTGTTTTTTTTTTTGGCGTAAAATAATAAAGAACCTGTGCACTTGCCAAGAGATTCTAGCACAAAACTGTCGCGTCTATAAAAGTGAGACGTAGCTTTATACGATATAGCGCATCGCCTCGCTTTCACAGAGTCGTCGAAATTAGTATTTAGAGTTCGTGGTACAGGGGTAGATTCTGAAACTACATTATTCCCTTAAAAAGTTTAAACAATTTGAGCAAGTTATGAATTTTCATGCGACTTGCCAGTTGCTGCTTTATTAATATTTGAAAGATAAGCAAAAGGTTGCAGACCAAATTGGTGTTTAATAATAATGCAGTTGAAGTTATAGCATGTTCAAACAAATTTAGAGTTTAATATCTAAAAGTTAAAATCTAAAATTGCTTACTTATAGATAATGTTTTTGTTTAAAATTGCATAAGTTTTTAGCCTTTAATTTAATGGATATAAAAACTTACAACAGATTACAACTACTTAAAACTTATCCAAAAGATAATCTTTATCGCTCATGATTGTACATAATTGCATTACATGATATTACGATATTCGCTGTTTATATAAATGCACACTGATAAAAAATACTGTTGTATCTAAATTACACTTGCCGACAAACCAACTGTTACAAAAATGTTTCCATCCATTCTAATTATATCCTAATTTTCTTTTACAGGTAGTCGTCGGTCGTGTGTTACGCTGATTAGATAAGATAAAAAGATGTGACAAGGACAGATGATAATATCTACAGAATCGCGATGTGGTAGTTGTGCAGTGCTCACTACATTAGTACATTCTAATGTTCTAAACTAAGACGCCATCTTGTGAATAACGGTTCCGAATTAAAATTCCAAATTTAAAAATCATGATCACATGACATTCGGTCTACAATTGAAAGTATAAGTGCCAGTGATGTTCAAAATTTAAATAAAAAAAAATGTGTTCGTGTTAAAATAAAAAAAAAAGTGCAATTAGTGTGAATAAAAAAATTAAAATGCTGCATCAAAATTTAGAATGACAAAAGTTTAGTGTGGGGAAAGTGTATTGTGTGGCTTGTGTTTTAAGATGGTGTATTAGTGACAGTGTTGCGATGGGTTGCCAGTTGGGTAAGCTAGCGGCGTCGGAGCGGCGTGGCAACAACGCGGGGCCGGCTATCAGTGACGGGCCCCCGCCGGCCACGGACCCCCGCCTGCCCCTCACTGCTAAGCAGAAATACTCCATGCTGGCCTCGTGGAAAGGCATCTCGAGAGCCATGGAGAAGACTGGCATCTGTATGTTTATTAAGTAAGTTGGTTTACACTACAGTTTATATGACAGTAACATTCACTATGATACTATTAGGCAAAATGGGTACATTTCTAGGTCTAAAGAAAAGTCTCTCTCCATAAATAACGTATGATTGACATTGAATAGGTACCAATTTTAGGTTACACATAACAAACAAAAAGGTATAATTTGATATTAGGTAACGACTATGATTCGATTTGCCTTTTAATAATTCATCTAAACATAACATCGGTTTTTCCTTCTTTTTCTTTTTCTATTTATCCACCAAAAATTCAAACATAGCTTCAAATACAAAACAGTTTACTATATTTGGTGGCTTTCCTCATAATTATGTATATATTCCTAACAATAGCCACAAACAGGGATTTTAACTTGATTTTGAGTAACCTTCGTCATCAGTTAACGGATAAACCAGATTTAAACCCGGCCTGGAGTCGAGTCAACACTTTTTGCCGCCATTAAGCTTGCGTTGACATGAGTTTTAATCTTCACTCGAATGAAGTACAGTCAGCAAGCACATCGATGGACAAAAAAGGTTTATAGGCTGCTTGGTATTCCCCAATAAGCCTTTGGAACATGGCCTTAGTAGGTTTTCAGTAGATTTCAGAGCAACAATTTCGTAAAAGCTAGGTACCGTTACGTCCAGTGTATATGTTATGGACCAAGTGATAAATTGGGCAGTATATCTACATAATGCCCGGGCACTATGAATAATGCCCAGCATCATCGGGCTAAGTGATTAATTACTATCTTAACTTCATTATTATCATATCGCTCGGTCATTATTATATTGCTAAATGATAGTTGGGCAATTTGATACTAATGCTATATTTAAGTTGTATCAAGCGCTAAAAAAAACCATGGCTGCAATTGGGGACACCGTAAGAGTTCGAGTTCCGATGTTGATTGCGGTCGTAATGATGGAAGAAATAAAAAAAAATCTAACCTAACCTAACCTAAATTAGGTGAGGTTGGGTTTTTTTTTTATTTGTCAAAATCTATATTTATTGAGGTGAAAACTATCATTTAGCAATATAATAATGACCGAGCGATATGATAATAATGAAGTTAAGATAGTAATTAATCACTTAGCCCGATGATGCTGGGCATTATTCATAGTGCCCGGGGCATTATGTATACTGCCCGCATTAATCACTTGGTCCATAACATATACTGTCTTGCTTTCACGATGGCAAATGTCGAAATAGTGGAGTGACTGGTGTCTTATCTAATTTTGAATCCTAGTCACAAAAACTTATTCATCCATTCACACATATCCATCACATATTTTATTGTTTTCGTTGCTGACTGTACATGTATAGTATATTATATGTGCATGCGTAACTCATTTGGTTGAAGCCCTTTGTTGCACGATATTGCAACGCTGTGCAAATTAATAAGACAGGGACAACGCATCTCATTTTAATTTTCTTTGTGAAGAAGAATGTTAAAAAGTTTGATAGGGCCTTATCGGTATGTTGAGGTTAAACTAATAGGGTTTCATTATAATTAAATTCAGTGTAGTGCTCAGCTGATTTCGGTAACACCAACAGCTTATCTAAACATTCATTAAAAATGGCAATACGGAAATCTCTATTTAATATATAAAAAAAAAATTTCTATATCAGTTTTGCTTACACTTTAGGAGTTTTACTTAATTAAAAGAAGTAAACCAGTATTTCACAAAAAGCAATACTACAATATTACACAAGGTATTAAGAAACACCACTTTTAACAAAAGTGCACGTATAACAAAAATCGTGTCAGCTCAAAAACTTACACGTGCGTTCAACTTTCTAAACCCTAGGACAATCTTATTATCGGAAAACGCGAGTAGACTTTACACGTGTAACAGATAATCATCTTCCCTTCTCTCGCCATTTCACTTGTATCTTTTATATCTATTTCCACACGTGTAAGCTCTTCAACTAAATCTGTCTAAGAGACAAACATCTTGCTATCGTAGTTTTAGTTCTGTGACAATGCGAACATATCCCGTTGTGTTGTATCAACAAAGCTAATTACACTCCAACTTAGATACGAAGCTTAACAAATACTAGAACCCATAAAATAAATAAATTAATATGCCTCAATATTCACACAATGCTATGTAGTCTTAAGTTAAGCATACTAAGTCGCTTGTATTATGACTAACCAACCGATAAACATACTTATATTATATTTCTAAATATATACATATTACAGATAAATTGCAACCCAAACACCGAAAAAAATAATCGAACTCACGACGAACGACATACGGTGGTAGTCAGGGCTACTAACCAATAGACCAACAGGTCAAAAGATTTGTAGGATTAGTCAGGTTATTGTATTCTTACGACAAATTTCTTCTTTTTCTGCATGTGCCTCGTCAATTCTCGAGATCATAAGGTTCAGATGTCATTTTAATTCCTTAAAATCTAACCAATATTTAACACGTTTCACTAAAACAACAGCCCCTATTTCGAAATAACGCGTATGTAACAATCATCATCATTTCTCGAATTTGAACCAGTGGTACTGTTTTCAAACGTCATACTGAATGAAGTTCATATTTTTTTTTATGCTTATTGAAATGTATAAATTCATTCGTTCTCTGTAGGAAAAGCATCTTCTTTCATTCGTTTGTTGCATCTGTCCATTCATTGAACTGTCTGTAACCCGTTTTTCAACTAAAACGAAAACTCTTTTCTGTATTTTCTTCCTTCAGTTGCATTTTAATGACCAGTATCTACACCGATCGGATATTTTATTTATTTTAAAGAACCTTTGATGTATTCCTTCTTTCCTTTGCATCAGATATTTTTCAATTGAAATGTTGTCGTTCCTAAAATAAATTTCTTTTAATTCTTGAGTTATCTATTTTTAAGCACCTGGTACTTATTCTTCTATATATTGATTTTAGCAGTTCATTATACAAAATATTCTACTAAAAATATCGATTAATAACTTTCCTGTCCCCATTAGGAACAAAACGTCCTCCATACCTACACCTCCCCATTTACAAAAACGATGACTTTCACACATACATTATCAATTACTCCTACTCTCCCCTAAACAGTTGGTTGTGGGGTGAAACGGGGCACAACACTTAGTATTATTAAATGTTATTGAGTAAAAGCTCTATAAGGTTGATACATTGACAGTCATCACTTGTCAAACGGTTATGGTGATTGAATTTTGTAAAGAAGGGGGTTTCCCCCTATTTTCCTTTTTTGCCATTTTAGTAAGGTATTTATTTTGATCTAACGTCGAAATTCTACTTCCTGCTTTATTAAATAGTAGAGCAGTTGTTCATGTGTAGTTTTTATTGATATTATTTTGAGTAATAGTGACTAAATTTGAATTAGGCTTACCAAGAGTAAAGTATTTCTAATCAGATTATATAGTAATACTAACTGTTGACCGCTACTTCTTACACATTAGTAATACTCCTGCAAGAAAAGAGAAATGATATATGAAAAATAGAAGTTGGCCGATTCTCAGACCAACCCGATATCCACACAAAATTTTATAAAAATAGGTCAAGCCGTTTCGGAGGAGTACGGGAACACACATTGGTGACCCGAGAATTTTATATAATTATGTAATTATAATAAAGTTCTGTGTCACCAATTATACGATATCAAATATCAAACACACAATATACAAACAAACCTGAAGCATATAATATTTTTCCTTACAATAAATCCTTTTACAAAATGCACTTCACAATAACAATACTGCAAAAGGCGCAAAGCACAAAACAAATGCTTTGCTTAGACAATGAATCAGATTGTATAAAACACTAGAACAAATAGTAGAAGAAACCTTTGAAACAATACAATGAGAAACGATTGCTTACGCTACGGGGAACGTATTCTACTTATTGCACTGAAAGGAACTTTACTATTAACTGTTGTTCCTCTACTTTGTACTGGCCATTGTAATCCCACGTAATGGGGTGAGCCAATTGCTCTATGCTTGGATTAGAATGCAGTCATAATAAAGTCATCCAATGAAACTTTATACCTAGAAGTTTAATTAAAACCTTGTTTTTCATTAAACCAGAGATAATTTTGTCTGCGCAAATATCGAATTACTAGTTTCCTATTTAAATAAAAAACAAACTAGGCAGAACGATTTATTACCGTAGTCCGAGTTAACCACAAACAATGGCCGTTAGTCCATACTGACGTTTCCATGTTCAAATTCAAATACGTATTTCGTATTTGGAACGCTGAAAATCGGAATGAACTTGTTATTTCGCTCCAACGTTGATTCCGACGGCGGATTTGAATAATTTTGCAATATTCCAATTTTGAACGAAATTCGTTAATGTTTTCGCATTAAGCCTTAATTGACAATGCTTCCGAACGAATATTGTTTCATTACGCGTTCGCTTCGACAAAATATTCAGGACATTGAAGTGACTACGCAATGAATTTCGTGCTCATTATTTTGATCGCCCGATAAACTTTTAGTACTTGATCGTGTGTTGATTTAATTATGTTTAAATTAATTCAAAATAACATTTACATTTAAACAGTTCTATTACAAGTCACGCGGCAAAGTCGTGCGACTTTATCATGTTATATGAAACCCGGTTTAAATTGTAATTAATATTTACCGATACGATTTCAATTAAGTTCTGAAATTGTACTTAAGAAATCTAGTTATAACATGATCCGACCTTTCCAAAATACGTTGGAAGCAACAAATTTCTCTTAATAAGATTTTACGTAGCTACATAAGTCTCGAATATAACATTGGTTGATCATCAGCATCCTAAAATCTCGTTTTTGACCCTTCTGCGTACAAATTATCTCCCGAACGCGGTACACGCGTAACGCAATTCCGTAATTAACTCGTTAATTAATTAATGGGCGCTAACAGTCGGGGAAGGCCATCAAATCTGCAAGAGCTACAAAAGGCCAGCTCAAAAGTTCCTATAAATTATTCTCTCTGATAATTTTCATGAATTGTGGGCGGGTATTATGAGCTCTTAAAGCCTTGTGCTATTGTGGAAGCGAGATGCAGATAGGTGTGGTGTAGAGCGCCGTCCCTCTTACACAATAGTTTTACTTTTAAAGTTCAGGTACAGGCTATCAGAAGATGTAGGAAATGAAAAATAAAAAACATTTTGATTATAAAACATGTTTTACTCTAAAATGAATGAAAGATAAAATTGTTTAAGTGTTTAGTACATTACTTTTATCAATATCAGTGATACTATGATAAATATGAGCTTATCGATTTAAACATAGTTTTTTTTCACTCAACGGGAAAAAAACTATTCAAATATCCAAAAATATTGGTATCTATGGCACCACTGACGGCTAAAAATATGTATTTTATCACAATAATCAATCATACGTAGATTTTTTAAGAGGTTTTGACGTAAACAGCCATTTTCACCGATTATTCTCGATAGCGGTATACTAGACTAAACTAGACTTCCTTTATTAATATTTAATGATGTGAATTTCAACTTTAAAATTGCCTTTGTTATTAAAAATAACTCCACTAATACTTGGCTCACGAATTACGTCAATAACCGTCCTTCCTACCCTTTTGTAGAGTCTGACTTAAAAGCAAACGGAGCGAAGTACAGCTTGAATAAATCACGTCTTATTATAACGTACACTGCCGTGCAACTAACCTAACACAATTACACTGCGGGCCGCTTGAAGTGCACTAGCCAACAAGTAACTACCAAAGTAAAACTAGCAGGTGTGGGAAAGAGATGCCACTATATAACGTGTAGAGCGCCGTCTCTTTTTTGAAACTGCGACAGTAACTACAGAGCTCGTGGTAGGTCCCTATTTCGCTCAGATTATGCTTTTATTAGCCCTTTGATGGTCGGCAGGCATTTTAGTTGGCTCGGTTGATGAATTTTAATAATAGTTCACATTTAAGTTGGCTTTTGAGATTTACTTCGGTATAGTTAGAAATAAAGCGAAAAAATTGAAATAAAATAAAAGTTTTATACCTAGAGTAAGCGTGCACACTTCAAAGACTGGTCAAAATGTTTTTAATTGGCAGCATTCTGCATAACTTTTCTAAATAAAAACGTTTCAATTAATAAACCACTATAAGATCAAAAACTACTTTCCATTACCCTCACAATTTTAAATTACTTTATAAAAACAAGTAAATATTTTAGTATGTAAACCATATTAATAGATAAATTGTACGTTCTTATCCCTTATCTTTCTAATTATCCACCAAATACTAGAGACATTTAAAATCTCCAAGTTTTGTATATTTATTCATGAAATAAACTTGTAGAGGCAGTACAAATACTGCAGAAAAAGAAAGAGGCCTGGAAGTCGGCGAGTGACCTACATCCCGGCTCTTGTGATTTACAAGATGTCCGACTGACACACGAATATGTATGTATGTCAATGCACTTTGTTTAAAATGCGAGAAATACGAGAGAACTTGTTGAGTGCTTCAACGTTTTGAAATAAATGAACTAGTATAGCTTAGAATCTTGTATAAGTGAAGTAAATAAAAGCTTTAAAACATCTAAGTACCCAGGTAAATAGGTTTCAGAAGATTGAAAACGTTATGCTATACTCATATAATCATTATCATCATCAGTCGCCTCTAACATCTATGACAGATGATTGGAACAGCAGCCGTGTTAATTTATTTACTTTTGGCATGCGCTGGTGGCTAACAAGCTAGTGGATGCGTTTAATAGGCTATGCTATAGAAATAGCAATCATTTATGTATTGCTTTTCAACATCTACAATCAAATGATGAAAATCGTAATACGGAAGAAACGCATTCGGCTTGCCTGGTATAATTCAATTCATAAGTAAGACAGATAATAACATAAAAACCGACCACATTTGAAAACATCTAGATATAATCCGAAATTCATCGCTACCACAAAATTCCCAGTATTCCTCTAACAATTTTCTCCAAAGTACTTGGAAAAGAGAAGTTTTTCCTAAATTCCCTTGTAACGTAATAATTTCAAGACATGACGCGATTACGCCGGGATTAAGGTAGACAACTTTGTAAGCCTTTACCTGACGAAAATGTATTACACAAGTTTTATATCTCAAACGAGATATATTTACCAAGTGTGTGTTACTCATAAGAAAGTAAAAAAATATATACAAATACATCGTCATATTAATAGTTTTTTTTATTATCCTGGTTTTGATGCTGATTTTTAGACCTTTAGACCTAATTGACCCACTGTTGAGCATGGGCTACTCTTTATTGATCCCGTTTTTCATTCTTTCCAGCCTCTCTTTCCCTCTCTTGGAAGTTGCATCCATCTTACCATATTTTGAAGTTGAATCTGTGCTCGATCTACCTGAACTTTGCCGTTCAACGTTTATTCAATAAACTATAGTTTCTACTAGATTTCACCTAACGTCTGCTTACCAAAAAACTCTATATTTCAGCAACTAAAAAACTTTCGAATCAAAATCTAGGCTTTTCAGAATTCAGGGGAGGATATAAGCCTTCTACATTATTTATCTCTATAACTAAAAATACAATATACGTAACATCTAGAGCCGGTACATGTGAGACATATTATGACGCGAAGAGAAATGAGATCCAAAAAAAATGGTCCAGTGATGACAGGAGATTAATCACTTGAGAAAGGCTGATATGAACACGATCCATAATACCTAGTGCTTACTCTGGGAGGGGATTAACGTCACTTTGTTGTGTTTGGAAGGGTTTAGGTTGGCAGCGGAAATTGTCTTCATTACATTGTGTTTGATATTGTGTAATTCGATTCAATTGGATTATAGGGACTTTGAAGGCTGAAACTGGCCATTAAGAAAAAGAAAATGTATATAGTCCAACAAATCTAAGAAGTACCGTTTGACGTTTCATCATTTTCAAACCGAAACAACTTTGTTCATGCGTACAATACTCAGTTTCGACAACCTTTGTCTTAAAACCATGAATTTAGAAAGATTTTTTTATTGTATCTAAAAATTTACAATTTTTAATATCCTAATTTAATTGAAAACTTTAAAACAAAGCAAAATAACACATAATTACATAGGAAGTAATTTCTAATAGTTCTATTTTTAACCTCATTGCAAAGTCACGTAGTTAGGTCACTGCTTGTAATGTTGTGACTCTTCGGATACAATTGTATGCGAAAAAATTGTTTACATATACAAAAACTCGAATGTATTACTTTCAAATTATCAATTGACGACACGTTACTGCGCGACCGCATTATGCACGTAATACATAGGTACCCTAAAATAAATTACGACTTCGACAGAGACGTACACTTTGATAATTTCATAGATAATCAACTAGTCATTAATTTAAATGACGATGATGACGAAGACGATGACGATTCTAGTACTAGTAGTGTATAAGTAAAATATCCTAAACATAACTTTTATTTCATTATGACAATTGATCTCTTTAAATTCGGATATTATAGTAGGTAATCGATCTCATAAAGTTCGGATATTATAGTAATCGATTTTTTTACTCCCTACCCTATTATCCTATTTGTCATAACTGTCAAACGGTACTTCTTAGATTTGTTGGACTATAGACTCAAAAACAATGTGCGTTGAATTTCATTTTTTTATTTGAACTAATTACTGCATACTCAACTCCAATACGAATTCGTATGTCAAAAGTTTGACCTAGGTATATTTTGGCAAACAATTTCATATTTGGCAAAATACTCTTGCAAAAAAATCTAAAACCTTTACGGATAAAAATAAAAACCACTAAAAATAAACCCACATTCAACCCCTATTTCATCCCCAATAAATAAATAAGGAAGGTTACAATAAAAATTACGTTGGACCGATATTTAAGAAGAAATTGGGTCATGGCAGCATTCACCAGAACCTCGCTAATAAGATGTCTCGGCCCTCGTGACGTCACTAGCCGATATTTCGAAGGGAATCTGCCAACGAATCATAATTGGGATTTTAATGACTGCCACTGACAACCGTGATCGTGATTTTTTGTTGAATTCTTGTCAAAATTGTTGATGGGAGTTTTGGTGTCTTCATTGAAGAGTGATTTTAGTGTTTTGTAAATACTTGTCGGGTTTTCCATGTTCACACCTTCCATTTATGGAACTGATCTTATGACTTTGCTTTTCCTCTTGCCGATAAGGCATTTTGTTTAAGAATGTTATAAAATTTGAAAAGAAAAAGTTTTAGGCTCGTGTATATTTTTAATTCTTTACGTTTACAGATCTTGCTGTATTGATTGCTGGAGGTAGGTAAAATCCTAGATAACAACTTGAGCATTTTATCCGTGGAACAGTGGCAGTAATGTATAACTGAATTTAAAGCAATATAGATTTCAATACTGTTTAAATAGTTCCTTAGATACAGGAACTATTTAAACATGTTGTACTCCTGTATCCAATTTTCCCGTATTTGTGGATTAGCACTAATACTAGAACTGACTTAGCTCCACAATCAGCTATCTCGAAACGTAAACAACAACACATCACTAATTCTATACAGAGCACAGTTATTAGTTTAGGGATGACGTTAAATTAGTTAGTTAGAGGCGAGACCCGCTGTAACTTTGTCACAAACTTCTTGATTGTAAATCATTTATATTAACACGTATAACTGTGAACTTTAATACATTTGATAGGAATAAAAAATATAATGATCAATGATTCTGAATCTTTAGTTCATTTTAAGTCTTTGTATTGAAATGTCAGACTGTTCCTATCACTTTGCTTAGATTGGTTTTAGAATAGAATACTCTTTATTGTATACTGTAGCTACAGCTGTGAAAAAACAAATTACACACAGTAAGGGATTTTGTATCTAAGCTAACTAATAACGCAATTGGAAATAAAGGAATTGTCGTTAATATTAAAATATAAACACTCAAGTTTATTTAATATGTTTATTTCAAAAATAGGGAAAAGAGGAAGCAATGTTTGGAATGATATTTCGTATGTAAAATGTAAATTACCAACGCCCTCATATTAAGCGTAATAATTCATTTGCACAACTATGTAACTACAAATCTTGTTCGCTTAGAATATGTTAATGCTTTAATGATTTACTTGATTACAATTTATGACTTCGTTAAGTAAACGAACCTAGTTTTAATCCTATTATAGTATGAAAACCTCATTGTGTGTACCTACATGGTTGTTCGTAAATAGTAGTAATGAGAATTTAGAAGTCTTACCATCATCATCATCATCTTCCTGCCCTTATTCCATTTTACTTGGGTTCGACGCAACAATTTTTTTTCTTCCATTTTCCCCTACTAGACGTTCGTAAATAGTAGTGATGAATCTATTAGACCTACCATGACTTCTAAAAGTTTAGCCGCACTACAGTATATACGCTGCCATGTTTCCACACCTATTCACTGATGTTGCAAGACCTCCATGATTACTTAGCTCCCATAAGATTTCAAGGTGCAGTGAATGCGAAAGCAAACCTCATGCCACCGGCCATAGGTAGATGAGGACGCTCCCATAGTTTTAGCCGGTAAGAGTCCGGCAAACCCCTCTGTCAGCCCCCTGATCGAGGATAGTCCATAGTTTTTTTGGTTCCACTGGGAAACAAAAAAACTTCCGTAAGACAATTCTTGATTGACTCTTCCGCTGGTAGATTCTAGCATAGTGTAAACTTGAAACTAATGGTTCAAACATGAAAATGCTTGATCGTAGATAATTTAAGAAGCTTAGCTACCTAAGACTAAGTAAATTTCACTTTTAAAAATTTTGGCATTTATAGACGTTGAACCCCCTAGCCGACGAAATTAAACGTACCGTACTTATTACTCTTCTAAATAATATTGTGACACTTTCCAGTGTTAATATTCACACTGTTTGCGCTAAGTTTATCCCTCAAAGCAAATATTGTCTTAGTGTTTAACTTTGTAGCAGGATTAACATGAGACACGGTTACGGTATGAGAATAATTAAGTTATTTGCACAAAGTATAGTTAGTGTTGAACATTACTTTAGCAAATACTTTAAATATCTGACTACGAATGGGAATCACTACATATATACTATAAAACGAAGTCACTTTCCGTGTTTATCCGTCTGTCAATCCCTATGTATGCCTAGATCTTTTAAACTACGTAATGGTTTTTTTAATAATACTTAGATAGTTTTTTCAAGAGTACGATTTATACTTTTATATTTCAGTACCTATTATACAAGTGCGAAATCGAGGCGGGTCGCTAGTATTATAATAAACAAACTTCTTTGATCATAATAATATCTACATTCTATCTTGCGCTTTTGTAAGTACCTACTTTTAAATAGAATAGTATAGAAATTCGTATAAAATAAAACAAACAATCTCCCGAAAAAAAATACTAACAGACTCATAACCTCCTCTTTAAACCTCGGTTAAAACAAGCACAGTACATCACTAGTTTTATCAAGCTCGCCAACAGTTATACTAGAGTTGTTGGTCAGAGTTTTGTTCCACTTGCATTGAAGTGATGCGACGTGAATGAGCGTCATACAAATGTTCCGCCATTGTGTTGTTAACTAGCCGACTGGAATTTACTGGGACAAGCAAGACTGTATGGTCGTTGTAGAACTATAGAATGTATGAACGTTTCTATCACGCATTCAGACTAGTAGCTTCGTATTTGCACAGTAGATGACCAAATACATGTCTAAACTGGCCATTTTATTTTGGGCTAAAGGACTCTAAATTAAATTAACATTGCTACTGTTTCAATCATCTGTCTTAAATGCTAGAGGCCAATGATGATGATGATGATGAAAGGACTCTAGTACCACTACAGTACAATATATGTATATAGAATGATCTCTTCATATAAACGGGCTTAACGCGAGATGTGCTTTTGATGTCGACCTGGCATAGGCATTTGTGTTTTTTTTTAAACGGCCGAGAAAACAACAGTATGTATTTATACTGTAGAATACACTCTATTCCTTTACTCTCATAGCCCGATGGGACGACAATCCGACACGACCAGAGAGAGATCAGGCGCAGGACCCACATTTTTACGTACCTTCCGAAACACGGAAACTGTGATACTCGTATTTATTTCTTAACCGCACACAACATTCAAAAAGTTAGTGCACCCCGTGGGGATCGAACTCGAGACCTTTGATTTGGCAGTCCTATATACTTACCACTAGGCTATCACAGCTTCAAGAAAAACAAAAATAAACAGCACGGGAAAAGTCAAAAAAAGATGCATTTACCATGTTTACGAGTAGGTATTTAAAAAAATTAAAGAAAGAATTTCTGTGTTACATGAGGTCAACCTACCTGTATACACGCATACATTTCACTCTTCCCACAATATTCTACGCACCTGAGAAGCAACCCTTCACTCTCCCAAAGACCGTTTTATTAAAGTTTCGTATTGAATCTGAGAGGGCTCGGATTCCCATCTCGAAGGTCACACTTTGATCGAAAGGCTCTCAAGATGTAATATCAAGAAAGCTGATACGTAGTGATTTTAAGGGAAAACATAAAGCAATGTTTTATTTATTTGTTTGCTTGAAATGGATCTACTCCTTCAGTAGTGGTGCTTGAAAGCCTCTAAATTCTCATTGATGGAAAGAAATAGGGTTTCAAACAAATCGTGCGAAGTTATTCTTCTTTAAGTTGTATAAAAAAAAACAAATGAAATTAGGAAATTCGGGAATTTCAAAACACAAATACTAGCAACATCTGTATTTATCCATTGCTATTTCTCTTTCTTATTGCAACACAGTTTTAAACTTTCAACAAGCATCTAATTTTTTTTTGGATTCTCTCATTTCTCTTTTTGAATGAAACCCTTTTTGCTGCGGAACATATACCAATAATTATACCACAAAATAATTCCACAGAGAATTTATTTTATTTTAGTTTATTTTTTTATTAACAACCTTAATAAATCCTTACAGGTTACTAAAACGAATGCAATAATTTTGTTAATTAAATTACATACCTACTAGTTTCTTAATACTTCTACTGACTAACTCGATATTCGATGAGTGGTTAGAGTAAAATCATCGCTAACTCAAAATAAAAACAATTTTAATTAATCCCTAAATTGGAAATACCAAAAGAGCTAAACCATAGCGATACCTAATCCATTACTGGAGCAGCATTTTTTATTGAAAACCTTCTTGGAAAAGAACCGGAAAGCGCTGATCTAAAGTCAATAAAAACCTTTCACTCGTGATCGTTCCTTTACGGCAAATTACAGAGGGACTACCATCATGTCTGAAAGTAATATTATATCTGTTTTGAAAGCGTGATAGCGGGCTACACGATGTAGAGTGGCGTCTCTCTTCCACAGTCGCAATGATATTTTAATAGGTAGTGGTAAAATGAACCTTGGCGTATCGGGAAAATAATATATTATGGGATCTGTGTCGTGAGATATTTGATTTTTATCCAAGATATCCTGAGACTTTAGAAGGTTTTAATTTCTTCCTGGTGTCATATTATGATCTCTGGGAAAATTCAATAGCGAATAGTCGTCATTGAATGAAGAATGGACAAAAAATCGTGAAGCAATTTTCATTTCCTTCATTAATTTCAATTAATCTAGATGTTACACGATTCCACTTTCGATTCAGGTATCTCACTTCAAAATATAAGTCCTAAACGTTCATATTTTAATTAAGTGAAGCTACTTTTATTTTCAAAAGCAATAAAAAATCCTTTAATATCACCTTTCTCATAACGATCTCTCCTACAATTTGTCTGGCGCGTAGGACAGTATAAAATTGCTCTCAATAAATAAAGCCCGCCAAGAATAGCAGGTAACTCAATTTTTCCATGAATTTCATTACATATTCTCCTTCAGACTGAATTCAAATTAGGTTAGACTGAGTTCGTTGCGACTGCAACGGGGTTATTTGATTAGGAAACAAGTTACCTTTAAGTTGTAGAGTAGAAATCTAAACCCTGATCTTATATTTTTATTTTTTTTTAAATAAATGAACGTTGAAAGAATACTGCTGATGATTATAACAAAAACTGTCCATAGTGCGTTAAATAATGGCAAAATATTTGTGTACCAATGATGAAATTCTATAGCATAGCAGGGAGGTTACCCAAAAAAAAATATAGTTACTATACTATTAACACTTATTATTACTACACACACTGATATGCTTGCTGTTCAGTAAATTTTCATTTGTTTAGTTAGAGAAAAACAGGTTCATGGTTTACCATTTAGCAAAGTCGTCTCCCAATGGGTTATAAACATGATGTAATAAGAATAGTCCAAATTTTCCAAAGCCCCAAAAATATTAACAACAAACAAATAAAAGAAAATGATATTGAAAACAATACAACACCTAATCAAGCAGTATTCGAGTTCGAGGTAATAAATCCGGGTGTTTTGTTGGCAAAGGAGCGGATTAATGAATTTGCATTTTAGTATTATTGTGTCCTCGTTTCACGAATGGACTGGATTATTTTTATGGGATTTTTTCCTATAGTCTGAGTACTGTAATGAATATTGTTAATGCTAGGTTGGTTGCAAAAACAATTGCCTATCTCTTGAGGTAGGTTTCTTCTAAAGTGAGATGATAAGCCAAATAGTGTCAATACAGTTCATTTTATCAAAAAGATAAGAGTAAAAAGCGTATTTTAAAAGATAAAAAGTCCTTTGATAAACATTTGTTAAGATACAAGTATTTAACCGTGCCCATGACGTCCTTTTAACCCGGCGCTATAAAAACATCCTAATTTAGACCTTACCCACAAACCTAATCTGCAGCTCAAACAAGATACTTGGGAAGAGGGTCAAGTGCCTCTAAATGCCACCAAAGGACACCAAAACACTCCGGGACATATCCCCAAAAATAGTTGCGCTTACCCCGGAATTTTTTATCAGTACTCCCGGTAATTGAGGCTCAAGCCGTTTTTGCGGACGGTATTTTTGCGAGGGGTCCAATAATTTGCGGACCGTACGCCTATCGGGCGCGGAGTGGACTTGACCTAGTTGTGCCAGGTAAATAGCCACTACAGGTAGCTAGGTTCTAGACCTAGAGCCTCTAGTGCTTCTTTACAGCGCTAATAAAACTGGCTGTTTTTACTTGAGCGCTTCGGGTTATGATTTAAACCGCGTTGTTTACGATTGTTTACACGATAGCCTTTATTTTTCAAAAGAGTTTTTCTTTAGAATATAAAAGCCGTTGTGCAACGCTTGAAGTCATTTACAAACGGAAAAATGAAAAAAAATATTAACCTGGTACAAATCCTTCATAATTCATTTGTAACGTTATATTTTTATCCTGATCAAGCATCCTAGTGATAATAACAAGAATCATCTAAACATAACATCCAAACTTTCGCCTATACCATAAGTAAGAAACGCCAAAGTATTACCGTCCATCTTTCCCCATAACTGACAGAGTTTTATGTTACGAGGGGGATATAACTATAAATATCTGTTTGTAACTAGTGCGCCTGCTCGAGTAATCATAGCAATTACCCTCATGATCGCTTCGTAAGCGTTGCTATGAGAGTATTAATGTTAAACGTCGAAAAGCAATTATATTCAGATGATCTGATATCTGTATTCATACTCAGATATACTTTGACTGCCAGTATCATCGGTTAATAAAAAATACTTTACTACAAGAACAAGAACTTATATCTACAGACTTACAACTGAAAAACTTATATCGATATTCAAAATTGCTTAGTTTTCAGCCACTTTATAATTGACAGTTTAAAAAGTCAATGAATGTTTGATTAAAATTTAAATTGTGCGTTCTACTTCAGTCATAACTTAAATGATAATCCTTAAAATTATATGCTTTATGACAAAGTGTCGCCATCCTTGGTAAGTCTCGACGATAAAGAAAGAAATAAAAACTCAAATTGTAATACCTCCTTTTAATTCATTTCTCGACAAGAAATTTAAAACAAAAAGGAATAAAACATGACGTAATCACAAACATATGAATATCAACACGATTCAACCCTCAAACGCCATGAAATTGAAACGTAAGGGATTATTAAACCCAATCAGGTTGAGATTTGCTCCGCGGTTTAACCCCGTCTCTGAGGCCGCGTATGCTTTGACAGTATTATAGGATTTGAATACATTATATCAGCAGAATAAATTAATTAATATATTTCCATGTTAGGATTATATACGACCTAAGCTGCTTTTAATTTCGTATTCGTAGTAACGTGTAGAATGTTTCCACGAAGCACTTTCGACTGCCAAACATTTATTCTACTGGTTAATATATGTACCTACCTAATTGTATATTTATAATGTTGTAGGTATGCTAAAGTTTATGTGAGAGTTATGTCTAAAATATTATTTGTAAAACCATCAAAAATAATGTAGATACTTACTTTACTTTCCAACAAATTAATAGACAGATTGTTTACGAAAACCTTTTCAATTTTCACTAAAATATTCAGTCAAGAATCGAACAAAACGAAAACAAGTATTAATGAGGTCGATAGCCTAAAATATTCATAGAAAGCCTAAGGTCAAGGCACTGAAAATTGATAGTTCATAGTGGTTTATAGACTTAATACCACCATAAAATAATGGCCGCATAAACTTTAAGTAACTAGAACGACTTTATATTGCTGTAGGCTTGAAACATTGTAGACCCCTATAAAACTGTTTATAGGTTATAAAGCAATGTTATTTTAGCAGCCGGTCGAACCATTTTAATCTTTGAAACTTAAGGGTGGCACTGCTTTTTATAATCTTACTCTTGAACTAAACTGAATTACTCTTGTATAAGGTTATAATGACAAAAAAATAACTTTATAAAAAAACCTCGACACATTCTTACAATAATAAATAAATGTTTATACTAACGAGTGCGAAGAAATGTTATACCACGAATCTTGAGAAACACGTTCGCGCAATAATTTGCTATGGTAATAGTAGCAGGTGCATAACAAATTTAATAAAGAAAACTCAACGATATTATGAAAAATAAGTTGAAATATTTAGTTAGACAAAGAGCTGAGCAAAATATTTACAATAGTAGTTCGTCAGTAATTGCTTTTAAAACTGTTTATTCAATCAAATATTCGGAATTCTGTTTAATTAAGCGTCAGTGACGTTGATTATTTATGGAGAATTATTAAACTTGCACACGGCTCGTCCGGGCCTGTTGAAAATCGTTTCATGAGAACTGAAAGGATTGTTGACAGTAAATAATTGTAATTGAGGACTTGTGCATCGCTATTACATTTTCATCAGGCACTTCATCAAGCACCAACTTTAAAACATGGTAGATCAATTATGAAATCATGATATACATGGTTCGTTTTCTATTACACCCACATAATAACTCCCTATTAATCTATATATATAAAACTCTTCCGTTACTGACTGACTGACTGACTGACAGACAACGCACAGCCGAAACTACTGGTCGTAGAAAGCTGAAATTTGGCATGTAGGTTCCTTGAGATGTGTAGGGGTGCACTAAGAAAGGATTTTTGGAAATTCAACCCCTAAGGGGGTAAAAAGGGGTCATAACGTTTCTATGCAAAATCTTACTCCTTGGGTTTATAAACTTGAAACTTAGCACAAATACGTATATAGTGAAATAAATAAGTTTGGCATTATAATTTTTTCCAAACTACCCTCCAATCGTGATTTAGGGGGTTGCGATTGGGTGACTGATTGACTTTCGCGCAGCCATAACCGCTCGGTGTAGGAGTCTCATATTTTGGACAAGGCTTCCTTTAGTAACACAAGTGAGCACTAAGAAGGGATTTTTGGAGTAGTAATTTAAGCCCCTAGGTAGCGGGGGGGCGGGGGGAATCAACTGATACTTTTTATTCTTCTAGACGATGTTTTTGTCTTGCTTTACTTTTTGTTGCATAACGTAATCGATACTTATCGTTTCAAATATTCACTATTAGAAAACTACATCATCCCTAAGTAACTCAAGCTGTATAATATAATTCCAATTGTAACAATTGAAAGAAAACCCTGTGGAGATCATTAAAAAACGCTACAATCCCAAATAACACGTGGGCGAAGCCGCGAGCGGAAAGCTAGTAATTTCATAAAATAACAAGTATGCTCATAGTATGCGATAAATACGTAAGCTTAGTGTCTGCATAATTAAGGACATCATTTTATACTTCTGTAATTTTCTTTGCTTAACAAAAAGAAACCAAATCGTAACATGAATATAATGCTAACTAAACTGTAACCAACCCATTTGAACACAAATATGAATATCCTAACAATATACAAAAATCTTCAATAACAGACCCGGTTCCAATAAGATACGACCTACTTATCGAAACCGTTTTTCGTATAGTTATTAGATTGAAAAAAAAATCTAAATAAAAAAGAGAATGTCTTGATTATACAGTCTGGGAATAATAGAATAAATCTGTTTATGGGTAACTTGGTTTGTTAGAGCAGCGCAGAGCATGCGTGAGCGATTCCAAGACTCTGGCTTTGGTAATAGAAGGGGCCCGGGATGTTTTCGGTCGGTGTGAGTCTGACACATCTCCACTCCGTGCCCTCGACGTGGGTTGAAGTCATGAGAGCTTTAGCGAGAGAAAGCGGAAAAAAAAGTAAATAAAAACCGGCCAAGTGCGAGTCGGACTCGCGCATCAAGGGTTCCGTACTATGTATAATAGAAAAAACATCTACCTGTTACCGTTTTTAATATTGCACAAAAAATATGAAATAACACTTTTATTGTATGGGGACCCCTTAACATTTATTTTTTATTTTTTATTTTTTTGTTATAGCGGCAACAGAAATCCATCATTTGTGAAAATTTCAGCTTTCTAGCTATCACGGTTTATGAGATACAACCTAGAGACAGACAGCGGAGGCTTACTAATAGGTTTCCGTTTTACTCTTTGGGTACGGAACCCTAAAAAGGGGTAACTTGGTACAGGGTAGGTGTGGTGGTACAGGGTTAGTTCACACGGTCCGCTCTCCCTCCCGTGGACGTGATGCGAAGATAAAACAGATTAGGTTAGGCGAGTTATATACAGGGCGATGACTGGGAGCTGATGCGTTGCAATTACAACGACAATATTTCATTACATGTTATTACAACACCGGCGTTAAATAAATGCTGTGTTTTCTCCAGGAATTTGTAAACCGGGACCAGGAATTTGTAAAAACAATCGATTTGTCAATAGAAGTTTGCACGTCGCACACTTGGCACACAAGGCGTTACTTGCTTTTTACACAAGAAAAACTAAACATTTTTTTATTCATAATTTTGTCACAGCTAACATAAGTAATTGTCAAAAATAATAGCAGACTTATTATTGTCGTTTTATAGTTCTGTGTTCTTGTACCACTAATATCGGTCCTTGTTTAATAAAACCTTTTTTACTATCACTCGATCGGGCATTTTAAGTCCAACAAAACATATACACCTAACTATAAAAAAACACGTTAAACAAAACATTCCATAAACTGTGTTGTTACCGTTTTAGATAACAATCATTAAACACAATACTACTTTAAACATTTGTACCAAACATTCCGTTTTTTACTATGTTAATGTTCTGTAATTGGGCTGCGTGCAAGCCGCCTAACTTTATTTAAATCACGACGCGTAACTCGTTTAGCCGCGTTAACGCTCGTACGAGTTTTTTAAGAGATTTTACTAATATTATTAGAGAGGCACTTAATTCTATTTTCAGTTGTCTGGATTTTAGACATGTTATGGCTTTATTTTTTTACTTTACAGTCTGATATAATATGATGTAGAGTTTTGAATTGCTATTGGAAAATTAGGGTAAGATTGTTTGGCAAAAAGAGTACTAAAGAAATTTATGAATTCAACGATCTTCTGTATATATATACAACGTTGATAAAAGCGAGAGGCATTAAATGAAACCACATATTCTGTATATCATTATAAGGCTACACAACAAAAATCAAATCAATGTAAGCAATAGTTTAGTCACAGGATATTTTTTTAGTTTTTTTTTAGTTTGAACATGCTGTATCTTCCTGATTAGGTGACTAAGTTTTATAGGCATAGTTATCTAGTTGGCTCCGGTTGGGTCCGAAACTAGTCGGGCTATCCCGATAAATACGCGTGAGTAAACCGTTATAACGTTTTAAGTATGAATCATCCTCACGAAAGTTATTATAAAAATATTGCTTACATTGATTTGATTTTTGTTGTGTAGCCTTATAATGATATACAGAATATGTGGTTTCATTTAATGCCTCTCGCTTTTATCAACGTTGTATATTTTAAATACCATAAACTGTGTTCTAAAATAGATATTTATACAAGTGTTATTATGTTTCTCCTCTTCCAATATTCTTCAAAAATAGACCTGTTTTAATTGTAACCCATTTGGCCAGTTACGCTATCAAATACCTACGATTCTACGTATTTAATACTTAAAAGTAATGTGTAACTTACGCAAAACACATCTATTACTCCAATATCACTAACATTTTCTTCCTCTCCACAGATTATTCGAAGAAAACCAAGACTTGCTAAACATGTTCGAGAAATTCCGCCAGTGCCGGACGAAGGAGGAGCAGATCAACTCCATGGAGCTGGCAGAACACGCCAACAACGTGATGAACACCCTGGACGAGGGCATCAAGGGGCTGGACGATCTGGACAACTTCTTCGGGTACATACACCAAGTCGGCGCCAGTCATAGAAGAATACCTGGATTTAAAGTCGAGTATTTTTGGGTTAGTATCCTCTCAACTAGTCTTAATTTAAATCAAGTCAACGGGGTTTTTATTTCGAATTGGCCTTTCAGGCTTTTTCAAAACGTTACTGATTCTACTTGCGTTAATTCAAGTTTTTAGTTCGCTTCATTGTTAGCTTCTCACAAGCTTAGTTATCATAACGTATAACAGATGCGGTGTGCACCGTGAAAAGTGTTAAATTTAGTCTTGTTGTCTACCTAGACAACGTGCTACTAGAGTTTGACGCGCATATCAATCACAAATGCCACAGGGTATTATGTACGAGTATATCAATAGTCTTCCACTCAAATACTTTATTCCAATTGCAATAGTCGTAAATCACATTCAGACGAGATTCTTTTTTGAAAACCTGAGTCATAAATTGGAATTAGTAAAAGCATTTTCATGTATTTTTTTGTTGAAAGTATACAATTATGTCACCAACTTTGTGCCGTGACTATAATATGCTGTCACATCAGGCTATGAAAGTAAAGGAACAGAGACTGCACCTGTGTTCGTGCACACGCTTGTGCACTATAATATGTCCCGCGTAGCTGGCTGGTGTCATAGTAGCACGAGCCGCCGTGGCCAAAATCGGTCTGGAGACATTATGTCTGATCCGTTTACATTCCACTGTCTGATAGTCTTCGCCATTTTTTCTCCTAAGTAAATAGACATTTAAGAATAGTGAGCTATCGTGAACTGCCGCAATGCTGGCGCGAAGATCCGTCCAATTTGCTCCGACAATAACTTAAGCCCACTTGCGCTGAGAACCAATCCCAAACATAATTACTATCGATGTCAAGAGCGAAGCCAAGCATTCGTCAATACGAAAGCTGATATAGAAAAATATTGGCGTTTCTTTCCCTCTACCTAGTTTTATAACTGGGAGAGATTTGGCCCCAGGATTTAGTAAAGCACATTAAAGCAAAAAAAAAATAATAACCTATCGTACTCCAAGTTTTAGTGGTTGTTAGCCTTTTGATCAATCTATCACAACCATGATCAGAAGACCTTTATTTGTATCCCAGTGGAAATCCTCAAGGACAGTCCGTCGTTATGGGGTTGATGCGGAAGTGTGCCGGACTTTTACCGGCTAAAACCACTGGAGCGCCCTCATCTACCTATGGTCGGGGATACGGGGTTCGCTTTTGCATTCACCGCGCCTCCGGTAGGATGATCAGAAGACCTGGCTTTAGAATAAATTGACTAGTGTTTGAGAAACCAGGGTTAAATAAAATAACCACTGAACCGTTTGTAGTAGATGTAGGTTCAAAGATGATCAGGAATTATGATTTCTTATATTTTTGTTTACAATAACACAGACAGTAGGTATGACTACGTCATACTAAAAACCAAATACCGATGGCGTTAAAAATAGCTCTTCTCAGGAACCCACTGTCAAGAGAGACGGCACTGAATTCAGTTCAGACGCTATCAATATGAATCATGCGCATCCGAAATAAACATGACGGAATACTTCTATAAATATAACAACGGTACTCGTTAAGACTTTCCAAAAGTTCCAATTCAACCTGATATTACCAATAAAGAGAGTGTTTTTCATTTAATTTGTTATATTGTAAAGCATTTTTATTAACCTTCCCGGTAAATGGGATTATCAGCTTGCCTGAAAATTCAATGTAGGTGTGGCTCTACCGACATAAAATGTTATTGATTGTGACAGCCAAAGCCCAAGAGATATCGGTTTATTAAACTTTTGTTTTAAATGTTACTTTGATGACTTTTTTGGTGTATTAGTGTTGGAGAAGAATTTTGAGAATAATTTAAGAATTAAATGGTTCGGGAAAGTAAAAAATAAGTCATAATTACTTGGAGTTGTAATGTAGGTTTTGTTTAGATCTCTCTTTTCAAATTGGCTCTTTAAGTGGAGTCTCTGCTTGTATTGGACGTATAGTCAACATTAAGAGTCCAATAAAGCAGTCAAAAGCGGTGTCCAGGTGCACTACATAAATCTACCCAAAGGAATTTTCGTGACAAGTAGTGTAGATAAACGTAGCATAAAATAATTATATTGGCTCTCCAAAATGACAACAAACAATAATAACACATACTAATGTAGATTGATTGATGATACAATAATGATAAATATTAATAATCCCACAAAAGTAATACAAACTAATAACCGGCTAAAATTAAACTCATTAACTGATGAAACTAGATAACGATTCATTACGCCCCGAGCGAAATTGGTAACAAACTAAAATTAATTGGGAATTACGAGGGATTGGGTGCGCACTCGTTGACTTTAATGCTTTAGCCACGCCTCTGCTGTGTGATAAATCAATAAATTCTACTTTTATGTAATTTTTATCTTTAATCATGTGCCCAAACTGGGTCCATAATTGTGACTTCTAATAAGACGAACATCTACCTATTGTACATACATTGTGGAAAGCAAATAAATGAATATGAATCTTCTTTCTTCTTTGTATGGACATGTGATGAGACTTATGTGACTAGGAGAGTGATGAGTATGGATGTTGATGGATGGAGAGGAAGGGGAAGGCCAAAGAAAAGATGGATGGATTATATAAGGAACGATATGAATGAAAAAGGAGTAAATGATAGTGTGACGTCTGATAGGACAGAATGGAAGAAAAAAACGTGTTGCGCCGACCCTGAGTAAATTAGGATCAGGGCAGGAAGATGATGATGATGTAATCTTCTGTTACTATAAGCTAACTACTACTATACTCCTGTAGCAAATGTAAGAGTGAGATGTCGATAAACGCAGCGTAATGCGCTGGCTCACTTTCACAATAGCATCTGTTATGCTCTAAGAGCTTATAGTAAGAGACGTCTTTTGCCGTCTTTTCATTTCGCTTAACGAGATCTTCTTTTGTTTTTATCACCTGTAGACCTGATGACCAAAGTTTGATTAAGTTTCAAGCCAAAGAAAGTTTTCCTATTCAATACAGTTTTAGTACCTTCTAATACAGTATTTTCACGTAGAACCTTATACCTTCGATCGAGTATTATATTATCAATTTCCGCCCATAATACAGATTCGCTAAGGCTTGAAACAATTATGTTAGAAGCGCTCGATAAATTATTAATTTCAGGGATGATCCATTCATCAAATTCTGTTACCATAAATTGAAACTTCGAAGTAAATCGTTTTGGTAATTGATTAAATTTATATTCAATATGTCAAACGATGATTTACTGAACTGGAAATTTCGGGGGTTAGTCTTTTCTAGAAAAAAACAATTGGCCGCTCTTGCTTGAAGACCTTGTTTTTTCGATTATTAAGATTAGAAGAACTTAAAACAATTGTATTAGGATCATTAAATGGGGAAAAATATCAAATTCAACAATTCCATAAACCTCTTTCTTTTAGTCTGCATCTATCCACAGAATAAAATAAAGTCACATTTTTCCAAATGCAAGTATAAAAATGCCTACATATCTATCTAAAATCATGGATTCAATTTAAAAATACCAATGGCAGTAGCCGTAAGACCTCGCCAATCCTTTTAAAATGACTTTTTATCGTCTCTTCTACTCTTAAAATAGCTCCATATCTACTATTCAGGATAGAGTGGTCTATAAATCCCGATACACTTATAGGAAGCAATTTAAGGTACATTGATTGATTTTATGGGATACCGTGTTAGCCAATAAAATGGGTTGTGGAGGTCAAGGGGGCTAACAACTCTAAAAGAAATATTATTGCAGTTGTAGAAGAGGGAAGGTGCTTTACGTGGTGTAGTGTGCTGTCTTACAGTCTCAATTGCAATAATATTATTTTAAGATTTGGTAGATGGTTCGCGCACACACAGGTAGTTGCTCTATTTAAAAATAAATACGATATTTAGCTAAGCCTAGTTTGATTAGAAGCCATCATTATTCCCCTGCCCTTATGCCAGTCATTATTTGGGGTTGGCGCAGGATGTCTTCTTCTTCCACACGTTCCTATCTGACGTCATCTCGCAACTAACACTCTTTGCAGCCATGTTATAATCTATCACACAATTAGAAGCAGACTCATTTGGCAAAAATCCTGTTGGGAAAACTCTAAAGAGGATGGACATTGCCATTTACTTAAAATAGAACAAAACCATACCACCCTACCTGTAAGATAAATGCCTATCAAGGTTCGAAACCGCAGGAAACACACATACTAAACATTCATAGAAACCTCGAAACCACGGTCACAGGAACAGGCGAAAAGGCTCACGGTTTCCAAATTACAATACCTCAGCACCGTACCTCAATCAAATATGTATTCACCACGTAATCAAAGTTCAGAAGACTTAAACAAGAATACAATCTAGAGCTACAATCTAATATACTCGTAGAACTACAAGATTTTTTTGGCTGGTAGATGACATTAACATGAGGGCGTTGGTTTTAAATTCTCAACAAGAATCATCTCAACTGTCAGTAAAAAGTGATGGTTTTTAATATATGCATTCGTTTTAATTTCGGCCACGTGCATGATTCTTGTAGCACTTTTAATAGATAACATTGATATTCCTTTTCAACAAGTGACGTGACTTTGTCTTGTAATTCGATACATTACAGTGTTTTTATCAGTGCTAGCTCTCGCAGAAATGTAACTTTGGACTTTTTAGGTAATTTTGTGTTGTAATTTTGAAAGTGTGACAGAGTTGAGAGGCTTGCTCTACACCGCATAAAACACCGTCTTTCTTCCACAACTGTATCAATTTTTTTTCTGGTGAAATGTCTTTTGTTTTTCATATTTCTCTTCCAATTTAAACCGTTCTTATTCATTTGTTTTTGGTCTTCGTTTTGTTTACAATGCCCTGTTTCCATTCATTCATTGTTCTTTCTGATATTTATTGTTTTTAGGCTAGTGTCGATTGATGTCTGAAGTGTTTATTACTTTCAAAGCAGTATTTTGTATGTCGATGTGCCGATTCTTCTTTTTGGGTAATTGATATCCGATCTCTTTATTGGATCAATAAGCCCAGTGGAGCTTTTTTCGGACGGAGAACACATTCCTTGTTAAGATAATCCCTCAAAACCTTATTTTATTTCAAGACAGTTAATCGTTTCCCTAGTACACATTGAGTTTAAGTGACGTTTCGTTGGATCCCGGCTTACAGCTGATTTGCAATGATGGGCATATGTGGCGGGGATTTTCCAATACTTAAAATCAAACCTAAATTATTCAATAAATTTATATGAAAATTCCCATCGGACCCTAAACCCACTGTTTTCAATGACGTCTCTTAGTGGCACTTCTGTCCATCCATCTACACAATATACTTGTCTATGGTATATATTCCTAGTACACCGGAAGTGACCCGAGTCCCTCATTTCCGATTACGAAGGACCCTTCAACCCTTTGACATGTCCGTGCTTGAACCATGAATATATTTAAGGGCTGTCAATATTGCCACGGCTAGCGGCTTAGCCCTAAATAAATCAATTTGACTTGAATTGTTTTTATTGGATTAGATTAAAGATTCTTTTGACTTTACATATTTTAGGATTTTATTCTCTCGATTCTCATTTCTTACTTGTGTAGAATGAGTCTGCCAGAAAAGCTTAGATTCTGTAAACTATTCAACATCGCGTCGCATTATAAAGTTAGATTTGAATGATTTTTAAAATCCTTGTTTTCCTTATACTGAACCATGACTTTATATTATTTTTTCATCCAAGATAATACCGTAATAAATAACGTAATTGATATTTGTTACAGAAAATCGAAGCGCCGTTCCTAGCAGCAGTGGAATCGACGTTGGGTGACCGCTACACGCCCAACGTGGAGAACATCTACAAAATCACCATCAAGTTCATATTAGAAACGCTCATAGAAGGCTACGAGGCCGCCGGCAAGCACGCGACGTGAGCTCAACCATGTACAGAACACAACCAAATAGAACTGAAACTTGAACAAACCCGAGACTCACACTAGTCTTAAAATATATACTTCAGAACAACTGACGAGCGACCGCCATTTGCAAAACTTTGAAATCGGAATAAAACAACGGTTTTTAATAGCTGACGGTTGACATTCCAAATTCAAAGTTTTATAGAATGCCGCGCTAAATTAATGTCAATTTAAACGAGATTTTAAAGTGAAGTGTACAGACGTTTATAAATGCATCGCGAATTATGTGTATAATGTGAATAATTATATTATTGTGTATAGTTGTCACTGTTCTTTTCCGCTCGTCTGTATGTAGACTGGTATACCTAGTTATTTGGGACTAACAGTTCAGTATGGGAACATTTACTGATTTATTAGAACGCTTCTAGTATAGAAACATACTTTTAATAATAGAAACAAAATGTAGATAAAAATAGTAAAAGATGTGTGTTAAAATAAGAAATTTTAAACCAAATAACTTTTTTAAATGTCACAAAACGCTTGTTAGTACTAATTTAATGGTAAAATATTAATTATTTATTTCTAATGATATTCTTCTTAACGTCCTAAGTATTGGCTGGTCCAATATGTTTTATTATTTAAAAATAATAATTCGGCATAATTATTGTTAAATTGCGTCTTCCGTGCGTGAATGTTGTTGTACTTAGAATAAGTTAAAATTCAAAAGTTTATATTAAAAAGTAATTCGAGTTGTTGTTTACACGGAAAATTCTGTTTTATATAAATAATAGTTAAACTTCTTTTAGGTAATATTATTTATAAATTATTTATTAGCGCAAATAGAGCACAACACATACAGAAGTAATACAAAATACATAATAATATATAACCTACACGTTTGTTATATTTTTTTACAACTTTTTAATCAAATTTACCTAAAACTTATGCACAAAGTTCACGAAAATGAACCATTTTCATGAAAATCCATTATCTTCATATAAAGCCACGTGTATTTTTTATGTCTGTATATCGTATCTTTAAGTTTCTATCGTTTTTAATCTGACACTTATAATTCCGTTCTCGATGTTCCATATTCGTATTTTAAAATTCAAATTAGAAAAAAAATAAATGTATTTTTTCTACTGATCAATCAGTTGTAACATGCCAAGTACTCAGCTAAGTAAAAAAGTTCTCTCAAAAAAGTTTGTCGTCAATAATAATGAGATGAAACAAGTAAGTTTTGAAGCAACCTTCTTCAGCATTGTCCTTTTATTTCAACTTAGATTAGAATGTTAACTTCGTGAAGTAGACGTAACTTTCGTATTTGGATACAACTTAAAATGGAGTATTCCGTTGTTGTTGTTCAGCGGCAAATTGTTTCGTATTGCTTTAAGTGGCTTCGTAGAAAATTGTCTTTGAGACTTTAGACTGGAATTGCAGTATATTTGTACTTTAATTTATTTGACAAAATTATATTTAGTCTGTCTTTTCTCAAATTACGTCGAATCTGGTTTCCAGTCTGTCCTATCTGCTCGCTATCTTCTGTACAAAATAGTCTGTTTATTTCAACAAAAATATACAGCCCTTAGTTATTTCAATCGTTAACTAGCCAGCCATATTTAATAACTCTCTCACACCTTAAGTTCTCAACCGATCAGCAAATATAATAAAAATCCCCGTCTCCCTTAGTTAGTTCAACGCAGCAATATTTTCAATACAATGACGTCATTAAAACAAAAATGTGCGTTAGTATATTTAAACTCGGTTCTATTTCAGCAAAATATTTACACACTTGCCAAAAGAAATATTATAAGAATACTAGGAGCTTACGAAAACATTTTACTCATCAGCCGGCACCGTAAAAATTCTTCGCTGATCTTCGTTAAAGAGGTTGAACTACAAATAGAACTTTTTACAACAAAGAAGATTTAGAATCACTGTGATCGACTAAAGTGTCTACGGTTATGTGAGTACTACAAATTTACCTATACCGGTGTCAGTGGCGCTAGTAGCGCTGTCATTACTTTAAAAGCCGTCAAATTTATTCTGCCAAATTTTAGCACCAAATTTCGTCACCGGCAAAAATAAATTTGTCATGCATGAAATTGCGTATGAAATTGATATGTTCGGTTCACTCTATAAAATCTTCTGCTATGGTAATCAACACTATCATCAGACGATATTGATCCCTTTAGACCAGGTAAATTTCTACTACCTTCGAAAGCTCGTGGAAGCGAGACACCGATACACGAAGTGTATAGCGCTGTCTCACTCCCACAACTAAGAATAAACAAGCAAACAACGCTCCAACATTATTATAGGTATGTTAGGTATCAAACAATTCGGCAGGATGTCTAGACTTCCACCTGGCAGTCAGTTGCGATGCCCTCACGCAACAGTACAGATGTACTGCGGAATTGAATTTATTACAAACATCTAGCAAAGAGTACGGATTACTTAAATATTGGATTTTATTATAGCAGTAGTCTGGACAGAACGAAGAAACTTTCTCGGTACACTTTATATTTAGACAGAATTTCGGTGTGTATGAAAACATCTCTGCCCTAATGAAGTTATTAATTTATGTAACCACATATTTTAATACAGTTATTTAAAATCAATCTAGAAAATTGTGCATATGAAGTACAATGGAACTTTCTAGATTATTTGAGAATAACTTTTACTAAAATATGTGTCAAAAATATTTACAGCCTATAAAAGTCCCACAGCTTGGCAAGGGCCTTTTTCTATGTAAAGAGAAGGAATAAAAAATTATCAAATCTTCCTCCAAACTTCCCCATAATTCCTGACGAAATCTTAACTGATATTTTGACGTTTGTTTTCATGGAACTAGGTCAGTTAAGTGAGGCAAGCAATTTGGGCTCAAAGTGAGTGCGGTCAAGTGACCGCTTGCTTTACGTAACTTGCACATCTAAGTAATTGAGGCCGAATCGAATTTTACACAGTTTCTGAGGAGTTCCTTGGACATGAATGTAGGATAATTTAGGTCATACGAAATTGTACTTTACTTCATGTATGTAAGGTATATTTTTACATTTTTATGAATTTATTTACTGTTTGTACTTATACATAATTGGTAAATCAATCAAAATTATGCCCTATCTAGTGGTCTTGGAGTACATTTTTAAAATAACATTATTTTGAAAGAAGATTCTACTTATTCACAAAATATCTTGTTTAGAACCGAACTATCAGTTTAACACAAACATACTCGAGATTTATATTCAAAACATTTCCATAGTTATAGTTGTTTAATTTTCCAATTTACTGTAAACAGGGCTAGAATTTATGTAGCACTTACAACACGTAAGATCTTATATTTGTACCTGAAAACAAATATTCGATGATCTGAGTCAAAATCGAAGTTCTAGTAACTAGATCAAAGATGAACTGCAAAATAAATAGTGCAAAATACGGTAAGAAGGTTTTACTTATAAACAAACTATTTCCACCTTTATAAAAATAAAAAAAAAACCTAAAAGAGCTGAATTCTAAATTGAAAATGCACCACAAACATCAGTCTTGGAAATGAAAAATATTGCAGAATAACGCCAGCGACCGCAAGGCGGGAACTTTGAAATTGGAACTCGCAATCAGAATTTCAAATCCAAAAGTTTGGAGAATATGGCAGCGCTGAATTAGAACCGTTAGAATTTATACTCAATATGGAGGTAGATTTTCTTTTTGTGATTTCCCTTGAGTTCGAAGTTTTAAAAGAGGCTTATTAAATGTGCTGCAGATTGCAAGAGATTTTCTGGCATTTGTAAAACTTGTGCAATTTATAATAAACAACAGTAAACTTTATTAAAACTCAAACCAAAACTTTTATATAAAGCCATAAACTCTATTAACCTAGGTAATTCACAATTTTTAATAAACATATTTAATAAAATATTCAAAAAACTTGACTTAGAGCAACCTTGAGAGCTCACAAAAAGCCAGTTTTCTATAGGTCTAGACCAATTTTGCTAGATGGGATATCGTTTTAAGCCTTAAGTCACTATGAGTGACAGGGGCTACAATCTACATTCCCATTGCAAAAAAGAATATACCCGCTATATACAGTCAATTGAAGCCACTTTAGGAAGGTAGTCGTGATTTACATTTTCGAATTATCTACTTGTTCTAGACACCCTCCACATCTTAGACTAAGACTGCTGTCATTGTGGGAGAGAGAAGCCGCTATACAACGCGTAGAGCTTTGTCTCGCTTCCACAATAACAACAGTATTTCTCTAAGAGGTGGTGGTTGGAATAAAAGGACAATGTACCTTCTAAGTTCTAATTGTTATACCATAAGTATTGTATGTACGATCGTTATTATTGTAATAAGTACTTAAATGTATAAGTTGTATTCAAATGAATTGAAATAAGCAATGAATGTGTTGTATGTAATAAAATGTATAAGGTCGGTGTAATTAAGTGTTAATTTGATTTGAAATAAATATTATTTGAAAATTTATGATCTTGTACGTTATTTAGTTATCTACTAGCTATTTCCCCTGGCTTCACTCGCTTGGAAGCCGGTTATAGCTGCAAAAATAACCAGCTTTAAATCTGCCTTTGTCCTAATATAGGATGTCAGCCAACTCCTCACCAGAATCTATCCAAAATGGTCACGACGTTTAAACATGAAGTTACAAACATATGTACACACTCACAAACTTTCCTCTCTACAATATTAATAGGATTGAACATAGACACTACGTAGAGCGGCGTCTTTTTTTCACAACTGCACCAATCTCACTTCAAAATATAGTACATAATACTGTTTATATCCAAAATGTTTAAACATTTCCGGCCTTTATAGCCAAATACAAAGCAAGGGCCTTTCCGTTATGGTGGAAAGAACATTAATCATTTCGCTTGCTCCCTTAGAATGTCATAACCAGATCTACCTCTACCGAAAATTCAAAGAGGGGCTGCACAGAATTCAACCTCCATTCTGTTACCCTGTAAAACAATTTGTATCAGTTTAAATTCACGAGGTTACTTCAACGGAAGAAACCCGGTCTTTTTGAAGGCATACACAAGGACACAGGTCCAACATGCAGAAGAATTGTTGAGAACTTTAATCTAAATCTTACCATCGTTTATTCACTACCGCTCTATAGGAGAACAGACATGGAGAGTCCAAGGTAACTACATAACTATTGTAAATTATGGAGATGAAACGAATTTGGGCTATTGATAGGATATGTTAAAGGTAAGTGTATCTTTTACAAACTATGGTGTCATAAAACAGACACTTTTTATTATTATCGATTCAAGAAAATCAGAAGAGATTATTGACCTATAAATAATCCTTGCAAATACATTTACATATTGTTTACGAGAGCTAAAAAATGTAACAGTGTTTGTGTGAACTAAAATGCAAAAAAGCTCTGAAATATGAATCAAAATATGCTGAATAACATCGCGTGCAGACTATGTTTTTTTAAAAACTGTAAAAGTTAACGTTACGCAAATTAAACGGTGAAACTGCAAGGTCATTGTTTAACTGTATGGAGAGAATGAACTAGTTGAGCTTAATAGCGGGTTCGATTCCCGTTTTTATTGTGATTTTTGTAAGTTCTAAATTATTTCATGAAATTCCGAAATCGACAGATTTTTCTTTTATGTTTTTCTTTCTTAGTTGCTGTTTTTAGAAGGTGTAATACAGAATTCTATCGTCCGTGGGACTCTCTGTCAAAGAAAAATATCAGCTTTTGTGACAACGTTAAAAGGTAACAAAGGTTCCAACCACTGTGAGTATTACTACATAGTAATCTACATTGTAAAACATTACTAACATCAAACAGCCAAGCAAAAAGCAACCATATGTAATTCACATTAAGACTAGAATGGCTTGCAAATCCTATTAACATTACTAACCCATTGTCTAGATACACCATACATAAATATATAGTGCACCCAAAAAGACAATGAGTTATCGCTTGCATTGATCATATTACAAAAAGGGTTACTTCACCTACACTACAAAAATATCGTCACTATACCTTTAAAAGATCATTCATAACGATTCATACGATAACGTCTTGTATACGTGACCTCTATATCCAAGAAACAAGGTCGAAAATCCTTTGGCAATCATTGAAGGTGGAACTGTGACGTTCAGTTGCCATAATTGCGTTTATGGATGTGACATTATCATACAATTGCAGACACAGAATCGTATATGAAACTCGATGAATAGTGATGTGAAATTATTTTAGCGATAATCGATATTAACTGTTATATTAATGACTTTATTGCTATTTTTATTTTATTTTTGTTATTGGTACCGGATATATCGTATTCAAATTTTGGTGCACGCTATTCCAATTGTTGGGAAGTGGAGTTTCAATGACTACAACAGTTTTAGTTCAATCGAATAACAGTTTAATAAAAGCTAACTGTTTCAAACGCACTGCTGTTAACATTTTGTCTGGCTATCGAGTATTTGCCAGTTTAGGGTAAAAGTTTAGGCACTGGTATGTCACTGTGAACAAGAGTTACCGTAAATCGGGATTGAGAAACAATTCGGATCATCTTAAGATTTTTTTCTTTTTTTTCTCCTAGCTTATAGTGTCCCATAGCTGGGGAAAGTCAAATCCTTCCACGAATCACGATTCTATATCCGAGAATAATTTTTTTTAAAACTGAAATTATAAACTGTAACTCTCGATACAGACAATAAAAATTCAATAATTTTATTCGTACACAAGTTTCAGATGCGAATATTTTTTTGCCCAAACTCTTTCAAAATTCCCCAAACTTCTAATAGACTTTACAAAGAGAAGCTGTCACGAATAGCTACCACATCATGATCACACTTAGGTAATATTACATGAGGCTACTCCCGAATCGTTACAGTGTCGGCCCCGTGTCGCCTCTGATACTCTCATCCACAAATTGGATTTGTAGGGCGGCGTGTCCGCGACTGTCGAATGATGGTAACTATGTTAGAGGACCCTTTTTTGTAGAACTATTTCTTTTTTCTTCAACATTAGTGTGAAGTAAGTATTTATGCTTTCCTGTCCAACCCAAATGTCTTATAATTACCATAGGAGAAGACTTAGAAGTGAATTAAAAGATTAATGTATTTGAAAGGTTTTGTCTGGTCAGATCTAATGAAAAACTTTAGACCTAAAAAAAGAAGTAAAAGTAACTTTAAGGTACGTTAGAACAGGACAAAGACTAGTAACATATAGAAGCTAGAACATGACACTAAAGCATCGGTTTTAGATTGATATGACGCAATTTTCATTGGATTAAAACCTCAGTGCTCGTTCCCAAAAATGTGACTTCAAACTTTAACACTGTGACATCACAAGCTCCATAGGGTATTTGAAAAACAAAAGACACTGTCTACTGTTAATACCTGCCCCTAGGGCTATAGCTATGCAAGATAGCAGGATTCTATACAAAGACAGCTATTAACCTTTGCTACCCATTTACCTGAACGGGAAGGTAAAACGAGTGCCCTAATCCCTGAAGCCTTTTGTTCTGCTTAAAGGGTACAGTTGTACTTTGGTATTTTTTAATATTATCTGTTTTGAGTCTTGAGTTGGACTTTGTTTAAGGATTTTTGTATTGTTTGAGATTTTAATCTTGATTCTGAGTGGATTTATGTGGAAGTGCAATTTTTTCAACTAAAGCAATTATTTTTTTGCCTATCTATACAAGATTCCACTGCTGGGCAAAGGCCTCCCCGTTCTCCGTCCGTTGTTGAAAATCTATATGAAGTTTTAGTACTAAATGAAATTTATCAAAAGGACTTTATACCATTAAAATAAGATCAGCATAAGTAACCTAAAAATATAAGACATTTTCAGATATTCTTTCATCATATTTGACAGATGTCCACTTCCTACATAATGTATGATATTTTCAGTCTATTTCATTCATCACACGTCAATGTTTTACGGCCATCGTAAACCCTACAATAAAACCTCCCAAATGCGTTGCGGAAGTTAAAATAGATTCACTACCTTGTGATATTTTTTTATATAAAATAACCATCAACTTTATGTGCACATTTCAGTATGTATTATAGTATACATTCAGTTTAATTACCCATCTAAAGACAAAAGAGAAAAACATATCAAGGTTTAGATTTACAAGCTATGATTAATTATCAAAATCGCGGAGTTCTAATGAATATTTACCTGAATACTTAAAAACTGGATGTAGGTGACAAATCATGGGCACAGACAGCTAAGCACTTAGGAAGCAGTGAAAAGTGTGAATAAAAAAAGTGAGATCAGGGTGTTGTCTAGAGTAATCTCAACATTCAAAGAGCTTCCACGTAGCTATGTCTAAAAATGCCTTTTAAAATTGTGTGAATAGTAATAATTGTATAAAGGACAATGAAAAGCATTAAAACAGTGCTTAACTGCGGTGCAAAGCATCCTACTAATGTTACAAATGCGAGAGTTTATAAGTATACATGCAAGGACGAATGGATGGATAGATCTTTCTCAGTATTTTACGCTCAAACTGTTATCTGACACCCAAGATTTATACATAGGCTGCTTTTTAACCGACTACTTCAGAAGGTTAATAACATTTTAACAGCTATAACCGACATTCGCGCGAAGTCACGAGCAAAAGCCATTGTAATATAATTCAAACGTAAATGTAACACACTTAGGAAAATCAATACCCTCTCCTCTATAGCCTAATCTACATCCCAAGACAAGTTCTAGAACTTTGACAAGTCAGCGTGAGAGGATTAGCCAATCAGTTCTGAAGGACTTCATCATTGGTTAGAGTGCATGCTGACGTAGTACCTCCGGCTGAGGCCACTTCGATACACTTCAATGTTTGTTACGTAATGGATTTTAATATGTAGAAGGTCTTGTATGGCTTATACCTACTCGTAGTAAATACTGAAACCTTTAGCACGAGGTTCAAGCGCTCCTATTTCTAGGACCTTGATACGATTTTGATGCTTTAAATAACGTATTATTTAATTGGTTAAAATTGGGCGTAAAACAAATTTTCGCCGATTGAGGGATTAAATATAAAAGTTTTAAGTAAAAAGTGTGTACTGTGTGTATATCTTTCTACTCGGTAAATTGAAATAATATCGATAAAAAAATATTTTAATTATTAGAATAATTAAAGTCATTATCATCTCAAGTAAATTATGTTTTAAATCTGTTGAATTATTGCAAAATATGACAAAAATATACACAAACAAATATTTTATAGTTACACCATTAAAAAGTACAACGAAATTTTTTTCTAAAACTGTGTCCCATCACTAGACCGAAGTTCCTTTACCTCAGTTGTAAAAGTAGTCGACTTGAAACTAGTCAAATAAATTAAATATTTATTTTATTTATAGTTTGTTGTTTTGGAAAATAACTAGGCGCCATTATATTTAATATAATGTGTTTTAGTGTTCCTTAATTGATCTTTAATAGTGCGCGACCGTTTGATGTTTCACGAGTATTTAACGAGACGAAGTAGTTTTTAAAAGAATTTAAGTTACCAAAATATTCCGAGGTAAAATTAGTTTCTTTTTTCTGATATTTTTTTTTTGTATAATATATTAAAAAACTTAGCTGATAATTTTAAATAAAATACCTTCAGATTTTTTTACTCATCTATCCAATTTAATAAAATACAACAAACAAACATCACCCTTTTAGCCGCTGCAGTATGGAAAAATACAAATAATATTTCCGTCTCATAATTTTTAGCTCAATTCATATTAATCAAGCTAGAGAATAATATCCGCAAACATAATCCACGGTATTGAGTACTCCGAGAGGCGAGGAACGATATTTTTTTCTAATTTTAGAACAGACAAACAATTTATTGCATTTGATTTCACATCAGCGCTTTCCGATACCCGCACCGGTGTTCATCCGCTAGTCTTAACTGACGCTCGTTAAATATAAACGCTTCATTTACTTATTGTCTAAGTTCCAGCTAACAAGACGTATAGTAACGCTAACAAAAAAAAACAGTGTGTCAAAATAGGTAACTAAATTACTTAGTATCCAAATACAGTGTTTTATTTAAAAGTATATAATTCTAAATTCAAAATGGATCGTTGAAAGTGTTTTGCCAAAAATTATTCCAAATTTAAATCCGCAAACAAAAAAAAAAACTAAATTCGAACAAAAAATAAGTGTTCTTTTTTGGACTTCAACCTTTTTGGACTTTGACAGTTTCTATTTTATATTTTGTGAGAAGTGAACAATGGGTTGTGAGTTGACAAAGTTGGCGACTTCGGAGTTGAAACATGACCCTATCGACAAGCCGGCGCCGGCTGCGGACCCTCGGTCGCCGCTCACCACCAAGCAGCAGTACTGCATGCTGGCATCCTGGAAGGGCATCTTCAGGCAGATTGAAAATACTGGGATTTTACTGTTTATCAAGTAAGTGTGCAACATCCTTCAAAAAAATCAAAATTCTAACGTGACACAGAGGCCTTTTCATGCACTTTCGAATTTTAAAATTTTTGATTCTAATTGCGCAATTTCAAAATGTCAGTCCTAGGGCAGTGTTTGTAAATATTAATTAATGGAAGTTAAATTAAATTCTAATTGTTACTTAATTATTATTAGCCTGTATGCCTCAAAAGAGCTCATGTTTTATACAGTGTGAAGATTCAAAGCACTAAAATTCTAGCCCTTTTTGTTGCGTATAAATTCACGACATGGTAAAAAATATATTTTGATCATTAAAAAAACATTTTTAGTCGACCAATTTTTTGTATATAACAGCCGTTGGCCGTATATTTCACTTCTTTACCCTTTTTTCCTGTTCCCTATTACTTACCTAGAGTTTAATCCGTCTGTGACACTACAGAAAGGTCTGCTTACATCAGTATTCTGCTCACAGCCGCGATGTCTCATTGACCAAACTGGCTCGTTTTACGCGTCCCTCTCGTGTCATCGGAAATCGAGTTTTACCTTCCATTCCCTTCGCATTCCTATCCTCTAAAACTGTATTTAAGAAGAAACGGGCTTGAAGTACTTTTGAAAGTAATCCAATGATGTAAAACGCGGAATCTGCGTTGAAATCGCTTCTGGAGATTTTTTTCGGTAATTTACGTTTTGGTAAAGGCTTTATAGATATTTTAAGGCAGTGGAACAGTTAACGCTAAAAAGCAATCACGTCCTTTAGAGTTTTAGTCTTAATTTAAGTATGATTTTCTTCAACCAAAGTTTAGGTCTGCAATAAAAAAAAGGAGTATAGAGGTAAAGTAACGGTATTAGAACAGACATCGACGAAAGACTTTGAACAAACTCCGATTTCGAACCATCTATAAATATAAAGTAACCTATTATATCGTATACAGCATTGATGATCAGGAAATTTTACGCAGATTAACGGTGTCAAAATTATTTTGTTTCCTAATCTATTAAAAACATGTAGCATTACATTTTTTTCATATAAGTCTTTACTTTTAGATAGATAGAATAAACTTTATTGCACACCACATAAGAAACAGACTTGATAGACGTAAAAGTTACATGGTGCTACAATAGGCGGTCTTATCGAGAGCGATCTCTTACAGACAACCTTGCTTACTTTTATTGCTGAATTTACACACAATTTTTTTAACCTTGATGAAATTAACTTGTATTTTTAATATTACCTGATACCTATCTAATCAGTATTAGAACAGGATGCTTGCACTGGAATGTTACACGAATACATCTGAAATACTTTGTGTATGCAATTATTTTGCAGTTCGACGTTAACGCCACTCGTATTTTAAACGAAACAAAATAAAGTTTCATCAAAGTTAATTCCTCTTGAAACACTTAAACTGTGCAGACGTAAAGATAGCTGGAAAAGTAGCAATTAACCTCAGTCTTCTAGACTAAAAATGTTATGAAAATAAAACATTTTTTTGAGTCTTTAAACGTTGAATCAAAAGAAAAATATTTAGAACCGGTGCTACATATTATAAAAGCTGATAATATAAAGTAATTTGAAGTTATTTTTAAATTAATATATATTTTTCAATAAAATTAATTAAAAAAAATCAAAAAGCAATTCAAAAAGAGGTCGTCATCTCCGTCATTGACATCAGTCTATCTCCCACAGGCCACAGCTACATTCAAAATCAAAATCAAAAGGTTTTTATTTCGAGTAGGCCTTCACAGGCACTTTCAAAACGGTACTGACTCTAGTTGCATTAAATAAAGAAATCTATCCAGCCTATCAAAACAGCCTGCATCTAACTTCCTAATAAAATCTTACTGTTATTTCGCGGTGTCCAGCTGCATTAGGTTATAGAATTTCATGAACTCTCCCATTTTATGGCCACTTAACAGCTAAACTCCAACATTGTTCTCATTCACACGCTCAGAGAACCAAGTACTGGCTTGTATTAGAATACACTGAAATGACGACTGCTGCCAACTTCTTGATACTATGAACATTTTCCATAGTTATGTCCGTAATGAGAACAGAACGTTAAAGACCAGAGTGAGAGTCCTTAAACTAATATTTGACGACTAAGACGACCATTTGCAGTCTTAAAATTATACCTATTACCCAATCAATACGATTTATTTGAGACTAACCAAGAATCAAGCCATGCAAATTACTACAAAAAAATAGTTGTTAACTTCTAAGAAATAGTCAATCCGAGGTATTATAATAGCGGCCATTGCTCCGCCACTCTCAGCCTGGTGTTGTCCAGAACCGCGCGTAATTGGCGTGCATTTCCCGCCAAATTCTCTCTGGTTTTAGTCTTTGTCCGTGTTAGACACTGGCCGTTAATTACCGCAAAAGCTGGCCACTCTTGTTAAAACGCGTTTTGGAATACATTCAACCTGTTTTCAAATTTAAATTGACAGTTTACCAATTTTTTTTCATAGCGAAATACCATTTTATGTTTACTTTTTTTCGACCAGGTACTGAGTTGATTCGGTCCAAGTCATAGTTCTTTATTTACAAGGTCTGTAGTCCAAGTACTTAATACATACAATACATATTTTAAAGGAACTGTTAATTTGTCCCTGAATTGCTTCAGGAATAATGTTTGTTGACCATGAGATATCAAGATCACTGACGCAACTCGCTCAAATAATTATATTCACGTTTATTTGCCCCTATTTGATTTGGAATGCCGCACTGTGAATGTAATTAATCGAAGATAATGATTTCTTCAGTTAGTCATAATTGAAATACAAGCCGCCCTAGCCCACAAATAAAATTTGTAATTATTGGAGATTATAACGATGCCAAACAGAGATGACACTACACAGACAGATACCTCCATCTCTTTTACCCCACCACAATAGCAAATCTCCATAATACAGTATACATTTTACGTTTTATTAAATTCGTTACCGTTTCCGCGAGGTATCGCTAAGTGGTCTAGTCGCAGTGAAGCCTGCACAAAGCCTTTAAAAGGCATTCAATGTTGCTCCACGTCACACTCTTCATCATTCATAATGACTTGTGACGTGACTGCGCTTGAATTTTATACTATAATCATATTTTCCTGTACTTTCTGTAGACTTGTATGGATTTATATGGGAAATAGGAGGATAGCGTTTGTTGTTTTGAAACAAAATAAAGATTGGGTATGTCAATTAGATGATATCATATCATAAAAAGTGTTTCTTAAAGTGGGTGGGAGAAACCAGAAATTAGGACGGTTACTAATATTGATTTTCAAACTCTTTAAAACCGAGGAAAAATCTGAAATTTTAAAATATATAATGTCCGGACTGATTGCGCCCAGGGCGTTAGTGCCACTATGACACCAGCCAGCCACGCGGGACACATTATAGTGCACAAGCGTGTGCGCAAACACAGGTGCACTTTCTATTTCTTTAATCTTAGCCCGATGGGACCGTTATCCGACACGACCGAAGAGATCAGGCGCAGGACACACATTTTTACATGCCTTCCGAAACACGGAAGCTGTGGTATTGAATTCAAAAACGCACACAATAATCGAAAAGTCGGTGCGAATCCTGGATATCGAATTCGACACCTTTAATTTAGCAGTACTTCGAATTTACCACTGAGCTTTGAACACAGCTGCGAAATATATCTTGTCAACGTTTTAATTTCAATGAAGTATCAAAGTCACTATTTTCTTAAACTTCAAAACATTCCTGTGGATTACAAATAACCGTAATATACAGTATTATACATCAGGGTATGACAAACGAATAACACCAGACGCCTTTGTCACACAAACTATCAAAGACTTCCATCAAAACAAAACACTACTCATAAAAACAAAGAGACGATCAGTAATAACCGGCAGTCGTTTATCATAAAGGCGGACGACATTCGACAATCTCGGCGTTTAATCCCACGTGATGAGGCAAATACCAAGATGGTTAATTTACCAGTTTGCGTGGGCAGGCACGCGAACTGTGGGATAACTTCACGGAGTAGCAGAGTAGAGGGAAGTTCCATACTGCTGTAGTACTGGAACCAGAGTAGGGACGGCCAATTCACTTATTTGATGTTTGATTCTCGGCGCTTTTTGTTACCTGTGAAACAAAAAAATTGGAAATGTTTAAAATAAAATCAAATAACATTCATTCAAATGAGGTCTGAATACTATAAGAATGATTTGACACGTGGCTGAAATCGGAACTAATACCGTCATATATAAAAACCCGTCACATGCAACAGACTGTTGAGTTGATTCTTGTTGCAAATATGCTCATCAGTGCTAATGTCATCGGCGCCCTCGTGCAAATAATATCATCCACGTGCCAAAAGATCCTTGCAAAGTAGGACTTTTGAACGCTAAAAATTATAAACAGCTTCTAGATTCGCCCACCATTCACTAGGTATTAAATTATGATTAGTTGGTTGGTATTGGAGATAAAAAATGACGGTAGCCTTCCGGAAGTTTTAAAATAAAATTCGTTTAAATCTGTCAAATTTGTCTATAGTGAAATCGATCGACATCTCGCAATAGTCTCTTAGTACGCGTGAGCTTGAGTACCACTTCCATCTACTCTTGTTATCCGTGGCTATCTTATTGTTAGCCACTTTGAACGCCAACGCTTCTCTCATCTACGTCATAGCATATTTTTTGACGTATGTTCACGAGGGATAGATAAATTAATTTATTGTAGAAAGTTTTCTTTCAATATTGTTTCTTAAGTATTTAGTTATCTCTTGATATATCCGAAACTCTTAAATACATATTTCGAAGTATTATATTAATAAGTTACTTACTGAAATTTCTGTTTTTTTTTGTCTCAATTACATGACAATAAAGTATTTTGTATTTTAGACACGTCGAGGAAATTTATTATTCGTTAAAACTCATTACACGTAGGTCTAAACTTGCCTTATATTAATTAGGCAATAGGTAGTTACGCCAATGTAAACGAAAATGCTCAGAAGATCCACCAACGCGTTATATCATTCTGTCTTCAGCTTTTTGTGTCCCTGACGTTCATAATACTCTTGATTTTCATTGCACACCTAACGGTCGTAGCGCATTTGACATCCGTAGCACTATTGTCGTTCGTAGCATGTTTGACATTCCTAACACACTTGACATCGTAGCACAATTCACGTTCGCAACATATTTGATTTTCATAGAAAATCGAACAAACAGCCGTAATTGAAAACAATGTCCAATTTGCTACGAATGACAAGTTCGTTAGAAATGGTGACACATGACACATGACACATCACTTGAATTGAATTTGGAAACCTTTACGACACTAACTGCGTGTCAAATTCTATAAGTTTTAACTTGCAGTTTTTAATAAATAGGACTTCTTATTATTATATCTTCGTAGTATACTTTATTGCGGTTACATTAAGGAAATAGTTATCGATAAGTTTACGATAGCAGTCATTAATATCGCATCAATCAGCTGTTTCGCGTTTGGTGCTATTTAAGATGCCATTCACGAGATCGATCGGTACTGGCTGACTATTGACAGCGTCAACGTTACAAATGGTGTGGAGTTGATTTAAATGTAATCAAGGCAGGTAACAGCAAAATGTGTCATAAAAATCCCTTGAGTATACTTCTTTATTTATAGTCTTAGTCAAAGCCTTCATTGAATTTAATATATTAAGCCATAACACGGAGCGAATTACTCAAAAAACAAAAAAGCAGATTATACGAATTGAGAAAACAAGTGGAATTGAGAAACCTTCTTTTTGAAGTTGGTCAAAAATTATTGAACTGACAAGTCAAAGTCACGTCACTTGTCAAATAGGAACGTCATTCCATTCATTTGATGTTTTCTATTTGTGCCTAATGCTAATGCGATCTCACATTGTCTAGACCCTGACCCGGTTGTCATATGTTGATCTTCGAAAAACTTCAAACGAATCATAACCAATTTATTTTACTTTTTAGAAAATGTAGGAATTCTTCTTTCTAATGTCATCCACCCCTGCTCTATGAAACGTCAGATATGGACGGCCCAAAGTAGCTTCAAGACTTGTTATTATTGGAGAATCAATTTACTGTATCTATTTCCATACATATGCCGGAAACTGAAAACTGAAGACAAACTTCAAATTGTGGTTTCGATATCTCAAACTTCGGTTCCTGTCCTGCCTCAGTTTGATTGCGAGCTCCAAACTCTATGCAAGTCTAATTTGAACTCAGTCCAGGGTGTCACTGAACACATATTATGTATTCTGTTCACTGAATGTAGTTCCATGTTAATATAAAACGGGTACTTGGTAGGAAATTAATAAGATCAATTTTTCCGTATGAAGTAGTCTTGTTCTAGCCATTTTTGTTAATGAATTAACGTGCTTGACAAACTTTCCTATTAATAATGTGTTTGATCATCTAACTAGACCTCTTAATTTGTTTATTTGATGATTACTTTGTTTAATTGTAAATAAACCTAAAGTATGTTTAATATTTCGTGTGTAGGTATTGGAGGCCGAATGTTCAAAATCGAATCTTAAAAATAACTTTATCAACTAAATTACGTATTAGACAGCCATAATTTTAAAATGATGTGGAACATTAAGATTAAAGTCCAATTCAGTAAACACATTATAGATGATATGTATTTGACCAATGTTGGCTAAATAATCCCTTTGATATTTAAAATTCGTGCAACATTGGCCAAATAACAACACCACGAAACAATACTAATGTTTCCCGTAGCCAATATTTACTCCAATGTTGGTGGGTATGTGGCCAATCACAGCCATTACGTTGGCTGTTGAAACATCAGGCTTGACCTGGATACGTCATCCGTCTGATATCAGCAATTGTCGATGTTTGAGAGTTAGGAAATTACAGTTCAAATTGAAAAGTACTGGATGGATTTAGGACGGTAAACAAGAAAGTTCGAACTTTTTGTACAATCTAAATCTGTTTTAATTTTGACCTATGTTTTTTTTTGTACTAAGTGACACAGTGACGGTTACAAATATCTAGCCGAAACGCAAAAGCTTATTCGTAAAAAAATTATAGTAAGAGAAAAAAACATCTAGTCCATAAAAAATAAAACATAAACCTGCTCTGCAAAAAAAAATACCCAGTAGTTGTTTCCCAATAGGTCGAGTCTAAGTATTAATATAGTGTAAAAATATACTAATAACTCCACTCAACTTAAACTAACAGAAGTTACCAACAACTTTTTATGCCTTGCATGCAAGTGTCAGCTATATAAAACATATTAAAATGACACTAATCAGGAGGAAGGATATCGTAATCATGGTCGTCCGCAGCGAAGGTGGTGTGATGATCTTGTCCGATCGCAACTCGCATGTGGCCAAAAATTGCAAAAGAAAGGAAAGTTTGGAAGGAGGAAGGGAAGCCCTTTGCCTAGCTGTGGGATCGTATATGTTATAATAAAGCAAAAACTTTCCATTCCAAAACTCCAGCTTCCACAATATTTTCCACATCCAATTCAACGAATATTTAGAATAATTATCATTTCGATACGTTTCATCTCCTTTTATCCTCAAGTGAGCACAAAAGCGCAATTACCAAGAAATCATTTTCTGGAGATCTATTGTCGAGATAATGGCGCTGTTTGAATGGAGCCATCGCTTCCACTACGATGGTTATATTGATAACATAATTATTAAGGACTTAGTTGCTAGGAGCGACCAAAATAAGTATTACACGTATTTTAAGGGTCTGCTATGCCGGAGGTCGTGAGTTCGATTCCCGTCCGGGACAAATTTTAATGTTTGTGTGATGTGTACGATCATTTTTTCTGTGTCTGGGTGTAATTTATCTATAGTATGTATGTATTTAAAAATATATTAGTATGATTATCAGATTTTTACTCTTTCACGTTAAACGGCTAAACCAATTTCACCCGACTGGGAAAAAGATGGTTAATGTTTTTACACGGATTACTTCTTCACGCTTAAACTGCTAGACCAATTTGGTAGAAATTACGTATGGAGTTAGCTGACACCCTGGATTAACACATATGTAGGTTACTTTTAGCCGACTGCGTAAAAGAAGGTTAATATTTTGCAGCTATAACCGACATCTACGCGGGTAAAAACTAGTACTATCAAATCCTTGCATTAAAATGATGCGTTGAGTTTAGACCGAACTATGTAAATGAGTTCATTCTGTACATACTTGTATTCAGATTCTGTGCTACTGACCTTTAAATACTAAATATAATCTCTATTTATCATTCTTACTGATGGTAGACGAAACTTCGCATACTATGATCACTTCCTGCAGGACTTTTGTCGTTGTTGAAGCGAGACAGCAACACTATACTGCGATGACGCCATCTTGCTTCCACGACGGTAATAATTCTGGATAAGGTCTCATAATACCGGCAATGTGCTTTTACTGGCAATCATTCAAATAAATCATTGAATCTCACTAACGAACTTATAATTCAATTTGAAACTATCTACGATTCGATTTTCAAATATAAATAAAATATTAAAATGAAAAAGAATTACTGCGAAATTTATTTAAGCATCAATAATTTAATTTCCAAACACGAAAACTTGAATATCGAACACCGACTAGTGAAGCGCTCATAAACTAATCGGATTATCGATAACGCGTGTCGAATTTAAATCATCGACGATTTACGAGTTCATCATACCAAAAATATCGATACTGAATTAATAAACCAAGTATGAGGAGGAAAACTTGTATTTTATCATGTGAAAAACTTTTATAAAGAACTCTTTGTGTTAAAACATAGAACAGTTGAGTGAACTAAAAAAAGAACTTTATTTCACAATACAAAGCCATTGAAGTGTGCTTTTTAAAAACGAGCGCGAATTCAATAGAATTTCATCTTACTAATGTTATGCAATCGGAAGTGCGCATTTTTTAATATTTTAACATTGATTATGGAAACTAGTTTACTTTCAAATATGGCGGTTGTTGCCGTTGTTTTATGACTTTAAAGGATGTTTTAACAACACTATTTGACAGTACTTGATTTGACACAGATTCAAAAAGTACGTTGATATTGAAAAAAAAAATTAAGAATTTGACGGTTCACTCAAGCGTAAATCAAGTTCGCACAAGTAGTTTCAAGCTCTACTTGATTGAAGACTCTTTTTTCGTTTGAAACATAACGCATAAACAATTACGAATTCGCCTCAAAAATCCCTGATTCAATAAAACAAAAGAAATGTCAAACCTTTCATCTCCCTGTCCTCTTTCGTTATTCAGGATGGCAATGCATATTTTACCCCACTCCTACCATCACTCACTTATATGTACCGTCCGCGATCCATCCAACCCTTTCGTATGAATGCACCGTCATTTTCAATATCTCGGTCACAATATGGCTATCATCCTTCTTCATAAACTTTTGAAGGGACTACTTCCCATTACGTATATGTATCGCAAAGTAGGTTAATATGTACATATAGACAGATATTGGCAGGAGAAGGTTTAGTGAATTTCCTTTCATGGAAAATGTTTGCGCATAATTGTAGAAAACTTTTTAATTTCACTATGAGAATGTATTCGTCTTTGGTCACATCACTAAGAAAGAGAAATTAAGAAAAAATACATAGAAAATAGTTTAATAAAAAAGATTACTTTATCTAAAGATATTATAACCATTAAACCACTACTGAAATGAAGAAAAAATAATAACAGCTGATAAATCCATTAAGGAAAATTTAAGTATTGAAAACCACAATACATATCCACACTGCGGGTTGGCGATCTCATATTTCAATATTTGGATTACAGGTTTCTTCATAATGTTTTTTTATTCGTTCGTCAATTTTAGAATGCTTTGATGTAAAACCAGATATAGGTGTATGTCCTGAATATATGGTTTCTAATGTCAGGCTCATCATTATACATTCGACAATATGGAAGTGACAAAAAATATGTTTCCTATGTTAATGTAAACAAAACTTAGAAGAGACGAGCCTGATGATTCCTATATTCCCTCTAAAGTAATCGAATGGTATTGTTTTAATTAATGTAATTGACTGTAGCCATTTTAATTACAAAATTGATTAAAACCCTTTGCGCGGGAAAGCAATCACTCAGCCGATCTGGTTGGAGTACTTTACATTTCATTTTCGCAAAATCTGATGTCTACAGTTCGATGTATTTAATAAATTGAAATGTTTGTTTGATCCTTCTTACCTGTCAGCCCTGTTAAAATATATTTTGATAGTGATGTTAAAATCGCTGAAATATGTAGAAATAGGTACAATTTATTTCCAATGGTTTGTAATGCTTAGATTTTTTTTTACCTAGGTGATATCACCATAAATATAATCAAACATACTTCCACACATGAACTTTCAATAAAATATTTCACATAGAGCTACAAGGATCTTTCGGCACTTGGATGATAATAAGATGAAAGTTGATGGGTATAAACGCAACAACAACAAACTCAAGTCACAGTCAAGCATGATGGCTCTTCATATAATTATGACTGTATAAGTTCTAATTTCGGCTACGTGCCAAAACCTCCTTGTAACTCTATAACATCATGACATTCTTTGCCATATCACCTCCATACATTTCAGCAATACAATCAACGTTTGCAATTGAAGACATACTCGAACATACCACCTGTTTAGAACTCGCTCTTTTAGAAAAAATGTAGAGTACAGTTAAACAAAATTTCACCATCAAATAAACTATATCTTCTTACACCCGTTTTCTTGTTATTCGAATGTTACTACTACTAGTATTAATACCTTGCCATGTACAGTTGTAGGTAAGTTTAAGTTGGCATCATTACGACGGGCCTATTGTGTCTCCGCGGCAAACAAAACACCTTTGTTCGTACAAGGCGGGGTGCACCGCCGGTGTATATACGAATATATTATAAACTTCGGTAGTTTGACGAACGGAATTTTCAGTTTGTTTTCACGTGTTGAGGAAGGATTAATACATGTTTTTGGAATGTTTGTGATCTTCAAATGGATATGTTTTAAGTATTTTTGTTTAGGAGTTCGTTTTTTTTTATTGTAGAATTATCTGTTTTTTTCTAGTTTTGATTAAAATGGTGTTCTTACGATAGAAAACTCATGTTAATACTTATAATAATTAATAAAAAAAAAATTACATCTGGTTTTGCTTTGAGCTATAGTGATATATGAAGTGTAATATATACGAATAATACGTATACAACGTGTAACGGAAATAACGCACATCCACAGACACCCCAAAAAGAATATCCTTTTTTATCCACAATTAATGTATTGAAACATTTTTATCATTTTCTTAGATATTTGTTTTTATTACATATTGTCAGAATAATTTGTACAAATAATTGGCAAAACGCGTGGGCGCCCTATTGCTCAATACGTTACTTATAGCCTATAGCCTTATAGCCTTATTGCATCGACTTAAGGCTCATTTTCGTTTACTTCGAGTGCTTTATGAAAATAGTGTCTACAATTTAATTATTTCTAAATATTTTTTTGGTAAAAAAAAGTATTTATTTTTATTAATGAAATGTATTCTGTTATCGATTCTGAACAAAGTAGTTTCAGGATGTGCGTTAATTATGTTACACGGTGTATAAATAAGGAACATGATTGTATTATATTTCAAGCACTAACATCTACGGTTGTTGATATTTTCTATTTTTATTTTAGGAACCATTTACAAAAATGCATAAACTTTAAAATGGTCCATATCTCTCGAGTAAAAAGCAAAATATGGACGCAGTATCGAAACTATGAAAACTGTACTAAATTTATCGTTGAAATAGCTTAAGAGATGTATAAAATACGTGATGTTTTATATTCTAAGGGGTGTATTAAAAAATCAAGGTGATACCATTTTTTTTAGTTAAATATACAGTATCGAAGTGAAGTGATAAAATATTGAAATAAAATGAAATTATTATCTTATCTTAACCATACGGATAACAAATGAGAGTTAGTGAAACTGCTATTTGAAGAGCACATAATATTGCGTCTACTTTGAAAGAAATTGTCAACGCGCGTATCATATTTGTGTAAACGTATCATGTTGAGACCATCGAGCATTATCCTCGCGCTGATTTTTTTGTTTCTAACAATAATTTCCTTCTTTTAAAAAAAAAACATTGTAGGAATAACTCTTCATTAAAAGAAGGAAATTATAGATAGAAACAAAAAAATGCTATGGTGACCAATAAAGTCTAAATTAAATAGTGTTGTAACCATTATACGCTTGTCGGCACAGTTCCAAATTGAGCGTCGTCCGGAAAAAACCCGTTAATGTCAAAACGACATAAATATGACAAAAGTTTGTACAATTTATTTAAACGAGTGAAATGTTCGCCTCTATTCGAGTTCACTAAATACGGAACATTTTTTATGGAATTTAATGAACGCGCTAACAAGAGCAATTAATAGTTTTTGTTTTTGTAACTGTTATTTGGCTGAAATATATTTTTAGATAGATAACTGTTTTTTCAGATTAAACAACTGTAATTAAAACAGCGACACGATATCTGTCATTAATTAACTTCGTACAAAATTTTAATAATATTTTTTTTTTTATGAAAACGTATTTTTTGGAATTCATTATCAGGGAAGCAGGCAGGGTTTGAATCACTTTATTCGATACTGAACAAGTTCATAATCTTCAAATCTATTCCAATCTCCACATCCGACGATATTTTAATATGCTACTTCACGGACAGCCGAGTGGTAAAGGTCACCACGCCAATTAGTACTGTGCACGACGTGTTGCGGGTTTGATCCCCGTGTAGGACAAGAATTTGTGCGTTCTAAAATACTAGTTCTGAGTCTGGGTATTTCTGTAAATGTAAACTGAATATCTGTAAAACTCCCTGCGAGATATGGACTCAATTCCTTAATGCGGGAGTGGTTATAAAAAAAAGGAAACAGTTGTCAAATCTTATGAGTTTATTTTACGAGATCATCTTCAATCACCAGTTTTAATGCATTTGGTCTTTGAAATCGGTGGCTGTCTTGTGATAAATCTGGTAAGACTAAGCGCCGTTCTACTCAACCATGCTTTTCATGAAACAATACAGCTTCTCTAACCTCCAGATGCGTAAGAAACAACAATACGATATTCAACAGAACCGAGACATTCTAAATATTAATTTAACAAACCAGTTCGTAAATAAATAACCTCAAACATCATAAACTGCACTTAACGCTAAAGTATTAGTGTCTGGTTGATCTCACTTAACTCTGTTTACTTATCCTTGCGTTCCATTGTTCATTTGTTTATTGTTTAATACATTATTTTAGTAATAACATTGGGAATTGGTTCGTTCACCCTTAGGCTGGTGGAATGTATACGCCACAGGTCGCTAGCGGCATATTATTATGCTACTATAGAAATGTTACATCGTTTAAAAACCGGCGTCGGTAGCATCGTTTAAAGATTATTTTGAAAGTTACAAGTACCTAAATATTTTGGGAAAATTTAAAGCCTCTATCTGTTACCGTTTTTAATATTGAACGTCTTTGTGACGTCACTACTTGCAACTGTTTATGCCACGCTGATACGTCATAAGCCCGCACTTTATCTTTATATATCTTTTCAAGGTTTACAAATACCTGTCCAATTTTTTTTTATTACCTGCTGACAGACTCATTTGTCATCATTCCTTTTCTAAGGGAAGTATGGCAACGAGGGGTACGGCGTGATGCTATAGATGGCTTTATCATATACTGGATTTTGCCCGCGACTTCGTCCACACGAATGTCGATTATAGCTGCAAAAATATTAGCCCCTTCTGACGCAGTCGGCTAAGTCTTTGAACGCTGTGGGGTTCACCGATGACCGAAAAACAATACACATTTTGTTGCTCGGCAGTCAAAGTCTTAAGAATGTGATTGTTTTTATGTGTCAATTCAGGGGATCAGCAAACTCCATACCAAATTTCATCAACATACTCGCTGGTCCAGCCGTTTCACCATGAAATAATAACAAATATCCGTCCATCCATCCATCTACACTTACAAATTAGAACATTTGCCGGATATTGTCACAGGTAGGATCCTAAAATTATTAATTAACGGACTTTTAAGATAGCACTAATTGCATTAAAGGGTTGAATTTGCTTTAACGAGTGCCTTGTTGGTCTTGTCTAGTTCCAAGTAGAGTGCTAGGATTGATTCTGGAGTTCGAATTTAAGAGAAGTTTTCTGTTACATTGAGAGTTTTAACTCGGACATAGAATTTTTGCAAAGAACATCCAGTCTTGTACAATTATAGTTTATTGCGAATTATATGTGACGGTAAAAGCAGCTCGACATTGCAGTGATGTCTAAATTGTACCTAATGTAGAAATCGGTTAGCTGTACAGTAAAATTAAGATCGGTTTAACAATGTTTTTTCACCTAAATTACCACAAATTAAATAACCTAACTTCGTCACAAAACCCTTTACATTTTCAACCAATTAGCTAACCAACAAACCCCAAACACATACGTCTGGGTGAACCCATTATTGGTCTTAATTAAAGCATAAACATTGGGAAAAAAGTCCCAATCAAAGCATTGGAGTGTAATTTGCATTCGATCGAAGCTCCGAGCCAATTCATTGAACAATACAGTAACGCTCCAGTCACGATGGTCAGACGCGAATTCGGTTTTGTGACGTCACGCCGCCGGGAGCATTGATCGATAAATGTGATTACTTTAAATGTGTAATGTGTCTATTGCGCTGGTGTTGAATGCAGTTATGTTGAATATTTTTAATTTTATGATGTGCGTAATAAATCAGAACATTTATTTGGTTTCTGAAGTAGTATGGTCTAGTAGAGTTTTTAATTAGGTATAAATTGTAATTGTATTATGTAAAACTAGCTGTTGCCCGCGACTTCGTCCGCGAGAATGGCGGGTATAGCTGCAAAAACCTTCCCCTATGATGCAATCAGCTAAAACTATGTGGTAATCTAGGGGTCAGCTAACCTCCATACCAAATTTCAATAAAATTAATCCCGCCATCAATACTCATAAACTTTCACATTTATAATATTAACAGGATTACTTTGAAGTTGCTTGTTTTATTAAGCCCTTCTCTCAATGCGAAGAAGAGATTCTGCCTAGCCGTAGAACAGATTTAAGCCGATAATATTACATTAGCTATTTCCTAACTACCCAAAAAAAGGGGCTGTCTTGACAATTAATTAATGAAATTTTACCAAAAATTATTGTCGTTTACTGTAAATATTAAAACATCTTTCAACTCTTTGCTATTACAATAATTAAACGACATACGAAAATAAACAATTAAATAACAAAGGCGTTTCCTTAACGCGATAGCCCAATTACAAAGTTGAAATCTGTTAAAATTGCGAGAATTAAAATAACACTTTTGAAACCTGTCAAAAACACAAAGCGGTGAATTTTAAACGGTTACCATGCATTTTTTACTGAACTCTCAAAACTGTCTGGTTTAAAGCGTAACGAGTTTAACTGTTCCGAGTGAAACTGGCATTTTTAACCAACATCATTTTATAGTAGGTTTCTTACCGATTTTTTCATCTTGAAGAATAGTTGTCCGGGTATTTAATCATAAAAAGATTTCTTTTTTATGAATAGTATAATAATATAACTATCATAGCCCTCATTAGTATAATTATAATCATGATAGGCAACTATTATAGGGACTTTAATATTCCGTAAGCTTTTATGTAAGAATTTAAACCTTTATTGAGGTTTCAATTCTCTTAAGTAGGTAACGATAATAAATATAAAAGAGTAAATAGTATAGCCTGTATTTTTAAGTAACAATAGTGTCAATTTTATTTTTGAGTTCAATTTCAGAAAAAAAGTGGCAATATACCACGTACAGTCAACAACACAGTCGTTTCACTATCTCGCAACTCTTAAGGGATTAAGCGAAATCTTCGACTTTACTTGCCGACTGTACCCTTTAATCTTTTCTTCACAAAGAAAGGCACGATTCAGACTTATACGGGTGTTTATTTTATTACATGTATGGTAGAAAAACCTCTTTATGGAGTCCATAATAATAGCAGCTCGGAATTCGTAAATATCCTCTCTTTTACTTTGAGGGTAAACTCAACATACAAGTGGAAAACTATAGTTATTACAAATTATTTAATATTTTTTCCAAGGTTTTTGCGAGATTAAATATGGATTTCAGTATCTCCAGTTACAACTGAAGCAGAAATTAGGAGGTGATGCAATTTTTTAAGTCTTTCGTTGAAAATTCAATGTACCGAAAAATGCATGATCCCAAAAATGGAAATAGGAAGGTTACCTACTATGATACAGCAACTATTAAGTTAAAGATATATAGTAAGTTAAAATACCATACAAAAAAATCCAAACAAAAATACTCTAAAAGTCGCTAACCTAAACGCCAAAAAATGACAATGACATGAAAAATTACACGAAGCCACAATCAAACGGAACAAATGAAATTAAATTTGATTCTCATTCCAAACGACTTGATCCATTATGTCACCGAAAATACTCAAATTCGTATGCCACCCTCGATTGAATGACATCGAACGATTAGGAGGGGGGATAGTCCCCCTTTATCCCCATTCTACCCCCCTTTGGTTTGGAGTAGTTTAAGAGTGGCAGGTTGTTAACTCGTCAGCCACGTCAACACGTGCTTTTCATTTAATAATGCACGTGTATTAGTGTATACTCAAAGTGAATTAATTTATGCCTATATAGCATCTGTCAAATGCAATTTGATTGGCAGATGCCTCTTTACGCTTTAAGCATAGCTTCTTTTTCTATCCAAAAAAAATCCATGCTATATTCATATCGGCTATAATGCCTAGTAGCTACATGGTCACAGGCTATTATTAAGTGCAGATGTTCAATTTTTTTTTTGGAACAAGAACTGATTAACAAAAATAAAATTAACAAAAACACAATAAACAAATTCACCACCTCACTAACAAGAAACAAACCACATAAACAATTGATTTACTTACAAACAAAAAGGAAAACGGTCAAATTAACGCGTGTTTACACTTCCCGGATTAGAACCCACGTCCCCGCACTGGCTGTTTGCTATCGATGTTTGCACAATCAGTTTGTTTTACTGGCGCATTCTCGAAAATAATTGGTGCCGATATTTGTAATGGTCAGTAAACAATACACAGTAACTACTGTTTGGTACAAATACTAATACAGCGTTAAATAATATATTCGAATTCATATGAGACCCTTAATAGTCGACTATGATCTGAAAAAACTTAACCGCAAGAGTGGTTTTAAAGGAAAAGTAAAGAAATTCTGGTCCATTTTGATATTTGCTATGACAGTAACCGATTTTGATGCATGGGGTATCGTAAAAATCCTTTTATAACTGTGAGTGAACTAGCTATACTTTTTATGGTTTCTTAGCCACATATCCGTTCGTATTTCTGTTGAAACATGGTAAGTAGATGTATTCTGCGTACCGTGTTAAGATTTGCGCACAAAAATAAACAGAAAAATCAATAAATTTTGTGAGATTTTTTATTAAGACAAAGTCTCTAATGTGTACCTTTATGAAGCCGTTTTTCACTAGTCCAGTTTTTGTGGATAACTGTTTCTAAATAAACTTTGACCTTGTAACTTTACCGAAACTTATACTTAATAACCAAACTAAGTACTTAATCTTCTTTAATACAGTACACATTACTCAAACGTTTTTATTAAATAACCTAGTATTTCGTATACATATTAATCAGTAGAATAATCAAGTCTTACTAAGCATTTAAAATCCCTGTCTGAAGTCTCGTGTTCGGATGGCGCGAGTGGCGTGTGGCATGCATAAATAACATCTTGAAAGCTAACTAAACAGAGCGGCAGACAAACACCCTTAGTTTCATGTAAATTGTGGAGTTTTAAACGCTATAAACGGTACGAAAATGCTTAAAAGCTGAATTGTGTTCATGTCTTCATAATTTGACATGTTAGTGACGTAGACTTGTTATTTTTAAGCTCCTATTTTGTCACTCCATGTGAAATATGGAATATATTTTAAACAAGATTTATTAATTTAAAGTTTCGAAAGCATGTCAAGCTGGCGCTGTCAAGCTTCCATAACTACAACAATATTACTTTAAGTAATAGTGATAAGTTCTCTTAATATTTGATCAATTTTTGACGAATTTATTGTAGTTTTTCTACCCTTCTGCCTGTCTTGCTTTCAGCCAAATAGTAGCACATCACAAATAGTAGCAAAGTGCATATCGCCGCTATAAGCCCTTATTGTCTTTTATAGAAGACTAGCCGTTACACGCGACATCACCCGCGCAAATATCAGTTGTTGCTGCGAAAAACATAACCCCCGTTAGGTCGTACCCCCACAAACAGCCATCCATACATCCATCCATACTTACAAACTGTTACGTTTGTTATATTAGGATTGAGAACATCTATACCGGACAATGCCTTACAGATACTCAATCATTCACAATATCAAGTTTGAATTACATGAAATACTATAACTTATGATTTGGTTGTGATTTGTGGATAATTAGCTTCGGTTGGTCTGAATCAATTACGCGGTTAATCTCAGTTTGTGCATGCGGTGAATTAATTATCACATGTTCTGGTTTCATTAGCGTCGCTCATGGCTTGGTTAACGATTCGATTAGGTATTCGTTTATGTGATTAATATAAGTGTAATGCTGATAGCTTATCTGCGTTAATTGTTAATAAAATTTGCAGTTACAATTTCTGTAATTTTTTCTATTTTTAATTTCGAGCCAAAACGATAGGGCTTTAGTGACTTTGTCTGCAATAGTGTTGTGTAACTGTTAGATTTGTGACATCATTAATAACATTATTTCCCTTATCTATTCAGTCATAGACACACAGGATTTTTTCATGTGTGACTGTCTTCAAATGTCTACACCTTAAAAACTATAATTAAAAAATATTATATCTATTTTCAGCTTCGATCTTTATTTGCAAGTCCCAGTTGCGGTCGTTTGGCAATCTAACCACAATTTGCATGTTTCAGCAATTCTACTCGTAGCTTTAGCAAATAAACCATTTAGCACACGAATAGACTGAAACTTGTAAAACATACACATTCCCTGACATGTACCAACACACGTAACATGCGCACATTTGCAGACGTACTCGTATCTGCTTAGATCTCTGATGTGCTAGTGATGTAGCGGTATTCGATACGGACATCGATCATTTAGATATGGTTTCCAATGCTTAGAAATTATCCGAATCTGTCAGACAACAAAAAATTCATTTTACGTTCTTTACAGAATAAAAAAAAATAGACATGTTAGCTTGGCCTTCAAAAAAATATGTTTTTTTTTGTTCTCTCATCTACTATTTTTGTCTAATTTTTTTAATTATTGGTTATTTTGGGCACGTTCAGTTCACAGTAACACGGCCGAATAACGAAGATAGGACGCATTTTTAAGAAGTTCGAAGAATTTCGTCAATTAACTTCTCAAATTTACAGTATCTCTATAATTTCTTTTTTAAGTCTTGAAAAAAAATCATTCGGATATCCGAACAAACCATTCACATCGCTCTAACATCCCTATGCTTGCAGTTCCCTTCAGTTTGTCTGCATCGTTCGGAACTGCTTTAGCATACATAATTAACCTTCAGGATTCAGCATAGCGATGGCGTTCCAACTTTAAACTCTATATGCGGACCTGAATAACGTTTATGAATATGCAGTATTCATGGTACTAATGTAATTTACTTAAATGAGGTTGTTTTTCTTTATAATGACATAGAATTATATTATTTTAACTCACTGGTCGTTATGCTTTTAAGTATATTTAATATCTTTAACTTAAAAGGAGGTCTCTACGTAAGATAAACTGTAATAGTTGTACAAGTTTCTACATTAAACCTTCTTAATTTTATTCATGCTCCTTAAAATATTATTGAGAAATGCTTTTTTCCTTTTTTAATTATAAAAGGTAGTAAACTAAATATAATAAATACATATTATCATCTCTCTTATTCTAGACGTCATTGCATTTTCCCCACAGATGAATCATCAGACCGACTTTGTTTTTCAAGAAATTAATCACATTGGAAATTACAGATATTAAATTAGAGCTAGATAAAATTGTGTTGATAAATACTTAAATCCTTTTTTATTAATACTTTCAACATCAAATACTAAGCTGGTGGTGGTGGTACAGAAAACCTAAACCCAAAGATCTATAGTGAAGTTTACAAAGAAAACAAACATAATATGCCAAGCAAGTATAGATCTCCATTTAAATCTCATTGACTTGAATACATAATTAAGTTCGTGAATTTAGTAATTTAGTGAACGACGAGCTAACTAGAATTAGATCAGATTTTAGATACGATGTTTCCAGGAAAATCGAGGAATTCATTAGAAGTTTCTAAGTACTAGATCTACTTCAAAATTTCCAATGGCTGTAATAATAATAGGTTATTCTTGGAAGAGAGGTAAGGAATATTCATATCATAGTCTTGATAAGGTTTTGAAACATTAGCTCTATTTATAGATTTAATGAAGCTCCTCTATAACAAATTTGTCCTGAATTCATAACAAGATATTTGATATTATAGACACTGCTTCGCACCGTTTGCTTATTCTAAAAAATAATTGTTTGACGGGCCTGTTGGCCTAGTGGTTAGTGACCCTGACTGCTATACCGGAGGTCGTGTGTTGATCCCCCCCAAGACAAATGTATGTGTGATAAGCACGATCATTTAGAAATATTTATGTATGTTTATCAGTTATCTAGTCATAACACAAGAGAGTAGACGGCGTTGTGTAAATGTTGAGAAATATTGATTTGTTTATATAATTGTTTCGTTAATCACAGATTTACCCAGATTTATCCAAACCAGAAAACAAATGACATATCACTGTTAATACGAACAGAACTTCCAAATAATTAAGAAAAGAATAGAGAATAGATTCCTTTGCCATACGTAGACGACAAGCAATCAGTAAGCCGGCAATCAGTTGCCTGGTCTCGTCAGATCACACACAAAGGTCTCAGAATTAATTAATCAGTCAACAATGGCGACTGAATTGTTGCTAATGTCGGTATTGTGTGTCGGTCCGGATTGTCATGTATCCAGTGACCGTATGCAACTAATATTATAATAGCTGCTAACTATGGTTGTGGCTATGATTCAGGTAGTCGACTCACGTCGAATGAATGACGAATTCTAAAACCACAACGACCAAAAATATTTTTAATAGCTAAGCTAAATCTAAAATATATAAACTATTTTACTATTCCGATCCCTTTTTTGCAAAAGATAACCCAACATAGTTTGGGAAAAGGATAAGCAGACAAAACAAAAATATTTTGTTCGCCGTGAAGCGTTAGAGAAAATAACCCATTTGACAGTAAATATAGGGAGTCATCTAAACAGCATATTTTCCATGGATTTCTGCAACCTCTTAAAATTAGATCGTCGCAGGTAGTAAAAAAGAGAAGGAATACTACATGACGTATAGCGGCATCTCTTTTCCACATCCCCAGCAGTTTTACTTTAAGAGGTGGAGGTATTCCCTCAGGAACTCAAAGTACTTGAGATTGAGGTAGCGAACATTCCTCGTCTCCACTCAATGTTAGTGCACTTGTATGCCTGACTAAATTGTCTTGTCGTTTCATTGGCATGCCAACAATTAGTACTTTAGCCGTATGAAGATTTTGATATACGGAATTCTTAGTTAATTGATTCATCTGGATAAATCACCATGAAAATGGACCACATTAATTACCTATCATATTGATTACCTATCAATATGGCTCATTTTTAATGGAAAAAAAATCAGTCTTTGAGTACGTTTAGTTTATAATGTTACTACTGTTATCTAGTATTACGAGTAGATATAATGTTTTATCCTCTTACTTAGAATTAAACACAAATGCTTTTTTAGCACAATGGTAGGAATTTGTGTTCCAAGACATCCGATAAAGTGCATTTGCACTGAACACCCATATTAATTGTGTTTTCCAGTGCTAGCTGGCAAAGAACTAGACGCATCGAGTTTAAGTAACAGTATATCAATCAAGGCCTGTGTCCATGATGAGGGAGGGATAACAGGACGATATCGTCATCATCTTCATATCAATCTAGATGATTCTAGACTGTTATAATATATCACACGTTTTGTCAAAAATACGTAAGACCACGTCACCAGAATTAGGTTCACCACCAGCATTACGTAGCTCACTAAGTGATGAGTCCGTTACCTACACTTTGGGCATAAATTGAGGTAACAACTTAATAAGGCTGAGTGGTAGGCACTCGGCTATGAATACTACAGTCTACTCTATATGATGGTAATATTCTATTTTTAGATATTTCAGCGGCTGAAACTTCTTAGAAGTTTACGACCTCTTACGAAACTGTAAGCTTGAATTAGACTATTTTAGCGACAAAACTTTTAGTGTCTCAAAGTATTTTAGCCTAAAAGAAATCATATTTTTTCGTTATATACTACGTTTGGTATAATAAAACAAATGCGCATCAATTCTCTTACCTCATTTTTTGCCCGGTGCTGCAAGAAAGGGGAAAAAACGACGCTAACAAAAATCTGCGAAATATCCATTCTTTTTTAATAAACTTAAGGCTTGTTCAACTAAAACTTACTACCTTCATCTGTGTACTATTTTTATCCTGATAATACTATAACAGAATTCCAAATCAGCATCTAAGGCTGTCTGTCCACCGGAGCGGAGCTAGCGTGCGGAGCGGAGAAACCGAGAAATTAACCAATAGATTGCAAGGAGCGGAGATTTTGTGCAATCTTATTGGTGCGGCGGGCCTGTTGGTCTAGTGGTTAGTGGCCTAGACTGCTAAACCAGAGATCGTAGGTTCGATTCCTACTCAGTACAAATGTTTGTGTGATGAGCACGATCATTTGTTCTGTGTTTGAGTGTAATTTCTCTATAGTATGTATATATTTAGAAGTGTTTTAGTATGTTTATCAGTTGTCTATTACTCATAACACAAGCTCTGCTTAGTTTGAGACTAGGGGTGTTGTGTGAAAGTCGTGGAATATAATTAAAATATATATCTCAAATTCTCCGCTCCGCTCCGCAGCCAAGCTCCGCTCTAGTGGGCAGGCAGCCTTATAGTCTGCATCACGTAATAAGTTAGGTCTGGTAAGGAAGTAGCGGCCTTTCTAGTCACGTAGCCAATAACGGCGTACTAGAAGCGAGTACAGCCTCCAGAGCCTCTTAGATTAAACAGAATCCTAGCATTTTTGTCGAGAACGGGTTTGATTCTAGTCAAGATGGAGGAAAAATCCTAGAAGTGGATTGTGAATGAATAAATTAAATGTTAAAATTGAATGTAAAATTTATGTGCAAGTCAGTATATTAAAAGAGAAGAATTTAAAATATAGTGGTGTTTCAGAAATTTAATGCAAAGTGTTTTTGATATATCACAGAATGATTTTGACGTGTCAAAATACAGCGACACTGACGTGGTTTTTCGCAGTATTTAGTAATTGTTCGTTATTTAAAAAAAGTTTTTTTTTTTAATTTTATTTGTTCTATTGAAAAGCAGGTAATAAATTAGTATAGTTCCATTTTTAAAACGTCCACAAAAATACATAGCAAATTAAAAGAAACCAAGAAAAACGAAAACCCACTTTGAACTTCTAAAAACAAGAAGATACTCCTACCTTAAGATTAATTAAACTTCAAATACTCACTAATTAACGAATAACAATTTTTGTTAGCCCAAAGTGGAAAGACGAGCTTGTGACGTCACTGGCAATATGGAGATGATTCACAGAACATTAAGTTGGAACAAAGGTTGGATACAGCTTTCATTTGTTTCTCAGTTTATATCATGTTTACAATGCTGTCATTACTTTAATGTGTACTTAAAAACAAGCGAGCATTCTGCTGTAGAGTGATGTAATTTAGTCTGTGTGATACAGGGTGTTGTGTTTTTAATGTGTGAGAATACAATGGGATGAGAAATTTGCTATGGTGAAGAATATACAAAATGTGTATTGTAATGACGTAGGCTTCAGTTTTGACTAGTAATTAGATATCACAGATATTAAATCGGGTTTTCATGGTAAAATAAAATTACCATCTCTTAATCGTAAAATATAAAATACTTCTAGAAACGTCTTTAAATATTCCTCACATTTCGTATACCATAATTTCCAAGTAAAGAAACACGACACATGTGGGCGTCGAGCTATAATCCGATTGCCGCGGATATGAGGAGCCTACGCAACATAATCCCGGTACGTTTTGCGTGGAGCACGGCGCCAGATTAAAACCTATTGCATTTCAAACAGATAGGGCCGATAGTGGTGATAACACAGATTTGATGGACGCGCTACGAATGGAAACTGGTATTGATTGGCTTAGTAGTGATACGTTGGACATGTGTGGGGGGTCTGCAAATCTACAGCCGTAAATGTGAAACACTGGTGTGTAGAGTACTGGCGATAATATTGAGAAAAGAATGTATGGTACAGCTGTGGGGGATGAAAAAATAAAACCGTGGTTTGCCTTTAGCATTTTCGGTAATTGGGTATTAATATGGTGATTTAAAAAATATTAGATAAAAGTGGTTTTTCTTTTCAAGAACATGATGACGATAAAAAATACGTTCGACTATTTTAAAGGTATAAATTTGAAAAATCCTATTACTAAGTCAATAGAAAACGTTTCGACAAAAATTACCGATAAACCCTATCTTAACCACAGATTACTCGCCTTCATAAATAAACATTACAAACCAAGAAGACATTTCGATGAATAGTGACATAACATAACAGAATCACGTTTTAAGAGAAATCTCACGTGTGTCCAACACTTAAGCGATTTATCAAGCTTTCAAGAGCTCTTAAAGATATACGAACACAATTTATTCTTAGCTTTTCACCTTCAAAACCTTTCAGAGGGAACTTGACTCCAATAAAAAGTTTACACGTTAACGAAAATACTCGGTTGTGGGTTCGAAATGTTTATCCATTTTCCATTGCATTTGACCTTATTTCTGGTGACCGTTTACTGCAAACGCCTTTACATACGATTTGATCTAAATATCAGGCATGTTCTACACACACAGGGTTTGGTTACCGGTTGTTTTTTTAATCGAAATCATCACAAGTACTTAGAAAGCGCTTTATAGACATTTCATATAGGTTATGTAGACCTCAAAAAAAAACAGTTTTCTTCAAGAACAATTTTTTTTTCAGAAATCTACTGGTTTCTAGGATTTTTTTTCACCTTTGATTTTCACCAATTCTTAGGCAGGGATATAACCCAAAACTTACTCGATTTACAGAAATGTACATATTAACCAAAAAAAAACCTACCATCATAAATCTTCTGATTTTCAACTGGTTTGCCCGAAAGACAGATGCAAGGTACAGAAATAGGGAAGTACAAAGTTAAATTAGTTCTGTCGTAATTAAGACCAAACTTGGCAATCTGTTGACAAATTGTAACGACCCGTTGATTTCCCAATTCTGAGGTCTCGGGCAAAAGACTTTTTTCTTCTGTTTGCAAACTACCAATTCGTAGACAAGATAGAAATCACTGAAATGGAGAGATTTTTACCGAGAGTTTAACCCAAAAAAAAGTTTGATATCATGTAGATATTAAGACTACGACATTGTCACATTGTTCCCAATGCTATTTACTCTTGATTTAAGGACTAGTTATAACTTTAAAGTAAATCTTAATGTCTTTGCTTCTTGGCACTATTCTTTTAATTTTTATCATCCGTAATTTGCTCTTCTCCTACCATCTCTTTAGCCGCAATACGAGCTACTGATATTACATACTTTGTTCCGTGACGCGCACATTATGCGATTGTCAAAACGTTCAGTTAATGAGAGGATGAATAAAAGCTTTGTTCGCGAACAATGCGGCGGCAGAACGAAAATAACGCGGATATTGTTCCTGCTACCCGTCGTTTTTAATTAGTTTGATAGATGCATGAACGTTGCTCTGTTTTACATTGGATTTTGAAATTGTTGAAGGGTACGGTAGAATGCTCGGCTAGCTATAAATACTGGGATGTTAGGATACGCTTTCAACTAGGTATTAAATTTGTGTATTTTTTTTCATATCTGGTTTTGTGTTTTAGAATCATTGAACACACGTAGAATGTACGAAAACAAATAATTAAATAACGTTGATGACAATGGTTACAGTATGCATTTAGTCCATACTCTTGGCAACTACTGGTTAAATAATTCATTGCTGAATATCCGACTAGCGAAAGTCTGCAGTCATCTCTTTCAGTCAATCTTGTAAGTTCTTGCAAGGCAAAATAGATTTGCAGCTGTTGCTACAGTCCCTTACCGAATATTATTTAACCAAGACTTTTTTTCTCCAACCAACTTAAACAAAAACATAACCACGAAACTTCCATTCCAGATTATTCGAAGAAAACGAAGATCTTCTCCATCTATTCGACAAACTTCGTGAACTAAAGACTCCGGAGGCTCAAGCCAGTTCCGAGGAGCTGGCAGAACACGCCACGAAGGTGATGCACACTCTGGACGAGGGGATCAAGGGGTTGGGAGACATCGACGCGTTCTTTGCGTACGTGAGGCATGTCGGAGCCACCCATCATCAGGTGCCGGGGTTTAAGGCGGAGAATTTTTGGGTGAGTGTGAATTTAGAGTAAACAGAAGTCCTATCACGAATTTTGTTGATAAAGTATATGAAACGTGAATGCAATGGTGGAGAATTGAAAATTTGGCCAGTTTTATCCATATAAACTAAGACGCGTCACAAAAAATAAACAAACATTTGGTATATTTATAAGTAACTGTTAAGGTTAGTCCTCTAGAACTAAAAAGCAACGTAACGAATAAGTATCTTGCAGTTTTGCCAAAATGTGGACTTTGAACATAACCTTGCCATGCAGTCAAGAAATGGTAACTTATTCAATAACGATATTATTTTCCAGTGCATTCAAACCGAAATAGAAACAAAATTCTTGGCAGTTTTTAAATATAACTTATAATAAAATTGAGTATAAAAGTAAAAATACATGAGTTTAAAACATAAATGGACCAGTTTATAAAACGATAATTTTGTTTACTTTTTCGGTAACAATAAAAATGAAATATATTGCATTGCTGCAAACAATGCGTGCATACTATAACCTGGAGCTCTGCCAACCACATTATGTAAACAAGGATGAACGTTAAGCGACTTATAACACGGCTATAGAAAGAATACCTGGGGGGCTACCACCAAAACTTAATAAAAGACTATTGCGTATGTTGAAGCGAGATGGCGCTCTACACAGTGTAGTGCGCTATCTCTCTTACACAACTGCAATAATCTTACTTCAAGAGGTGGTAGAAGGCCCCGGCGTTTATAAAATAAGTGTACTACTGCAGGCAGCGTCTTTAATAAAATGCAATATCTCCATACGTTATTACTCTACCGAGACGTTTGCGAGTGAATGAGACATTATTGAAGGCGAGTTCCTTTAATATTATAAATGAAATCTTTTTTTTAATGTTCGTTACTCATAAGACACGACACTGCTTTTTCTATGTTTCATCTAGGACAGATAAGTAAGTAAGTTTATGGTAGTTAATATAGGTAGACCAAATAAGAATAGAAAAGTAACATATAGAAAAATAATACATTCATTTTGAATTAGGGATCCTACCTTCACAGGGTTCGATCCCCACCCAAAACAAATGTTTGTGTGCTAAGCACAATTATTTGATCTGTGTCTGGGCGTAATTTATCTAAATATAAGGTCTTGTACTCATACAAGCTATACTTAGTTTGAGACTAGATGGCAATGTGCGAAAGCCATGGAATATTTATTTATCAAATGAATTCAACCAATTAATTAGCATTTCGTTAGAACTAATACTTCAAACGAACGATTTACTTCAATATAATTGGAAAGGAATGAACGTGGCAGATATTTCTGTAATACCCCCTCTTCAATGCACTCCAGTCTGACGCCCACTTGAGCACGCTAACGGAATATATTTTCTCTTGAACAAATTTACGTAGTCTAAGAAAAATGATGAAGAATTCATACGCAAAGTTATTGCTATAGTTAAAAAGAATAATTGGGAATAAGGTACGGGCCTAACAATGTATTAGGAGCACAAGAAATGTAGGTATAAACTGAGTTTTTTCCAAAAAGGATTATTGGATCCTAAAATGTCCTCCATATCCTTTAGAATTTTAGGTAAGTTAATCGGCAACATTAATAAAACTACATAGAAGTCTAAAGCCTAGTCAAAAGCTATTAAAAAGTATTGACAATGAAGGATCATACGTGAAATGTGTATATAGTAATTGTAGCGTTTACAATGTATAAAGTTCAATGGAGTGTATGCTATCTACAATCTTTCATCCCTTTTCATAATGGCACTAAGTACGAACCTAGAAACTGTTGTAATATATTACTACCTACTACTAATTATACGAATCGATCATGAAACACGTGACCCGGCAAACGTTTCACGAGATAACATAATATTACAGTGTTGTCTTTACCTCACATATGGCAAAGGAGTAGGGCTGTCACAAATAGGAAAATTCGAAAATTTACATTCAAATTAGGCAACTTAATAGCACTGTTTAAACGTCAAAATTTAACTGAGACTGCACCCTAATTCGCCAACTCTTTGTTTCAACCCTAATATATTGTGACTAAGTAAATATATTGTAATTTTCCTAATGTTCTGCGTAAGAATATACTCGTAGATGTATAGGCCATAATAGAAGAACTGCTTGATTTGTTAATATTTTTTACAAAAACCAAGCTTCAGAGTAGCGAACGAGCTATGAAAAACTCAACATAATTAAAATAATATTCCATTCCTAACAACAAGGTACAAAACCCTCTAAGCACGACACAATAATGATTGAAAACAAATAAATCTAGAAAGTCAAGTTACAATAAACTTCACTCGTTTTGCCAACCCTAACCATACGAGTAGGGCTGCTACATAAGTGAGAGAGCTCGAAACTTCATCGACGCCAGGTGCATTAGCATCACTGAACACTGATGCACGTAAACTAATTGCACGTAATTGTCGCGACTGACAACCATACGACGCGATATATGCACTACTGCACTACATGTGTACTAAAATGATAGACAATGTTTAAAATTTCGTTTCATTTCATTATGAGGGCGAATTTAAGTATCGTGTAAATGGAAAACGCTTTAGAGTTTAAACGCCGAGTTTATTACATACACTTAAAATTGTGAATTAATCACTCATGAGCACTAGGTGAAACGTAGGACGGTTTCGTGACTATGACACTACTCCGCGGTGGCTCCACAGAAGTTGTGCTCTGTTGAGGTAGATGCCAGGCACGACTCTGTCAAGCACGTCGCTCCGCTCTAGCGGAACTCTAGGGCGCGCTTGCATTTCGTTTAGCGTCCGTACTCATGACCAACTAAGATATATTTATGACTATGAATTGCTCTATTTTTTTCTTGATGAAAAGTAAAAGTATATTAAATTAATTATTTTATTTAAAAAATATTGGATTTCATTAAAGAGATGAATTGCTGGGGATCAAACTCGGGGCCTATCACATGCATAGCGAACGTAGATCAGTGGTAGAGCCTCTGATCTACATCGTCGTGTATCTCATAGACCAAAAAGCTCTTGGTGAAATTGGGTATACGGCATTTTCGCCAAAATCGCTAATACGAATTAGAAACTAAGAAGCTTAATACAAAATTTAATTAAAATAATATATGGAATCTTATGATGAATTTGTATGCGTAGTCCCATCATGTTTGGTGCATAAAGGGAATATGTTTTTGTGAATATCTAGAGATGAGGTTCCTGCACTACTAAACAGGGATGAGATGAGATAATAGAGAATGCTAGATAGACATAATTCAAACTGAAAACTAACATAATTTTCTCTTTTTTTCCAGAAAATCGAGCAGCCATTTCTCCAAGCTGCCAAGACTACGCTTGGCGACCGTTACACTCCAAACATAGAAAATATTTACAAAATAACAATAAAGTTTATACTAGAAAACTTGGTCAAGGGTTACGAGGAGTCTGGTGTTGAGAATGGGAAGGGGGAAACCTGACAGAATACGTAGAAGAAAACCTAATGTACTGTCAATTTGAAGTTACCCTTTATTTATAATTTTATAATAATATGTTAAGTGTATTGAAAATGCGTTGTAATACTATGAGTACTTTTCCTAAGGAGTCCTTAGTCAAATCTCAAATCAAGGTTGCTACACCAAAATTACTAATTACAGATCGTAATTGTATACAGGACGTTCATATTTTTTAGTAGAAAGGTAGAAGTGAACCACGCATTTCATACATAGTATTAAGTTTAATTAATATGTAGTTAATATATGTATAAGTTTCTTAACTAGTTTAGATTCTTAGTTTAATTGGTATTTCGTTAACCAACCATCCAAAATAAAATTAGTTTAAATATCAACAAATCCTTTAATGTCTTTTATATTTGTTATTATTGTATTAATTAACAATAGGTATACAATCTATTTCTTGCTAGAAAATAGCTTACAAAATATTTTGAACTGGAAATTAACTAGCTCTTTCCAGACGTCCCGTAAGTGCCTTTTATGTAAAATACTTAAACATATCACGGTATAAAACAGCTCACTTTCTTTGTATATTACCTGGGGACCTTCTACTCTTAAAATAAGATCTTTAAAACTGTGTGAGCAAGATGGTGCGCTACACGGCATATACCTGCGTTTCGCTTCAACAACTGCAGTAATGTTACTTTGAAAGGTGGTGCAAGGCCCCCAGCCTCTTATAAATATTTAATGGAGTCAAGTTCTTAAAAATGTCAGTCTGGAGACTCCTACTGTACCTATTTTAGTTCTCAACATAATTTTAAGGTATAGTGGTAGAATGAACTTACTCCCGAATACTACGCACCCTTTCTTCAATGATTATCTAGCGCTACTTAACTTCTTTAGGTACTATAGATTACGATAACGCGAATGTTTTATATTAAATAACATAATCTATGCTTTTATTCTGGTTAGGACTTGTTTTCCATTTCATTTCATTTCCATAAACATATAAATATTGTCTAAAATAGAAAAAGCATTAAAAGATTTTTGAAGGCATTAAAAGAATTAAATTACTACAGAAGTTCAATCAATATCCAGATGCAATCAAAGTGTAAAATTTCTAAGAAGTATTTACAGACACGTTCTAAAAGTTAGTACTTTCTTAGTTCTTAGCTTAACTTATATTTCAATTTATACAAAAATAATTTGATTCAGTAAACTTGGGATACTTGCCAGGTCTGAGTTCGAAGGATTTCTTACAGGCATACTAAAGTTCAACTTACTTTCCTTTCATTACAAGTAGAGGATCTAAACGCTTTTCCTAGGTAAGGTAGTTTCTATGAATATTTTTGAAATTAGTTTTTTTCAATTTGTTTAGTAAATGTTCTAGTGTTTAAGAAATGTTTCAATAGAAAAAAATGCCTTTTGAGCAGGCAGTAAGGTTTTTTTTTTATATCTGCAGGACATCTGTTAGCACCAATATTGGTGTAGTAAGGGTCTATTCATTTTAACATTGTGCACAATATAAGATAACAGATATATGTAATAAGATTTATTTAATGTGGTTCAGGTATGTTTCTCCCTTAAATTAATGTAAATTCATGTTTTTGGTTATGATTTTCAAAATCGAAACTAGTTATAAAAGTTTGGTTGTAAGGTTCAAATGATGAATTTTCTGGTCATTATCTTAATTATATTGTATATCACATTATAATTATATGTATGTATAAGTATCTTTGTTTTATTAAGGTAAACTAATCCATTAATAACTATCCCAAGACTGTTTCAAATTATAATGGACTAGCGACCTACCCCAGCTTCGCACGGGTTTAATACTGATTTACGGGTTTAATACACGAATTTACATATAAACCTTCCTCTTGAATCACTCTGTCTATTAAAAAAACCGCTTCAAAATCCGTTGCTCAGTTTTAAAGATTTAAGCGAACTGACAGACAGACAGCGACAGCGACAAGAATTTGTGCGATCCACAAAAGCTGGTTCTGAGTCTCTGTGAATTAAATGTCTGTAGCATCTTCGTGCAGGAGTCGTTCAAAAAAATCTAGCTGGATTGTATTTTAATATGGCCGCTATTTTGTGACTTCCGTACATCTAAGCAAAGAAAAAAATATTTAATCTATTTAGTATTCCACAAATCTAGTGAACCCCCGCACTTCAATAGGAACACGTTATGTATGTTAGGAACAATCAAGTTCGGAACATTCACAAACAGCTATTGAACTATTCAATTAGTTCACATCGCTACACATTGTTCGTAACTTCAACTCTGAATAATACAATGCTAGAAACTAGAAATTCTGTTTTGTTGTGCACAAATGGAATACGTTGCAATTATGTTGTACTAGCATTTTCCCGCAGATTCATTCGCCGGTTATAGCTGCAAAACATTTACGTAATGCATTAATTCAAGGTGTCAGTTAACTTCGTATCAAATTTCATCCAAACTGATTAAGCCGTGTTAACGTGAATATCAACAAACCTGTATTCACTCATCCATGCATCCATCCATCCATACTGATAAACTTGTACAACGAAAAATAATTATGTCTTTTTATTGCATTTTTCAATTTATATTTATAGGTAAAATAGCACCTAAATTCAGAAGCTTATAACTTTAACGTTTATAAATTATCTTTTTAAGCCTACTGAAAGTCGACCTTTTTGGTTTCCTTTTTGGTTTTGATATCTGTATTAGCTTAAATGACATTTCTGTTCGATAAGTTACATGGGTACCCTTGTATTACCATATTCGTGGACCATCTATGGAAGGCAGATTGGATATGTTAATGTTGATCGATAGTTCCCACTGCAACATCGCACCGATCAACGGACAGACAAACGGTGAACGACGACTATGATTGATGACCGTGGTAAAACCCTTAGATTTGTCACTTCCATGCACACATTGGAAATTTTTGTAGTGAGAATTTTTGCACTATAAAAAATTCTTGCCCTAGAGAGAAAGGAATGAAAGGATAAGAGGGAGGCCTTTGCTCAGCAGTGGGGTAATATAGGCTTAAAATAATAATAATATTTGTTTGCACCGGTTTATCGGGGTGCGATCAAAGCCTTAGATACATAAAATAAATTTGATACATTTGTCACATTGCTCTAAATGTCGAAAACATAACAATTATGTGCAAAAAAAATTGTCAGTAACACTCTTAAATCCTTTGCCAAATGGCATATCTAGGCCTAACGACCTCGAAGAGTTGTGGTATAGGCAGACAGCCAACCGAGATAATTTGGCAAGAAACAATAGGCATAGTAAAAAGGCATTGTATTATAAATAAATCCGTTTTAATATTACGATTGACAAGGGTCGGCGAGAGCCGAATAAACAAAGGGAAATTTGGCTCGGATTGAAAGGCCGAAGTTATGAAATGCTTTCGATAAAAAGTCAGTTATGTCAATGTATTGGGAAGGCAATAACTTCTTAAGTTAAGGGATGATAATCTTTGTTTATTTTGTTATTGGTTGCTGACTTGGTTCTATGAAATATAATAGTTTAATTCTGCGAATAGTATTATTACATTTACATGTCATTATTTGTTTTTAATATAAGTTTGCTGGAGTCGACGTTTCCTAACTGGTTACCTCTTTTTTTGCTCAAATTATGTCCGTACAAGACAAAACCTACTTGTAACACATTACTTTTGACGGAGTAAAATGAAAAAAAAGCTGTCGCTTTTTGCATTACGATATTCTTTAAAAAACCTGCTTGGGGACAAACAAAGACGATTCTAAAAACTCCTAGTAAATTTCCACACTATTTAGGTAATCGTATTCCAACGCCATAATAACATAATTTGTAAGCTTTGTATATTAATGAGAAGTCTCAGTCAAATGTTATTGTCTAACCAAATTATAACGGCAAACATTTTGGAGTTCATTATGATAATTATGTACAAACATTACTGCTGTCTATTAGTACAGACTAAATAATCAGATGATTTCTTCGACTTTAATGTTTTAGAGGTGCTTTACTTTGTAATAGTATGGTAATGTGAAAATGACGGGCCTGTTGGTCTAGTAGTTAGTGACCCTTACTGCTATACCTGAGGTCGTGGAATTGATTGCCCACCCAGGACTAATCTTTGTATGATTTACTCGATCATTTGTTCTGTGTCTGGGTGTAATATAATTTTAAGCATTTAGAACTATATAATTTTTTTTTTTTTTTTTTTTTATTTATTAATCAAAGGTAGGTTACATTTTATCTTATGGCTAGTGAACTCGCCAAACGTACTCGTTTATCGGCGAGAAACGCTCTTAAATTAAATTAACTTACCAATAGGATACATTCTTAACTAAAACTAAACTAAACATTGCAAAAACATGTAGGTAGGTACATAACTATAGGTTCTTCTATAATAAAATTACTGCTCGACACAATCATCAAGCAAAGAATCTTTGATTCCTTTTTTTAAAGAATATAAACTTAATTTAGGACTTTGTCGTAATATATCTAAACTATTAAATACTAGTGGTACTATATACTTATTTGTTCTCTCTCCATAATAATTTATTATTTTTGGTTTAACTAGACAATCATCTCTCACTCGTTTAGTATTATATCTATTTGTAACTAACACTTTGTACTGGTCACTATAATAATATTCCAAACCTATTAAATACGTTATTTGTTTATGTACTGGTAATATCTTACAGATGCTAAATAATTTCTCATAATCTTTATTACACATGTCTTTATCCTTCTTTGATACAATATATTTAAGCAGTCTTATTTGTAAAGTTTTTATATCATTTAAGTAAGTAACAAATGTTCTACCATAAACAATAAGTCCGTAGTTTATTAATGCATGAGCGAGTGCGTAATATACTATTAATAGTGTGTGCTTATTTATTACTCTACTTAAATGATAGAACTTTCCTAGAACAGATCTTAATCTATTACAAATATCAGATACATGTATTCTCCAGTTGAAATGCTTATCTATATTTAGACCTAGATATTTAAATTGTTCTACGTATTCTAGAGACACACAACAACAATCAGTCTTATTTTTATGCAAACAATCGTATGAGTGTCCTTTAATTGCTATATCTGACACATTCACACGCTTCGCCAGTCTGTTGTAAGGCGAGTATATATGCATGCGATAAGTATGTTTATCGGTCGGCGATTACTGGCTCTTAGTCCAACCCAATTTAAAATCACGACCAAAAAATAAATTCCAACTTGATAGAAATACTTGCAAACCAAAACGGTTTCAAATGCAAAACAAATTGTGAAATCTCGAAACACAGCTATCTGTTTAATTAATGGTGGTACTTAATCGCGGGCGATGGATGAACGAAATTATTCTTTGTCATTATCAGAAAATCGGTACTGGGTTTGTTATGCCCTTTGGTACTTATATTTGCTTATTTTGACGCGGTTTTAGCTGGTTTTCAAAGAAATTGGAGCCTATTTTAAACGTACCTTTTGCAGAATGATGCCAAGAAAAGTAAAAAAAACGGTTGTTTTAATTACAAGGAAAAAGATGTAGCTGCTATTAGGTATACCCATATGTAGACCAAAAAAGTTAGTTCAAAAGATGTGGACTAATCCCAGACAGCCTTTTCTGTTATAGAATTTAATTCACTAATAATAGCACAAAAATAATTCTACATTTATGTAGAAATATTTAAAACTCTTTTTTTCAGAATCTCATCTCTCAAACTCTGATACTATAATCATGATCCACTTTTCCACAAAATAATTCCTTGAAATTTAAACCACTGCGAAAAACAGTTCGTAACATTTCCTAACATAATTACGCCTTGTAATTTAATCATAAAACTCGCAACAGTAAACCATATCACAAAGCTGTAGAACGTATAAAGGAAATAATTAAGCTTACATATTTAATACGTTTAATACTTTCGTTTTATACTCGCGAACATTATTCAGAATTTAATTAAGTTCATAAACTTCTGCCGAGGTCTGTTGTGTGAATATTTGGAATTAAATTAAATGTCATGTGGATTAGCCTTTGTAAGGTAAGATGGATACTTGTGTTGGAGAAGGACGTATTTGTTTTATCATTTTACTTACCCCTGAGTTTGTTTCAACGTTTTTTCTCAGAGTAGCCAGTTAGGAAATGTCGATTCCAGTGAGCTTATGTTTAAAATGACAATGACATGTTAAAGGGATAACATTAATCCTATTTGCAGAATAAGCGATTTCATTTCACTAGACCTTTATTAAAAGGTTTAGTAAAAAGAAAAGAGTTTTATTGGGAATACTTCGTAATTTTCTAAGGTCATTCTCTTCACGTAACTATCCTGAAATAATCTTATACGAAACAGTGAAACAAAAAACACTTTATCCTTTGAGGTAAACATGATGTGCTGTTCAAGTAGATATTGGCCCAAGATATCACCCTTGCAGTACTCCACTACTTACTAAACATCCTGTCTATCAAAAGGTATGTAACCAAATATAAAGTGGAAAGGTGATTCCTCCCGTAAGTATTACAAAACACAACCAACATAATTTGGGATAATGTTACTATCGGTAGTCAAAACAAATGACGTCGTGATCACCCTATTCAGTAGCTTTCGTAAACACGATATCCATTCCACACAAATAAAGGGGAAAACGTTTTTAGAGATAAACAAAGCGATATTAAGTGTTCGTGTAGAAATAATGTGCTGAACAAACGTACCAAATGAGGATTTATATTACTTGTTAACGCAACACGTTACTTAGGGAACACGGTAAACTGCTCAAATAGTTTACTCTTTAAAATATGGGGTAAGTCTGTATAATGAATGGTTTTCAACGTAGTTGCTCTATAATTCTCTTTTTGATTGCACTTTCTTGATCTTAAAATGTGTTTTCATGCATACCTTAATAATCTGCAGTGCCTGTAATCTTGTAAATGTTACATTGATAATGCGTATCCTATTGATGCAAACGTGACCAGGTCCACTACAAAAATGTGTAGTGAATTAGTGCTTGCAACATTAATTTTAAACTTTAAGCTTACGTAGTGGTCTACTATAATTATCCATATCTAGATATTTAATTCCAAGAATTAAGTTAAAAACCGCCATTACTTATGAAACTAATTTATTGCTCGTCAAACTGATACACACGATACTTAATCCTCAGGATAAATCTATACACCAGTCCTGCCACGAAACCTCCTAACATGGTGGCAGCCCAGTAGCCCCAATGGAACTTCCAGATACCCATTATCACTGCAGGTCCTAACGTCCTCACTGGATTCAAGGACCCAGTATACGGTGTACCGGAGCATATACAACCAGCTATACAGACTCCTATAGCTAAAGGTGTCGATCCAAGTCCTTTTGCCCCCCTATAGGGGTCAAGTACGCTCAAAACGACGGCGACTAAAAGGAAGGTCATTAGGAATTCAAGAAGGAAGGTTTGGAGTGAACTAGAGTGTTCGTAGGGGATAGTTGCCCCGAGATTCCCTCGGATTGATTCAGCTGAGATCACGTGAGCCACTGCTGCACCTGAAAACAAAAAGAGAAAAACCATTCTAGTTGTACCTACTGTAGATAATACTTTTAAAAGTCATCGTTTAATAATTGTTTCAAAAGGCAAGACCGGTTTTTATGGCTGTTTGTCGATGTTGTGATAAACATCCCTACTGATGAGAAAAGTAATACCTACTCGTTTATTTTTGTAGTTCACAAGGTTTTCATCCAAAGTAATTAAATACGACCTTCACAAGTTCTCTTTTTTTCTCTCAATTAAAATATAATGAAGTATTAAATGTACTTGAAAGATAATGAAAAAGAAAATCTCAAAGTCTAATTATGACACAAAAGAAATAATGAGGTTGATCTTAGCTCATTTTGTAGGATTAATTCTAGGACTTTCAGAGCTCTTGTGCGACCTTCATAGCTGTGGTTGCTTACCCCAATCTACGAGATATGATATTACATTATTACAAAACATAATTAACTTTGAATTAGTAAAGTTCATTAAAATTATATGTTTTAAAGCGTCTGTTGTCTTGCAATCATCCAATTTGATGATAGGCAATTGAGTTTGGGATTAAATACGGAGAACCTAATATTATAATTATCTATCTTGTTTAATTACAAAATATTTGTTCACCGCGCTCCTTGGTTAATAACCTATACTGAAAACAGAATTTTAAATAAAATTAGAAAGATAATTGGAGTTTATTTTAGATTGAACTTTTAGCGTGGGCAGTCAACAGAATTTTGTTAACTTATTAATAAGAAAATTGAACAATTTGGAAGATGTGATGATTATTAAAAGGATGTGGCGATGTCATCTCTATATTTACTACAGACAAACACGTATAAATCTAGACAATACTTTGAGTACCGTTTCCTATTCCCGTAAAACCATTCCTCTATCACCTTAGTAAAGCAAACACAGCTACAAGCCACAAGTTACTGAAACACAGCTCACCTGCGACGCTGCCAGCGGCATGCATGGCTACGTAGAACAAGGCTTTCAAAGGCTTAATATGTTCGCACACCAAAGCCCCTACCGTTACAGCCGGATTAATGTGACTCCCAGACACATGCCCGAACACGTATATAATACTCGATACCACGAAACCATTCGATAAAGCGATGACTACAGTTACATTATTTGATCCATGGCCTATACCAGCTGATAACACTATAGCTAGATACAAAAATGTTCCAAGGAATTCTGAGATCAGTTGCTTCAACACGGTTTTGTAATCTCTCATTTCACGGAAACCCAAAATGTATAATATTCCGTGCGCCATTTTGTTTGACAGTTCGAAAATACCGCTAAATGTAAAGCTTGGTCTTTATCTAGTCGGCTTTGTTCTCATTTAAAGGCTTAGATATACAGGTGTATTGTTATAGTAATGATAATTTAACAACATATTTTTTCAACCATGGAGGTTGTAATTTACCTTTTATGAATGTGTATTGTAACGAATAACTATAAAAATGTCACCATCAATACACATGGTAAGTATAAATAAGAACTATATAAACGTCTTTTTATCTTGAAGGATTACACGTCACATTCAGTAACTTTCTTCAAAATCAATCCATCCACTCGTAACTTCCGGAAACCAAACTGCGCGCTACGCTTTTTCGGGGAAATTGGTTGTAAAGAAGGGGCAAGGTCACTACAATAATGTCATCAGTGGCACGTGATTGTATTGTCACTTTATTGTTTCGTCAATTGCGTTGTCAGCACTGAGGACTGACGCCTCAAAGCCCTTTTACCTGCCCCTGATAATAACCTTTGATAGTAAGTTCGCCAGTGTGTTGCTACCCTAAAGAAGCCATCTCGATATTGATCTTGAATTAATTGTTTGTGCTAAGATTGTCAGGGTTTAGGCAAACTTCATTAACTAGTGATCGCCTCTGGGTATTATTATAACCTTTTCCCAATAACTTGTTGCTTTCCTTTAATTTTGTATATGTATAGCTAGAGGCGAGTGCCAAATGAGATCCTCCTTAAATAGATACTTTGTTTTCTGTAATAGCAGCCGTGGGAGTAACGAGGGATATTTGTCTGATCTTAGATTGTATTATGATGTCAGTATAGCAACTGCTTAGATATTTTCTTATACATTAGGTAATGAAAAACTTGGAATTTGCGAATAAAGTAACTTGCTAAGAGCCCAGTATTCATCACCATGACGTTAAGCGCCTAACATTATGACTCATTTATTTCATCTCATTCTTTAACATCTACGTCTTAAATGTCTTTCTTTTCCAAGAATTTCTGTTTATCGCATAATAAAAATTGAGGTTAAATATGAGCAGGTAGGGTGCTGTTATCTCCCTCAGGCCTATTTATATTATCCCCCTTGGTACACGCTTTGATGCCCAATTTCATCAAATCGCGTTACTTGATTTGTTAAAACCATTTGCGCGCAAACATTTTTTCCGGGAAAATCTGCTTTTAGTTACGTTATGTTGTACGGAATATAAGGATACGGATATACTGTTATGTTGACAGCGTTTGGAGATATAGTCAGATCAATGTATGACATAGGTAGTAAACTCGATGTCTTAACCGCCGCGCCTAAACGCCTTGGAACTTCGCCAAGGCGGTTTTGGTCACATGCCGCTGTGACGCTGAAACTTGACTAATGGTTATGGAGAAAACTATAAGATCAAATCACTTGAAGGACAGGAAAAATGGCGCAATTGTTTTTTTGCCTCGCTTTTTCCTAAGCAATGTTTTCTTTGTTTTATACGGTACGACAACCTTTTTGATCTCCATATCCCATATTTCAGAATAACACAGTATGCCATTCAACTTTCGTTCTTTTTTATCCTCTAGTTGAGTAAAAGTTATTTTTTTTTCTTACAGCTTCTGTCCTACCACAGGACAGAAAAAATTGCTTTTCTTAAAGTGCTTAGTCTAGGGATGGGCTTTTCTAATTTCTATTAAAGGAGTCAAACTCATTGCACATCATCTCATCATGTCTATCATAATTTTAGCCTATTTGTATTGAATCGCTTTCGCTTTTCCCTCGCATTGTCACCTCACCTCACATAAATATCGTGTTTTTTCACTCCTTTTATATACCTGATCTGTTGATATAATACAAACGGATGAATAGCATTGTTGCTGCGTCGTACTTTTTGTCGCTTCCTAAATAAATATGTATTTGCTGAAGCCACATGTGAAATATCTCGTACACGTTTAGCTGGCAAAAAATTGTGTTCTTTTTTTATTGTAATCGTTCTATGCAGGTTTTTTTTTCCTGCTGACTGATGCTATGGTCAGCTGTCGGATGTCCTTTGTTTATTCCGAGGGAGACTCCTATAAAAAGCTAAAAAAGGTGTGATCGAATTATTAGAGGAAACATTTCGTTGATTTTAGAAGTTTCATGTAACACCATCCAATTACATGAATGAAAATGTAGCAACCAGTAGAATTCCCAATTTATCCTGTTCCATATTATATCCGATCACAGGCACATTAACATCGACGAAATATCCACAATAAATCAAAATACACGTTACATTGTTATAAATGAAACAAAGAAAGATAAATACTGATTCTTTGTCTTAAATAAAACTCATAAGCTGAACCGAATTCTGGAGTAATGTAATATAATAGCCAGAGGGTGTAGACACGCGAACACCGCTTCATATTCCTTTGAATAAGACTCGATTCTGAAATTCTCATTAAAACCCATTTTTTGCGATGTGAGCACAAATACAAAAATCGGGAATTCTCTTTTGTGTTCAACAAAAAGCTTGTTGGGTTTTCTTTTATTTCACTTACGACTTCATAATGGCGTTTTGTTTGTACTCGACCGTTTTTTTTCTGTAATTGAAGTCATACCAATTAAATTTTTATACTTCAAGTGTACGGGTTTTCCAAATGTTTTGCAATTTACATTTAGTAACCTGTGTACTCAGAGAATCTCCTCTGAAACTGTGATTCTTGTAGATAAAAAATACCAAGATATATAGGTAAATGTTATTTATTAATTTAAATAACTAACGACAATGAATATCCTGGAAACAATCATAAATACCAAAAGTTTTCATGACAACAGAATCTCATATAACCAGCAAAACTTTAACACTTCACTGCAATTCTAATTTCCATATGCATGGAGTAACAACTTACACAGCCATACTATAGAAAATCTAGATTACGACTGATATTTCGTATGCACAAGCTACCAAAGTTGGGAATTTATTTGAATATCGAACGTTGGAGCGTACAAAGCTTAGCGTTTACACCGGTAATGCTGAAAAAAGGTTTGTGTGTGGGAAAATACTTTTTTGATTCGGTATTGACGTCACGGATACCGGTTTTTAATTTTTATTCCTGGAAGAATACAGCTACAGAAAAGAAATATTCTTTTTCTGAAAATTGCATTAATGTGCCATTTTTACATGTATTTTTTTTATTTAAAGTGGTGAAAAAGTTTTTAATCAATCCCGATTTATAGTTTCAATGCTACTAAAGTTCAGATTTTCATTAACATTAACTTATTTAAAATAATCTTCCTCAGTAGGTGCCCTATCTCTTAAGGATCATTTCACTCAGCTCAGTGTAAGCTTGAGAACACATTTGACTTAGCAATCGGATAGCAACCACATCAAAGTGGGTGAACCATTAAGCCTCCTTCTATGTGAGTGAAATTACATGTTTTAGAACCGAGTTCCGTAATACCCCAAGTTGAGGCCTTTATTGCCTACGATATCTATTAAACAAGACTTAGTGTTTCAAAGCGATAAGCGAATACAGAAACATGAAATGAATGATGCTAAGCTTTTAAACCGTGCGTTTTAAAATTAAGAGTCCTTAACTTTTCAATGTCGTGATGGCCTTACGGTTTTATGTGTGGATTTATAACAGCAGTGGAGGTTCGATCCTCAGTATAGGCAAGTACCAAGAGTGATAAGAGAGAATGAGATACATATTATGGACTAAAAGTTGATATGAGGCAATATGCACTAACTAAAGGTAAATACATATATGCAGCAAACTAAAATTTTAAATAAATATGGTGACGTAAACACAGCACAGTCTGCTTTAAAATCGCTCAGCGATGTTTGAAGCGCCCTCGAGTTCCTCAAAGAGAAAAGACGGTTATAGAAATGTGATTGCCCGGAAAATAACTGTAATACACAGGACACGAAAATGTTTGAGTAAACACAAACTGCCAGCGTCTACACTGCGTCTACGTTTTTCTTTTAAACTTACAGGATGTTTTTATTTTCAGCTGAGTCAAGTAGACTGGATGATGGAAAATAGTGAAGAAGGTTGGATTGGATGAGTTATATTGAATTAGATTTTTTAATGGCAAAAGGTGGTTCATATTCTGACATTGGTATCGATGAGTTGAAGTAGCAGCCCCAGATGGACTTTTAGACGCAATGTCTTATAAACCCAATGTCAAAATTAAAGGAAGTAAATTAAGGACTTTACTCTGCAATAAAAGAGTTCAGCCTGAAAAAGGAAAACATTAGATCGAAAATAATAGTAGTCGCAGAATTTCCATTCTAAATTATAGAAGTTGTATATTATGTTCTTCAGATTAGTACCCAATGCCCTGACAAAAAGCGATATCTTTTTCCAGTCAGACTCAGTAACAAACAAATCGGGCCATTGTCCAATCTAGCAGAATACAAATATGTTTGCTTAGGACAAGACAGGACAATACCAGGCACATATGTTTCTCTTTAGGATGAGGACACAATGTCTATATTGTATATATTTGCTATCGATGAACCTTTATTGTAAAAATATGGGTAAAAAGGATTCAAAGATTATTCTACTCTATTTTAAGGACTAATCGTTTGTCTTTCTGTCTAGGGATCAGGATTCAGGACCTACCACTGCACCTTAAGGGTTATATTATTTCAGTTGTCGAAGAGAGACACCGCTGTACCCAGTGTATTGCTCGGTCACACTTTTCCAATACTCTAAGATAACTGTAACATTTAAAACGTGATGATATTTTTATACGTCATATCTACCACACTCGTCATGAACGTACTAGCATACACTTTCTTTTTCTTTCCACCGAAACTCCAAACCACAATTTTCTTCAATAAAAAAAAAATATTTTTTTCATTGTTTATGAAATTGCCTCATCCTTTTATTTACCACCTCAAAAAACAATTACTCTGCCAACCCAACAGTAGAAACAGCACTTCCTCAATTAAGAACACAAATATGCTTAATTTGTCTTAATATAGCGGAATGTTACTTAATTAATATAAAGCGTTATGAGTTATATTCTGCTATCCATGGCTGTTTGTCCTGCAATGACAATTATTCTTTTCATTTCCTTATTTTATGGCGTTAAGGAAACTGGCGTTTGGGGCCAAAGTCCAACGTTATTATAATAAGTACGTAGATTTGATGATCTCCCTTGTAAAATAGAAATAATTGTCCCCTCTTCTCTGAAAATCAAGGTGAAATACCGTCGGTTTAGGAGTACCCTAAACCGACGCACGGGCGTGTATGAAGCGACTGATGAGTGTGGATGAAGCTAAAGTGGTATGCCAGGATCGTAGCAAATGGAAAGATGTGATCTCTGCCTACCCCCAAGGGAAAGAGGCGTGACGTTTATGTATGTATGTATGTATGTAAATACCGAAAATCTAAGAAGCATATCTGCCAGCTGCAGCGTTATGCCAGAAATCATACCGGCACCAATTTCCTAGTCAGAACGGTTCTGTGTATTCGTTTATTAAAGCGAATTCTGGGAACAGTTCAAATCACTGCCTCCTGCAAATGATTGCCCTCTGACATCGTGGCTCTGGCGTCCCGTCGGGCAAGTGTGGAAACAGAGGTTTCCTGTATTTGCTAACACTTATGCACTTGTGTATACAGTGTTAGCTAGTCTCCGGTGCGATTGATTGCAGTGGTGAGAGCAAAAAGGGATTAGAAATACTTAATTTCACAATTTTCCCTTTAGGCCCCTACCGTCTTTGCCTTTTACTTAACAAAACTGAGCACTTTATTTTTATTTCAAGGTTCATTACAATTTATTACGCCAATTTTGGAAACGTTAAAATTTAAGGAATCCAGAATAATAGAGGTATTATTTAAGAAGCGCAAAGTTTCCCTGTTATTTTTCCTTTATTACCTGAGCTGGACTCAGGGGTAAGGCAATTAAGTTCACTGTCTGGATAAACAAATCGTTTCTTTTGGTAAATTGTTTTAGATCTAAGTCGTTACATAATAGTCCGGAGCTTGGAGCGGTAGACGTAAATTTACACCTGTTTCCCGGAGGGCCAGGCAAAAACCAGGAGCGTGAACAATTGAACCAAAATTACATCAAGCTTACCTTTTCAAATGTAATATTCTACTCCGAAGACTTCCAATATTCAAATCTTGTATTTCCCCTCGTGTTAAGTTACTTGAAATGTAATATAGCGGAACAGGTCAATATATCATCAAATTGTATTCAATCTCTCGAGATTATCTTTGGAAAGATCGATGTATCCAATATGTACGTCACAGGATATTATGTACCAAAACCCTTTACATTTCACGTGGTATCAACCATTAATTTTGATCACAAGGAAACTTAATTGAACTTCATGAAGCAGGGTTACCACAGTTTTTAGGTTATATGAAAAATATAAGCATGTACTTCATATTGTATCGTATGATAGAATTCGGAGTTATTTTACCGTGTCCACCACTCAAAGTACAAATTCTCTTAAATTTTAAAAGGACTTTTATAAGTCCCAAGTCAACATTTAGCTATCCGCCTTTTGAGGTTCCCAAAAAGTATTTAACGTACTAATTAAGATGTTAAAGGATTGAATATTTAAGCGTGTTGATCTAACGCTAAGTAAACGCTCTTTCATCTTTTAAGTATAACCTCAAAATACACATGCGAAAAATCGATGTAACAGCGATCGATCCTTATCGCTCCGCAAAAACTTATCTTCAGGCACACGGAGCGGTACACAGGTGTACTGCGCTTAAAAATGCATTAGATAACGTCTACCTACGTAGTCTTTGTTCCCAAGTGGCTATTAAAAGCTTGTACGATATAGCGAGCAGGAACAATATAGATGAGACGATATTTTATGACGTAATGTAAGTGAGGCGTGGAATATGCTGGAATATGTTAATCATGTAAATGAAAATGGTATTTGTTGAGTAAATAGACTCTGAGACCCTCTGAGATAGTTAAAGCGATTGATTTTAGGTGACCTATGTCTTTCTTAGTTCTCAAAAGAACAACTATTGACAAAAATTTGAGACAAAAATGACGCACTTTTTTTCCAGCAAAAGAGACAGTAATTATGACTAGATAAAAATAATATATGTCTGACTCAAATTACACTTTATGCAAGACAAGTTTGTCATGGAACTATAAATCGAATCTACAAAACACAGGTTCAAATTTTCCATAATTGCCAACCCTATTCGAACAGCAGGGACTAGTAAAGTAAGTCAACATAATTGGAATGTAGAGTTCACGTTGAATCTAATTCGGCATTCCGTTCCGGAGATCGTGATCAAATTAATAAATGTAGTTGTGTGTCTAGACCGGGGCCTGTACTATGGAATGTTTAACCAAAACCCTCACCATTGTGGAAACGAGACAGCGCTCTACACCTCGTATAGTAGTGTCTCACCTCGTTTTAAAAGGTAAATAGTATGGGCACGTTTCCAGTTTCAATGTTAACTTTAAATTACGGATAGACTGACTGGCGCTGGCTTCTGCGCTAAGGGTTCATCTGCATGTATGTGTAGTAACGTTTGTGCATATTACATGATTCATGTTCGTGAGATATGTTTGAGGAAACAGTTCTTGGGTAAATCAAACTACATTTAATTGATAATGTGGATGAACTAAGCAGATCAATGTCCAGCAGATCAAAAAACCAAGAGAGTTCTATCCGCATGTAGCCGAGTTCTATAGTTCCTGATAGTTTTCAAAAATAGTTCTGACGTTTTTGTCCCAAAAAAAGACAATTTAAAAAATGGTCTGCTAACTTCCCGTAGCAAATCGAAAATATCATTTTCATTGCCTTATAATATATTCCCACAGCTTAGAACTCTTTTGTTTTAGACAGAACTATAGCAGAACTGCAATGCACAATTCGATTCGAGTCCAGAACTCACGTCCTAGTGCCAGCAGAGCATGTGCGAAAACTTGAAAAATATCATTTTTATCACTTGTAAAAATTGCTCACAGGCTAGAACTCTTTTGTTTTAGACCGAACTATAGCAAAACTGCAATGCGCAATTCGATTCGAGTCCAGAACTCACGTCCCAGTGCCAGCAGAGCATGTAAGAATGTTTCAAAACTCAAAAAATATCATTTTTATCACTTGTAAAATTGTTCACAGGCTAGAACTCTTTTGCGATCCGCCCACATCTGCAACAGGGGGCGGAGAGGCGGTACGGAAAACTGACGTACCGCCTCACGCAGGTGTTGACCGGACACGGGGCCTTCGGGCACTACTTGTGCCGGGTGGCTCGCAGAGAGGCCACCACAGCGTGTCACCAGTACGGTGATCCTGACGACACCGCACTGCACACGCTGGCCCTGTGTCCGGCCTTCTATGGGCCTCGCACCGTCCTCGTGTCTGCGCTGGGCGGAGTAGACGTCTCCGCGCTGCCAGCTGTTGTCGCAGCCGCACTCAGCAGCCGCGCAACGTGGGACGCACTGGCCTCCTTCTGCGAGACCGTTATGTCGCAGAAGAAGGCCGCAGAGTGCGTCCGGGAAAACGATCCGGACGCGCCCCAAATACGCCGTCGTCGGGTGAGGCGGCGAAGGGCCGCTCATGAGCGCGCCCTCCCGCCCTAACCAGGGTCCGGGCGGTGGCACGGGGGTGCCACCGTCTGTAGTAGAGGACCCACGATGGGGGGCCACATTCGGTGCTATGGGTGTGGTCCCAGTATCAGGCGAGGAGGCCGACGCCCTTTACACGTCGGCCTCCAACATATTTTGCGAAAGAGCAACCCGCTGGCCGAAAAACGAGGCCAGCGGAAGCCCGCGGTCGGTGCATGAAGTAATGCTATGCGCTGCCATGCACCGACACCAAAACGCGGATGACGTAGCACAGCGGTTCAGGTTTAGTCAGTATGAGTCTGACACTACCCGCGGCTCCCCCCGGGGTCGCGGGAGTCCATGAGGTTTCCCCGCTTTACCAAAAAAAAAAAAAAAAAGGTTTGGTTTTTAGTTAGGTTAGGTTTGGTTTTTAGTTAGGTTAGGTTAGGTTTGGTTTTTAGTTAGGTTAGGTTTGGTTTTTGGTTAGGTTAGGTTAGGTTTTTAGTTAGGTTAGGTTAGGTTTGGTTTTTAGTTAGGTTAGGTTTGGTTTTTAGTTAGGTTGGGTTAGGTTTGGTTTTTAGTTGGGTTAGGTTAGGTTTGGTTTTTAGTTAGGTAAGGTTAGGTTTGGTTTTTAGTTAGGTTAGGTTAGGTTTGGTTTTTAGTTGGGTTAGGTTAGGTTTGGTTTTTAGTTAGGTAAGGTTAGGTTTGGTTTTTAGTTAGGTTAGGTTTGGTTTTTAGTTAGGTTAGGTTAGGTTTGGTTTTTTAGTTAGGTTAGGTTTTTAGTTAGGTTAGGTTAGGTTTGGTTTTTAGTTAGGTTAGGTTTGGTTTTTGGTTAGGTTAGATTTTTAGTTAGGTTAGGTTTTTAGTTAGGTTAGGTTTGGGTTTAGTTAGGTTAGGTTAGGTTTGGTTTTTAGTTAGGTTAGGTTAGGTTCGGTTTTTAGTTAGGTTAGGTTAGGTTAGGTTAGGTTTGGTTTTTAGTTAGGTTAGGTTAGGTTTGGTTTTTAGTTAGGTTAGGTTAGATTTTTAGTTAGGTTAGGTTTTTAGTTAGGTTAGGTTAGGTTTGGTTTTTAGTTAGGTTAGGTTAGGTTCGGTTTTTAGTTAGGTTAGGTTAGGTTTGGTTTTTAGTTGGGTTAGGTTAGGTTTGGTTTTTAGTTAGGTAAGGTTAGGTTTGGTTTTTAGTTAGGTTAGGTTAGATTTTTAGTTAGGTTAGGTTTTTAGTTAGGTTAGGTTTGGGTTTAGTTAGGTTAGGTTAGGTTTGGTTTTTAGTTAGGTTAGGTTAGGTTCGGTTTTTAGTTAGGTTAGGTTAGGTTAGGTTAGGTTTGGTTTTTAGTTAGGTTAGGTTAGGTTTGGTTTTTAGTTAGGTTAGGTTTGGTTTTTAGTTAGGTTGGGTTAGGTTTGGTTTTTAGTTGGGTTAGGTTAGGTTTGGTTTTTAGTTAGGTAAGGTTAGGTTTGGTTTTTAGTTAGGTTAGGTTAGGTTTGGTTTTTAGTTGGGTTAGGTTAGGTTTGGTTTTTAGTTAGGTAAGGTTAGGTTTGGTTTTTAGTTAGGTTAGGTTTGGTTTTTAGTTAGGTTAGGTTAGGTTTGGTTTTTTAGTTAGGTTAGGTTTTTAGTTAGGTTAGGTTAGGTTTGGTTTTTAGTTAGGTTAGGTTTGGTTTTTTGGTTAGGTTAGGTTAGGTTAGATTTTTAGTTAGGTTAGGTTTTTTTTTTTTTTTTTTTTTTTTTTTTTTTTTTTTTTTTTTTTTTTTTTTTTTTTTTTGGGCAGGAGTGTGGAAATCCTCATGGACACCCACACGACCCCCGAAGAGGCCGTGTGGGTAGTGCCGGACTCTTACCGGCTAAAACCACACTCCTGCCATGCAGAAAGGCCCCCTGCCGTACAGGTTTCGCAGGGACTTTTATTACGCTTAAGTTATCTTTCTTTGGCTTAAATTTTTTAATTTCGGTGATTTGATATATATGTTTCTAAGCTAACAATTTTTTAATAAGCGATTAATTTTTATTTCGTAGTTTAGTTGAATTCAGTTTTTTAAATATGTATGTGTGATAAATAAATAAATAATTATGTCAGTAAAATAATTCAATTGGTTGTATCTTTTAACTTAATTTAATTAATTCATCCTTTAAGAGAATTTCAATATTTAAATAATTAGTTCAATAATAATTCATTTATATAATTTATTAGGGTCCAACAAGTACAGGAAATCCAATTTATGTAAATAAGACTAGTTAAGTATATACTATTTATTTACGTAGACACGTAAGGGGTTAAAAAGTTATTTTTGGTTTTAATATAATTATAGTTATTAGTTTAAAAAGTCCAATGTTAAGCAGTTTTGTTTCTTTTTAGGTAGGTTTCGAGTAAAAATAGATTCGGCGATTGAGAGCATAATCGTGGCAATAAAATATTAATAAATAAGATTAAAATTTAATAATTTAAGTTACAATAGGTATATTAATTCAGGAAATTCATGTAAATAATTAAGTATTCAATTAAAAATTTTCATCATAATAATATTTGGGTAAAATGTTATCCGTTTTATTTGTGTGATTAGCTATTTCTTTTGTTTACCGTCGTTACTATTTTTGTGACGTACTCTAGGAATTTATTTGCGTGTTTTTTGTCTATTATTAATTTTGAGAGGTTTGCCTGGTTCATCGAGACGCCTGTTATTATTTCTAAGTCTTGCCGGTGGGAGGTGTACACCGGGCACTCCGTTAACAGATGAAGGACCGTCTCCAGTTTTTCGGGGTCGCAGGTGCACGCTGGGTTCTCCTTGCACTTGAAGCGTGTCAGGTATTCGGAGAACCCACCGTGCCCTGTTAGGGCCTGGGTCAGCACCCCTGTCATTTCCGTTTTCCGCACCGTCCTGTACGCAGCGATCGCACACGGAAAGAACAATTTTGTCGTGGCCGCCGTTTCCCCATCACAGTATCTCCGGTTCCATTCGCCCAGCGTGTCCAAGCGGATCATACGCTTGACGAATGAAACCGGGCATTTGTCGTAGTCGGGGCGCCGCTTACATTTTTGGGCAGCCTCCTTCGCCAGTGAGTCGGCTCTCTCGTTACCCTCCAGCCCCGCGTGAGCTTTGATCCAGAACAAGGAGACGCTCTTGTTCTGGATGGTGCAGCGGCGGATGGCGTCTCTTGTTTCCACTGCGAGGGCGTGGAGGGCTTCGGGGTTCACGACTGTTTGGAGGGCTGCCATGGAGTCACTATAGACAGCGAACGCCGTCTCGGGTCTTCTGAGGACCTCTTTGGTGGCTTCGCAGAGGGCGAGTAGCTCGGCCTGGTAGACGGTACTATAAGACGGCAGAGCAAGCTTGAGGGCTTTGGTTTCCGCCTGGTCGGTCCAAATGGATATTGCGGCTCCGACCTTGCCCCCAATCTTACTGCCGTCTGTGAACATCCGCACAGGGTAGTTGCTGTGGGTGTTGTATTGCTCCTCGTCTACCAGGCATCGAAAAACTATGCCCTTCTGCTCAGCCGGATGCGGTTGCTCTAACGCCGATGCCACCCGCTCGATCTCCCGGTCTCCCAGCACTGGATGGTGTACCCCCTTCTTGGCCTCATATAGTGAGGCCGCCTCTCGGATTCGTAGGTCGAGAGGGAGTATCCCAGCCAGCACCAGTGCTGAGTGCAGGGAGACCGTGCGGTAGGCTCGGCACAGCTTCTGCGCGAAGCTCCTCTGGACGGCGTTCAGCTTCTTCCGGACTCCAAGTTTGTTGGCGGCAGGCGACCACGCGCTCGCTGCGTACAGGATAATGGGCTCCACTGCTGCCCCGTATATGCAGCGGATGACTTCGGGGTGCAGACCCCAACTGACCCTTGCGGCCCTTGCCAACTGTTTATAAATCCCGATGGCTCGGGAACAGACGTTTGCGACGTGCGTGTTGAAGGTCAACTTGTGGTCGATGGTAAGGCCGAGTAACTTGATTTCCTTTGACATGCCAATGTCTACCCCGCCCATCCTTAGGCATGGAGTGTCATGCTTCAGCCTCCGCGTGATGAGCATAGCATTAGTCTTATGCGGTGCGAATTTCAGCTTGTTCATGACACCCCAAGCCCGGACATACTCGAGGGCGGCATTGGCACATCTCTGGATCTCAAGTGCCGTCTCCCCATCGAACACAAGGACGACGTCGTCCGCAAACGCCTGACAGTAGACCCTACTTGACTCCAGCCCTTTCAGCAGCGGGTCCAACAACAGATTCCAGAGTATGGGACCACCGATCGACCCCTGGACGCATCCCTTCTCGGTCCTGGATTTATGCTCCGCTCCCGCGTACCGGACTTTCACCACTCTCTCGGTAAGATAACTATCTAAGACCCTCCTCAAGTTCACAGGACACTTTTCCTCAGCCAGACGAACTCGTATGGCCGGCCACCAGGCGCTGTCAAAGGCTCCCTCTATGTCCAGGGACACAACCGTGACCATCCGTTTTTCGGCGAGTCTGCCACGGATGTGCCCTATCAAGGTGTAGAGGGAGTCCTCAGTGCTTTTCTGGGGCATGAAGCCGTACTGGCGAGTACTCATCCTGGGCAGCAGGTGAAACTTGAGTCGGGCCACGAGCATCTTCTCGTACATCTTACCGAGCACAGGCAAAAGACCAATCGGCCTGTATGATTTCGGAGTGGTGAAGTCCTCTTTCGCGGGCTTGCGGAGCACGACGACCGTTGCCTCTTTCCAGGACCGCGGAAAGTGTCCATGCGCCAGGCACTTGTTCAACAAGCGCAGAACTAAGTCTGGGTCTTCTTGGATCGCGTGGTCCCATATATCCGCCGTCAGACCGTCGGAACCGGGGGCTTTTTTGGGGTTGAACGAGGAGACAGCTCGCTTCAGCTCCTCGAGAGTGAACGGGGGATCCAAGGGTTCAGTTTGGTACCCCGCGTTCACCTCTTCCGCTCGTTGGCGTACCACCTTGTGCTCCTCGTTGTCCCCCTCCGGACGGTCTTTCGGGTAGAAGGTTTCTGCGATGAACCTCGCTGACGCCTCTGGGTCTAGGGTCCTTCCCTCCCTCACCATCGGTAGGTCCTCCTCGCGCCTCGCTGTACGACGGATAACCCGGTATATCCCCTCCCAAACCCCTTCCCGGTCCTGCTTTTGGCAGAAACCCTTCCAGCTCTCGACCTGAGCTTTGACTACTTCTGACTCGTACTCTGCTTTCTGTTTCAGGTACTCCTCAACAACCTTTGGTCTACGAATTGGCGCTGCACAGCGAATCCTCCGCTTCTTGGTGGCCACCTGCCTTTTCAGACTGGCGAGTTCTTCGGACCACCACGGCACGGTTATTTTCTCGCTACTCTTCCGTTTGGGTATCACGTTGGTACAAGCATCTTGCACTGCTGATGTGAGTCCCTCGACTACCAGGTCTACTTTGTTCCTGCTGTCGATCTCGTCGAGCAGACTTATGGTGAGGTTAGGTTAGGTTTTTAGTTAGGTTAGGTTTGGGTTTAGTTAGGTTAGGTTAGGTTTGGTTTTTAGTTAGGTTAGGTTAGGTTCGGTTTTTAGTTAGGTTAGGTTAGGTTAGGTTAGGTTTGGTTTTTAGTTAGGTTAGGTTAGGTTTGGTTTTTAGTTAGGTTAGGTTAGGTTCGGTTTTTAGTTAGGTTAGGTTAGGTTTGGTTTTTAGTAAGGTTAGGTTAGGTTTGGTTTTTAGTTAAGTTAGGTTAGGTTTGGTTTTTAGTTAGGTTAGGTTAGGTTTAGTTTTTAGTTAGGTTAGGTTAACCCTATCCTTAGGGAACTCTATCCCGGCTATCCCTCGGGAACTCTTTCCCTCGGGATCTCTATCCCGGCTATCCCTAGGGAACTCTATCCCGGCTATCCCTCGGGAACTCTATCCCGGTTATCCCTCGGGAACTCTTTTCCTCGGGACCTCTATCCCGGCTATCCCTCGGGAACTCTATCCCGGTTATCCCTAGGGAACTCTATCCCGGCTATCCCTCGGGAACTCTATCCCGGCTATCCCTCAGGAACTCTATCCCAGCTATCCCTAGGAAACTCTATCCCGGCTATCTCTAGGGAACTCTATCCCGGCTATCCCTAGGGAACTCTATCCTGGCTATCCCTCGGGAACTCTATCCTGGCTATCCCTCGGGAACTCTATCCCAGCTATCCCTAGGGAACTCTATCCCAGCTATCCCTAGGGAACTCTATCCCGGCTATCCCTCGGGAACTCTATCCCGGCTATCCCTCAGGAACTCTATCCTTGCTATCCCTCGGGAACTCTATCCCAGCTATCCCTAGGGAACTCTATCCCAGCTATCCCGGCTATCCCTAGGGAACTCTATCCCAGCTATCCCGGCTATCCCTAGGTAAACCTAAAACCCAAACCTAACCTAACTAAAAACCAGACCTAACCTAACCTAACTAAAAACCAAACCTAACCTAACCTAACTAAAAACCAAACCTAACCTAACTAAAAACCAAACCTAACCTAACTAAAAACCAAACCTAACCTAACTAAAAACCAAACCTAATCTAACATAACTAAAAACCAAACCTAACCTAACCTAACTAAAAACCTAACCTAACCTAACCTAACTAAAAACCAAACCTAACCTAACCTAACTAAAAACCAAACCTAACCTAACCTAACTAAAAACCAAACCTAACCTAACCTAACTAAAAACCGAAATTAACCTAACTAAAAACCAAACCTAACCTAACCTAACTAAAAACCAAACCTAACCTAACTAAAAACCTAACCTAATCTAACCTAACTAAAAATCTAACCTAACATAACCTAACCAAAAACCAAACCTAACCTAACTAAAAACCAAACCTAACCTAACCTAACTAAAAACCTAACCCTATTAAAAAACCAAACCTAACCTAACCTAACTAAAAACCAAACCTAACCTAACTAAAAACCAAACCTAACCTAACCTAACTAAAAACCTAACCTAACCTAACTAAAAACCAAACCTAACCTTACCTAACTAAAAACCAAACATAACCTAACCTAACTAAAAACCAAAACTTACCTAAATAAAAACCGAACCTAACCTAACCTAACCTAACTGAAAACCGAACCTAACCTAACCTAACTAAAAACCAAACCTAACCTAACCTAACTAAAAACCAAACCTAACCTAACCTAACTAAATACCAAACCTAACCTAACCTAACTAAAAACCAAACCTAACCTAACCTAACTAAAAACCAAACCTAACCTAACCTAACTAAAAACCGAACCTAACCTAACCTAACTAAAAACCAAAACTTACCTAACTAAAAACCGAACCTAACCTAACCTAACTAAAAACCGAACCTAACCTAACTAAAAACCAAACCTAACCTAACCTAACTAAAAACCAAACCTAACCTAACCTAACTAAAAGCCTAACCTAACCTAACCTAAGTAAAAACCTTTCTTTTTTTTTGGTAAAGCGGGGGAATCCTCATGGACTCCCGCGACCCCGGGGGGAGCCGCGGGTAGTGTCAGACTCTTACTGACTAAACCTGAACCGCTGTGCTACGTCATCCGCGTTTTTGTGTCGGTGCATGACAGCGCATAGCATTACTTCATGAACCGACCGCGGGCTTCCGCTGGCCTCGTTTTTCGGCCAGCGGGTTGCTCTTTCGCAAAGTTGTTGGAGGCCGACGTGTAAAGGGCGTCGGCCTCCTCGCCTGATACTGGGACCACACCCATAGCACCGAATGTGGCCCCCCGTCGTGGGCCTTCTACTACGGACGGTGGCACCCCCGTGCCACCGTCCGGACCCTGGTTAGGGCGGGAGGGAGCGCTCATGCGCGGCCCTTCGCCGCCCCACCCGACGTCGGCGTATTTGGGGCGCGTCCGGATCGTTTTCCCGGACGCGCTCCGCGGCCTCCTTCTGCGACATAACGGTCTCGCAGAAGGAGGCCAGTGCGTCCCACGCTGCGCGGCTGCTGAGCGCGGCTGCGACAACAGCCGGCAGCTCGGAGACGTCTACTCCACCCAGCGCAGACACGAGGACGGCGCGAGGCCCATAGAAGGCCGGACACAGGGCCAGCGTGTGCAGTGCGGTGTCGTCAGGATCACCGCACTAGTGACACGCTGTGGTGGCCTCTCTGCGAGCCACCCGGCACAAGTAGTGCCCGAAGGCCCCGTGTCCGGTCAACACCTGCGTGAGGCGGTACGTCAGTTTTCCGTACCGCCTCTCCGCCCACTGTTGCAGATGTGGGCGGATCGCAAAAAGGTTCTAGCCTGTGAGCAATTTTACAAGTGATAAAAATGATATTTTTTGAGTTTTGAAACATTCTTACATGCTCTGCTGGCACTGGGTCGTGAGTTCTGGACTCGAATCAAATTGTGCATTGCAGTTCTGCTATAGTTCTGTCTAAAACAAAAGAGTTCTAGGCTGTGGGAATATATTATAAGGCAATGAAAATGATATTTTCGAGTTTTCAATCTGCTACGGGAAGTTAGCAGACCATTTTTTAAATTGTCTTTTTCTGGGACAAAAACGTCAGAACTATTTTTGAAAACTATCAGGAACTTTAGAACTTACCTGCATGCGAAAGGAACACACTTTTTTTTGATCTGCTGCAAATTGATCTGCTACGGGAAGTTAGTAGAGCATTTCATTAATTTAATTTTTTGGGGTAAAAACAGCAGAACTATTTCTAAAAACTATCAGGAACTATAGAACTCAGTTGCATGCGAATAGAACTCTCTTTTTTTTTATCTGCTGGACATTGATCTGCTAAGTTCACACACATTAATTGATATCTGTTTTGAATAAGTAAGGTTGATCATATTTCAGTTGTTATTTCTATAGCATTGTCATTTTTAAGCCCGTTTAGGGGACTTGCGATTTTTAAAAGCTTTTTCCAATCTTTACCATTATCTCTATCTTTACTCTCTTTACCAATAACTTTACTTAACATTCAATGTTAGTTTATTAAGAGGTTAATTCTGTTATTTTTTTTTTGTATAAATGATTATACAATATAAAAATGATAAATGATTCATATGTGTGTCTGACTGTCTGGTATGTATTTGTCATCCATTATTTTTTTATTAATATATCCTATAACTATTACTTTAGATTTTGATGTTCAGCTTTATAGACACTTATTTTACGTCGAGATCGAAGTACCTACTATGACGTGCATCACACAAGAGACGGGCTTACATAAAGTTTTAACACCACCGCAATGTTCAGTGGCTGTAATAAACTTGTGTCAATCACTATTCTACCTAGTGAGAGAGCGTGATTCACGATAGAAGCGTGATAAAGCTACCTGACTGGCCTGTTGGTCTAGTGGTTAGTGGCCCTGACTGCTATACCAGAGGTCGTGGGTTCGCTCCCCACCCAGAGACAAATGGTCGTGTGATTAGCACGATCATTTGTTCTGTGTCTGGGTGTAATTTATCTATACGGTGTACTCGTATATATGTATTTAGAAGTATATACTTAACTATATTTATCAGTTGTCTAGTACTCATAATACAATCTTAGTTACAAAACCATCTAACATACATTACCACTAAATACATAGAAACTGAACAACAAATCCAGTGAAATAAAAACCGTTGATTCAACAAACGAAAAATGAAAACGCGAATTTTGCCGACCAAATAAATCCCTTGTAAATCAAGGCATATTTAGATATTTTAATGAGGACGTGTACAGCAAACATGAAAGGTCTTCAAGTATTTAACAATGCCTCCGCAAAGTAACATCTTACGTTAAAGGGAACCCTTCGGGCCTCTTGTAGATAATTACATATTTTTTAAAGCAATTAAGGCCGGATTTTAATTTTTCCCTATCAAGAAGGGGAATGGAATTACTTAATTTATTTTTGAAGTAACTTTTTACAACAATTAATAAAAAGTAAGGGTTCGGGTAAAAACGATTGTAACAATAACCTTTTTATAGCTTGGTGAAGGAAGAAAAAAAAAATATAGTCAATTCTTGAGTCGAGTCCGATTTCTGTTAGTCATAAAATTATCAAAGATTCTGTTTATCACACTAATACTATAATTGTGAAAGTTTGTATGTTAGGTAGGATGTTTGTCTGTCAATCCAGCTAGTGCACGGATTTGGGTGAACTTTGGAATACAGACAGGGTATAAGTAGAATTGGGTGATAGGATGTTTTTTATCCCGATTAAAGCTCTCTTGGGATAAATCTTTTATAGATTTCTCGTGTCACAATATTCGTTCCCGTACTCCTCCGAAACGGTTTAACCGATCCTCTTTAAATTTTTGTAAGCATATTCAGTACGTAAGTCTGAGAATCGGCCAACATCTACTTTTATGCCGAAAATCTATACATAATATTTTATCGTTATTGTATCGTCGTATCTTTGTCGACAATACTATTAACTTGACTAAATAGACACTTCCAATTTAAAAAAAAAGCCATTCATCAGATCATCAGGCCAAGAAAAAAAGGAAAATCCAAAAATCTAAAAATGCAAAATCACAGATGCATGAAGCACAAACCTGTTGTTTCGAAGGAAAACAATACAAGCAAGTTCTCAATACAGTAGCAGCCTGTTGCCTTAGCTTATAGCCGTAAGACGCCGATCCTTACACGACTGTACAAGTTCTGAGATTCAGAGACAAGTGATATTGCTATTTGTAAGTGGGTCTGATTTCATTTTCTTTGCTTATCTTTGTGGATAGAATCTGGTTTATTGAAGCTTTTGTTTGGTATTGGGAATGGTGTATAACTGTTCAGTGTTCTTGAGACCAGACGCTTGCTATGAGTTCTTAAATGAGAATAGTGCTATTGCCAATGTAGATGTAAAATTGCTCCTAGAGGCTACTAGAAGCAATGTACGACGCCACTTGTAATAAACTCAAACGACGGCTTAGAAACGTAAAAGGTTTATTGTACACTAGGTAGTGGAGACACATAAAATTTATAAAATTAAGACATTGTTACAGTGGCAATGTTACAGAATTCCATCTAAATTAGTTTTTAAAGAACACCTTTTAAATTCCTCCGTTGGTTGCCAACAAGGTGATCCTCTCGGGCCGGTCATTTTTAGCCTAGCCTTACACCCAATAATTAGACATTTGAAATCCAAATTTAATGCTTGGTATCTAGATGACGGAACCCTAGGAGGCGATATCAGTACAGTTGTAGAAGACTTTATAACTTTAAAAAATCGTCTAAATTCAATTGGCCTCTCTTTAAACACTGATAAATGTGAAATTTATATCCCTCATGATTTATCATTGTTAGATAGAGATTTGGTTTTGCAAAAAATCCATTCGATTGCCCCCGAAATTAAAGTCGTCGATGAATCCTCACTTCGCCTTCTAGGATCCCCAATTTTAGAAGAATCCTATAACAGATTTATAGATGACAAAATTCAAAACTTTCAGTCGATTTCGGATAGACTTTTCAAAATTTTTTTGTTGTTTTGGTCCAAAATTCATATATTTTCTCCGCGCTTCCCCGCTCTGGAAACATTCACACCTTCTCGAAAAAGTCGACCAAATTATACAGTCCACCTTAACGTCGATCTTCAATGTGCCTTTGGCTGACCGAGCTTGGTCCCAGGCTACATTGCCGATACGTTTCGGTGGCTTAGGTATCCGTAAAGTTTCGAGCCTAAGTTTACCAGCGTTTCTGTCTTCGGTCCATAGCACTGAGAAATTGACCAGAGAAATCTTAGGGTCTTCTCTGGTTGATTTTCAGATTCTTTGCATGACCGAGGCAGTAAATAGCTGGAAATTGTCTTGCCCGGGCTCGGATCTTCCCGAACAACGTTCTTCCCAGAGACAGTGGGACGTGCCGCTTTGTAGTTTGATACGGAATGAATTAATTGATACGTCAATCAATACTGCAGAGCGCGCTCGTCTTTTGGCTGTGGGAGAATGGGAATCGGGTCTCTGGTTACAGGCACTTCCGTCAACCAACGTCGGTACGATGTTGGACAACAATACTTTCAGGCTCGCCGTTAGCTTGCGATTAGGTGTACCATGTGTCGTGTCTCATCTCTGTCAATGCGGTGAAAGAGTCGACTGCCTTGGCCATCATGGCTTGTCCTGCGGCAGGAGCGCGGGGCGCATACCGCGACACGCAAGTATTAATGACATTATTCGTCGTGCTCTTGTCACTGCTGGTGTACCTGCTGTTCTAGAACCGAACGGTTTGGTACGCAGCGATGGTAAGAGACCTGACGGGATGTCTTTACTTCCCTGGAAATTGGGCCGGCCTTTGGTGTGGGACGCAACGTGCGTCGACACCCTTGCGCCGTCCCATGTTCTAAGTTCGGCGGTCGCGCCCGGCGCTGCTGCTGGAGCTGCGGAAACCCTAAAGCGACGAAAATATAATAACCTTACGGGCAATTATATTTTTGAGCCCTTTGGGGTTGAAACGCTTGGGCCATGGGGACCGGGTGCACGAGCTCTGTATAAGGAACTCGCTAAGCGCTTGGTCGACTCCACCCGTGATCAGAGGGCTGGACTGTATTTCGCGCAAAGAATTGGTATTGCCATTCAGCGTGGTAATGCGGCCAGTCTCCTGGGCACGTTTCCCGCCATTGACGGAGATGAGGATATTTTTTTCGACGCTTTGTAAATATGTAATTTTTTTTAGTTACATAAGTTTAGTCATAAATGTAGATATTTCTTGTTTTAGTATTGTTTCTGTTAAATAAATATAATAGACATTGTTTGTTTATATTCCGTCCCGCTTCTAAAATAGCGACAGTTTTGCTATAAGAGGTCCTGGAACTGGTGGAGGTGCTACTTACCTCCACTTGTTCCTTACAACCTCCTACTACTTACTCCTCCTACTTAACTTACTTCCTTTTCGTATATTTTAGACTTCTTCCTCTGTATGTACCGACATAAAATTATGGAGTATCTACTTATGTGACCCTACACGAAATGCAAACATTTTTCAGGTGAAAAATATTACACCTTTCTACCAGTTTAATACATGATAATAAAAAGCCTACTTTATGGCTTCCATTAAAATTTTACCGTAATAAGGTGGAAGACAAAAAGTAACGCCAAGCACACATTCTGAATAATACGTTAATAAAGTATAGCACTCTAATTTTAACACTTGGAATACCCTTCGGTTTCACCCGCGTTCTTCCAGCTTCTATAGATCGTCACATGATATTTTCCATGTTGTTTTTAACAATACATTGACTAATGAAATTCAACGCAAAAAGTTTTTTTATCGGCATCAATAGTTTCCTATTTCGGCACATTCCTTTCATTTTTATCATATTGGTATATAGATGTAGGTTGTTAAGCAGATTTAAAATGTAAAATTCATATTCATATTAGTTAACCAAGTAGCTCTTTTAGAAGGCTAATCAATAAATAAGTTGACAGCTGATCCGATCCACCCACCCTTCACCGCTCCCTTGTGCTCCGGCTCTGAAGAATATGATTATGATAAGTTAATGAATAATTAACTTTTTGCTAGACTGTTCCACTCTTTAGTTTCTGGAAGGCTGATAAACTGAATCTGCTGTCAAATCAAGACTGCGGTTGTTTTCAGGGTTTTTTCTCAGAGTAGTTAGTTAGGAAATGTCGAATGCAGCGAGCTCGAAACATATTTAAGACATGTAAAAGTGATATAATTATCCTACTTGGAGAACAAATGATTTCAATTCCAAACACAGAGCTTAAAATGAGATTTGACTCACCGTTAACTTTGTATTGTTTTGTTCAGCGTTTGAGAAGCCAGGAGGTGCCATATTTGTATACGATGTAATACTGTTTTTTTTTTTTCGAGAGTTGACTGAATTCTTTAGACAGTTTACTTAGTTTAGTATGCTTGTAGTACACAGTAGTTAGTTTTCTATGTACACTGTCTGTGTGTACATAGTGTTCTATGTACAATGTGTTTGTTAATATGTGAACAATGGTGTGGGTTACACGGCTGTTTTTTTTAAGTTTAGTGATTTCTTATACTTCACTTATCATGTAACTGTTATTGTCCCTATACATAAATACCTGTCGGCCTGTATCCTAGTGATATAATATTATCATCGTAAACTTGTGCTATACAGACGTTTGTAAAATTGTCACGTGTCGTGTTTGCTAGATGTACGGGTACTGTAGCCCGGGTGAACATAAGCGTTTTATTAGACGTTATAGCAATCTCGTGGGTATCATACAACGTGACATGTCGGAACGAATAACCGGCTTTTGTTATTGCTTCTGGGTGTTATTTTTAGAATAGCCTCTGTTATGTTATTGTTTTGTTAAAGATAGAAATATAGTCTCTGAGATTACTTATAAATCTAGGTGGCAGTAAGGTGGATGTAGTGATATAAATGTAACTAGATGATGTACCAAATAAATCCTCGAAGTGGACTAGGCAGATAATGATTTATATAACTTAAAGAATATAGATAATAATAATATATTACTATTGTTAGGTTTTGAAATTAAATTAAATTATAACCATAGTAATTTTTAGTCGAGTATCGACTATTTGAAGTTGACACTTGACACACGGCCATCACTATTTTTCAAACGAACGTCACTTAGTGAATTACGGTTAAGGACTCTGCCTATTCTGCTCGGGCTCAGCATCGAGGACGGACGAGTTGTATGGTGTACCAAGGTAAATAATTATATCCTACAACAATCAATATGAGTTTTATTTTACTATATAGGTACAAATGTATCCTAAGAGTTCTAAAGAATGAACGACACGACCCTAATTCCCAACGTAAAAATAAATAGCAACAACAATTCCCAATTTTTCAATGTCGAAGACAATTGCTCTACAAAAATTGACCGAATTGCGAGTACGCTTAAAAATCCAACAAAATTCCATGGAGGATTGTAGGGAATACCAACCAGTCTGTCTCGAGCCCAATCTAATAACATTGTACATCAACTATATGAAAATAAAATGGCGGCCGACAGTTTCTCGCTGCGAGTATTAAACGAGGTGTAGGTAATACAATTTCCTTTATTTAAACTAAGTTGGAGTGCTGTCAGGGTCTTTGAAGGTGAATTTAAGTGAATGTAGGTGAAGTACTTGTGATTTGTGCTTAATGTTGAGCTTGACTGGCCTGTTGATCTAGTGGTTAGTGGCCCTGACTGCTACAACGTAGGTCGTGGGTTCGATCCTCACCTAGGGCAAATGTTTGTGTGATGAGAACGATCATTTGTTCTGTGTCTGGTACGTTTATCAGTTGATTTAACCATGCCAGTTTTAAATAGCTAGGTCGATCAATGCTCTATTTACTAATTAAAAAAAAGCCTTTGTAATGCGATACAGATAGAAATATTACATTATTTTTATGAAAATCAAAATGTTTTTATTTCAAGTAGGCACTTTTAAAACGTACTGACTTTAGTTGCGGGTTCCAAAGTGTCATTCATATAGAGAAAAAACGGCCAAAAACTACATAAGCAATTTACATAAACATATTTGAAAACATTATCAAGATTGATATTAAAATTAGATCACTCTTTTCGGCCCCTAAAAATGTGCGGCTAAATTTTCATTTTTATTGTTTGTCATTACAAATTTTATCAAACAGAGTGTCCGAAAAACGCTGGCTCACTTAAACTGATGAAATATTCGTTTCACAGCTAATTGCGATATTTTGTATGAAAACGTCACACCTTTTATCCATAGAGCACGCACCATGCACAGTAACGTATCATGTGATTTAATTATAATTTCTAAGTATTTTTTTTTAATTCTACTTTTGGGAATATATCTATGGTGTCCGTGGTGTGGTGTCCGGATATAAAGAATAGCACCACCCCATATCCTCCACTGGGTGTCGTAAAAGGAGACTAATGGACCTTAAGACCCAGTGCACTGTACCAAGCACCTTGGGTCACCCGAATGGTGGCGGGTAAACAACCAACAATCGCATTCCCAAAGAGGGTTAGTGTCAGGCAGGCGGCCGACTATAAAACCATAGCCAAAACTTTAAGCAACATGCCTAGAGGACGTGTTGCGCCGACCCCAAGTAAAAATTGGGATAAGGGCAGGGGCATGATGATGATGATGATTTTGGGAATATATCTATATTGGAAAAATGTCTCTTGTTTAATGGAATAGTTCATACTTTTTCTGTATAGTATAATAGTGATATAGTTTGATTTAAAGTTAAATGGATCTATTATAGTTGTAAGAAATCAATTAGAAAGGTAAATGGCAATATGGAAGCAAGAAATTATCGAAAGTAAAAAAGAAATCAGAGGAGTTACAGGCTTGTCTGCCGATGTGCGTGATGAATTACCGATCAGCGAGACATTTTGCGGTGGTTTATGTATAGTCTAACACTTCGCACTTCCTCCTTCGAGGAGGTGGATGTCCATAAGGATTCCGCCGACTTAAAGAAAAAACAAACGAAAGGTTTGTGTACCAATAAATTTAGTAGTTGTACTTGAAGGGGAGATCCAGCTAATATCATCAAAATAGTACCTCATATTGTAGGTACAGATTGATACCACTTAAGTAGACATAGAAGATGATACCTCTAAGGGTAGAGCAGCTATTGTATAGAGGCTGTAGCTGAATAGTGCTGTACTGTGAACTGTTTACGTGCAGAGGTCTCTCCAAGTATCCTTTGACAGCGGTACACTACGAAATAAGTTTATCCATTTGGGATTAGAAACAAGATGGCGGTAGGGTTGTCACATCGATTCTTTTGAGAGGTTTACAAGTACGTCAGGTATTATAACTTTTGTCGAAATTATGTTACGTTCTAATTTATTCAGAATGAGCCATATACAAGGGGACCCATAAATAAAACCCCTGAAACGGACCCGTGATATTGAGAGTAATAAGACCAATTAAGCACAGACAAAATCTATTAAATACATTTTTTTTGCCTTCGCCATCACAAACACAATAAACGAAACAAGAACTCTGTATTCAGGCTTACCATTGTCATGTAATATTTAGAAGAAACAAAGTAATAAATAGATCAAAAACTACAAAGTTTCAACCCTACAAGTCACAGAGGGACCGCGTTGAACATGCGTGCGATAGCCGACGAGTGGCGACCTCTATCAAAAGATATCCGATTGCGCCGCCCGTCGCCCGCACCGACACCGCACCGACAGCCCCAACACTGATTTAACTAAACTCGATTTGTAGTGTTGCTGCAGAGGTGAGCCTTACTTTGTTTACCTATCGGCTATCGATGAACCTCATATTTTGTGAATCATGTGTTGTTATTTTTTTGATAAGTCTTCTAAATTTGTAACTGAATTAAAGCTAAATGAGAATAGGATATCCAATTAAGGGCCGAGACTTAAAAAATACAAAGTAATAAATAGATCAAATCTACAAAGTTTCAACCCTACTAGTCTCAGAGGGACTCCGTTGAACACGCGTGCGATAGCCGGCGAGTGGCGACCTCTATCAAAAGATATCGGATTGCGCCGCCCGTCGCCCGCACCGACCGCTCCAACACTGATTTAACTAAACTCGATTTGTAGTGTTGCTTCAGAGATGAGCCTTACTTTGTTTACCTATTGGCTATTGAAGAACTTCATATTTTGTGAATTTTTGTGTTATTTTTTTGATGTGACTTCTTAATTTGTAACTGAATTAAAGTTAGAATGAGAATAGGATATCTAATTAAGGGCCGATACTTAAAAATTTTAAACTATAGCATTTGCCCGCGCGGATGACGGTTATAACTACAAATCATTAACCTTTTTTTTCGGAGTCGGATAAAAAACCTATTATGCCACTAAGCTATTCGTGCAGTCAAATATATGTCCCTTGCAATGATATGTGAATCAGCTGGTAATATCCGATGACGTCACGATACCGTTGAAGCAGCGTCTGTGTATGACATATTGATAGAGTACCAATTTAATAGATATATTAAAGTAAGGTAGCCTCGAATGCGGCTTTTTTGATCGGAACATAAGAAGTTTGAGTATAATATTGTTATCTGCAAATAAATTAATTTTAAGAGAAAAACTGACTTTAAAACCAACAATATCACACAATGACAACTAGGTATATAATATCATATCAGCTAGATACTGATTGACGTCGGTGCCAAGCCAGCAAGTTTAATTATTCCCAAGTGTATGCTTACTTAGGATTTGACATTGTACCGACGAATTTAGAAACCTCCTTCTATTTTTGAAGTTGGTTGAAAAATGTGTCTTATTCACGAGTTGATTTGGACATAAGTTAGTCCCGTTTCCCGATTTTTACCTCATTTAATACTAGCGATCTGCCCTGGCTGTGCACTGGTGCATTCAAACGGGTGCTTGACACATTACGACTTGAAATAATCACATCAAATCTATCAGCATACACAGGGACAACTGGACAATGCAACTTTGTTTAAAACTATGTAGTGTAGAGTCACACATAGTCGAAAGTTAAAACAAGCATGTTTACACGTGCATAGAAACTTGTATGTCCGGCCAGACCCCGCCAATCGTGTAACGCGCGAACAAATTATCGATTTATGCACAACTTTTAATTGAGAAAGTTGACAGCCGCTTGACGTTCAATTTTGTTATCGTGTATACTTCGGCCCGTTTGCCCCGATTTTCTTTCGTGAAATATGCAAAGTTTATTTCTTTTTGATCGCACATTTCAGAAATTGCTTCTAAAATATCAACATGAGAGTGGTCAATGGTGTCCTTAAAAGCATTCTATCAGGTGAGTAAGGGTGGTAAGAGTGTTTTTTCCTGCGTGAAATGAAGTGGAACGGACCATGACTCGCCCAATTTATCACCTCTCCGCATCAGTGGAAACAGTATAAAAATATATCGATTCTGTTTGGCGAATCTATAGTCCGCATGTTCCACTTCACCGTAGGAGGCAGTCAGGTACTTATATTACGGTTTACCCCTCGAATATTTATCGAAGATGCCCGACTGTTTCAGGCCAAACCGAAGTTTTTAATCATGAGCTGACGCGGCGGTGGGGTCACGAGTCGAAGACCGTCAATTGCAAGTTACAATCTCTCTCCTAACCTACAAAATTACTCCTAAATCACACGCCATAAATAAAATAACCCACAACACTTGTGTTTTATTCGCTCCTGTTTTGATAATCATGATTGAAGCGGGTCCCCGTGCCCATGGGCTGCGACACCTGTCGCGTTTGATACACAAATGGTCGCCCGCGAGAAGGGTTTGTGTTCTTCTAATGGACTCGCTTAGATTACACCAATTTATTGTCTAGTAGCGAAAACCAGGAAATGTTATAAAGTATGATGTATCTGAATACATTTAGTACATGTGATATCAATCTGAAGGTAGGTACTATGAAATTTCTAGCTGAGCTAAGAAAGTTATAATCAATAAAACATGCTAACTGTTGCGCAGCGATCCACACGAATCTCGGTTATAGCAGCAAAAACATAACCCCCTTCTGACCCTCTCTGTTAAAAAGTAGCCTATGATAATCCAGTGTGACAACTGACAACTCCATTACAAACAATCATCCATTCGTCTACACATACATGCATCCACAAATTTTCATTTATTTATAATATTAATAAAATAACAACGGCAACGTTTCAAACTTATCAGTCTATGTATATTTAAATTAAACATGCCTACTATTATTATAGATAATAATTTCAAATAATCGTATAGTTTCACATAAATACCTATTTGTACAGGCATATCAGCAGCATTATGCCGCATCAATGTATTACACGCTGTCATCCGTATTTGAATGGTTAATTTATTATCTATCTGTTGGCGGCTCAAATATACGAATTTATGGTAACGATAATTCAATGTAGGTACTTAATTAACATATCGGCTGATTATAAATTTCAATTGATTCGCCATATTTCATTCCGTAGTAGGTAGGTACTGTAAAGTAAAATCAATAATTGAATTAACTAAGTACCTATGTAGTTCGTGTGGCTATATTTTTGACACAAACAAAACCGGGGTTGATTTTCGCTTGTTTGTAATAATTTTGATACCAGATTTTATCTAAAAGAAGACGAGCGTAACGCTTAAATTAATTATTGTGTAAAAAATTGAGTGTTGAAAACATTTTCCGCTAAACATGATAAAAATTAAAAGACAAACTCAATTACCCATCCAATATTAGCTATAGCCATTACTGGGGGAACATTTTCCTAATGACCTATTTTCGTTACGGGGTCAATTAATTAATCGCCTAGTTTCGATGATACGTGGACACGTTGTGGAAAGATTTCACTAGATCATAATTATCATGTTACGACGAGGAATATTGTCGGTAATAGAACGGAAAATAAAATTAGACGCCATACTCATTGAGGATTCCTTTGCCCGCATTATATGTTTGAATATTAAGTTAGGTAATGAAGGCAAAATTAAAGATTTCATTAGTAAATGTACGTTACTTAAAACGTATGAAAATAAAATTAAATTGGTAAGTGTAAATACCTATATAGACCTGCTTACAGCACTATGGTTAACTAGAAAATGTTTAAATACTTACTCATGGTTTTTACCTACTTGCCCTTAAGTTAAATCTAAAAGCGTCTATAACAAATAATCGTATCGAAGTAACACAGTTCCTGCCATCTTTTGGACTAAGCGCGATAACTTCAAATAAGGGTAACTGGCTGGGCTCGGGTCGACGCAAGTGAATAACTTTAGTCGTTGATGTTATCAGCTTATGCCACATAGTTCCATCAACTGAGCCAGATGTCTCTTTTTTTGTTTCAATGCATGATTGATTTTACTTTTTAGCAATATGAAATACCATATTGTAAAATTGCATTGTAAAGTTTTCAGTGTACTTGAAAATGTATAACCTGTGACAATACTGAATGTTCAATTATAAAATTGCAACCCCAACTTTAGTTTAATGTCACTCGTGTAGCAACATTGAGCTTACGAGTTGTAATGACGTCAATGAAAATGTCATTTTCTTTGTGACGTCTCCTTAACTTTCAGGCTTTTTCATGAAGAGTTATATGTTTTCTGTACAGTAATTCTTTACAACAAAAACTAAAAATGGACGGAGTAAACGAATACGAAGAAAATGAATACCCTATTTGGCAAGAACCTCGGTGCGAGCCCTTGGGAGCGCCCAAGGAAATTCTATGCGACGAAAACTCTCAGGAACAAGCTCAAGGAGACAGGCTTCATGCATTAGAAGAAGAGCAAGAGATACTATCATCGTCTGTGTTTTCCTTAACCTCACATCTGGCCCAAGTTGAGTTTCGCTTACGACAAATTTTGAAAGCCCCGCCGGAGGAGAAAGATGTTATGTTAAAAGCTCTCGAAGAGTTTACATCTCGTGGTGTTTCTGATACGAGGACTGCCCCTCAGGGTAGCTCTGGTGATACGTCGTGCAGTGAATGTGTAGAATTAGAACGCAAAATTAAAAAACAGCGCACAAAACAAGCGCACTTCATAGAGAGGCTAAAAACTCAATTAAAAGAGCTAGAGCGATTTGCTGCTAATCCGACGTCGACCGCAACTGATAGTAAACATCGAACATTAATTGATCATTTAAAAAGTGAAATAGACCAGAATTTAGAAGAAGGATGTCATCAGCCATTAACTGCAGAAGAACTGAGGCATCAGATCAACTGTGCAGTCCGTCAGTATGCTGACAGGCAACTATCCAAAGATGAAATTATAAGTAAACTGCAAGCTCACATAGAGGATATGCAGAAATTCATCAAAATTATGAAAAATGAAGAACTAAAAAACAAAAAACCAGTACCTGAAGCTAAGAATATTGGGAAATCTGAAAAGTTTGAGAAAACCTATAACCGAAGTAAAAGTAATGATGATTTAAGAGCTGAAACTATCAACCTAATGAGGAAGGCATCTACTTTAATACAGATTTTTACTGTATCACAGTTTGGTTGCTCTCCAAATTCTAACAGGAAGTATGAAGGCAAATCATCAACTATAGTTACACATTGGGGGAACTTGAGAGCAAGGCTTGAGATGTCAGTGGATGGTGTACTACATTTAGTGTCCAGAGAGAGAGCTTCTCACACTATGATAGATAATTATGACAGTGAGTCAGAGGAAGGTGCAATTATCATTAATGATGCTCCCCTCACAACAGCTGTAAGGAGACATTTAGCTGTCAATCTGCGAGACCTGCTGCATCATGGGCTGACAGGGCCTGAGTCAAGCTCCCTTGTCCCCATTATAGGGTGTTTTCCTGTAAGAAGATCATCCACTTCCCGAGCTACACATATCTGGGAGCTAATCCTCCGTTACTATGAGCTTAATGATGGAGATCGGTTTAACTCTACACCAGCAAGAAAATTAAGTCAAAGCTTTAACCTAGATATTGTTGGAGGAACTGCTATTACTAATAAACAAAGTTTGTTGAGTGCTATCGGCAGTATTGTGGCATCTCACACACCATACAAAAGGAGCTATGATGCCCATTTCAAAGCATTTGTTTGTGCAGCTTTGAACTCTCATAAACTTGTGATTTGGTTAAATATCATTCTAAAAAGCAGGTCTTTGATAGATGCTTATTATTCTTCAACAAGTTATGTTGTGAACACAGGTTTCCAAGATGCTCTGCAAAGTTTAGACCGTTTAACTCCATATAATTTTGAATTACCTGTCGACCTTGCTGTAAAACAATTCCAAAATATCAAAGATGTATTTATGTAGATAAGTATTTTTTTAAGAGTACCGTTTTATACATAATGTATGTACACTGTTTTTGAATGTGGTAAGAGGCCATGGTGTATCTATGGTACAAAAAAAATAACAAGAAATAAAACACATTTTTGTTACACAAGTTGATCAAAGTGGCTGTAACATTTTGGTAACAGATTTGTTTCGAGTTGAATATTTTTATCTTACTGTAAATCTTGAATATCAAGAACTTTCAATAATTAAGCATTTAATAAAATAACATTCCCATAACAATTAGCTAAAAATACCATAGCATCTTGCCTCATTCTAGAAAGCAGGCTTATGATGCCTTCCATAATATCAAATCGTGCTCTATGCATTTATTTTAGTCTAAATCTAGTCCAATTATAATCTGAATTAGTCTTATTCCACTTATTAAGGTAAATTTTAATTGTATATTCATTCTTAGTGTTAAATAAGTTAATATTTGAAAAGACAACCATACAGTTGCAGGGAATCGATCTGAGTTACATTGTGAATGTTCTGTGCATTAGCTTTAAATAAACGAATGAGATAATGATGACTGTTTAACCTATCGTAACGAAGATTCAAGCTGTATGACAGGGTTTAATGTATAGGTAATCAATATCTATGTTGGAATGTGGTCACTATTTTTAAAATATCAAAAGAAAATAAGATAACCCAGTGCCCTGTTTTTGGTACTTCGATTCTTTGTACCATAAGAAAGCCATATGTAATTATCACATGTAACTTACAACAATGTGTAATCCTGCAGCAAAAAACCTTAAATAATCAAAATACATTCCAAAGGGATCTCGCACGATCGAATCTATTGAGACAAAATTAATATTATGGAAATATGAACAAAACCAAAGATAATGTTGTATTATTTGTGTATATGTTGTTATCATTAAATCTAATTATAATGTAGTTGAAGCATTAATATTGACTTTCATTTCCTTTCTAGATCTGTCAGGTACCTATTACTATACTATACTGAAGATGCTTGCGATTTAACAGCAAATTATATATGATAATAAATTAAATTATCATTGTCACATCGGCCAAATTTCGGTAATAAGTCGAATAAAAAATCTATTTATTCAAGATAGGTTACTAAGTAGCACTTTTTGGACGTAAATAAAATAGACAGCACTCCATATCGCACACCTTTGTGTGGTGTGCAATATGGAGTGCTGTCTATTTTATTTAGCGGTGAAAGCACCGCTTTCTGGGCTCTAGCTGTGGAGACGAAACGGCGCAACAAACTTCTCAACACAGCATATTGTTACTCTTCTTATAATAAAAAACACATCGAATAAACATGATCAAAGGAGGAGTGCTTAGGGATGACAGAGGACGACTATTATAAAATACTTGTTATGAACGACCCCTTCAGAGTATAATGACCAAAAAGCAAAATGAGCACTAGAATCAAAATGTTTAATATGCAAGACCTATCACAATGTATTGTGTATTGTATACTACTTAACAAACGCAGAACGGCTAGAACAATCTTGATAAAATTTTAAGTTAATTGACTGCGTCAGAGGAGGCGTATAGTATTATTTTGCTGCTATAGTAACCGACATTCGTGCGGGCGAAATCTTGTATAACAGCTAGCTATTATTTGCTCGATATTTTAAAGTAATACATTCCGGAACAATTCAACAAAACAGAAGTTGGACAAGATTTTTATTTTCTCCACTCTCCATGTTTATGATAACTATCAGCGTAAATTGCTCGCCGTGTTAAAATGTGTTAAATTATTTGTGTAGGTATGATTTTGTATAACAAATAAAACAAATGTTAATTCGAACCTCATTTATATTACGAAAAAAACGTACTTCAAAACCAATTTCAAAATCGGGCCTGATATATAAATGTGTTCTCTAACAAGTGGAGCAACTGTTATCACAGTCCATGGGGTAAACAATATAAATAATATATTTTACTACAACAGACAAAACAGTTCAACAGACGTAAAACAAGAGCGTGTAACATAAATGCGAGTCACTATTTCGTAAATTTAATGACACTATGTTGTTATTAGAATAAATATTTGATATTTGCTTGTTATGATTTGCGTCAAACTAAGTTTACCACGGAATTTAACAAGTAAATAAAACACAATGATTCTAATCCCAACATGTAGATGTTCTTGATTAGTTCCTTGTTGTTGGGTAGGTTCATTTACTTGGGTCCCAGCATGTTCTCTGGCTTTACCCATTGGTCGAACTGTTCGGCTGTTAGGATTCCTAGCTTGATAGCGGTGTCTTTTAGATTGCCACCTTCTTTGTGAGCTGTCTTGGCGATTAGGGCAGCCTGGAAAGAAGATTAAAACATATATTATATTCAATCAAATGTACAATCTCGCAGAAATATTCGTAATATTATAAAAATATGTGGTATAATATATTTGGTAGCAGAGTAGTAACAGCCTGACCACACAGATCACTCGACGAATTTTCTGTACGTTTCAACAACTGGCGGGGATAAAGTTAATGTCAATGCGAAACTCAAAACACTTGAATGTCAGTTGGCCAAAATTACCTACTGTTTATTTTTGCCTCATAGACGTAAACGTCCATAAGGCAAAATAAACAGTAGGTAAATTCACACTTCAGGCATAGATGCCTCCAGAGCCTGCCCCGGGGCTGCGTGTTCGTGAGAGTTACGGTGACCCCGGCACCCAAAGGGCTCCAGAAGGAACATAGTGGGTTTTAGTCAGTAAAAGTCTGACACTCCCTCCCGATGCACGCACAGCGGGCGGGGTCATTTGACGATTTCCCAAAAAAATGCATAGATGCCTGTGTGCGTGTGTGTGTTTAACAACTGCCTGCTAGGCTTTGACATTTTCAAACACGGGCACTGTACATAACTACTATTATTATCAACTTAATTAAAACCATTTATCTTTTATCTGTCTGTAAACCTATGTGTGCCAGGCTATAATATTACTAATGGACGTAATCTTACCTTATCGTAACCAATGTGCGGGTTAAGCGCAGTGACCAACATAAGGGACTCGCGCATAATCTTCGAGATCGTCGCGGTGTTGGCCTTGATGCCTTCCGCGCAGTTCTTGTTGAATGCTTGACATCCGTCACCTGTGTAATTTTATGTCATAAGTGTGTGACTCCAAAGTATTTAAAGGGTCTAGACAAAGTTGCGTAAGATAAGTAGTCACAAATAATAAATAAATATCTTGGGACAATATCCACACACGGCCATCTGATCCCAAGCTAAGCAGAGTTTGTGTTATGGTAATCAGACAGCTGATAAACATAAACATACTTATGTATTTCTAAATATATACATATTATAGATAAATTACACCCAGACACAGAACAAATGATCGTGCTCATCACAAAAACATTTGTCCTGAGTGGGAATCGAACCCACGACCTCCAGCTTAGCAGTCAGGGTCACTAACCACTAGACCAAGAGGCCCGTCCGTCAAATGAAAAACTATAGTGTATAAGTAACATACCAAGAAGTCTGATGGAGCGCAGCACGTTGGCGACCATCATGGTCTTGAACACGTTGAGCTCGAAGTGTCCGTTGCTGCCGCCGATGCTGCAGGCCACGTGGTTGCCCATCACCTGCGCCGCGATCATCGTCAGCGCCTCGCACTGTGTGGGGTTCACTTTGCCTGTAGTACACACACAACACATTATTACAACGTGAATATATTTTTTTTTAATTTCAAATTTTACATGCCAAAAACTATTTATATTATTTTATACAAAATTTTTCATTGTGTGCTATGGTCAAAAGGCCTGGTAAAAGATTTTCGTTTTTGGACATTTACAAATATTAAAAGTCAAATAAATCTGAAGAAAAAATATATACGACGAGTGTTTACACCTCTAACCATTCCTCTCTGTTTAGAGAAGAATGTCAAAATCTGCTGGCACAAGCTTCCTCAAAGCGATCTGGCTCTTTCTTCTAAAGGCCAGTCCAGACCCTGAACGTTTTTTTTACTTATTGTCTGTATATAACGTTATTGTCTGGACTTTAAAAGAGGCGATGACCCCTGAGTTTGTTTCGACGTTTGTTCTCAGGGTAGCCAGTTAGGAAATGTCGATTCCAGCGAGCTTATATTTAAGAAGATGACATGTAAAAGTGATACAATTTATCCTATTTGCAGACTAAACGATTTGAATTTGAATGGTTAGAGGTAGCGCAAGACAGAACCGTGGAAGGATTTGATGGGATACCATAGGCTTAGTGAAAAAAAAAAACAGGTGCCCACTAACCAGGCATGATGGATGAGCCGGGCTCGTTCTCGGGCAGCATGAGCTCGCCGAGCCCGCAGCGCGGCCCGGAGGCCAGCAGGCGGATGTCGTTGACGACCTTCATGAGGGACACGGCCACGGTGTTGAGCGCGCCCGACACCTCCACCATCGAGTCGTGGCACGCCAGCGCCTCGAACTTGTTGGGCGCCGTCTCGAACGGAATACCTGAGCAACGGGAAACAACATGTTATGGTATGTACCTAAGTTTTGCACTTATCAAATATACATAGTGTAAAACAAATGCACTGTCAGCGTCTCTATGACATGACAGTTAACTTGTAAACACGTGGTCATGATTATATTCTTTAGATGATAAACAAAACATTAAACAGGCAGAGTATTATTTTATTTATACAACCAAATACACTGCAATTGAAGTAATATCGGTTATTAAATTATTGTCAACATTGAAAAATTTAATAATTAAGACAGATTACAACAGTTGTGACCAAAATAGAATTAAATAACATTTTGAAAGGAAGAACAAGCAAGTACGTTTGAAATTGAGGCGTATAGGTATACATATACAACCTACAAGATATTTTGATAAAAATAGTAAGGTCTGTCGTCTGTCCGAGAAAACTTTTAAACGTTTTGTCAATGTGTGCGTGATAAAAATGACTTAGTTTTAAGTGCGCTATAATGCGTAAAAATGTACCTAATTAAGCCGTTATATACTTATTCAAAGAATATTATACACATATTTTTGCCATAAAACAAACTAACAAAGATAAACTGCTTTAAGGTTTAAGAGATGATGATGATGATTATGATGTAACGACTTAAAAAAAATTACGCCTGTATTTTATTTACTGTAGTTTCGTGAATTTATATTTGCAGGTCAAGAGGAAAAATACGTATCCAATATTATTCATCAAAGTATCAAACTACACGGCGGAAACTGAGAAAAAAAATTGACATCATTCGTATTGTGCAAAGTTGCTACGATATAGCCAGTAAGAGACCCCCCACACTAGCACTTTTCGAGCGTCGTCGTCGTGCCAGCGTCCGCGCGACGTCGACGCCGCGGCGACGGCGGCGTCAGTTCAACGTTTCGTGTGAACAACAATGGCGACGCGTAGCCAGCGCCGCGCACCCTCGGCGTTCGGCAGACGGCCAGCGCTGGTGTCGCGTCACCGCGGCGTCGACGTTGCGCGGACGCTGGCACGACGACGACGCTCGAAAGACGCTAGTGTGAGGGGCCTGTTAATGCTAAGGCTATGTACCGGTGATGGAAGCTATCTCCGCGGCGCACTTCTCAGCGAAGCCGATGCGCGTGTTGAGTCCGGTGCCGACGGCCGTGCCGCCCAGCGCCAGGTAGTGCAGGCGCGGCAGCGTGGAGCACACGCGCTCGATAATGCTAAGGCTATGTACCGGTGATGGAAGCTATCTCCGCGGCGCACTTCTCAGCGAAGCCGATGCGCGTGTTGAGTCCGGTGCCGACGGCCGTGCCGCCCAGCGCCAGGTAGTGCAGGCGCGGCAGCGTGGAGCACACGCGCTCGATAATGCTAAGGCTATGTACCGGTGATGGAAGCTATCTCCGCGGCGCACTTCTCAGCGAAGCCGATGCGCGTGTTGAGTCCGGTGCCGACGGCCGTGCCGCCCAGCGCCAGGTAGTGCAGGCGCGGCAGCGTGGAGCACACGCGCTCGATAATGCTAAGGCTATGTACCGGTGATGGAAGCTATCTCCGCGGCGCACTTCTCAGCGAAGCCGATGCGCGTGTTGAGTCCGGTGCCGACGGCCGTGCCGCCCAGCGCCAGGTAGTGCAGGCGCGGCAGCGTGGAGCACACGCGCTCGATAATGCTAAGGCTATGTACCGGTGATGGAAGCTATCTCCGCGGCGCACTTCTCAGCGAAGCCGATGCGCGTGTTGAGTCCGGTGCCGACGGCCGTGCCGCCCAGCGCCAGGTAGTGCAGGCGCGGCAGCGTGGAGCACACGCGCTCGATAATGCTAAGGCTATGTACCGGTGATGGAAGCTATCTCCGCGGCGCACTTCTCAGCGAAGCCGATGCGCGTGTTGAGTCCGGTGCCGACGGCCGTGCCGCCCAGCGCCAGGTAGTGCAGGCGCGGCAGCGTGGAGCACACGCGCTCGATAATGCTAAGGCTATGTACCGGTGATGGAAGCTATCTCCGCGGCGCACTTCTCAGCGAAGCCGATGCGCGTGTTGAGTCCGGTGCCGACGGCCGTGCCGCCCAGCGCCAGGTAGTGCAGGCGCGGCAGCGTGGAGCACACGCGCTCGATAATGCTAAGGCTATGTACCGGTGATGGAAGCTATCTCCGCGGCGCACTTCTCAGCGAAGCCGATGCGCGTGTTGAGTCCGGTGCCGACGGCCGTGCCGCCCAGCGCCAGGTAGTGCAGGCGCGGCAGCGTGGAGCACACGCGCTCGATAATGCTAAGGCTATGTACCGGTGATGGAAGCTATCTCCGCGGCGCACTTCTCAGCGAAGCCGATGCGCGTGTTGAGTCCGGTGCCGACGGCCGTGCCGCCCAGCGCCAGGTAGTGCAGGCGCGGCAGCGTGGAGCACACGCGCTCGATAATGCTAAGGCTATGTACCGGTGATGGAAGCTATCTCCGCGGCGCACTTCTCAGCGAAGCCGATGCGCGTGTTGAGTCCGGTGCCGACGGCCGTGCCGCCCAGCGCCAGGTAGTGCAGGCGCGGCAGCGTGGAGCACACGCGCTCGATAATGCTAAGGCTATGTACCGGTGATGGAAGCTATCTCCGCGGCGCACTTCTCAGCGAAGCCGATGCGCGTGTTGAGTCCGGTGCCGACGGCCGTGCCGCCCAGCGCCAGGTAGTGCAGGCGCGGCAGCGTGGAGCACACGCGCTCGATAATGCTAAGGCTATGTACCGGTGATGGAAGCTATCTCCGCGGCGCACTTCTCAGCGAAGCCGATGCGCGTGTTGAGTCCGGTGCCGACGGCCGTGCCGCCCAGCGCCAGGTAGTGCAGGCGCGGCAGCGTGGAGCACACGCGCTCGATAATGCTAAGGCTATGTACCGGTGATGGAAGCTATCTCCGCGGCGCACTTCTCAGCGAAGCCGATGCGCGTGTTGAGTCCGGTGCCGACGGCCGTGCCGCCCAGCGCCAGGTAGTGCAGGCGCGGCAGCGTGGAGCACACGCGCTCGATAATGCTAAGGCTATGTACCGGTGATGGAAGCTATCTCCGCGGCGCACTTCTCAGCGAAGCCGATGCGCGTGTTGAGTCCGGTGCCGACGGCCGTGCCGCCCAGCGCCAGGTAGTGCAGGCGCGGCAGCGTGGAGCACACGCGCTCGATAATGCTAAGGCTATGTACCGGTGATGGAAGCTATCTCCGCGGCGCACTTCTCAGCGAAGCCGATGCGCGTGTTGAGTCCGGTGCCGACGGCCGTGCCGCCCAGCGCCAGGTAGTGCAGGCGCGGCAGCGTGGAGCACACGCGCTCGATAATGCTAAGGCTATGTACCGGTGATGGAAGCTATCTCCGCGGCGCACTTCTCAGCGAAGCCGATGCGCGTGTTGAGTCCGGTGCCGACGGCCGTGCCGCCCAGCGCCAGGTAGTGCAGGCGCGGCAGCGTGGAGCACACGCGCTCGATAATGCTAAGGCTATGTACCGGTGATGGAAGCTATCTCCGCGGCGCACTTCTCAGCGAAGCCGATGCGCGTGTTGAGTCCGGTGCCGACGGCCGTGCCGCCCAGCGCCAGGTAGTGCAGGCGCGGCAGCGTGGAGCACACGCGCTCGATAATGCTAAGGCTATGTACCGGTGATGGAAGCTATCTCCGCGGCGCACTTCTCAGCGAAGCCGATGCGCGTGTTGAGTCCGGTGCCGACGGCCGTGCCGCCCAGCGCCAGGTAGTGCAGGCGCGGCAGCGTGGAGCACACGCGCTCGATAATGCTAAGGCTATGTACCGGTGATGGAAGCTATCTCCGCGGCGCACTTCTCAGCGAAGCCGATGCGCGTGTTGAGTCCGGTGCCGACGGCCGTGCCGCCCAGCGCCAGGTAGTGCAGGCGCGGCAGCGTGGAGCACACGCGCTCGATAATGCTAAGGCTATGTACCGGTGATGGAAGCTATCTCCGCGGCGCACTTCTCAGCGAAGCCGATGCGCGTGTTGAGTCCGGTGCCGACGGCCGTGCCGCCCAGCGCCAGGTAGTGCAGGCGCGGCAGCGTGGAGCACACGCGCTCGATAATGCTAAGGCTATGTACCGGTGATGGAAGCTATCTCCGCGGCGCACTTCTCAGCGAAGCCGATGCGCGTGTTGAGTCCGGTGCCGACGGCCGTGCCGCCCAGCGCCAGGTAGTGCAGGCGCGGCAGCGTGGAGCACACGCGCTCGATAATGCTAAGGCTATGTACCGGTGATGGAAGCTATCTCCGCGGCGCACTTCTCAGCGAAGCCGATGCGCGTGTTGAGTCCGGTGCCGACGGCCGTGCCGCCCAGCGCCAGGTAGTGCAGGCGCGGCAGCGTGGAGCACACGCGCTCGATAATGCTAAGGCTATGTACCGGTGATGGAAGCTATCTCCGCGGCGCACTTCTCAGCGAAGCCGATGCGCGTGTTGAGTCCGGTGCCGACGGCCGTGCCGCCCAGCGCCAGGTAGTGCAGGCGCGGCAGCGTGGAGCACACGCGCTCGATAATGCTAAGGCTATGTACCGGTGATGGAAGCTATCTCCGCGGCGCACTTCTCAGCGAAGCCGATGCGCGTGTTGAGTCCGGTGCCGACGGCCGTGCCGCCCAGCGCCAGGTAGTGCAGGCGCGGCAGCGTGGAGCACACGCGCTCGATAATGCTAAGGCTATGTACCGGTGATGGAAGCTATCTCCGCGGCGCACTTCTCAGCGAAGCCGATGCGCGTGTTGAGTCCGGTGCCGACGGCCGTGCCGCCCAGCGCCAGGTAGTGCAGGCGCGGCAGCGTGGAGCACACGCGCTCGATGCCGAACGTCAGCTGCGCCGCGTACCCGCTGAACTCCTGCCCTAGCGTCAGCGGCACCGCGTCCATCAAGTGCGTCCTACACACACAAACACACGAGTTAACACAACGCCACACTCACGCCTCCACGTGCCTAGCGAATACCGGCCCGTTCTGATACCAGTCACAACATCACACACTACTTAACACTCACACCTCCACGTGCCTAGCGAATACCGGCCCATTCTGATACCGGTCACAACACCACACACTACTTAACACTCGCACCTCCATGTGCCTAGCGAATACCGGCCCATTCTGATACCGGTCACAACATCACACACTACTTAAGACTCACACCTCCACGTGCCTAGTGAATACCGGCCTATTCTGATACCGGTCACAACATCACACACTACTTAAGAGTCACACCTCCACGTGCCTAGCGAATACCGGCCCATTCTGATACCGGTCACAACATCACACACTACTTAAGACTCACACCTCCACGTGCCTAGCGAATACCGACCCATTCTGATACCGGTCACAACATCACACACTACTTAAGACTCACACCTCCACGTGCCTAGCGAATACCGGCCCATTCTGATACCGGTCACAACATCACACACTACTTAAGACTCACACCTCCACGTGCCTAGCGAATACCGGCCCATTCTGATACCGGTCACAACATCACACACTACTTAAGACTCACACCTCCATGTGCCTAGCGAATACCGGCCCATTCTGATACCGGTCACAACATCACACACTACTTAAGACTCACACCTCCACGTGCCTAGCGAATACCGGCCCATTCTGATACCGGTCACAACATCACACACTACTTAAGACTCACACCTCCACGTGCCTAGCGAATACCGGCCCATTCTGATACCGGTCACAACATCACACACTACTTAAGACTCACACCTCCACGTGCCTAGCGAATACCGGCCCATTCTGATACCGGTCGCAATCGTTGTTTGACACTAAATTTTGTGCCTTGGCTGGGAGCGTAACTTCCATCTCGCTATCATAGTCCGGTTAAGCAGATATAGCCTCCCTCGAGGTTAAACTGGCAGACCTCACCAAAAAAAAAAATAACTGACTGGCCGACTTGAATCAACAAGGATCTAACCTTCCGATCTTGATGATCTTGTCGAACTCCTTGGCCTTGGTCTCCAGGGTGTCCCTTAACGCGACCAGGCCCGGCATGAGCCTGTCCCGCAGCTCCATGGCCACGGACACGTGCATGGCCGTGGGGTATGTGTCGTTGGAACTCTGAGATTTGTTCACGTGGTCGTTGGGATGCACGGGCGTCTTACTGCCCAGCTTGCCGCCTAAGATCTGAATCGCACGGTTGGAAATCACCTGAAAGTAAAGAAATTTGTTTTGTTAGGCTTCAGTTATTGTTACAGGCAATTTTTTGTTTTTGAAAGTAATCGTATAATTTTGGGAGAAAGGTTTAGTAGTTAATATGCTATTACGAAAAATAAATCAAAAATGCTTATTTTCCATAAAAAGGATTCATTCTTGTCGTCCATATGTGGATGGAGTGCAATATGGACTAAGAAAATATCTTTTGGGTTAATTGTACAAAAGCGATTTCAGTAATCTTAGAAATGTTTTTTTTTTCAGTGCTAAGTGTACAACTTGTATGAACAAGAAACACTGCGACACGGATGATAAAAAGATAAGGCTTGGCCTATTACTGAGATATCATCAATGACTCATTCTTAAGCAAATAAAACATTACATTCTACTACTGACGAGTAATTAGGTAATTATACCTAACTTATCCTTCATCTGCGTAACATACATGTATAATTGAACTTGAAATGTGCGTAAAACGTTGAAATTTTTTAACTCTTTATTCATTTTGATTTAGAGACCAAGAGACCGAAGTCCCATGACTATGAATGTTGCAATGTATTCAGCAACAGAACACAATAAATAGTGACATTTAGTGGACAAGACCAGAAGGAGGCACGATTCTCAGTCAGTAGTGAGGAATACCACTAAGAAGAAAGATTCGTTTTGGTTGAGCCCTTTCAAGTGGCGATAGTAGTTTAGGTTTTAGGGGGCTCGTGACGTAACAATAAGCAGAAATAAAATTTATTTTATGTCACTAACGACTTGATCAAATCGACTGTTGCAAAGTAAAGTACCTGTCAATCTCTCAAAGAAAAAAGGCCTTGCAAAATCGTCAGCGCGAGTTCAATTCGTACTAGTCCGGTTTCCAATGTCCACTATAGACAAAGTATATTATTATACTGTGATATAGGTAATAATATGACGCTCTACAGGCGAGGTACTATTTACATTAGCTATAGTCTGGAGTTATTCTCAGCGCGGAAAGATTAGAAATTCTAAGATTAAGTTATATGTATATGTATTTACCTCATTGGCGTTCATGTTGGACTGAGTACCGGATCCAGTCTGCCAGATGACGAGAGGGAAGTGCCCCTCGCGGTACAGCTTGCCGGATATGACGTCATCGCACGCCTGCATAATGGCGTCCGCTATAAAATATTTGTAGGCAAATTACTTTAGCGGCTGCATAAACAATAACTTAGGTAATATTGCTGTGAGTGTAATTTAAAGTTTTTTAGAAATAGTGACAAAACTACATCTATGTCAGTTAACTTATCTTTAAAGACTATTAATCTTTAGATAAAAGGTACCTTAAGCTCAATTAGAAAACTTATGCTACTAAGGTCCAGGTGTGCAATGAAAGTCAATGAACAATACAGATTCAAATAGGTAATGAGTATGAGTTTACACACAAACCCAGGGCACATTTTTTTAACTGGAGAAATCTGGTTACTCGCGAGTCACACAGGGAGCTACAGGATCAAAGAATATTATTTATCCATTCTTACCAATCTTTTTGTCTAGACCGAATTCAACATTGACTTTTGCAGCAGCTTTCTTCAAAATACCGAAGGCGACGATGACGGGGTACTATGAACAAAGGTTTATATTCAATAACTTCATTTTACAATATTCTACAACATTCACACAACTGGTCCGATCTATATTGAGCAAAGCTTGTATTATGAGTACAAGTCAACTGATAATCATACTTATAAATAGATACATACATATTATAGATATATTACACCCAGACACAGAACAAATTATCGTGCTCATCACACAAAGATTTGTCCTGTGGGGATCGAACCTACGACCTCCGGTATAGCAGTCAGGGCCACTAACTACTAGACCAACAGGCCTGTCAAAAATTGCACCAGCATTGATATTACACAGTAGATAGATGATAACTATTAATTACGACTCTGCAAAAGTACTACTGCTATTATAGATTCTGTTGTTCATATTTGTCATGTCAGGTCATAAATTATTACACTGTACACATCATAAACATCACTTTTTCTAGAGGACAAGTAAAATTTTAAAATCGAGATGAAATACTTGAACCATCTGGTGATTATTACTAATCTTATGATAATTTATATGCATATCTTGAAAATCAACAGGATTAAAGACATAAAACTAACTTACTACTTATTAGCTTGTCGAAAAAGATAATGATTGATGTCATATGTACATATGGTAAAATTTATGCGGACAGCGTCACGTATTAAAATCATGTGTTCGATCGGGTATCATCGATAAACTATATTTAGCATTATACTGCAGGATTATAGACTATACCGCATAAAGATAGCGATATTTAAAAAAAGGACAAGTCATTGAACTGTCCATTTTAATTAGCGATGAGAGTGGAATGTTTGAATGGAATCATTATTTCGTGTGCTCGTAATAAGTTTATTGTGTTACGAGCTACGGGGCATCGTAGGTCGCTCATGTTTCATGAAGACAACGGGTACAGAAACATATTACCGTGTCTTCTTACTTGCAGGTATTGAACAATGACACTAGTTATTTACGTCATCAATGGAAGACTATCATCAATCAATAGAAATAAATTGATTTGAAAAGTTAAATATGGGAAGATGGTATATGCCATATGTGAATTGCTTTTAAATAGGCTCGGGCTATTCATTAATTTTTGATATAGGATATTGCTTTCTAGTAAAAGTTATTTATTTTTATGGACAGAAGCAATAATAACATGGAGTACGGGACTTTACCGACACAGAAACGGAATTGCTGATGCATCATTTGTTTTTCATAAAAATATTCTGCTATAACAAGATCAGTTAAAGCTCATTGAGAATCTTAAATAGCAAGCGATATGGTTGACGCAATTCGAAAGAATAATCAAATAATAGTCACGCCGTGGCTATATTCATACATTAAACAAGTAATTGTACTGATAAGGCAATATCAGTATATTGTTAGCAGTAACTTGTGCAACAAACAGTCGTTGGAAAATACTTTATTGTTTAAAGTAGCCTATAGGTATATGTTTGACATACATACCTGTTTAATGGTCAACTATTATACTTATAGACTCAAATGGTATAAATATTAATGTCATAAATTAAATTTTCTATACAACACAACACAAAAATAATTCTATAGGTAATAAAAATATGACTGCAACTATGAGATATTATACAAAATCACGTAAATACTATAAATTGTCCAAGCTAGTACATTCACAAACGTAATGCAAGTCCATTATAATAATAATATGACCTATTACTTTCATATTCACAGTATTTTGTTAGGGTAGTACATTCACGAACAAAATGAATCCATCCAATCCATTATTTTACCTATCACTTTCTTGTGCTCATTTTTTGTTGGTTCAGGTTTACTTTTGGTTCTAATTGCATTGTTAAGCTTTAAAAAGTAGTACAAACTCACCGGCATGCGCTCTTCAATACCTCCAATGGGAAAGTTCATGACGGACCTGACCGTCTGGGCACCGTACAGTCTGTCGTCCGGCACCTCCAACTCTCCCATCGTATCTTTTTCTTTCCGCTGTAACGTAAAATGTTATGATTAGTAATAATAAAACCCCACAGAATAAAGAATAGAGTCGCATCTACAATATGATAATAATAAAACCAAGAATCAGCGTTTGTTAGAACGTTTTGACCGATCAATCGGGGCTAGATATTTTATACATTACTTTCGTAATTATCGGATAGTGTTCCGATACCGATGTCGTATGGGATGATGTAAAAATGTTCCAACGGCATATTTTTATGTTTAAATTTTAATTTGTTTAGGCTCTAGGTAAAACTTAGGTAATCTTGATGAAACTTAAAACAGGAGCACATATAATTTATAATTGTATATCACTGATTGTTAGGCTTAAGAGTGTATTGATAGAAACAAACTGAATCAGCTGTAGGCGTCCAGAACAATCACAAATATTTATTTATTAAAATTAGCATTACTATATGTTAACAATTCTATATTTTTAACTTAATATCATATTTGGATAAGGTCACAGTATCAACAAACGCACACGTAACACCTCTCACCATTTTCACTGGTTTCCCATCGGGGTTCATACATAATGTACACGCCATTCTGTTTTATATTATTACGTAGCCTAAATGTACAAAAGTATAAATAACATCACAAAAATAACCACACGAATAAAAAAATACAGAAATAACGAAAATGTTGATCACTGAATCTTATACCCGAAGTGACAGCCCAAGTGTCAAAATTTCAGATGTCTCATTTTCAATTATGGAACTCCAGCTTTTTTTTTTTAAAGACGACGAAAACAGGTGGGTATTAAAAAGGTTATAACGAAATAACGCAAAGTTGATTTTTCTTTAATTTTGATCATTAGCAATGCTGCGAACTAAGAGTCGAGGCATAATGTACTGAGCCCTTTGGTTTAGTGAAAGGCTCAATAAGGTTGATAACTAGCGTTCCCCTAAAACAATGTCAAGGATTTCTACTGAACTTAAGTTTTTACACATTAGATACCATGTTGTGTAGCCGAAGGATTATTTATGACAGTAGATTAACTATAATCTTATAATCCAGGATCAAGAAATCTTAGCTATGATTAGATAGTTATATTAATTGAAAATCTACATTTGATTTTAATCCACCAGAGTTACCATAGTTTGCTATACAATAATGGTAGTAATAGATTATTATTGTGTTTGATCATTAGCATTACAACAAGAAAACGAGATATTATTGCTAAGTACCTACTTGTCTTGTATTAGCCGCGAAATGTGTATTTTATACCTACTACAGCTTTTCTAAGGTCTTTTAAAGGACAAGAAATCAAGTTTGGTCTGTTGTTAACTAAAAATAACTTTTTAAGTTTTAATCTACAATTTTAATTAGTTAGTAATAATGAATGAATAATGGATTCTATTACATAAGTAATGATAATTTCGAATCGAAACTAATTCATTGATTTAAAATTCACCTATTCGCCAGACATTGTCAACTGACTTGACCTAGAAAAGCCGGTATTCTATTACAGAAGTAATTTAAATATGGTTCGATTCCCAAGTTTCGTAACTTGTTGACACGAAATGTCCACGGTTCTCGCTATGTACCATGTAGGTATTATTAACGCTCTAAAAACTCCATTGTACCGTTCAAATAACGACCAATTTACGGTTACCCTACGTGATACTTCATAATAACAAAACCGGCTGATTACGTAAACCAAAAACACAGAAAAACAGAACAACTCACAATTTTAACATCTTTCCTTACACCTTCACAAGTACAGCACTGAGACATGTTGAGTACTATTTTATTTACACTGTTTAATATTTATTTATCGCGTTATAACTGCGTCTAACAGTTTTTCAACGCGGTGGTATGAGCGTAGCCGGTCGAAAACTTTTTGTGAGTGACTTTAATGTTCCACGTCGAAATAGAGGTACAGACTAAAGAGTACAGACAACCGGTCTGGTGGAGCCCCACCACTGACTTGCTAGTTCGTATTGGCACCGCGGAATTTATACGTTCTCGATCAACTTGTAATCAAACCGCCCGCATGGAAAGCTGTGGGAACACTGATTGCGAGTGGTTTATAACCACATGTGATACTAGTTATCAATTTACATGTTTGATTTAACTTTTGTTATAATTTGCATAATTTGTTAACGTTCGTTTGTGATGTTACGTAAGACTAAGATACTAAGATGGTTAATATGCGTCATAGCAACTTGTTTTTATCATTAGAGTTTATACATTATTGAATAATAAACTTCGATTATAACGAGCTTATGTCTGTCTTGTGCTATAATCATTAACATAAAAATAAACCCTGGGTTTTGTATAACAAATAGGTACAACAATCGCTTTTATTTTCGATCTATGCTTGTCCGAAAAGATGCCGAAATATTCCATTTTAATTGGACAGTTTTTAAATGCATTTTGGAAATAATCAGACTTATGCTTTTGTCAGAACAAACAACGCTCTTAACGGCTCTTAACACAAAAAGAAAATGTTGGGTAATATTCATTAATAGGTTCTGTTACTATCTACTATTATATTGAAAGAAGTTTAGAGATAAAATCAAAAAAGAAAATTCCTAAAGTTAGAAAATAAAAGCCCTATTTAAATTCTAATAAAATGAAGCTTATTTAGACGGGACTGTCTAAATAAATAATTTGGACGGACAGTGATGGGCAGACGTAAATTCTCCGACTAAAACAATAAAAAAGTCCGCAACGATTTTTGCCGTTTAGTTACGAACTCAAAGCGACATCGAAAGCCTTATTAAAAGTCTAAAAAGTTTGTAAATGTAAACGGTAAATGTTTATCAAAGAGAACTGTGGTATTCGCGCTCTAATTAATGTTAAATATTTAGTAAAGTGAATGCATCTGGAAACCTAACTAAACCAAACTTAATACTACTAAGTTATTAGAACACCGAAAGAAATGCTTTTATTTTTTCCCACTAGCTTCGTTTACGTTTAAAAAAATATTAAACAGAACTGCGAGTCGGTTGACCAATTGATTGAAATACAAGTTTCTGGAGTACAAACAGAAGCAAGAGAATGACAGGACAAAACCTGGTAAATTGTTATGACAGTTATGCAATGTAACTACTCCCAAAATCTAACCGCCAAATGAAGTTATTCAAATAATTAAGATTAACCATAGGCAAATTATTACTATTATCTCACTAAACAACCTTATTATTACGAATTCAGCAGGTCAGCAAGCTCACCATTCCAACACCTCCACCACCACCTCCTGGCTTGCCCTGAGCGGCCAGACAAACTGGGCACGACGTCATATTGATAAGTAAATATAAACAATCACAAATAATTTAAAATTCCAACATAAAAACTGAGTTACATGTGAAAATTACGAGACGAAATTAAACTGAAATTTTGTTAAGTCAATGTGACAGAACCCGCGCAAATGACAATATATTTTTTTACGGCATCTTTTTAAATTGAGAATACGACCAGCCAAGAAAATTTTACTTTTTAATGGTAATCCGTTAATGGCGTCGGGCGTAAAGCTGCCCACTGACTGACAATAAAAGCAACTGGCGAATTAAAGTGGAGTGCCGTTTTAGAACTGCATTTAGAAGCAAAACAAGTTTCAATCGCCACGTAGCGGCACAAAAGGCAAAGAGACCATAGAAACCGGCCCAATTTACCGGTAAGCCGGCAGAATAAATATAGGACAGGGATAGGTTTGTATTGAATGGGATAATTATTATTACGTTCTACAAAATAGGTAGTTACGTTAATTAAGACACATCGCATCTTTAAAAACAACCGACAACTTTCAACCTTACAAAGTTTTTTCGAAATTTAGGCCTAATAATGATAGTTATTGTAGGAGCTAATGAACTACTTAAAGAGCTTAAAAAAACATTTAACGTGTTGTACTTTAACTTTAAGAGGCTACCTACACAAGTTTATAACTATCTGAGTACTGGCAAAGATGCAATCTAAATATAGTACTAACTTACGCAGATGTCATCGTGGGAGATTGACACCCAGAACACAATTACACGATGTTTTCAATTTGCTACATTAAAAATTAGATAGGAATTATTTCAGATACAGTGCGTAACAAGAAACAACTCTGTGTGTCCTAGTTACCTCCGGAACTATGAGAACTGCAGGGCTAGGGTGCACAATTGACAAACAGTAATCCATTGTTACCCATCTTGCCTGCCGTTCACTTATCTCAGGAGGTCACTAGAACTTGTGAATACTACACCAAAAAAAACATGTAACAAATGACTATATAAATTAAGGGGTGCTGCTTGTGGTGGCTGGTCGGTCTGCAGACTTTGGTCTCAGTAGTCACTAAATCGTTTTAGTTTCATAATATCTAACCTACTTATCTAGGTGCCTACTTTTACTAAAATTATTGAATTCTTTAAATTAAAAGACAGTGCGCTGTTGTTGCACAGAAAGCGGTGAAGGGTGGGCGATGGGGTGTAGTCTATAACTATGACTATTTTGACATTCCAAAAGCGCTACATAGTAACCTAATTTAAATAAATGACTTATTTGTAAGATTTTTTAGATGCGCGTTAGATGTTTTATTTTATTGCGAGTTACCAGTAAATTTATTATTACAACAACCTGCTTGCAAGCCTGTCTGAAATGCAGCATGTTTCATTATATTTTTATCTTATTTTGAGATTAAAGGCATGTGCAAGAAAAATAAACTAGTAAACACTAAGCACTACACACATATTGTGGTGGCCTTGCGGTAGTATACTAGATGAATTTATATCAATGAGGTTGCAGGTTTGAACTCAAAGTAGTCAAGAACCAATGTTACTTTTTTTTTAAATCTGTGCTAATAGTATGAAGAAACCTAAATTCCAAATAATGGAATCTAAAGTCCAACCTACGGTGAGCTAGCGTGGTTATCAATGCCTAAACTTTCTAATATTCTAATATAGAGTAGTAATTACTTTTATCATCATTAAAGTACCAAATAATAAATAAATATAACAATGTGAAAGTAAAAAATAATAAATTGTTTTCTTTTTAAATGGGTGTTACATGAGAACAAAATCAATTTGTTGTTATTATTTAGAGAGCATGCCTTGGCACAAGTCAAAAGAATGTTAAGTACCTATAATGTGTTATTTTTAACTCACAGACCGCTACTCTTCAATTAAACTTAATGATTATAGCACAAAACAAATACTTTTAAGATCCCTGGCATATAGCTTTATTTATTTAGATCAATTATATTTTTGTTTTGTTTAATTCACAGGATAACTTCAAGAAAACCCGGTTGTTTTAAAAAGCTAACATGGGGATAAACAGGTCCAACAAGCAGAGACCTAGTTGAGAACTTTAATCTAAAATGTGATCTGCCAAAGCTCTATGGAAGAACAGATATAGACAGACCTAGGCAGCTACAAAACAATTGTAAATTATGGGTTTAAAACTAATTTGGTGTATCGATTTTTGGTTTATTTTAGCTAAATATGTTTCCTTCAACTTCTATAGAGTACTATGGTACCAGTCCAGTACCATGAGAATGAAGTTAAATTGGCAGGCAGTGTCTTGCGGGATCAAAAAAAATATTGATTGTTATTATTAATAATATGATATAATAATTACTAATATAATATTATCAATTATTAAAAATATATACCAAGTAAAAATAATATAACTATAGTATGTGGTCTTTCTGTGTGGGTAATAGTTTTCAGTAGCATTTTGTTTTTCTTTAGAAGTTGCAGTGATTTACAATAATGAATTAAAATTCCAGATGTACTGCAGTAAATAAAATTAAAACAAACAACAATGATTTCGTTCACAAATTTAAGCAGTGTATTATGCATGAAAGAGATGTAGTTAGTGACGGTCTATAGTGCTATGGTGTAGTCAATAAATAACAAGAATCCCAGTAACCATAGCTATCAAATGACAAGCTTGAATGGTTTTATGGCTATTTAAACAAGACCCAATATAGAAAAATTTTGGCACCACAACGGACAAAATAATAATTCGGTTTCATTGATATTGTTTTCATAGTATTTATAGTACCACAGTAAAACCAAGGAGAACATGCAATGAACTTTCTTTCAGCCACTATATGTTAAAATTTCATCTGGTATTCTAACTTCACAATTTATTAACAGACAGGTATTAATGATCATTTACACACTATACAAATAAACATATAATAATAAACATATTTAAGACTAAAGAGTAATGACACTCATTATAAACTAATACTTATCAGCAATAATGTTAGATAAATAATGTGACACTGTTTTGAACTTAGTGTATCTGTTATTATTTGTTGTAGGTTATGAAGTAGACATTAAAGAGTGTTTTAAGTACACAAAGCAAGATAAGTCTTTACTCATAACTACAACTCATATTATCATTGTGCCTTTAGGACCAACCCCTCAGCCCATATTGTAAGCAAACTGTTAATCCAAAATCGAAATATTTAACAAAAGTAAAAGGGTAATCTGATGATAGTGTTATATAATCAACGATAAAGTAATCTCAATAATTATTAATTGAGTATCATGAAGAAACCTAAATCAAAGTAATTCTAATTCACAAAACTGTTTTTAACTTTAGGATTGGTGTCGGCAAAAGATGCTGGACGTAAGGTAAATAATTCTGACGTGTAATTTTGCCGCTACCAAAAAGATCACATAGAATATTAGTATTAAAATAGAAGGCAACATTTCTACAACTTTTTTCAGTTTTTTCAATAATTTAACCAGCTGTAAAACGGATATAAACGAGATTGAGTACGATTATTCTGCTTCTACAAATAGATAGTACCAAGGATTATGCAACTTACCGCAGCAACATTTGTGGTCGAGAAGTTGCATTTTTCTACTGCTCGAACAACGCACCGAATATTTTTTGATGGATTTAATAATGCAGCAGACAATTTGAACATGGATGGGGCCATGATTCGTTAAAATATATCAAAAAAATATTAAGTTAATTCAGAAATTCAAAAATTTCAAATGTTATTCGCCTCCCCTTCTTCGGAAGTGTCGCAGACTAAAAAAAGAAGAAAGTTGAACAAAATTAGTCTATGATCAGAAATGGCCAGCATACAGATTTATATCTTATAAACAGTTTTGCGTTTATTCAGTCGCCTATGTATTTTTTCTCTGATATTTTCACAATATTCTTGTGTATATTTTATTTTTGTTACCGACGATAAAATATATATAAAATGGTCCTTCTGTCAAAAATTTACCCGTATCAGGTAATATATAATTAATAACAAAATAGAAATGTACATCAATCATAATAACACATTTTTGATTAATTTGATAAACAAAATTTCTTGCATATTTATTTAAAATAGACGACGCCACTAAAATTATATACGTGACTATAGGTGTCGATCATTACAGTACCTATTACAATATGATTTAAACACTGAAGAGACTGTAAATAAGATGCTTTGACAGAAAATTATACTTTGTACAAGTAGCATAGTAGACGGTTTATTTCAAAAGTAGTTCACTTGAATCCTGAATTACAAGATTTACCACGGAGTTTGACTTATTAATGATAATAGACGATTAATAAATTATACCTCAGGTATTGGTTGAGCTATAAGATGCTTGGTGTATTATTCTTAATTACGACAATGTTAAGAATCATTGTCCATCATTTTGTTAAACTGTTTTTCATTAACAATTTTAATATAATAATAAATGTTTGGAAGGAGAAAGATAAGGCTTTTGCTCAGCAGTTAGATCTTAAATAGGCTACATAAAAAACCGTTTTCTAAGCCTGTTTTGAAGCTAGTTCAGGTATATGAGACTTGTAATTAAAAAGTTAAATAAATACATTACACAACAAAAGTTATAGCACCTTTGTTTAATTATTGTATTTAGAACAAAGGCATCTAACCTTGTTTGTACTTCTGTCACAAGACTAAATATTTGTCTATGGTTCAATCTGTTATAATTATAAAACATTTCATCTGGGAACAATTAATGCGTACAACATTTTTTTTTCTTTCGCAGTTATTGAAACATTCGTTACGAATTAAATATTTTATTTCAATGTGTCTATAAGGCACGTTTAGTTTGAATGCAGCTTTAATTTTGCAAAAGATGAACGCAGCTTACGATAACAGCGCTCCTAACGGCCAAACGCGGTAAATCTCTGAATCGGCAATGTTCGGCTTTTCTCGGGTCAGTCACGCCTAGACTCGTTCGAAAAGCGAAACCAAAATCATTCCACGGCGATGTACGAAGACTGATGCTCTTGTCGTGGACTCCCTGTGCAAACGTGCTATTTTACTCATTGTAACGGGCTTTGATATCCGACAGAGGTATTTTTATAAAAATAATGTTGTGATTTAAACCGTCGCTTGTGGTGTTAAGTGTTCCATTACGTTTAAGTGAAAAATTATACAAAGAATATTGTGTGTGGTGCAATAGTGTTCACGGCAGTTTACTTATCCTGGATTCCTAAGGATTGTTTTCAACCAGTGAAGAGATTATTTGTAATAAGGTAAGATTTAATAACTTGTAGTACGGCGGACGATTCTTTAAGGAGCAACGCGTGGCGTTTATTGGAATGGCTTCCGTTTATCGACTCGCGTGCGCGGTAATGGCTGACTTTCTTTTCTCTCAAAAGGGATTTTGTAGACAGATAGTAATGAAAATACATGTCTGTGTTATACAAGGCTTAATAGTGTCGGCGTGATGATTTTTTTCGTGTCAAATGTGCGTGTAGGTGGTAGATTACACTGTGTGGGTGGAGGCAGGGAATGTAATCATAATGTTGCGGCACGGTAGGCCTGGTAGACCGGTCGCGCGGTCGTCGTTCGTGCTCCGTAGCCGCAGTGTCTTTTCGATAAGGCGAGTTCCTTTTGAGCCTTAACGTTGAAGATTTTGAGTGACTAATGGTTATTTCGATTTACTGATATCGATATTTCATTCATTGAATACAAATTCTAGCGGACTTGATTTATTAAAAAATGATTCATTCAGTTTTATTTCGTTGCATTTATTGTATTTTTACATATCGCTAACTATGGCGACGCCTCACTGTTTAAATTCCGATAGATAATAGCGTTGTGTATATAATTTCGCTTAAAACAATAAACAGAACGCCGGATAGTGTTGAGTAATAAGTACTTGGATATCTAATGTTTTCGAACTTTGAACCTGATCTGTAAACGATAATTTATGACTCATTGGTATTTTTAACCTAAAAGAGTAGATTTTTTATTTATTGTACTTTATTCATAGTACTAGCCATGTGTAAAATTTACTTCATAAATTATTAAGTTTGTTTATCTTAATATGAATGTGTATTTCATAAAACAAGGGCTGTTTTCTACCATGTTTTCTGAACATTACAATATTTTAGAAAGAATACTTTATTAATTCGACAAAATTAAAATACTTGCTTCAATGCTTATTTTACTCATTAAAAAAAACTGAGGTCCGTAGTTAATGCATAATAACAAAAATAAAAAAAGTCCGTTAATTATTTTTGTGTACCTGAATGATGTTTCAGAAGAAGAATTTTTCTGAAGAAATTTTTATTTCTGATCATAAATCACGAATTCTTAAATATATTTGAACTAAAAAACTTACATCTCGATTTTTTCAATTCCTCGTTATGTAAATACGATTTTATCTACTAAAATTTCGTCTTCATTCCATTCAAAACTTCTGCTCTACAAAGACACATGGTAAAAAAAAAATATAGTGGAACGAAATTTTGTCACACAGAATATATTCTTAGAATTATTTCCGCCTTCATTTTGATAAGACTAATGTTCACTAAACACACAATACGATAATGTTTATCATATTTGAGAATTGATTAGGTTCTCTGTAATTGTATAGGTACTTACAAAACGTACGGATGGGATAGAACCACGTAAATACTTATCTTCGGTACCTACCGCACATTTCACGGTCATCGCCAAAATAAATCGATAAGAAAATCTATATTTTTAAAATTCTGGTAACTTGCAACACATTTTCATCGTTGATTTAAAATAACTCTTCAAGTAATACGGAATTACGGAATACTATCAAAAAAAAAAGCTTGCGCCGACCCCAAGTAAAATAGGATAAGGGCAGGAAGATGATGATGATGACTATTATTTCGAAATAACCTTGACCATAATCACCGCTGATAGTTTGAACAAACAAATATCTACAAGTGTATCACAATCGTATCGTAAGCAACAACAGTTCGTTGTGATGAAAATAGGTTACCATTTAATGCCGTACAAATCCCTGCATGGTGGCCAAGAATGTGAAGTGGAGTAGGTCATCTGAGATGGGTCGACGACATCGAAACCCACTTGGTATTGCAACTGCAATAAATGATATACCTACCTAAAACGGACAGACAGATAGACAGACGATAACTACAAAGTGATTGGACAAGCGTTCATTTTTCCCATTCGAGGTGCCAAACATAAAAAAAAAAAACCATAAGCCTAAACCGCCACCACTAAAGTTATTTTTGCGGTTTTAGGAGTTTTGAAAAAACGCGATGTCCAAAATCAGGTCTAACTTTTAATGTATTTACAAGCATGAAGCAACGACAATCACGAATTCTTAAACGTTCTGAAAATATACACGAAGAAAATAATGTAACTTTACACATGTACCGTTATTTCCAGCTGATCGTACAGTACGGTAAAACTAAAGATAAAATAAATCGAGTTGTCCTTTGCAAGTCGTTGTTATCAAAGAAATATTTAATAATATTATATAGTTCTACAAATTGTTTGAACAAAGAATGGTTAAAGAAAAAAACGCCTTCTAATTAGGTATGCAAGAAAAAATGCTTTTATTTTAATGAGTGTATATCTCATCTTTTTCTCACCTTAACTTAATTAACCACGTCAGGATTTTTTTCTAGACATGCCATTATAAGAACAAATCGATTTAATTGGTCCCGAGTTAAATAATGTACGAAGTATTATAGTTTAAGCGGTAGTCGTAAAAATGGCGAAACTACGTTAAACTTTTATAAGGGACCATAAAACAGCGCTCAAACAGCCCATAGGGGCTTTAAACATGACATTTGTTGTTTCAGGTCTCGTCCACGAGCTCGCAGCGCTGTTACCGCACTATGAGAGTGCGCCCTACATGCTTATGATCTCAATATTGAACAAAATACACGTTTGAAGCCCGCATAGTACATCACAATGGCATTTCTGTGAGTATACATGACTTGATGTTTCGAATTCTCGATGTTTTTAGTTGATCCGATTTTTTCTTTTTCATTATTTTATCGTTACGCTACCACGTTCACTCCCTCGTTGCGAACAGCATGCCAAATTATTATTTTAGTTAATCCCCTTTATGATGATGCTGAGGCTTTCGTCGGCGTGTGACTTGTATAGGTGCACTGACCGCTTCGGGGTCGCCCGCGCTATCCTGGTACTAACCTATTTTTAACCGGTTCATTGATTAGTCACTGGTTTATGACTAACTTAGCTCGAGTGATTAAACTACACAGAGCTTCGTTATCAGTAACTACACTGTGGTACTCTATTTTTAATTTACGGACTACAGTGTTCATAATAGAAAACCATAATATAACATGCAAAATAAATAAACCAATACCATATGTTTTATATTAAAATGCACTTATATATGTAAATGCGGGTGTAGCTATTAGTTATCTAGCGGGTGTAGTTATTTGCAACACTGGGTTATGTGCAATATATGGGCAGTAGAAATAGGTTGGTACCGATATCGTTTATCTGGGATGAGGGTGACTACGTGTCCCCGCAACAGCTCGCGAACTCGCTCCGACCGCACTGGACCTCTCCGAGCCAAATACGTGTACTCGTGCGCACCGCGGTTACATAAAATCATAAAATACGCGATAGGTCCTCATCGTCGAATCGTTAACAGGCTTCACTGGACCATTGTATAGTAGTACTTAGGCGAGTAGCAGGCGGTGGAGCGGTGCGGTGCGATGGGAACGAAGCGGCGACAGTGGCTGGGCCGATGCGTGGCCGCGGGCAGTGTGCCTGAGTGGGTGTCTCGCGTTGCAGATGTATGGGGCGGGCGGGCAGCAGCAGTGCGACGAGTGGGCGGCGGCGCGCGCGGTAGAGTGCCGGCCACATGCGCCCGCGCCATGTGGCGCGTGCTGCTGGCCCTGGGGGCCGCGTGCGCCGCCGCGCGCGCCTCGCAAGACGTGGTCCTCTCCTTCACCGACCCCGTGACGGCGCCCTACTCGTTCTTCAATCATCTGGCCGTCGATCGCAACACCGGCCGGGTGTATGTCGGTGCCGTCAACAGAATCTACCAACTCTCCCCAGACTTGGACGTCGCACAGTCGATAATAACGGGCCCCGTCAACGACTCCGCCCTCTGCACCTTCGACTGCCCCTCTAATTATGTGAAGAAACCTACGGACAATGTGAATAAAGCTCTAGTGATTGACTACGCAACTAGCCGCCTGATAACATGTGGTTCAGTTTTACAAGGGCTGTGTTCTGTACGAAATTTGAATAATATCTCTCACGATGTGCGCGAAGTGCGTGAGCCGGTTGTGGCTAACAATGCGACCGCCTCCACCGTAGCATTCATTGCTCCAGGACCGCCAAATCCTCCAATGACGCAAGTTATGTATGTAGGAGTCACTTTCACGGGCAACTCGCCCTATCGCTCAGAAGTTCCTACAGTGAGCAGTCGCTCCCTTGAAGACGATCGCCTATTCATGATTGCTAGAACGGCGGTTACTACTGGTACGAGAATGTTTGTCAATTCATTATCTCGAGAACGCTATCCTATCAATTACGTGTACGGCTTCAATTCGGAAGGCTTCAGTTACTTTTTGACAACCCAGTTGAGAGGTGTAGGTTCAGATACTTACTACAGCAAATTAGTTCGTGTGTGTCATGATGATGAGAACTATTACTCCTACACTGAAATTCCTATGTCGTGTACTGGAGAAGGAGGTGGAAACTATGGGTACAATCTAGTACAGGCAGCATTTGTTGGAAAAGCCGGATCCGTATTAGCGGGAGAGCTAGGAATCACTGCCCAACATGACGTTCTGTTCGCTGCATTCAGTCAGAGTGAATCCATCAACACAAATACACCTTCCGATTTGTCGGCGCTGTGTGTTTATTCCCTTAAAGCTATACGCCGCAAATTCATGCAGAATATAAAGACATGCTTTAGTGGAAACGGCTCTCGAGGGCTCGACTTTATTTCACCATCACACGCATGTATTGGAACGAAACTGCAATCAATCAGTGAAGATTTCTGTGGTCTAGATGTGAATACTCCTTTGGGAGGTGAACAACCAGTGGAAGCGGTTCCTGTTGCTATATTTTCTAAGAGGCTGACAGCGGTTGCGGCAACGGCCACCGGCGATTATACTGTCGTGTTTGCCGGCACCGCTCAAGGGCACCTTAAGAAAATAGTCGTCGAAAGTGCCACTTCTGCATTCGAGTACGGAGACATCGTCGTCGACGAAGGTTCTGCTGTGAACAAAGACTTGTATTTCGATACTCAATTTATGCATTTATATGTAATGACTGAACGTAAAGTGTCTAAAGTGAAAGTTCAAGAGTGTAGCGTATATAAATCATGCTTAACATGTCTCGGAGCCAAAGACCCTTACTGTGGATGGTGTTCTTTAGAAAATAAGTGTAGCTTGCGATCGGACTGTCAAGACGCAGCTAAAGATCCGCTATATTGGATCTCGTATCGCAGCGGCCGTTGCACAACTATTACTCAAGTTACTCCAAATCAACTGCAACGTACGACTGCTAGAACGTTAGATTTACTTATCGAAAACTTGCCCACGCTCAATGGTCAATTTTTGTGTGCATTTACAGCTTTAGACCGTACTTTGATAACAAATGCTACTAGGAAACCGTATGGCGTTAATTGTACCACTCCGCGCACCGATACGCTCCCTTCTATCCCCACCGGTCAACATCATTTTACGGCGAAACTGTCGGTGCGTACCACTCAGGGGCCTGATTTTGTCGCAACTAATTTTACTTTCTTTGACTGCAATACGTACAGCTCGTGCACTCAATGCGTTAGCTCCTCCTTTCCTTGTGACTGGTGTGTCGACGGACACCGTTGTACTCACGATACAGCTGAAAATTGTCGAAACGATATATTAGTTACTGGTGTTAGTAGAGTTGGTCCCAGTTATCGGTCAGGACCCGGTTTTTGTCCTACTATAAATTCAACATCCGACGGCACAAACGAGATTTTAGTTCCATCCGGCGTAAAGAAAGCGATAAAAGTTAAAGTCCACATAATAGGTCAATTTATCGTCCAGACAAGGTTCGTTTGTCAATTCAATATAGAGGGGCGTGTGACTCACGTCAACGCGCAACTACTTGCCGACACTATTTACTGTGAAGCCGTTGAATTTACTTATACATCACGTGCTCCAAATATTACTGCTTCATTCGCTGTTATATGGGGAGGATCGAAGCCTCTAGATAATCCGGATAATACTCATATACTTATTTATCGTTGTAATGACATGGCAGATAATTGTGGCATGTGTCTAGCACTCCCAGAGAAATTTGGGTGTGGTTGGTGCCAAGGATCGGATAGATGTGAAGTTCAAGAACAATGCGGTGCACCTAGCGTGTGGCTCAATCGAACACAGACATGTCCTAATCCAGAGATTCATTCGTTTCGTCCTCAATTGGGTCCATGGGACGGAGGTACTAATATTACCATAGAAGGTATTAATTTAGGTCGTAATATATCTGATATCTATAACGGTGTTACCATAGCTGGTATTAAATGTCAGCCTATAATTGAACTTTACGTAAAAACTAAGCAAATCGTTTGTACTGTAGACGGACCGGGAGAAGAAGTCCCTCGAGACGGACCTGTTGTAGTTCGCGTCGCGGATTATCGCGGAGAATCAAAGCATCATTATGCATTCGTTAATCCGAAAATCAATTCTATCCAACCGAAATATGGTCCGCAGTCCGGAGGTACAAAATTACGTATAACAGGCGAATACCTCAACGCAGGGAGTAATATACAAGCATTTATAGACGACTTGCCTTGCGCCATACTGTCTGTATCGCACGAGGAAGCAGTTTGTAGAACTAGCCATTCATATCAAATCAAAATGGGAACATTGCGAATGCGGTTCGATAACGGTATGCGAACTTTAGAACGAGAAAAGTTTGAATATATGGAGGACCCTATTGTTGCGTCCGTAGAGTCCGGCCCGCCGCTAACGACCCAAAGAAAACAACCTAAGGGTATACCGTCCGGCGGGATAAACATCAAAGTGACTGGACAGAATTTCCATACAATTCAATTTCCACAGATATACGTATATCACGATAATAGACCTTACATCGCTCCTTGCAATAGGGTTGATTATCAGTCTCATCTCATTTGTGAATCTCCCGGAATAGAAAGTGCTGGTCTCAATCTAGATCCCGATAGACCTTTAGAATTAGAATACGGTTTTAATATGGACGATGTTCAAAGTGTACAAAATCTGACTAGCAAAACAGGTGAAGCATTCCTCCTTTATCCAGATCCCATTTATGAGAAATTTGACGAGGACGTAAAGTATTATAAGTCTGAGTATTTAACTATTAATGGTCAAAACTTGGATAGAGCGTGCACTGAGAGTGATGTAGAGGTTCACATTGGCGATAGTTTGTGTAACGTGACATCGTTGTCAAGACATCAATTGACCTGCCGTCCGCCATCACGCGATGAACTTCCCGACGGCGTTGATACACCCGAAGTTGAAGTTAAAGTCGGACGTGCCCTCACGTACAAGATTGGCAAATTATCTTATTCATCTCAGGCTGGCCTTCAAGCCGCCATAGGCAAGCCAGCTTTAATAGGCATCGGCGTCAGCGCCGGTATACTCCTTTTGATATTCTTCGGATTTTTAGTAATGTATAGGAGAAAATCAACTGAAAATATTAGGGTATTAAAGAATATGCAAGAGCAAATGGATATTCTAGAATTAAGAGTAGCTGCTGAATGTAAGGAAGCGTTTGCAGAATTGCAAACGGAAATGACCGATCTGACTGGAGATGTGACGGGCGGCATACCTTTCTTAGATTACCGTACGTATGCTATGAAAATATTGTTCCCTAACATCGACGACCATGCCGTCCTGCAATGGGAGCGCCCAGAGCTTATTAGGAAAGAGAAAGGTCTTAGAATGTTTGGGCAGTTAATTATGAACAAAACATTCCTTCTATTATTTATTCGTACTTTAGAAAGCAATAGGTATTTTTCAATGCGCGATCGTGTTAATGTAGCTTCTCTAATTATGGTTACTCTTCAAAGTAAGATGGAGTATTGTACTGATGTATTAAAGACATTATTAGCGGAGTTAATAGAAAAGTGTATGGAAGGAAAGAATCATCCCAAGTTGTTGTTGAGACGGACCGAGAGCGTCGCTGAAAAAATGTTGAGCGCTTGGTTTACTTTCCTGTTGTATAAATTCCTTCGTGAATGCGCTGGCGAACCACTGTATTTGTTGTTTAGGTCGATGAAAGGTCAAGTCGACAAAGGGCCTGTGGACGCGATTACTTCCGAAGCACGATATTCTCTAAGCGAAGAGAAACTTATTAGGCAGTCGATTGATTTTAAACCTATGACGGTTAGCGTGTCAATATCGCAGCAGACATTATTCGTTAGCGGCTTAGAGGCTACAACTGAAAACGTGCATGTTAAAGTTCTCGACTGTGATACGATAAGTCAAGTAAAAGAAAAATGTTTAGATGCGATTTACCGTGCAACTCCTTATTCCCAAAGACCAAGTCGTGACGACCTCGACTTGGAATGGCGCACGGGCGCATGCGGACGGCTGATCTTATACGATGAGGACAGCACCACTAAATGCGAAGGCGAATGGCGCAAGCTCAATACTCTTAATCATTACCGCGTGCCGGACGCTGCCTGTCTTAGCCTTGTCGCGAAACAAAGCTCGGTATATAATTTATCTAACATGGAGAAAAATGATAAGTCGCATACTTATGAAACACTCAATCGCGGTAAATACGGTTCAGCAAGTCCACCAGCCAGTCCTCTTAAATACGAACATGGCGGTGGTTTTAAATACTGGCATTTGGTACGCCATCATGACGATGACGCACGTAAAGAGGGAGAACGCGGCAATAAAATGGTTTCGGAAATATATCTTACTCGTCTTCTCGCCACCAAGGGCACTTTGCAAAAGTTTGTCGATGATTTATTCGAAACTATTTTTAGCACAGCCCACCGCGGCTCGGCGCTTCCTCTCGCTATAAAGTATATGTTCGACTTCCTTGACGATCAGGCGTTGCAGCACGCTATCTCCGATCCGGAAGTAGTTCACACCTGGAAAAGTAATTCTCTTCCTCTACGTTTCTGGGTCAATTTGATTAAGAATCCTAACTTCGTATTTGATGTTCACAAGTCCAACACGGTAGATTCTTGCTTGTCTGTTATCGCGCAAACGTTTATGGACTCTTGCTCCACTTCCGACCATATCCTCGGTAAAGATTCGCCGTCGTCCAAGCTTCTTTACGCGAAAGACATACCGGTATACAAGGAGTGGGTGGAGCGTTATTATGCGGATATTAAGTTAATGCCAGCAATATCCGATCAGGATATGAATGCTATGCTCGCGGAGGAGTCGCGTCTTCACACTAAAGAGTTCAACACGAACTGTGCGCTGAACGAGCTGTATACGTATGCAGAGAGGTACAACGAACAGCTAACGGTGACCCTCGAGGAAGACGAGTTCTCGCAAAAGCAGCGGCTCGCGTACCGCCTCGAGCAGGTGCACGGGTTGATCGCACACGACTATAACGTGTGATTGCCCGTGTGGGAGCCCGTGACACCAACCCCACCGCCCTGTATATAAAGCCCCCGCACATATCTATGCTGGCAAATATTGTATATATTAGATAGTGTACAGTCATTAATATTGTAATTTTTGTATCATTTCTGCGGTCCGATGTCGTTTTTTAATTTTATATAATGAAATTTGTATTAATTTTACACGACGAGCTCGGCCGGCCGCGGTCGTGCCACAGTAAGCATCGTAATAAAAATTGTGTATGTCTGTCTATGTGTGCTCGCGTCGTACGAGTTAATGTTACGTCGATCGGTGTAAAATGTGTGTCGCAAAAGAAATCGCATGTGAGCTCGCCGGCGAGCGAGGCCGTCGCTCGCCGACGGGCGATTTTAAAATTTGTACTCACTACTTAACGAAATATCCGACAGTGATGCCCTGAACGATTCCAATAAATAAATATCGTCGAATATAAACATTTTGTTTGATTTGTTGGCGCTAGTGAGCAGCGCCATTGTCGCGCACGACGAAAGCCCCCGCGTCTCGGCAGCTGTCGGCAGGGTGAGCGCGGTACGGCCATGCCGCCTCGTCTCGCTCGCGGAACCCTTGTCGGTCGCGTCACTCAACTGTGGTGTCCAGCACGTCACATCTCATATCACCAATCATGTGTATGTCGTTGCGTTGAGGCACGTCGCCCGGCCCACGAGGGTTGATACGCGCGCCGCGCGGCGAGACGGTCATGGATGAACCTACGCGGCCCTGCTGTTTCAGCCGGTACGTGCGGATCGTGGCAAGAACGACACTCGCGGTCGTCAACAACATATACTGCATCCCCGCTTACGTGGTGTGGATGATGGCGCTGCGCATCGTCAGACCCTTGTTCGCCCCCCTCTATTGGAAGATCGAAGGACTCATGTATCACTGGCTGCTGGCGATGGTCTCCATGTGGTCCTGGACGGCTGGATATGAAAGTAAGTCAGTTTTGTTGTTCGGGGATGGCGCGCCTACATTTCGTATGAACGAATTGTTCCATAAGTATCTTAGCAGAGGTTTTTATGTGTAGTTCTGAATAGCATAATTAGCATCTGTGTTGTAATATTCAGATTGCGTTTAAGATAAGCGAAAACGTACAGATGCTTTGAAACTTTTACCATTGTTCTCTATGGGCCGTATTGTTGTGGAAAGAGGAGATAATGCACAAGAATTTTGTCACATGGCGCGCCTCTCACATAATACAAACGAGCTCTGCAAAATTGTCACTACACAGACTATGATAATAACCTGGATGTTCCTTCAATGGCTAATAAAATACGGAATATAGTTACGCATTGGTAAATTCCGGTTTGCGTCACGAATCCACGACTCTACTTTCAAGGAACTTATTAAATCAACGGTAACTTAGCGGACGTATAACTAACTATGCACATAACCGGATGTTCAAACAATGAGCATAATCAACAGACACTTAATACCATCAATATTAGGTGACTACGTGTGTTATAAAATTCTCAAGAAATTGTATCGACGACAACCGGTTTAAGGTAAGTATAATCTTTTAATTTATCTTTTGTATAACGATTTAACATGTGAACAATGCTCGTATGAAATCATTCTGTCTGACTACAGCACTCGTCAGTTGTTGCCGTGTTTATCATAAAACTGGCTATTATTAATTTACATTCATATTATACAAACATATCTGGTTCCCGTGTCCGTAATAATTTCAAAGATTCTCAAGAATTTTTAATTAGACGCAATATAAACTAATTGCATGAATTTTAAACTACAGGTTTATCTTATCTGCATAGGTATATGATAACAGAAAATTCAAGATAGCTTCTGTGCCTACTGCCGAACAGTCTCTCAAATTAGCTGTGTAAATACATTACGATAACATAACTCATAAATTGTATGGGCGCCATAAGGCCATGACTGATATCTGTAGTTTGCTCATGAATCATTGGATCAGGTGACACGTCCGACACATGTTGTAACTGACGTAACATCTTCAAAAATACGTACTCCGTAAAATTGCAAGTGTGTTGTGAGCTGAATAAATCCATTCACGCGACCGCAAGTTTAATCACGTTGTAAAAGTAGGCTCCAATCCGCCGGACGCGTCTGGCGACAACTAAATGGATTACGCACTAATCGTTTTTAGATAATACGTCTATGTAATATGTTAGTCAACTGTATAAATTAAATTAAGTATGTGGTCAACTATGTAATTGATTTTCGAATGAACAATAGGGAGTTTCGAAACGTTCTGGTTGCGAGTGGTCGCGGACCGGTCGTGGATGGCGCGCGCTGTATTGACCTTATGCGGCTGCGTAGTTTATGCGCGGCCGCCTGAGGACGGTCGATGACCGTCGCCGCCCGCGCGCAGCCCCCGCGCTAGGAATGCCACCTCCCCCCACGTCATGTCACGTTGCATTTCGAGTGGCGAATTTGCATGTTGTTGTCGAGTCAGCGCGCTCACGATCGACATTTCGTATTTTTGAGATTTTGCACGTGGTGAAAGCACGTGAAAGTACTATTGCGGATCGCTTTACAAAGCGGTAAAGCTATTTGGATCATCTCTCGAGTCAGTTATTTAGATTGATGGTTTAGTATCAAATAAAATCGTATTGAGTGTGATCTCGTTTCTGGGTTATTCAAACAGCTAAAAATGTAAACCAGTTGCAATAATTATTTCTGTTCAAACAATAATAAACTAAATTACGGCATCGATAAAATGTAATACGTATTGTAATTAATAACGCCTAGTAATATTTAGTTTGATCCTCATTAATTCAAGCTTCCAAAACTTGCCCTGACACATCGTCGGCCCATTCAAATTCCGTTCACACCAGACCTCCGGAGATAAATTAACATTGAAAGACTTAACACAAACAAATGATATTCAGGCGGTGTCCACCTACAATCATTATTGGTGGTGGTATTGCGTAGTTATATTCTCGGAGTTATAAATTCCTATGGTACATCCTTCGATTGTGGCGGCTCGAGTCTCAAATTGAGACCTTCCTGTATTATAAATCGGACGACGGGCGTGTGCGACAAAGATCTTGATGGGAAATGGTCGTTTTGCCCAACATGGCGAAAATGACGCTTATTGAGGCCGTTCGCCAGATGTTGCACGAGAACTGGATTTGTTTCACTATTACACGCATCTGCGAACCTGTATGTATTTATGGTTGTAGCATAATATTTTACATACTGATCCAGTAATTAACTTAATGTTACGATTGAATATAACTTGGTAAATTAAAACATCTATAAACCATTTATAGTGGATGTCTTGATATAAATGTTGGTACCTACAATCCAAACAGCCAGGCTATAGGTGAAGTGTTACGTAATTCCAGTAAGTGTACCGACTACTGGTACTTGACATTCCACTTCATTCAAGTTGATAAATTGGAGAGCCAATGGACGGTGATTGAAAATGTTGCTGGAAACATCATTAGACGTTCTATTGTGTTTAAAAATACGATCGAGATTACCTAGTTTTATCAAATTTTGTGATTTAAATGTATAAAGCTATATGTAATGTAGGTAATTAGTAGCATGCTGCTAGCACAGATTAAATACTATTCCTTTTGTGGGAAAAGTAAGTGAAGGCTACTAGAGTTATTCTGTTAAGTAATGTATTATGAGGTAAATAAAGTAAAATCGTGATGTTAAACAACTGATAATTCTATTAAACTCTCTGTAGGATACATAAGTCAGTTATTTTGCATACTGTATTCAGACTCATGGCGCTAAAAGTTTATACAAAAAAATGTTTTATCACTGACTATTATGAAAAATATAACCGGTATGACATTGGTTTAGTCTCACGGTACAACAATAGTCGTATGACAAGTGACGTCATTTCCTTATAACACTTCAGTTCTAAAATATGTTTTTTTTTTTCTCCAAAAGATCCGAATATAGCAATCTTTGGACGATAGACCGCCTTAAATACAAAAATGATTTAAGAAAAACAAACTTTACTGCCTTGGATTAAAGGTGCTGATAATATCATGGTTTTAACGCAGATAAACAGTTTATTGTACTCTCTGAGGTAGATTTACGTAACCAAAGGGACTTTTTGTTCACACTTTCGTTCTTACGCATCATTGAACCTTGTGTCATTACAATTGTTATTGCAAAGTCAAGAGAATGGTAAATATTTTTCGGTCACTTAAATCTAGCCAATCTTATTGTGCGAAGATTTGATTGCCTCGAAAGTATTAAAACATGATAGCATGAAGAAAAATTTAGATTTTGCCTTAGACAGTTATACAAAAAAAAACCTATTTCAAATTGAAATCACGTTACGCAGTACTACTAAATATAGTGACTTGATATAAGTGCCCGGGAGTGTTTCAGACTGTCTGATAGACAATGACCAGTGTATATCATACTCCAATAACCTATAAAGTATACTAATTCGGTCTAACACTAGTACTTAGTATCTAAAATTAATATATTTCCAGCCATACAATAACAGCAACGAGTGAATGTTGAATTAAAACCAGCTTAGCTATTGTATACAGTTATTTAGTCCTAGTATTGATTATGTATTATATTCTAAAGCGTGTGGCTTCATTAACCCCGTGTTAAATTTACCGTGCTTGTATGTCGAAATATGTATGACTTCATTATAAGGAAGGAAGTTTATCCGCATATATTGTATGCAGGATTGTATCTTGAACATCTTAAATACAATATGTACGCGAATAGACTTTCATAGGGCTGTGTTTTCATAATTATGTACACGTGGTGGTACATATGTGTAAATTGGTATGCATTCATATTACGTGTTTAAAACAATCATATTTATTACTGGATCAAGTCAATTTTAAAGTTGATGACCAGGATAATACACAATTTGTTTCCAATAAAATGCAATTTTAGGTGAAACAGCTATTAGCAAAATTGAATTGATGTTGCGATTTACTTTTGTCATCTTTGCTGTACACCCTCATCTTGAATTGTTGAGTTGTTCGAAAATAAAAGCCAGGTTCCTGAATTTTCTGCGTAACATTATGGCCTTTTTTGACATCTTATTAAATAAATAGAAAATACTATTATTCTCTAAAAGCAGTAGTGCGATGTTCACTGTTTAAACATCTTCTATCACCATATAAGTCATGTATAATAGGAACCGATCCCACTGGCTTACCTCGTATTATTCCGATGTGCTTCCAAGAAACTCCTTAATGATATCCTTAAATATTTTCCAAACATGTCGATGCTATAACTAATTTTAAAATGAACTTACCTTTAGATTCTTCAGTTTGCTTGGCATAAGACTTGATAAGACTGATGATTTGACTTTGAAAATTACTAGATATTTTTTTTACCACACTTAGCTCACTCTCCATTTATAAAATGTGAACCACAACAGCTGTTATCGACAACCGAACAAGAATGTAAAACATCTAATTTTAGATGCATTATTTTACATAATGACTCATGTATCCCGTATATGAATTGTATCATTGATACCGTCAGTAAAGTACATTAATATTTTTATAACTGAATCATCTTCCGGTCGACAGGCGCCATGTTTTTATTCGTTTATTCAAACTGGTTGGTTTCCTATCCATTTTTGCAGATAGTTAATAGTTGATTCCCGTTACTTTAGCTGACTGGTTTGTATATAATGTTATATGCAGTGTTTCTTGCAATTATCCATTTTTTTAGAGAGTGGATCCTTCATTGCGTGTACTGTTCGAACCTTAGAAGGATAGTGACATAAATGGTGAGGATAGGTATGATAGTAATGATGTGCAAGTAAAAGCTGCATGGGAGGAAATAAAATATTCATGTTATTGGATTTTGATACTAAACGTCTTACTCGCAGGCCTAACCTGACTAATTAAATGAAGCCGTATTCGTCGCAATAATTGAACGGGATATACCGCGAGTATTGTCCATGTCACCTTCATATATTTGATTTCTCCTAACGTTAGAGGTATCTGATGTATAACTATCTTAAAACTAAACCCATTGTGATCAATTGTATTATTGCTTTCAGTAATCAGAGACATTGTTTAGGTCTTTCTCTTGATAACGACCGGTGATAAGCCAAACTAATTAAGTTTTTCATACTGAATAATTAGATAATTGTAATGCCCTAACGTCCGCTTTTTATGTTATCCTATTCATGTAAATTGTACAGAATTTACAGTTGTTTTAAAATGTACTGGTTTGAAACCCGCATGACATTCTGTTTCAAGTTCTAGATTCGATTCTCAGAACTGAAGTCTTGGTCATGTTAAATGTTATCGTAAAATTGTTTTAACAATACAGATAAATTGTAGGGAATTTTAAAAGAGCAACAACGACACGTTCACATTTCATAAATAAAACAATCTTGCTCGTATGTACGTAGAAGCAACGTATTTTCATTTCGGAACGGAACACTATTCATGAATTTATTATGAACTACCGCTGCATCAAGATAATTTCTAGTTTCCCTCCTTGCATCACCAGAGATGAGAAACTGTTTTATTTCCTGCAATTACATTTACAACGGAGATGCAATCCAGATCAGTTTCCGTTCAGAAATGTTGATAAAACTCAACTAACGAGTACAGAGTACGTTACGTGCGTCCTCGTTCTAAAACAGTCATTTCTGTGCGTCAAGGACGTACGCTGAGTACTCGGCGGTACTGCGGGATCGTGACAATTCGTAATGCCGGCTTTTCTCAATTGAAACATGTGTTTCGTTCGCTGTGTTGCGGCGCAAACGACACTCTTTCATATCTGAGAATACATGTACAACAAACCTGTTTTTAGATCCGATCGCATGGTACGCGGGTACGTAGCTCACTACAGAGGTAACAAAGAACTGGTTTGCGCCGCGGTTTTATGGACCATCCTTCAGTAAGGTTGGAGAACAACTAATTTTAGAGACGCTCGTTCGGCTTTTAATGATCACTTCGTCTTTGACTTTGAACGCCGAAGATCCTGTAAGTAGAAGTAATGCTTGAGGGTGCTGCCGCTTGGAATTAGCGTACGGTAACGAATTGCAAGTGCTTTAGAATAAACACATGTTTTATGTGTGTCATGTCTATAACTTGCGCCTTTGTGTAACTTACTGCGTGAACAATCACGAGTACCTCTGTTGTGTATCTTGCGAATGGTATAAGTATTACATGTACGTTATAAATCCCTTGATATTCTGAACTTGTTGCGTCTTAAATATTAAGTGCCAATATTATGATGAAAATGAAACTTCCTTTTACCAAAATAAACAAACACGTGTTTGTACTTGAAATTTAATCGTTGCCTGAGCTACGTTTCCGTAGAAGTAGCTGCAATAAAACGCGATAAAGAGCTTGCATTCAACATCAGTTTCAATATAAAAGTCGACATCAAACATTAACTTGAGACATGTGCGTACATTAGTACACCACAAAAGCACTAGAGCAGAGCGAGTTCTTGCAATAAAACCACATTGGCCGTGTGTTGTGGTCTGTCCGACTTTCTAACCAATAGGAGAACGTAAACACTGGTGTGTGTGCGCTGTGTATGTATTAGGACCATTGTTCGGTGTCGGTGCCGGCGTAGTATCCGTATGGTATGTCTGATCATATTTTTTGAGCGTAGAACGATGGGCTGCGACTTTTTTGAAATTGAAAAGCGAAAGTGGAAGCTGTGGAAGGGCCGTGGCGGATGGAGTTGGCAGATTTATATGTGCGTGCCGTATAAGGACAGTTCCCTTGGTAAGTGGGTGTGGAGTTCCGAAACCGGTATGCGTTTTGGTAAGAATTGTTATACCTCGAGCCTTTTGTCTTCGCTATAGGTTACTAGTTTTACAATTGAGTTGCTCAAATGATATGATAAATTGTTTGGTATCCACTTCACTAAGACTTGTATTTGGTTATGTTCTTGTATCCGTGTTAAGTATTCTGGTTTAAGTTATGATTAGAATGACCCTAATATATTTATCCTACGGGTATTCGTTGTAGATCCTATATCCTATCCAGCTGTTCAGAATTCGAAGAGAACCTACTTTTCATTATCGATTCTAGATGCAGTTACCATAAGTGCTTCCAAACTCCCATTTTCAAATTTATTTATTTATTTATACTTCTTATACAAAATATGTACAATGGCGGACTTAATGCCTGAGGCATTCTCTACCAGTCAACCATAGGGGGGTGCAGAGAAATACAGAAGTAGGTGCGTAAAAGAAAAGAGAGTAGTGAATAAAAAAAAAAAAAAATTAAGGAAAAGCGATAATAAAAGGGGGAAGTGAAAACAAAAACAAATCAAACCCGGTAAAGTATTACTGCGATAATTTCCCTTAAACCCAAGCATGTTCTAAATTAACTGAAATCTCAAGAATTAAACATTCAAACTAAAATTGGGTTCATAAATACGGGTCTTATCCTAATACCCTTTCGTTATAATTGTTTGTGTTCGTTTTACTCAGAAGTGACGAAAAGGGCATGAAATTAATTGGTGAAGACTGACTCACTTCACAACAAATTTCTTTAGTATATGGATAAGATAGGGTTATGATGAGAATTCAAATGAAATAACTGGCTTTAGATGACCAGGTACTTAAGGCTGGTTTCTGCTTACTACCTGTTAAGGTTGTTACTTAGTATAGAGCAATAAGATGATGACTAGTTTGAAGGGTTGGCACAACCAAGCATGCCATCGTGGCTATAAACTGATACGATTCTTCTTAGTATCATTATATCATTGTTATGACAGTTAGTACATTGTCATTATCGTGATAGCTTCTACAATAACAGACAATACATTAGATAACGTCTTAGATACTAGGTTAATTAGAAAAATACGAACAAAAATACAAGAATACAGTTGAACTAATCAAAAGTGTCATGGTAGATAATATCTTATGTTTTAATCTTTAAAGAAAACGAGTTCGTATCCGACAGCCCTAGCAGATTAATAACTTAGTCGTCACCACGTGCTTAACTTATATTTACTTTACTTTGATATATGTAAGGAAACAACGTGGAAATTGCGATTGGATTTGCCTCCTTTGATCTGAATACGAGACGGTTAGGAATGATGAATGTGTTTGCAGATTGATCTCGGGCCTCGGGTTTGTATTTTACTGTACGTGCTGATAATCTAGATTTGTAATTAGTGTTTCTTGATTACTTTAGGTCTGTTGCAATCGTAGAACTGTGTATAGCTTTGAGATATCTATGTGGGGGAATATTATTTATTAGTCTGTTACGTTACGTTCTTTGTGCAAATTATTTTAGTTCTGACTGTAGATCTGACTTAGACAGCATAACTATGTAATTGGAAAACAAAATGAAAGAATGTGCATAATTGTGATTATAAATCATATTTCGATGATAAGTTTTTTTGGGGTTAAATACAATTGTTCGTGTGTTAACATAATAATGTGAATAAAGGGAGCTGTAGGTACTTACTGCTTACTTAGCTGTAGATTACATAGGGTTGATGATGATTAGGATAAAAAACTATAAAAGTACAAAAACTGAAATGGTACAGTCTTTTAAGTCGTGATTTCATATTATTTCTACTACCTATGTAGTACTTACTTAGCCGATAAATTGTTACGCCAGAATTCTCTAGATAGATAAACTGTTTGTTCTTATGTAGATACTATTTCTATATTTGGTATCTTATGTAAATTACCAATAGGCTAGTGTTTACCTTGGCTTTTTCTAAGTAAAATCCAATTGCCCATTGTTATAAATCTGGTATGTAAATATATTCAATACCTAACGTCTAACTGAATATCTATTTTGGTTCGTTCCATAAATTAAAATAAATTTAGATTATTCGTACTTTTTATAGACTTACTAACAGTATCAATGTTTATCAATCGAAATTTTATATCTTGTCGGTTTGTATGGAAACATTCATTGTGGTAATAATATTGCATTGACATCCACAAAGGTGTTGCTCTTGCGCATGAATGTCATACATTCGTCTTGCTTTAGATTACTTGTGGTAACAGCTTAGTCTCCAAAAAAAGAAAGGACTAAGATTTATAGTCTTTTGTCGTCCGGACATGTTACGACAGTAAAATAAATATTTTGCATAAATTATCTTAGCATTTTATCAGCTTGCCTAACTTAGTTTGATGCGCTAGATAGCCAATACAAATTATAGTTCGGTGAAGCAAAGCCTGTGCTTAGGTTAACTGCATAGTTCTCTTGCAAAAGATAAATTTTAATATTGGTTTAAAAGGACATAATGTTGTGTATTTAATTTTATATAATAGGTTTGGAAAAGTAAGTAAAGTTAGCTGCACAAGTAACATCAAATAGCGCGTAGCAGCTTCAGAAAACATCTAAAGGTACGTGTATAAGAATAATTATGATCACAGCTTTTAGTACCCAATGCCTTGTAAAATGTATAAGAGTATTAACAAAAAATTAATATCAGTTTTTACTAAAATAACCCTTTAAACTAACTGACCTAAAATTATCAAAGGCACTCTGAAAGAAAATAAATTCGTTGCTAATAGCCTAATACTGCCAAACGTTCTTACGTAGTTTCTCTGTTTTCAGTTAAATATAAATGCTTGATAATACCTACTAAAGCACTTTCCTTTGTTGATTTACTATTGTATAATTAAGTTAGACGTTAATTATATAGAAAGTACGAATCTATGAAAACATTTTCCTTCACATAACGGAGAATAAATAAAGCATGATAATAGTACAATAACGTGCGTCAGGTATGGCTTATGCTTATTTTGATACGTTAATACCATGTGCTGGCACGTTTCAGATTTAGGCCATTAAATCAGCGATTTTAAGAGCAACTCACACTTGATGAAGGATTAAGGAATAATGAGACATTACTTTTAACTCCGTGCAACGTCTCTTGACCCAAATGTTTAATGAGTCATTATGACGAACTTAGGTCATTGTTAAAATGGTTAGTCACAATTTTCTTATCACATGTTTCAAACAAAATGGTGGCTCACAACAAGCTACTTGTAATTAAATTCCGTCAGTGATAGTGATTCAAACAATGGCTCTGATTACGCACCGAAAATAGGTATGAGTAAGATTTTAAAAAATTAACTTATATAGGTACCTACCGGAGAACGAAACAAACTAGTACAAACGAGTAGTCAAAAAAGCACAAGTAAACAGACTTGACTGTTTATACAATCGGCACAAAACCCTAAGCATAAAAATAAGCAAACAAAACAAACCGAACGAACAGTTGCAACTGCGAGATAAAATAAAACAGACGCCCGATTTTAATCGCTTTCTTCAAAGCCACGGAAAACTTGAACTTGAAAATATTTGTCAGTACATTGTTAACTCGTGAAAGCGTTTCTTTACTTATCTCTATAAGTAATACTTTGAGCAACAATATTATGTTCGACGGACAAACGTATAATATTAGTTCGTAAAGTTACTGTTCGTAATGTAATTATGAGAATTGTTGAAAGAATTCGAGAAACATGGATGGAAGTTTGTTTTGTGTTGAATGTTTGTGTTTTCTTATACAAATAAAGTGTGATTGTGAGTCACGGAATATAAGGCGAACGACTCCGTAGGTACTTTTATACTTAGGTATATCATTTACAAACATACTTATATTAAAATGCATGTACAAATTTCTCAGTAACAGAATGACCGTATGTTTTGGAAAAGTTTTAACTTTTTCTTAAGCCATTGATGAATTAATATAACTTTCAGTTTATGATACTTAAACATTAGTTATCACATAAAACTCGAACATTTTAGTATTCTAGCCCTAGTTAAGTGCTCTTAAATCCCAGCGAACTGCTGACATCGCTTAAAAATATAGCCTGACTAACTTTCCCGCATAAATTATAACCTTATCTGGATCAGATTAACTAACACTACTCCACAGTAGAGAAAATAATTTAAAGTTCATTAATCGCTCTTACAATCTATTCTTTTCGTAATCACGACATAGTATAAAACAAAGTTGCTTGCCGCTATCTGTCCCTATGTATGCTTAGATCTTGAAGACTACACAATTGATTTTAATGCATTTTTTAATAGGCAGAATGTTTCAAGAGATAGGTTCAAATGTATAATAGATTAGTATTGCACATGTGGGATGTCGAGGCAGGTCGCTAATCAATATATGTAGATTTTGTTTTTAAATGCAACCCCTTAAAAAGGCTTACACCATCACAAAATAAGGTTTGAATATAATGCCCCACTCAATTACCCATAAACATTTTACACGTCCGTTATGAATTATGATAATGCTGCAGATACTGTCTTTCTGTGCGTAAACCGTGAATCAGAATAATAATTCAATATGGTTTGATTGATTTAGTACCAATTAAAAACCTTTTAAAATTGACAAATGTTTTTGTACGCGGCTGCATTCATTAAGATCTTCCACCACGTCGTAAAATATACCTATTGTTGTGGAAGAGTAACACCACCCTTTGTCGTTTAGTGCGCTTTTTCTCATTATCAACCGCAAAACTTGAGACGTGTCGGTAGTACCGTAACTCAATTTTAAGCGGATCTTAAACGGTGAAACTGATTGGTGTTCTAGTATTTCGCTTTTAGTGTAGGTACCAAATTACAAAAATACATTATTTAATTCCTGTTACCGATTTAGCTAATCAGGTGATCCAGTCCTACTAATTTCGTTACCTAATTTAAGACAATGACCTGACTGCGTAATACGTATTACGTACTTATTGACGTACGCCGATTTTAATATTCAATGAAAAATTCGTAGTTCATGAATAATGAACTGATTTTTTTTTCTAGACCCCGTTCTTTTCTTTTGTTCTAAATTATTAGTCATAGAAATTCGCAGGAATATAACGAATAAATGATGAATAAACATTACCCTTTCGGGCTAATTCGTTTTACCAATAACTTAGTAACCGCTAATTTCGCAGAACTTGTTTTCCATTGAGGTTTTATTGCTTTAAGAACTATTACTAAGTTGTTGTACCTTTACGAGTGCAAAAAATGAGGACCATTGATTTTCCAGAAAGTAAAAGACCAATTTCAGTGTCAGTAAGTCTACATAAAATAAAAGAAGGAATGGTAATCCTCGCTCTCTATAATTTTATTATTCTTTTTTTACCACTGAATCTTACCATCAAAACGTCACAATGAAAATTCAAGTTTCAAGATCACTACTCAGACTGACCATGAAATTTCATTATTCAAACAATTCTGAAGACCTGTAAGCAATCCTATATCGCTTGTAAATTTATCAAACTGAAAACGCAAACATTGTTATCCCAAACAGTCTGTCTCTCAACATTGGGCTGCAGTCCATACGTTATTTACCATAACTGTCTGTTTGTTTACTTCTTAACAAGAAGATCTGTACCATGTCACTGGCAACGTTATGGAGATAACTGTTCTATAAATAGCAGTTTTAAGTCCTTGTTTTTGACGTCCTGCCCTCCTACCATGATTATTGAAAAAAAAAAGTGAGAGCTGTATGACAAAGACCACGCTACTTGCCATGTATCGCGCTGTCTCGTTTGCACATTAGCTACAGTACTGTTTTAAGAGATCGTGGTATAGGTACTGTTCATGAATAACACATCAAACTCATAAATACGAAGGCGATGTTTTAGGCAACTGGTATTTTTCTTTTTTCATGAAATGAATAAAAATGAGACATCGTTCTATTTATGGTTATATCTGTTTTTTCAAATAAGGTCATTGTCAGAGGTCTTTTAAAATAAAGATATTGGATATTAATTGAATTAATATCAACAATTAAAATTAAATATACTCTTCTATCAATGTTAGGTGAAACCACTATTAATTTCTGTTTCTATTGTCCAAAGTTCAGTAAGAAAGAGAAAATTAAATGTTATTCTATTAGTCGGCTTCTTAAAAAAATAAATACATTTATTTTTTATTACATTCGATACCAAAGCAAAACAGATTACCACTATTAACCAGTAAATACATCGTTCTTCGTAATTCTTTAAATGTTTGCTTTGTCACATTGTGAATAAGCTTACAGTCTGCAATCCACTTGTCTGTTTTGTTTTTTCAACGTCCGCTGGGACTAAAAGACGTTGATTGTATCGGCTTGCCATGTCGCGTGGATAGCCTTTTTTTTGGTCATCCCTAAATAAATATGGAATACCAAAGGAACTATTACTACAGAAAAATCCTTGAAACAGGTCCTTGAGATTTAAAATTACCTCTTAGTATGTTAAATAGTAAGTTCTTTTTATTTCTGTTTAAGAGATTTAAACATTATTTTGACGTATTTTCAAGTCTTAATTGAGATATTTAACGCTTTCATCTTAGCTACCTTTCGATACGGCTTACCGCATAATCTTAAATTGTGTTTATTTCAATGCATTGCAGTGTTTGTGCAAGTTGTTTCTCATTATCATTAGTTTTAAGTAATAACAATAAAAGGTATTGTATGGTTGCGGTTTTAACAGTATTAAATTAGTGTATAATCGGGTACCTAAATATTTATACCAATTAGCTTATTAGGTAGCAATATCGTTTAGCTAAAGGAAAAAACATACTAATATGTAGTTACAAAACCAAATGAGTAACTTTGCTATCTGAGCAACCTGCCCATATTCCTTACAAAACCGAACTTATTGTACGTCTTTAAGAAGCTTTACCGACCAAAATGGTCATATATTAAAACAATCACTAAGCCAGATTAAGGCCACCAAAAACGTCTAAAATCGATCAATCATTGCTGTCTGCAACGCAAGACTGAATGTTCATCGTCACATATTTAAAAAAAAAAAAACAAAAAACAAAAGCTTTCGAGGATCGAATTCCCGAAGCAACCGGTTTTGAGTCCCACGAACCTTGAATGAACATACACTAGACCTCACATTGGTACCAACATTAAGAATTTTACGTCTTTATTATTTAGCTCTTAAAGTTCATTTTTGTTGTTTATTTTTTGGCATAGACGTGTGGTGGAGGTTACAAGGCATTCGATAGCGGTCCGGGGGTCCTGCCACCACGTCTTGTGAAGTAGAGAGAGATGCCGCTCTACGCTGTGTAGCGTGTCGTCTCGCTTCAACAACTGCAACAGACTTTATGAGGTAGTGTTAGGCTCTCAAGCGGTTAAGATTTTGGAAACGTGTGCACCACGTTTTTAGGAATTTTGAACTTCAAGTGACATACTGTTATGCTGAACTTTAATGTAGTTATAACGTTATCTTATTACTTTAACATTGTCTTCGATGATTGTTTTATGATCAGCTCCTAAAATCTAGTTTTTTCGTTGCTTCACATATACTCCAAAAGGTTTGACAAATTAAAATGCATTGTAAATTTGTAGGTATGTCGAATTTTATTGTTACACTTGATAAGGAAATAACTCACAAAACTCCTTAATTGGGTAATATTCTAATTTCCCAATAACAAAATCTATACAAATTGACAGGAAAATATAAATTAAATTATTGTTTTTTCCTATTTAATTAAATAATCATTTTTGCCTGTAACTACCAGATAGTACATTTTTCGTTACCCACTATTAATACCGAGCTACCCTCGGATAAGCCACTGTGACCTTTCATAGAGCAACTTAATTGCTATCCTTATCTCCTTCGCCGTTATCTCTGAAGGTTAATTGCCTGAGCGTCTTGTAATTTGTAACAGAAGGCAGTTACTGAGCCGTGCGTGCTTTCAACCAAAACAATGCTGGAACTATTTAACGTCGAACTTTGTCGTATGAAAGGGCAGTTCTAACGTAGGTCTTAGGCCTTAATGGGTCCTAATGAATGTCGTCTAGTCTTTTGTAGAAAGTTCAATTATTCTACCAATGTCTTGTCTGTAAAAACGGTAGACTGCTTGTCCAGAGTATACATGTAGCGACACACGAACCTGCTATGCCAAAGAAAGCTGAAAGGTATAATCTAGTGTTGTATCTATATGTCTATTAGTAGTAGTAGTAGTAGTAGTCTTTGACAAGCTAAAGGTCCCCCTTAATCAGTTATCAGCAATTCTTAAGGAAAGACTTGCGGTCGAGAAGGATAGGAGACTGCGTACGATTACTACAATGTACAATGGCGACTCACTTCCTAAAAGGCTAGTCTTGTTTTAAGAGATGGTGGGAGACCCGAAAATGATTTTCAATACATTTTATTCTCTGGCCACATTAGCCACCTCGCTTATTCCAAAGCTTTTTCTTAATTACGACGACCATGAACACACGGATAATCTTTCCACTGCCCCAGTTGAAGCACTATTCTAAATAGATTAATACAAACAGGACTACCTTTGTATATATTGACTGGCGTTAGTGGGGATGTCAATTAATCATGCGGTAAAAGGACATGATAGATTAAGGCTTTCTATCGATTAATAAACCTTTGACAGGTGATGTAGTTTTATCATGTTATAGCACATTTACGTATACAGACAAATGGACGTCGGTAGTACCTACCTATAGTAAACAATAATAGTTCTTTCACTGAACTTCTGTAACGGTAGCGGTTTGTAAATTTGAGTTTTATTAGGATACTTGTGTTGCTGACTGTAGGTACTTTTTGTTGTAATTGATAAGACATTTAATTATTGATTTTCGTTTATGCTAATCATGTACGGATCAATGCAACTTAAATGATCAATTACTATAACGTAGATCACTTGATTTTGAGTGGGTACTGCATTGGTTGCCCAATGCAGTACCCGTAGATGTATTTGGAATGTAACTTAAATTTATATATTGATAATAGGTACAGTAAATTGATAGCATGATTATTTTCCTGTTTCATTCCACAAAATCGCTTACCTTACCTAACATGATAATATATCGCACAGCAGTTGTTGATAGTACATTAAAACACAAAGTTCTAGTGCAAAGTGTACAAAAGTAGGTTTTTCTGATAAAATCAGACGCGTCAGTCCATCGATCCTTATCTGAAATGTAACATAAACATGATTGTTCTGAGGTTTTATATTTATAATGATAACCGTAGTTTTCTATACAATTTGCAGAGAAGAATGACGCGAATGTATCGCCACGTTAGTTTATTTGTAATGTTCCGGAACGGTAATGGCCTTGTGGAAATCTTGATGCAATCATTTATCAATAGCGTTGAGATATTAATATCTTAGAATGAATTCTAGTAGCAGGTTGTGAACAGCAGATTTAGGTATATTTAAGAAATACATATAGGTATAGTATGCAGGAGGGCTTATTTTATTATTATCATTTTAAATATATCTCATTATTGGTATCATTATTTCATTACGATGCGGCAAACCACATAACTAAAATAATTTACTTTAAATCGTTTCTAAATTAACGTTTTTGTTTGATAATTTTCCTCAAAATTACCACAACCTCGAAATTAAGTATACGAGAGTAACTTGTGTTGTGAAGACTAGAATAGACATTATGGGTTATTAGCTATTACGTTGTTACTTCAGTGACACATTCCAGAGTTTATGTTCATTACGCTCAGACACATAACGAGGTACTTTAGATAGCCTAGGAATCCTAGACGGTATCCTGTCAGGATATCTCTGTACGTGTTATTTTATTACAACGTGTTTATTAGTTTAACGGTGGTCGTAATAATTTATAACCTACGTCACATCACACTGGCTGTATCATTTTTGTTACTGATTGTATGACAACTACATACGTTATAAAACATGGCGTGCACTATGCAGTGAAACAACCGACAACTATGTCAAATATATCAAACAACTTGGTATCAAATATGAGGATATTTGCCCCCCTTAGCGTAAAAATTATGAAGACCGCCGTGGGGCATGATTCGCGTGTCGAAATCAGATGATTTTCAATTCATAATTTCTTCGTCCCACTGCAGATTGAAAAGGGGTTTGATATTCTTAGGAACAGGTACCGTGTTACGCAGTAATTATATTGTGGAGATGAACACCAATGGGCTAACCTACCATTATCTCTAAAAGTAAGACTTGTAGTTACCGTAAAGCGACGTAACTCTTCTGCTTGTGGCTTTCCAAAAAAGATGCAAATCAGTTTTTTTCTTATCAAACTTAATGTAGAGGTTAAGTAGTAAATGATGACTACTTCATTGTAAATAATAAAGTGAATTAATAAAACAATTATTAATCGGCGACATACAAAACCTACCCCCTTATCACAATTCTGTGTATTGACTAGTCATTTCCAATGTAAACGATTTCTTCCTTATTATTGTTACTTTTTGTATTGTGGCTAGTAACTGTACCTAAATATTGGTATAATACGTCGTTAATTTACGAATAGGTATAATACGTTGCGATAGTAGCTTAACTAAGAAGTTTATTTATAAATTTAACCTTTTTCTTTAAACTCAGTCAGTTCGACTCACGTCCCCGCCACATCAGCTCATGATTATGGACTCCGGTTGGGTTTGAAACTATTCGAACTATCCCAATAAATATACTTAAGTAAACCTATGATATATAATTATTTTCATAACCATTCTTCATTGATCACTAGGGAGACTCATTAAGAAACCGAAATATAAAACTTGTAACTTATCAAAAAGTAAACGGTGTGTATAAAAAATAGTTAAGCAGACATCAAATCAAGTGTTGATATAACATTTTGGTGCGGTATCGCATCCGATGCGATAAGATAATGTTCGCTAAACTGCAATGTTCTGCTACATATATCAAATATCGCTTGACATACATTTTGCTATCATATGCTATCTGTTGACCTGATGAAAGCAAATGAAATTATCCTTTAGACTCGTAATGGAATGTGGATATGTATTTATTGAAAAGATCACTACCGTTTTTTATGTAGTTTAAATTTCTTCAATGTACATATACATATCTGTCGCTAGTTTCACTTAAAAGGTAAAGAGACTGTAGAGTGTAGACAGCAAATTGGAGACTTCAGAGTATTGTTTGTTAAGTGTAGTCTTTATAACCGTCTTTGTATGTAGTTCCTGACAGTAGTATAGGTTGCTGTTTATAAGTCTACGTATAAAAAGTTCATGCGTAGGTTTAGTCACATGAGGATGTTATACGTAAAAACAGTTACAATTGACGTGTTTAAAAACAATTATTATCTGTTGCATTTTGCGTAGTAAAGTCTGTATGTTCAATAAGAACATACAGACAAAGTGATTCCTTGTATGAGGAGTTTTTATTGTAAAGAATGTTTAATTATTCGTTTTTACTTTCAACGTTATAATTAGCTCTTACTTCACAATAAACATGATACTAACATTAGCCGTCTTCATTCCCACATTACGGCACTGAATACAAATACTAACGATGTATTTAAATATGATTTCATCATTACTCACGTATGCCAATATTTTGCATACTGACCGTAAAGATAAACGCAGTGATTCATATCTTCACACGCGGGTTATTGAGGTCGTAACACTTGTAATTCAATAACTCGGACGCAAAGGCACCAGATCGCCACCTTACCGTTAATGCTGATCTTAAAGCCAATTAAAGTTTAACGATGCAGTCTTACGCAACGAGTTCCAAAAACGGCGAAACGACGGAACTTGTTCCATCCTGGCGACACTCGATTGTTTTATGCAGAAGTTCCATTTTATACCAACAGCTAACTTGTTTAGTGAAGACTACGTAACTTTGCTAAGTCTAAGTACTGAGATTCGCCTCGTCGCGAACGATACAACTGTCTAATTTCTGGCATGGTAATGCTTGTGAAAATAAACAACGTCTTCTTCGGGAAAGGAAATATTATATGACGATCAAAACAGTTGCAAAGTTGTATTGGAATGCAATCAAATTGAAACCAATAAATGGTATTGAAGGATATGCTGATTTGCCCTCGTTTGGATAATAAGGATAAATCTATTTATTTCAATTGCCATAGCATAGGTCACGCGAAAATGGAAAGACGAGGCTGACATTCAAGGCACTGGTATTTAAAATTCATATAACATAAATGGTCATAAAGTAAATCAAACTTTTGATACTTAATGTGCCTAAAAGCTTAGAATAATAGGCTAAAAATAAAGTCCTTGTCTAACACATTTAAGTCTTAATGTTCCTAATAAGAAAGAGCGAAAAATCTGATGTAATGCGCCAAGAATTCAGCGTTTTCGAATCGAAGTCACTTCATTGTTTTTTTTCGGTTCTGTGGATTGCATCACTTTTTCAATGTCACGTCGCAAGCTGGCAAAAAATCATATCCTTTACTTTTTATTTTATTTATTAAGATTTTGTCCTCTATTTCCAAATAGGTGATAGGCAATGGGAGTCAATGACAGTGAGATCATTCGCTCCAGAACTTTCTGGAATATTGTATTACTTTTATTCTTACTAGCAAATATTGAAGCTACCTTGCGTTTAAAATATGTTATTTACCGTACTTCTGTTCTTATCTGCCGTACGTACCCACCCCACCTCTCCCTCGGCTGTGAATCGTCAGTTGTCAGCCTGCGTCTGCGCAGGAATTTGTTTGCCCTTTGCTTGACGCCGCATTCCTTTTGACAGAAGGATAGGGCTAGCGCGTGGGCGTCTCAAATCCACTTAATTATTTTACGATAATGTTAAAAGCGCCGGTTATAGCCGTTCTATTCGATATGTTAAACACATCTGCATAATATATTTTACTTACAATTTACATGTCCCAGTCGTAAAGTTTGGTATGCATTTATAATATGTAAAAGTTCCCGTAGGTACTAAGAAATTAATTATTTTGTTTTCTAAGCGCAGTAAACATTACAATAATTCTTAAGCTTAAGATAGAAGTTTGTTGCTAGTGGGTTTTACATTTCTTATTTGCGGTTTCATACCTTTGCTAAAGCAAAGGCTTACAGGTAAATCTCAGCTCAATGTTCATCACAACGATATTTTTATACAGCCTACCTATCTTATTATTCTCCTCCTTTACATGTTGTATGGTGCAGCTAACTTATAAATACGTAAGAGGCTGCGGCAGCCCTAGACATGTTCCGACATGGAAGAGGGAGGATGTGGTATGAATGTGTAAATATTTGAAAAAAAAAACCATCATTAAGAATATTGTTGTAGAAGGTTGGTAGGGAATGTTCAGGGGTGCCGCGTTGACGTTCCACGGAAAGTTTGTAAATGCCCTCGACATGTTATACATTCTTACTTTTTTATGAAGTATGTAAATGAGATTTTGGGAATTGTTTCGCTTTTACGAGAGGGTTAGTTAAATGTCGAAGATTCTTGAGCTTGTTTGTCTCATAAAAGCTTGATTCATTACAAGCATACGATTTACGTTAGCATAAGTTATTCCATTGACGTCAACGACTATGAATGGATTTTAGTAGGTATCTAAACAAAATGCACAAAGTGTGGTTTTTCAACTGTAATCGTTATTGTTCAAATCCTTATTCAATTAGCAGCCTGATCTCGCAGGTAGTTTAGTCAGCCCAATGCCAGCTCTAACGAAGTGGGTATACGAAATTGGTCAATACCCAACTCATTTGTTTCAATTAACTGGAGGTCAGCTGATCACAATACCAGTAATAGTGCTGTAGATTTGTTTGGCTCGTAATTGTAAATAAACTATCAATAAATCTAACTGATTGTATTTGATGGTGGGTTGCTAGCTAAAATATTATAGCATGAAGTACAAATAGAAACAAAACCTCTTTAACTTGAATTCCTATGGTAATTTAACTACAATAATATCACATTATTTTTTGTCAGACAATACCAAGACAGCGAATGATATTATGCAATAAATCAGACATGATTAAATTTTTATCAAACATTTTATCTCGACAGCCTTGAAATCAAATTATGATAAGTTCTCTATACCGTTTTTCGTTCAATTGTTTCGACCTTTGGTAGGAACAAAATCCAGACTAGGTATGTGACTAACAAACAATGTCTAAAGCTTGAGGTCAAGAGTTAATGGAGACAGAACTCGGTCGTTTTCACATAATCGAGTATTATGAAAATGTCCAGTCTTTATAGAGGAGCCTTGACCCTGAAACTTGTTACCGCATTTCTTAGAGGTCGCGAAGACTGTCTGAAATGTTATTACTGAAAGTAAGCTTTTGTTTTTGACGTCTATTATTCTTCTTTTTTCTGGAATGAAGACTTCATACTTGCCTTTGTTTAAAATTCAACTGACCAACAAGGTTGATACGTTCGCTAGTTGCTTCAATTATGCAGCCTCTGTACTAAAATATAAGATTTAATGTAAGCTTGATAGGTTACTTGCCAACACGGGATCTTATATATAAACCACAAAACTGCCAGTCGTATCTTTTAAACCCGAACTGAATTCAGTATATCTTTGGACACATAACAATAAAGCACATTCTATTTTGAACTTTAGCATCGTGCAATATGTATCTGGTCGTCGATTTCGTCCACGAGAGCGTATTGCAGCTAAAACCCAGTAAGCAATATATTCTGTGCTTTCAATACGAATCTGAATTTATTATCAAACGTGCGGTTTTCTCACGCCATCGCCATTTTGTGTGCAATTGATTTCAATTCGCTTACGTGAAACGAAAAACGTCGATTGATGATCGAACAAGAGCTCGGGGTATTTTCGTTCGAAAATTTATTCTGTGTCGGGTTTTGTAGTGATAACTGTTTTACAGAGGCTATGACATTTGACCTGTACTGTTTTTAATAGTATTATCTTAACATAATGTATGCTAAATTGGGCTCAATGTTAAAATTGTTTATACATATATGTTTTTCCTCTCCGTCTTTATTGCATAATTGGAAATGAAACGTTTTTATTTTATTTAGAAAGAGTTGTTTTCACAACATAAAGAACTAGGATCCTTGGTGAGTTAGTGTAAACGTTAAAACTGGTTTAGACTTCAACTCATGACAACATTAAAAAAGAAGTCACAAAGCCCATCCGAACTCGTTGCAACAACAAGTTCATATTACCACCGTAAATTTACATCGCTAACCGCGTTAAACACACTAAAGTACGTAATTAACCAAAAAACTGTAAGCCAACACTATCGGAGCACCTTTCATTAACCCTGCACATCGCGTTTAATGAGCATAAATGCCTGCTATCTGCCAAGTGGCCGAACAAAATTATTACCATAACAACCACTGTAGCTTGACCCCTCATGCTTTTGTGTTGCTAAGAATTTTTAGTCCCATTAATTTGGATGTTTTACTGTAATACGTGGGTTGTCATTGTCAGCGATTTTGTTGATACGAGTTTAGTTTTTACTATCGATTTTATTTTTGCGATTGGTCCTAGTTACTAACATAATAATATATTTCTACTATATTCTATTCTGCTCATGAAGCTTTGGACAAGTAGGTATTTGAGCTGATGGAAACATGTAAAAAAAATATATATTAGACTGTTCCTAATAAATTATGCAAAACCGCGCTTAATTATACTGTTACGTTTTTTAACAGATTTACGAAATGACGTCAAAAACGTCTATAAATATTCCTAAACAGGTTTATTTTTTAAACATAGGTATAAAGTTCATTCTAAACATTCCATTCCCACAAAACCGCTGACACTACAACCGCGACATAGAGATAAAGGCTAGTACAGACGGTCGCTAGGTTATCGCCGGACAGATACCGCCCGTCCGGTGTCCGGCACGAACGATGACCTCAACTTATCATTTGTTTCGCTTTGATTTACTCGTTATTGTGTTACATTTTACTCACTGTTCACTCTCCGGATGGGTATATTCTAACTTGGAATTGCATTTGTTTTATTGATGGTTACGTGTTGTACTGGCGTTTTGCTTTGTTCTATGTGTACAAGAGATATTATCTAACATCACTCCAATTTGAAGGATACCGCGAGTCAATTTTAGAAAAATGAGCAACATGAAATCAAAAGGTTTTCATTTTGAGTAGGTCTTTTCAGGCACTTTCAAAACGTTACTGACTTAAGTTGCATGTTGTATTTATTGTGACTAATGTTGAGTTTTCTTAGTGTATGCCAACAGAAAAAATAACTTATATTTGTATTGTTAATTGACCTTGGTAGTAAGCGATATAAAAACCAATTACAATCGTGTAGTACTTGCTAATTCTACAATAATCATTCCTGTTAACTGAGTAATGCTTACGATTATCATGATACAGATAAAGTAATTGCCAAGTAATGCATTATTAAGGTCATGTCTTGTTATATACCTTGATAGAATTTCTTCGTATACAATAATCAGTATTTTACAAATTTAAGTCTAAAAGCTCAAGGTTAAGTGGTTCTACCTCATATGAAAGAAAAAAAACTTATTTAATGAAGACACGATAAATTCATATGATATTTTAGTTTTGATATAAACAATAACAAAGGTTATCAAAACAAAACACGACACAAAAAAACAAGCAGTACATTCATCCCAAATATTCCTTTCCGCACTCTAAATAAAACATAAATCCCTCATACTATACAGTCTACAGACAACAAAATCTATGTTTTATTCAACCAACGGCCACGGTAAAATGACGCAATCTTACTACGGGCTGCGTGAGTCATCACAGACTTGACCAGCCAGTGACGATTAAAAAAGATAAAAATATCATTCGAAATGTCCACGTGTGATCGTCGTTTGTCGTTTACATATTTTTACGTGGGCGTTTGTATACTTTGTTATAATTAATGCGGCATCCAAATAGTATCGTCTGGGTAGGCCGGTTTTATTTAGGGAGAAATTCTTTTTCTTTAATTTGGGTATGGGCATTTCTCATAGGCAGTTTGACGAATAACACAACCGAAATTCCGGTGCCGAGTATGTATAAAACGAGAATTATTACGTTCCATGTCTTTATGCAGGTGGTTAAACGCCTAGAAGTAGTACCAATCCGGTCAATATGTCTTCACTGTATCTAGAAACGCATGCGTGATAGTTTTTTGTTTTTCAAAAATACCGTTCCATAGTAACAAGTTTGAATTTAGATTCGTATGGAATCTGGCACGGACGTAGAACGTTATCTGCATAAGTTTTTATGCATGCAGCCAGAACAGCTAGTTTATATTTCCGTCGAAATATGCATACGAATTAAAAATGAGGTAACACTAGGAAATAATCCTCGTAACTGTTGCACGAACGAAACGGTAAACTGTTTCATGCAGTTGAACGAAAATGAGGAAGTGCTCCACAAATTGTACGAGGTCAGGTACATACATGAATTCGACGTATTCGGAATTTTGAGCACATTCACTTAAAAAGGTTTGAGTGGTATTCAGACCTCTTTACTTTCTGCGGTATTGGTATATAATTGGTATCCGACGGTAAAGGCCTGTAATTAGCACTAAGAGAATTGAATCGCAATCGTTTGCAGAATTTCTTTTGATAAGGAAATACGCCAAAAAGGCCTCTCTGAACATTTTTCAGATGTTCATCTTTTTGATGTTACAGCATTATCCCGTAAACGATATCAAGTCTTCGCCACCACGGAATATCTTGTGTATATAATCGCCACGCTTGGCAGTTTATAACTCTATTATGATGTAATAACATAGGGGTGCCGCTGCCAAACCATTATAGCCTCGTTCTCCCGAGATACATGCAATTATTTCAGCAAACAATGCCAATATATTTAGCCAGTTACATAATTTTCTGTCTTATACCAACTTGCGTGCGAATTCCAAAGACAGGTTTTTTTGAATAACAATTTTTGAAGCAAGTTCTTGATGACGATTTGTTTAAGTTAAAAAACTTGTCGCTACAGTTAAAGGCATTGACAATCCTTCCTAGATTCCTTAAATGATTACCTAATCTATCCGTAGGTAAAATAATAAGATCCTATAGAATATAAATTTTGGTTTACTATTATAGCGTGATTTCTTGCCATCTGCATAAAATAATATTTTCCGCTATTTCAGCAAAACTAGTACACGAGTGTCACACAGATTCTGCACATCAACATCATAATTGACCTTGTTAAGACCTTTGAAAATGTAATGAGGAGTTTAAAAAAAGGTTTAATATCCAAAGTTCCCAAATACACCAGATACTTGGCTTCTTTTCAGTGAGTTTACTCTTGAAAGGATATTTACTGCATTTATTTGTGATCCAACTTTGTTGCGACCTCGTTACATTAAACATATAGCGCTCCTCTCTCTAAATATCGTGAGTGCGAATCTAGTAAATAAATACGAGTGTCCTCCACATATGTAGTGTATAAACATATTCGTTTAAGGCAAAAACATTTGGACTTATTTAATTTAGTAAATATAAGTTTTTGCCGACATAGCAAGGGTCTTTGATCATTTTTAGGCTGGTAAGACACCCTCTCAACCCTTGTCTTTTAGAATATTTTTTTCCTCTTTTCACAGTATTTGGCCGGGTCGGCTTCCCATCTCAGTATCTTCATCTAAACACCAGTATTTCAAACAAAGCAACTGAAATTTTGCTCCCAAATCCATTTAATCTTGAAGAACAGTCAAATTTATGGACATTAGGTAGAAAGTTATGACGATTTTTCCTTGAACCAGTTGCTAGGTCAGGGGCATGACCTTGCTATACTGCTACTTTAGTTTCGTTGCTTGCTAGCGGTGCTATGATTCTGTTATTGCTACCAGTGTTTATAAGGAAAGGAAGTATTATGTACCTATGATCCACAATAAAGATTGATTTGATTTGATTTTGATTTGAAGTTAGGAAACAAAATTTAGTTAAGTCATAAAATTATTTGTATTGAAAATATGTAGGCGGAAAGATAGCTTGTATGAAGACTTTTGTGCAGCCGATTTTTACAAAAAAAAAAATCAAATTTCCAAGATCCTCTGTAAACTTATTTGAATTGATTACCTATATTGTGGTTTATGTTAATTTCGTCTAGGATATAGTAACATTACCTACCCAGTAAGCAGTTGCGATGTTCAGTTTACGATAATCAGGAAAACACGGCAGTAAATCTAGAAATCTAAGAATAATCCTTACACAGGTTTCAATGTAGCTATTATAGTATCGACATGTTGGCTCCTACATTCAGTACGTTGCACTGGAGGTATGGCGTTGGGTTATCGAGATCAAAGGTTAGCGAAGTAATGAGAGGTCGGTCGTACTCACTGCGAATGGTATAGTGATTCGTCTATACTATAAATCTATTACTATTACTGTGAGTTGGATTTGTTCAGCAGCTTTGTTTTTACATGTAGTTGATTAGTATATAGGCTGTATCTGTATCAAATCAAGTTTAAGTACAATTTTCGTACTAACAAAAAATCAAAATAACTTTAAGCAACCAAACAATTTATAAAAATGGCTTGACATGTTTGATTAACAACGTACATAATCCATTTCAGTTCTAATAAAAACTAGCTGTACTTTATAACTAACAAAACCGGCCAAGTGCGAGTGGGACTCGCCCATGATAGATTCTGTAGCAAGATATTCTAGATAAACGTAGCGTAGGGGTCGTAGCTATTCACACTAAAAGTGACTAGTTTCCCAAACCCCCCCCCTAATTATTTTGTGGGTGAAATATTCAAATATAGAAAAGCCTATGTGTTAATCCATAAAATGTTATAAAAATCGGTCCAGCCTTTTAGACGTGAAGAGATAACAAACATACACACACCCAAACATACTTTCGCCTTTATACTATTAGTATTATAAGTTGATAAATGACCAGTTTTGTCTCTCTCTCCTTACACGACTTCATATTAAGTCACAAAAATTTAAAACCAGAAAAATAAAGGTAAATTGAATCCGGCAATACATCACGAGACCATTGGGTTTGCACGGATGCGTGTAACACATGCAAATAGATCGATTACACCACGCTCTAGTGTTGAGGAATTTTATTTGCAACTGTGGCGTTGCAATCAATTATTACAAAAATATTTTGAGTTTTTTTAGGTGTTAGGTAAATAGAAATATGTTTTGTAATTGTATTTTTTTTTTATAACAGCATGTTTCGCTATCGGAGAGGCTTAAATATCTGGAACAAGATTTTGTCTGTCTCGATAAGGATGACAGCTTTCGGGTTACATGAATGTCAAGCATGACCTTAACACCTTATTTTCTTTGTATAATTTTAAGATTTTGTTGCTTCTTTCAATATCTAGTTATATAATTTCCTCGCCTTTGTCCAGAAAACAATCTTCAAAGCTTAACCCATGTTATAAAGATTCCCCTAGGAAATCCTGCCCAAGGATTAATGTTTGATGAAGATTGCTTCCAAGGCAGGATCGCGGTAACCTTCAAAAAACAACGACGGAATCAGAGGGCCTACTACTAGGTCTTACAGTAATATTATGCGGTTGTGGAAGAGAGATGCCGCTTTGTACCGTGTCAGGTGTTGTCACGCTTCCTCAATTATAATAATTTAATAATACTACTTATTAAACGGTGGCGGGATGATTTGAACGTACATCGCGAGAACGGGTTCGACGTGGCGCAGGACAGACAAACGTGGAAGGATTTGGGGGAGGTCTTTGCTCAGCAGTAGGACACAATAGGCTAGGGGAAAAATAATAATATTACTTTAAGAGGTAGTGGTAGGTAGTCTACAACCAAAGGCAATACTTTAAGGCCAGTTTCATGTAGAAAACATACCTCAACTGTTCTAGATACAGTAATACTTATGTTTGCTTGACACCCACACGTTCAAGGTGACCAGCAATGCGGTCGATTTGTTTTTATCATAATAATATTATAAAGTGGTCTCTGTTTGCTTTGACACAATTTGGGTTTTAGATGGATTTGAATGTTTGCTTAGACTTCGATTGTGACCTCGTCCCTCTATTTTTGTTTTCTGTGTTTACTTTAAGGTTTTGATTGGTGGTATTTGGGTACCTACTTGGTAAACCACTTACACTTTACCATTGTATTAGCTTAGGTTTAATATACCTACTTACCCAGGATTTTTAACAGTCGCCTTTTTCGGGTCATATTTGCGTCCTTCATTTATTTGCGATTGTCTATCATTCATTATTACTTATTGCATGTTGGTTTGTATACGACTTACTTAATATGAATAAAAAAAATATTTTAATCAAAAGTCGCTGTCTACTCGCACGCTGTATTTTATGGCTCTTTGTGCCAAACAATATCTTAAAAAAATAAGCAACTCATTTTGCAGCCAACTCTACTTTTTTTCAAGCTATCAGATCCTTTGGCCGCACTCGCAGAAATGTAGAACAACTGGCTTGGCACCTGCCCCGCTATATTTAAACATAAACGGTCCCGTCCGCTAATATGGACATGTTGGAACATGACATGTGAAACAACTTGATACGGGATCAACGAGACAATGTCTGTAGCTCTTAGTATTATAGACAAAAGACTGTCGATCACCATTGAATAAGCCATTAATTATGTGATGAGATTAATTAGGGTCGGTGTGGTTGTTAATACAGTTCTCTTTTATATAGTAGGTAGTATCATAATGTTCCCTGATGAGGTGAGAAAAAGTGTAGATAAAATACATATAAAACGTAATGGAGTAAGAACAAAGCTTGTTCATCTTATCGCAGACAGTTTTAAGTTCTTGGTTGTCGAAAATATCCTTACAGAAAAACCCGACCAACTTAGGAACCTTATAAGATCAGACTCGTGATATAAGATACCAGTAAAAAAATAGACAAAAGCTATTAACCCAGGGGTCACTCAACTCGGAATCCTTACCAGTATCTCAGCCGAAATTCTTTTGCCGAATATGTACGTAAATGAAATTGGCATTCAAACTGGTTTTCTCTCATACCAATAATCCGTTTATAATCATGATTTGTTTTTTATTCTTATCACAATATCGATAACGACATCTTTATTTATGATTGTCGACTTGTCAAGGACGAGTTTTGTAAGTCTCGAGGTTCATTGAATTATGTGGAATTACTCACAAATGGAATACGCAGTAATTGTTATCTAGGCCGATGCTTCATTACCTAAGTCGTGATTAATAATGTAATTGCCAATTGTAGGTTAAAAACAATCACTACTAGTCACTGAAAGACTAGTACTCGAAATTATATACTTACATATAATATACCTAAGTGAGGATAAAGCTTAATAAAGTAGGTAGTAGTAAAATACAAAATTTAATGAATTGTAGTTAAACTGAAAAGCCGAGCAGATTTTCCTAGAAAGCCATGATTCATAGGACGTTAACACATTACTGCATACAAATTAGTATCAGCAACGAAACACATCGTAATACCCGTTCAGAAATACCAGACTTATTACTGAGAAAAGTTAAGCAAACAAATCCTGTATCAAGAAATCTATGCTGGTACTAATTTAAAGCACATCCCTCAGAACCAATCCATTAGGTAACTCGAACAAATTCCAACAGGTTAATACGTCTAGTTGACATTCAATTAATTCAAATACTCGCAAAGTAATTGAAACAGGACGCGATTGCGTTGCATAAAATCGTGTACTTCTTTAACAATTCGCTAAACGTCCTCTCCACGGTCCGTTTCGTACCGAACGACCTTTTATTCTTAATGGCCGTGCTGTTATAAATATTAACCATTTACAATATAGTTGTGGGACGCGGATACGTTCGTACCGTTCAGTTGTTTGGCAATTAATTACGTAACCCATTCTTATGAAAATATTTCAGCAATGTTTTAATTAGGCGAATTCCTGTCTCCTTCGCTGTCATAACGTTTTTACCTTTTGCTAATAAGGAAGTTAGCATTTTGATGTAGTGTGAAAAATTAGAAATTGTTGTGATTACATCAGTACGGTAAAAGCATTTTTATAGGCTTCACGCATGATTATATTGCTATTTTAATTTAGTATGTTTACATAACATGCCGTGAGAGCGGGACTTTTTATATGTAATAGGTTTATTTACACGTTTTAGATTGTTATCTAGATTACTATCCTCGTTACCAGCTTTGTTACCTGTAGATAAAGTAAGATCATGTTGTAATACGACTTCATCTCAAATAAATTAAAGGGTATAAAATCCAAGTATCGTCTGTTCAAAACTTTGCTCCGTTCTTGTTTGGAATTAACTGTTATTAGTGTTATTACAATCTCCGTGATCGCAGTCGAGCTTCTTTCACTTATATAGTTTGTCGTCTACAAGATGCAATTACCATAATTTTGGTGACTATAAATTCTACCATAATGGTTCCCAGAGTTTCTATAACTCCAGTTACCACGATTTATTGCCGCTGAATCGCTTTGGGCATTCAACATTATCGAGGTGGTACGAACGGCCCTTATTTACGTTGACATGTTATTACTAAAATAGGTTTCAATTAGTACTAAATGCTTTCGGACACTGGTCACCTCGTTAGAGACAAAGGCGTTTCTATTGGCTTTCATCGCCGGCCGAAAATAGTTTTGGAATGTGAGATAATATCAGCTTCATGTGTTTTGAAATAGCCACAGGTAAATATCCTTAGGATAGAAACGTGATATCGGTTATTATCCATTGTAGGTGTTGCAAAGACTGTTGTTTACGGCCTGAAGAATGTGTAGTATTCATATCAATATGCTGATAGTACCAGCGATAGCAAAACTATTACCGTACAACCGGTTTTTCCATTACCGTTGACAGCATTCTATCGAAGAGCCAGCACATCTAAAGCAGGCATTGGCGAACTTTAAGCAATTTCTTACGTCTCATTTAAACCCTAACCTGTTCCTTTTAAGATAAGGTGTTTATAATTGGCTATCCCATAACGCATTCTGTTAAACTTTCTTTCGAAATAAAATATTTCTGGAATGCATAATTTTTCGGCAATTAATTTTCCGGTTGTTGCTGCATCAAATGCATTTGTTGAGGGTTCCATCACAAATCGTGCTGTGGCGGAGTCGTCTTGCCTTTAGTTAAGACACCAATTATGGAGCAATGCTAACGATCTCACTAATTGGTCCCTACGAGCTTTCGTCTTAACAATCGGTACTATAAACGTCGTGACAAATCGAGCAACGGTTCAATCTTTTATTCTTTGTGAGACGCTTGGAAATAAGTAATTAACAATAAAACCATATTAATCACCTCTTGCTCTACTCTTCTTTCAATATTCAATTTGTATTGTCTGCTTTTTTGTGTCGGTCTTACAGTCTGTATCGACACAGACGGTGATCAAATTCAAACCTTATTTTCGAAGCGATGCTTGTTGAAGTAATTCCCCTTCCTATTTAAGATGAAATTGAACAAATAAATCAAGCTTCAAGAGTTTGACGGCACCAGACGAAGAAACAGTCGTTACAAGATCATAAACAAGGTAGGTATACCTTTTGTCGGCATCAAAGATGGCTGCCGTCAGAATGGCGAAGCGTTACCGATACCAAATTGGCGGTAATTGACGCCTTTGTCGGCGTTGTAGGGTTGATACTCCCTGCGATCCCAAAAGAGGGATGTCATTTAATGATAGTTTAACTTCCAAGAAATAGTCTGCACTATTTTTTCTGTCATTTTAATTCTTGGCTATACTTCTTCAATACCTATGCATGTAGAAAAAGGAAAAATAATTTAAGAATCTTCACGTGGCTATAAGAAAGCGGAGGAGTTAGCCCTAACTAATTAAGCATACTTATATTATTATTTCTACATAGTAACGTACATCCATTCAATGAATGTTATTGGTCGTGTATAGCGAAGTAATTCTTACTACTGTCCACACGTACACGTCTTGCATACACATATGAGACATAACAGCCGCACTAGACTATATCCTGTGTAATAATTCAATGCCGTTGACATTTATGGGGCCTAGCATCTAATTAAAAATGTACAGTGGAATTCTCACATGATCTATGAGACTGTCCCACTGATTATTATTAGGGAAATAAGTCAGATACGATCAGAATGAACATGTTCCATTTGATCACCTTTTATGAAATGTGAAATTGATTTAAAAATATACTTCGTTCGTATCGACGGGTCCTACGTAGACTAGTACAAGTGCAAAAACACAACTTTTCAAGAGAGCGGTTTAAAGGTTCTAAAGCTTGTAACTTTGTCGTAAATCAATAAAAACACTTGAAATTTTAGTATGTTATATTTTAATACTTAAGGAATAAGACTGCATTATTGGTTTTTCTTCTTTTTTTATACTTTGGAAAATAGGTTAACTTGCATTGATGTAGCTTGTTTTTTTTACTACGGTAGAACCTGTAAACTGATACAAGTGGCCACTTATACCAGTATACAGTGTACTTGCTTATACTTAAAATAAAGGAAATCTGAAGGATTTTACTTTTTTAACATAGTATTTCCGTGTAATTGACCAATATGAGGTTATAATATAAAAAATAATATCTACTTTTATCTACTTTTATCGACTTTTTAACACTTATAACAGTTTACTCAGTACTGGAAAGCTACTTGCAACAGTTTGCTGTATTATTATTAACTGTGAATATTTAAATTAATGTGGCAAAAAGTTAAATAAAAACATCTAAAATACAAAATAACACTTTATTATTAGATAGTAGCATTCCTAATAATGAAAAATAAAATCATTGGCCTTGCAATCTTAAAAATAATAAAACAAAAAAATGTAATTTTCTTATTTTAAGTTTGATTTTTAAAGAGGTTTTCTTACGATAATACCTAATTGTTTTTTTTTTTTTAAGACTAGCTTGTCTTGAATTTTATGTCATTATTCTTATAAATAGCATTTCCACTATTTTTTTTGTGTACATAACTTGTTAAATGTATAAAAAAGTGACACAACCCCTAAAAACAGGGCAATGAGACCTTAAAGTCTAAATCAGATGATGGAAAATTCATTACATTTTTACAACTTGTATTAAATGGTGATTTGTGTAGGACACCCTTCATACGAATGCCTCATCACATCACCACACTCGTCATACTTGTTTAAATATGCATATTATACATTTGAAAATATCCTGCTAATATAGTTAACGCGAAAGTTGCATATGTATGGATTGGATGTTTGTTACTCTTTGACGCTCAAACGATTTAACCAATTTTGAAGAGATTTCGTATGGACTTAGCTGACAACCTGGATTAAAACCTAGACTTTTTAATCGACTGCGTCAGAGGAGGGCAATGTTTTGCAGTTATAACCGATATTCGTGCGGTCGAAATTGCGGGCGACCACTAAGTCCTTTATAAGTTTAATTTGAATGTCTTTTGTATTACTATACTTAAGTTTTGATTGAACTTAATTGTTTTTTTCAATACTACAACTTTACCAAAATAAACTGGGGTTGCGAATATTGTTATATTGTTTACCTCTGGAATATTTCTACACCTTTAAAAGTGATGTACTTGGGTACATAAAAAAAAATTGTCTCGTCAGTTACCAAGTAGCAAAATTTGGTAACTCCTTACGTTAATTGCTGCAAAAAATGTATTGAAAGTAGTATCGATATTTATTTTATTAGTAAATAGATATTATTATTAAAATAATGTAGGTTACGGCAGATAACAATATCAAGAAAATAAAACAAAGTCACATGTGACTTCGTATACTACTACTTTGTATTCCTACTGATGTAAGTGTAAAATTTATTGAAAGAATAAAATAATAATAAAAAAACAAAAAAACCCGACTGTAAAAAAACCAAACAGGGAAAAACAAACTCTATAATTTAGTGTGAAGACACTAAATTATAGAGTTTGTTTAATTATATTTCAATCATATAATGTAGACACCGTGCGTCTACATTATATAATTTATACGTAAAAAATTAATGCAGGCGGCTCAAACAAATCTACAAGCAGTACAATCTGTATCTTGCATTAAGTGAACATTAATGAAACCCTTTTGTAGAACTATTAGTACTGTCAACTTAGTAATTTGTTTGTTAATTTTTAACGCATAAATTTATTAAAATTGACCTCGTGAGCCCTTAATTGTTGTGAATTCTCACCACTACTTACTCAAAGCAAACAAAACTTGTTAAATATGTAAAAAAGTAACACAACCCTTAAAAACAGGGCACGAAAAGGTTTTGATACAGAAGAATATGTTAGCAGTTAACGCAGTTATACCAGTGTTAACGTGCTCCTAACTCCGTCGCAGCGCGTATACTGGTGTAAATGGCACTTGCGCGTACGTGACGCGGCGCACGCGACTACCTACACTGGTGCAAGTGACTTACATCAGTGTAGACGGTCGTGTGGCCGAAAATCATGTCACTTATGTTAGTTTACAGGTTTGTATCTCTGAAATTACTGAATAAAATAATATAATTTTTACAGGATATAAAGTTAAGGTAATTTTAAGGCTTTTGGTGCAAAAAAACGTATTTTGGTGTTTTGCTGGTTACACCAGTATACGTAGGACCCGTCGGTATGTTTTTTAATGATTTAAGACATTTTAGCGTTAACCGGGAATTTTATGGTCTAAATGACCGTAAAATCGTGTTTCGTAATAGCCTTGCGTGAGGTCGAAGTATTTTTGGGTTTAATGCCCTTAACTCATTTAATTCTAGTTTTGTTGCGTTATTAAAATTTACTTATGTAATATTCTACAAAGATGTCCGCAAAAAGGCAGATTCTTTTAACCTTGCAGTACATTTGTCCGTTTTCAAATCACAAAAATGTATCTCATTTATAACTAAAACATCAAATGTGTAAAAATGTATCAATTATGATGTTTCTACAAAAGGAATTTTGATTAAAATATTAAAAGGAAATAAAAACCCTAAAATGAGTTCCTTAATCCTCAAAAATAAAACGCTCGCCGCCGACCACCCAAGACGTTAACAAAAACATACATCTCCATTAACTATTATTTACAAGACATATTGAGCTAAATTAAACAACTTTGTAATAAAAACCCACTATAATAATTGTCGGTAGGTACTTTAATAGAACTATCCAGCACATATGGTTATCATAACCGCTTCCTTTTAATAGTTTATTGTGTAACTATTTTAGCTGATAACTAAATACGTATTATGTAACAAAAACCGCAGATATAGAAAACCGCAATAACTGAACGGAATTTGATTTGATAGTATAATCTGTTGTCCCCGGAAATTGCTTAATATGTGTTTAGTTGCCTAGTAATACCTACTACTATGGAATGCTAAAATTTGTGAGTATAGATGGGTGTTTGTTACTCTTTCTAGCTTAAAAGGCTTAACCAATGTGGATGAAATTTGGTACGGAGGTATCTGATGCCTTGGATTAAATCATACCATACTTTTGACCCAATCGCGTAAAAGTAGGTTAATGCTTTTGCAGCCATAGTCGACGTGGGCGATGCCGCGGGAAGAAACGGTAAAGTAATATTTGTATAATTTATTGCAAGTTGTTTTTAATTTTTAGTGCAGTTTTCTCGCCAGAATGACGTCACTGGATCCTGAATGTGACTAAGATCAGCGCGATAGCAATTTGCAAGGTTTACCCGACTATTCGATCAAAGGGTTCATGTCTGAAAGGTACTTTGGTAATAATCACTCATGCGGTTTGCTACCAATCCCATGATTGTGAAAAGGCTAGGCTGATGAATTAACTGCTCTATATCGGGCCGTTTTGTAATTATTTTCAATTAATATCGTTAATTGACGTAGTGTGGTCGCCATCATCTGAACCGTGCAATTGAAAGCCGCGCTGTTTTGATGATATTTACAAAGTACTCTATTGCCTCTAGATCAATGTCCTTTAAACTTGATTAATTAATTGCGAGGAACAATATATATTGGACTAATAAACAATTTCCTTCTACAATGAGGAAATAATTGATGTAACTTATTGATTGTGTACCAATTAATATTGAGTCTTTTGAACTGTTATACAAGACTCGGGTGGCTTACGTTTTAAAGGATAATTTACTAATATTTTAACAAATACATTAAGGTTTATCCTTATAGCAACTTATAGAGATTCGAATAACACGACGGAAACAATCAAATGGTAATTTTCTATAAATACTTCGACTTCGACAAACAAGGAAAATTCAAGACAAAAATTGTCCCATACAAAATGAACCATAATCATATCAGTTTAAACAGTCTAAAGGTATAGTTCCAATAATTTGTCCACACATAGCACTGTCACAGTATGAATAAATAAAGTGGTTTAAAACGGCCATTTCTAGAAAAATAAATGCCTACAGCAATAGGGCTGCCCACTTACAGCATTTCAATTACATCAGCAACACACCATACGTCGGTCACTGCGACACGCTTGCGACTGTATCATACCACGGTCATGCCACGATCCGATACCGTAGGCATATCTCGCGTTGCGCTTGTTTATATGAAGACTTCATACTGCATATTATTATACTGTGGTACTGTCGTGCATACAACATGCTATTACTTACGATGTCATTGTTTAGTGCACAATACCGGGAACGTATTATGTAGGTATAAGGTAATAACATCGGTGATCAGCCCTCGCTGTGTGCGCTTGAATGATGTGCTTTGGATTATAAATAGGATTTCTTCGCGCCTTCTTTTGTTTATCGAGTGTTGCTGTTCAAATTAATAGTTTTGGTATTTAAAGCTATAAATAAAAGCCACCATTAGTTACTGTTTGTAGGTTGTTTAAGAAAACCAATAAGTTTTTTGTGAAGTACAGTTTCGTCTTTGCTGATGTACAATATAAAATCGATTTAATAAAGTTCTTAAGCTCCACAAACTAATTAACCTATCTAAATAGTTTGAAGTAGATAACACAGGAAATCATAGCAACACAACAGCCCCCAATTTTCCGATTCATCGACAGTTAATTAATTAGTGAAAAGCAAACAATTCAGTCATCCGACGAGTGATAGGCACTAATATATTCACGGTGCATTGTCCTACGATAATACTGTTTATACTGCGGTTTTAATAAAATAAAACCGCAGACAGCCTGTTCGTGACGATAATGGCACCATACAATGCTTTCACACACGACACAAACGACTAATTTGCTGTATGAGAGCTTGCATGTGTCAATTTAATTAGCTTTTAGGGTGTTCGCACCGCCTTCATGTGTTTTTAATCAGTTGTCGCAGCTAGTTTTTAATTAATTGAATCTAGTTTAGCGATATTTGTAATACTACACTGCGCAACTTTGAAAGAGCCTGAGAAGGGTACTTGAAATAAAAACTCTTTGATTTTTATTATGTACTCGTAATATAAATATAAATATGTGAAATTATAAACATTTTAATTGGGTCCACTTATTATCCAATGAAGTGTATGTAAGGATTTGCTATTAACGATAACATCGTCTTGTACATTGTGCAATTGCTAATAAAAGCACAGCTTAAGGCTCAAAACTTTCAAGTCTCAAAGATTCCACTCTACATTAAAGCTACTAAAATTAAAATAAAGTACAAACAAGTAAAGTTAGCGTGTTATTATTATCAAACTTGAAGGTTGTTTATCATGATAATGCAGGTGCAGACTTGTCTGGAACTCGGGGCAGGTGGTGCAAATCGCAGTAATGCAATAGAACTATGAACTACTATGAAGTACGATGAAGCAATCCATTTCAGTTTGTTGATTGTTGGCATACGCTGGGGAGGCTCTCGATAAGGTAACACTTTTTGTTTCGTGACTCAATAAAGTGAGATTTATCTGTATTTTGTACCGTGATCAATGATCGTTCCTTTTCTGTATAACTATCTTCCTATAGACTTGTTTCAGAGGGAAAGTAATGATAAAATAATTTGTCAAGTCAGTTAGCTTACCTCTGAACGTTAGTAGTAGGTATATATTTTATTTATTGAAAAGTTTTTTATCTGTTATGAAAATCGGTAAAGCGTGATATTAGGCTTCTTTTGTTGTTGAGTTTTTTTTACGTAAGTACGCGTATAAATTGTATCGTTTCTCAGAAAAATGGATTTAAGAGACTTTTTATTGAATGTAATTCCTCTAAATATTTTACAGCCACTTACCTTATTTTACCCCAGCCTATAATTACTGATGGAATCTTTTAAATTACCACACAAATGACTCATGTCTAACAATACAATCCATAAATAAAGAATCCAATTGGAAAAATAAAGTTCATTACATCCATTTCGACCTCGAACCTTGTCATTTCGAGACCTGTCATTACAAATGCCTACCCACACTGTCAAATAGGATAATTTCAATGAATAAATCAATATTGTCGTGTTAAAAGCAGGTTTTCCCTAGGGGCAATAAACTTGGTTTACGTGTTCACTGCAATCCGTGTTATTACAAGCACTTTTATGTGGTATTGTTTAGTGGGGCCTACTTGTTCCATCTGATGAATATTTTAGTTTTTGTATCGATGCGTTAGATTTGTTGTGGACAATAAAATTAATGGTGGTCATTTACGTCGTAAAAGTTGCTCTACTTTTTTAAATTCTTTTGTACCACCGCTATTGTATTCTATATCTATTAGGGTTTTTATATATTTATATGGCATTATAATGTTACAGCCATGGTACATTTAATAAGCGTGTAGTCTTGACTACCTCCACATGCGACTTTTTTACATAGCCCTGTTTTACATTATTCGGTGCGACAGCATTATAAAATCCATTCCATAAATACAAATAGGATGTCATATATTTTCTAAAACACATTAGATCTAGAATCTTTTTATAAGATTCACTAAGAATCGCATTTGGATCCATGACGCATAGTGACGCATGTGTTTGATGATTGTGTTCTAGATTTTTAATATTGTTATTAAATTTAGGCACACGTCATCGCCACTGAAAATCAGTCATATCGCTACAAGTTTTTCGTACTTTTCTTCCTTTGATTCTTTCAAATTTGATGCGAAATGTATTTCTATGGTATTTTTTTTGTGCCCGCAACCTTAGACTATAACATGTTTATTTAATATCCCACATACACGTAAATATAGGTTGTATATAAAGTACAAAATAAGAGAATGATAAGACAGAAATAGAACAAAACATTACGTAACAATACATATTCAGGGACAGGTAATAACAGGTTACCAAAAATAAATATCTTAGTACTACAAAGCTCTTGTAAAGTAATCCCTTGACTTAATGTAAATACATTCATGTTTAAAAGAATCATCCTTTATTCGGCTTTACCGAGGCCGTTTCATTCAGATCGTAAAATTAACATACGCTGTTTATAACAATATTTCTAATGTCCCGTAACTTACGTTGTGTGTATTAAAACAAGATTTTATTTTATGAATGGAGTATTAACATTGGAAGTTTATTGTTGTTGTAAATTTTGTGATACTGATATGCTAGCTAGTAGTTTTTTGTTTTTATTTATAACCAAGTCTGGGTAATGTTAGTAGTAGGTATCTATCTGGGCTTTTAATCTATGAAAATGTGGTTATGCTTGTATGTTCCGCGTAGAAATACAAGTATTCATTAAGCACATAATTATGATAGGATATAGACCCAAGAGCTAATGTTGCAGTCGACAGAAAATGTCTTACGACATGAATGAAATTGATTTTTGTTTTGTACCAGCAACCCTTGCCGGATTCGCACGGGTGCAATACTGATGTAGTACATGTAAAACTTCCTCTTAAAACATTATATGTATAAAAAAAACACAACAACCTCCATTGTGTAGTTTTAAAGATTTAAGGTTACGTATTGTGTCATATGCAGAGGTTACTAAATCTCTTTTGTTTCCAACGACATTTCTGATCGTCCTAATTGCAGTGCCTACCTACAATGGTAGTGGGCCTCAGGTGAATCCTCCCCTTGCACATATTATTCCTTAGTTGCTTCTTACGACACCCTTGGGATGGGGTGGTCATTGCTTGACTGATGCCCCTACGCCCGGGAACCTTTAACATAAAATATACATTAAATTATTACTTCTCGCACAATTTATTCATTGTTTATTTTGTGATAATAGATCTATTTTTAGCTGTGTCTTCCCAAGGAATTCTCGTTCGGGTGATTTATATTGTAATACCTCTGCCCTCTGCCTTGCGAAGCTTTGCACGTCATATAGTTATGGAGGCGTATTGATTTCGTTTGCTTGGAGATAACCAGGGAATGAATCTAAGATGATTTCACTTGATACCTATGAGTGAACATTGTAAGCCCTGTCACATATGTTTATTGGTCTTCCTTTGCTCTCTTTTGCTCTCTGCTTCTGTCAGGTATTAATTTCATTACATTTCTGAAACAAAACAAAAGCTCTATTTAAGCTACATAAAAATGTGTAATCAGAAACTCATTTCATTAGTTCATGCATATTAACTTCTTCACGTTTTCCTAATGATGAACATCACAGCGTCAGATATCCAAACCAATTTCCAAAACCGTGTGGTACGATCCCGTATTATTTATTCATGGCGCCTAAAATAATTTTATTACATTTATTTACATATCCACATTTCAATTTCAAAGTCATCGTTCGGGCCTTCCGATTATGTCACTCCAACACAACATGGGAACGTACGTCAATGGAGTTTCGAACAATGAATGTGACCTTCGTGGTGGGCAATTAAAACTGTCCAACTCACAACAGAGCCATTGGATGGACGTGACAGATTGACAGCGCTATGAGATGAGTCATGATTGCTTGATTATATTATTTTGTTAATATGCTATTAAGATATAACAAGAGAAAAGTGCATGTTTATTCGGCTTTTGCTCTTAAATTCTGTTATTGTTCTCTTCAAATGTTTTAGGTTTTACTTGATGCTCTATTGTTTTATCATTTAAGTTTCTAGTTGCGTAGGTCCTTTTTAACGTCATAATTACGTTAGAAGCATTTATAACTTAGTAGATATTATTTATTCAGTAGCTGGTTAGAATGTCATTCTTCATAATAAGAAAACTGATGCCATGAATGAAATAAGACCCCGAGTGCATAACGTCTTATATGGTAATTTGATTAAAATGATTTTAGTTATCACACCAATAAACTGTATTAGTCTTATCGTTTGGTCCAAAATAGGAGCTTGTATTTAATAATTATAATTCTTCTCTAAATAAGCAAAAACTACTTGAGTCCACTACCACGAAAATCTAATTCATGAGTGAATAATGTATGCTAATTCAGTCGCAAATATGCAAATCAGCAGTAGTGCCTTCAGTAACTAATTGTGTTTTGAACAGTTAACACTATAAAACGAGCATTATTTTAGTTGTCTTCTTACATTCCTCTTTTTTTCTTCCTTCTAGTTATTTTTGAGGCTCGTCTAATATTTACACTTTGATAATTATACCAGCTTTCAAATCAATGTTTTAATTGTACGAAACATCTTTGAAACCATTTAAAGTTATAGTCACTGTAGCGTGCAAACCATTACAAAGTATTACGCAAATAATTCAATGGTCGGTTGACTAATTGCCTAATTGGTTATTTCTTTATACTATACCCCGTTTGAGTTGTAATTAAGTGGTAAGTGTAATGCTGTAATTGTTCTGCAGGGTCGTAACGATTTAGGGCATCCGATGTTTTGGTCCAAAGATATTGCATTGAAGGACGCCTTCAATAAACATCAACGGAATTTTAGTTGTTATAACAAATGTTGACGCCAATAGTTCAGATATTTACAGCATTCTACGCAATTCGTAAAAACGAAACACCAAAATTAATGAACTAGCCTTCGTGGTGATTATAAAATGATTTGGTCACATCGCTAAGTAGGCAAACTCAATGCAAGAAATAAAAAGTAGAAAGCTCCTCTGCCATCATAATGAAATTAACCGTAATGATTTCCGTACTCTAGCAAAACTAATAGCCAAGTTTTTGTCCCACTAATGATATTATATTAGTTACCAAAATTGCCTTGACAGATGAATGAGGTTATTCTATAAATTCAATTACTCTCGTATTAGCCGTTAAATGGGACGTATTGTTGAACCGATTTGAATTTATTTCTCGATGAACGTTTGTCTACATTTCTGCTCTACTTAATAGAATTTAGAAACGTTTTTGTACGAACGGCGGTTGACTTGTCATAACTTATTCATAACATTGAAACGTTTTTATTTCATGCCGGTTACATGTTTTTGTAATGTTAATTCTTATATCGTTTCGTAATAATTTATTTAAAAAACCTTCTGGTTGCTTTGCTGGCTTCAAAATAAACAAAGCCCATGATTTTAAGCGGTTATTACTCAGTTGTATATCACTTTTACGTCTTCGAAAACGAATGAATAAAGGATTTGGCGTTAAATTTTAAGAATGCTGTGTAGTCCTATTTTCCTTGTGGACGAAATATATTTTCAAGATTAATTTGTCATACAGTGACACATTACTTGCTTAGTGTTAACTCTACAGTCATGAGCTGCAGTGAGGTGTTAAACTCAGTCATACTTTTAAACAACAATTTATGTTTCCGTTATGACTAAACCTTATCCTTCGAAGAAACGAGGTTTTATTTCTCCTAATTTGTTTCCAAGTCTCAATTCGTTTCTAAAACACATTGTAAAGACGACATCCGTTTCTACTGCCCGCTTCCGTACAAAACCCCCGAGATCAGCCGGTTTCAAAAAACGTATAAACAAGGATTGAAGGAGCACCTTCATTGTCCAGGCTCGTAATATCGTTGGTCTTTTGAGGCGGGAAGGGAAGCGCTTTGTCCTCGCACTAATTAAACCCTCTCGGCTTGTCGCGGCGACGAACTTGCCGTGTCTGTGCAAACGAGCCACTGTGCTCATACAGACTAATGCAAGCGACTAAATGTACAGAGCTACGTGAATGCTATTTTTCTAAAGGCTTGTTGAAGAATTGCTTTGACTTTTCAGGCAGACCTGGCTTTGTTTGACTGGATTCTAGTATGCTTATGCTATGGATGTTAAAACCTACAGTTTTTATGAGAGAGGAAATTTAGTACAAAGTTTTGCGTCATGGATAAAACTGTTTCATCAGATACCATATAGATATACGTACACACATGAGTCATAAATTATACTGTTAGGTATGTTAGTGAAACATAATGGCTCAAGTGTCTATCATGTGACAATCAAAATCACAAGTAATTATAATGTAAGGATTGAGAGAGAGCATGTTTGTGGTTTGATTCACTTTCAAGAACATGTTAAGCTTGTTTGCTTTTTGTCGCTAATACCCTAAGCGGATGTAATTAAACAATTCGCGTTTCACTTATTTGGCAACGACGCCGACGGTGAAGTAGGTAATGATTTGACAATCAATAACGAACTACGAATTATGTGCAAAGGATATAAGAAAGTAATTACGTTTAACTAATAATGTGTTAAAATCAAATTAATCGCGCCAGACAATTATAAAGCTATTAGGGAAAACTAATTTCATTACGATGCGGCAAACCACATAACTATGGTAGCGTTTTCCAATCAATATAATAATTTATTTTTAGTCGTTTTCAAATTAACGTTTCGGTTTGATGATTGATAAATTGATTCAATAGTAATATATCTAAGTAATTTATGGATGGTTTGTCTATCTTTTTCAAGCCTGAACATTACCGTCCCTGTCGCACATAATTCAGAATTTCATACGCAAAATCGAAAGTCATAACTACTTATTAGGTACTTTCATCGGCAACTTTTGATTGCTTTACAGTTGCCCGTGTGCATGTAACTAACCCATCCCTCTGGCTATGTTCCAAAACATCTGACGCTTGTTTCAACGCTATCTACAAGGTTTTAGATGTGTTATTTACTTTAATTATTATATCGAGAACAATCGTTTTGATACTGATAGTCCGTTTGAACGTGATATCTTTATTTTATGAGATATAGTTCTAGCTACTGTGATATTTTGGAAATGTTGGAGTAAATAGTAAATCCTTGTCGAAGGAATTCTTATGAAATGCTTAATTGTCACTTTCACACGATCACACACATGGCAACGCGTAAATGTGCACACATAGTCGTTAACCTCTGAACTTATTAAAGGTAAACTAACCCATTTCGATTCAAATGATACTAAAATATAATTTCTAGTCTAAATAAAAAGTCCATAAGCTCTACCGGATCTCAGTCAATATTTTTATCTTATCTGATACATCTAAATAATTAAATTATGTACAGATCTTTATCATCAATATTTTCGTTTTCAATATTCAAAAGATCGATAAAATTCACCAAAGTAAGGTTTATTAAAACTGTGTCTTTGTCCTCATTCATATTTAAATCGATAAAACCATCTTTGGCAGCTAATCCTTTGAACTTTAAAGATTATGTTAATACGTAAGTGTATACTCTAAAAGATAACACAGAACCGCTCCAATATGATATGTAAAAGAGACACGTAATGGGACATTAACAAAAAATAAATGATTAGAATTTTAAATATTTCTCATCATTGGTATATTTTACCAAAAGATGACGAATATTTTAACCATGTATAACAGACTAGCTGCTGCTTACTACTTCGTTAACGCGGATGTAGGTTATAGCTATAAAAACATTACCCCCTTCTAACGCAATCGGTTAAAGAGTAACCTATGTGCAAATTCATGATGTCAGCTAACAAAACACTAAACTTCATCAAAATTATCCAGCCGTTTGAGTACGAAAGAGTAACAAAAATCCATCCATTTGTGTATCATCCATACTTACAAACTTTTGCGTTAATATTATTAGTAGGATTTAAATAGATATGGTTTTACTAATACAGCAACTTATTCAAGTACATTTGATATTTATTAATCCATATTTTTTGTCAGTCTACAAAAATGCCTCGTTCTAAGTACGAGTACTTGTCTAAAGTGGCGCCTATTACACACACTTAAAAGCATGCCTTGTTATTGATGGAAAATTTGATAAACCGATGTAGAATTAGGATTCTTATAGGTACATAGTAGAAAACCGACAAAGGCATTGAAGCCCAAAAAGTATTTTATAGTAAGAGATAAAATGGATAAATAATATCTATTAGTGAGTAAACATTAGGTTATTGCTTACAAGATTTTCTATAAAAATATTAGCTAACGTAATCTCTTTAAAACGAGGCAATTCAATGGACAATGGCTTTGCCATTAAACAGAAAAAAAAAACTATCAAAAGATCAATAAAACAAATCGCGGAACAGTAGAGTAACGGATTGTAAAGAAATCGTTCAGAAACTCAATGTGTACGTTCTTTAAAATGTATTAAGACACGACCTTGTGGCAGCGTGAGTAACGCCGGTCGTCAACCGTCGACCGAATGTTTTCTAAATCTTTTTACAGCTCCATGTCATTGCTACTCCGGTATAAATACATGACATTGCTACTGAATCTATGAATGACGTTTATGTAATAACTGAGAAACAAAACACAAATGAATTCCATTGCCTTGTTCCTTTACGTCAAAAATGAAAACTCCTTTGTAATACAGCAATGGATGAAGTACTGAACAATTAGTGCTGAGTATTTTCTTGTTTGTATTTCTAAAAACAAAACTCCTTAATGTGCTATCTCAAACGGTAAATAGGTGTTTTTTACTTTTTTATTGTTTTCTCAAGGTATTAACAGCAGGATTTTATGGACACATTAAACAAACAGGTTTTCAAGTTTAAGAATAAAATTTCGTATAACTATATTATTTGAACTTTGAACGATTATATCATTATTTACATTATTTTAGAATATTCAAGACTGCATTCATATGAAAGTAATATTCTTATTTAGTCCCGTTTTCAGGTTAGTGGTTGCAAAAGGTCACGTTAGTGCTTTGTGACGCTTTTGTTAAGCGGCTTACGATTTTTTCTATCAAAGAATAATGTTAATTCGTTTCAGGCATATATCTAATGACATGATACTCGACATCACATCGATAGTGTACTGTATCGAATAGAATCATTTCCATGACTAGAGACCATATTGAGACAGCAACTAACAAGCTTTATAGTACTGACTCAACTAATTAAATAATTAAGTAAACCTTATCAAACACACGAGCGTAACACTCGAATCAAAACTTAATAGTTAAATAAAACAATTATTTAAAGATAAGTCCGATAGCCGAATCAGAAATGAGTCTATAAATTCACTCGGTACTTCGGTTCTTCCTCAGAATTTATCTGACATATTTATGACCGAGATAAAGCGACTGTTGGTTATTTAACGACGCAAGTATCAAAACTATCCATGTACATATATACCTACCTACCTACCTATTAGATTAATAAGCCTGTTCGATTCCTTATCAAATGGTTTTTATCTGAAATATTTGATGCAACCGTGGCGTTGCTATGCCGTCGAGTTATTTATTCGTGTTTCTTGTAACGTTTAATTAATTTGATTTATGTGTTTATTGGCTTTTAGCTACCGGATTTTGTTTGTGCGATAAATTTATATCTCTTTGTCAATGTACTATTCTTATATTTTACGTGGAAACCAACAATATATACGACAATTATACCTTTGTAATGCCAGAACGTATTACCTCACAATACACAATAGGTATAAAAACTTCTTTTACGTTTTTTAAACACACGAACAAATCATATTTATTTGACGGTTGCCATTAAATTAATCATGTAGCTAATAAAGACAAAAAAGTATGAGTTATGCGTAGTTTTAACTTGAATATAAATTGGTATAAAACCAAGGTTTGATATTCGTTTGATAAGCCTATTCTTGAGATGAGCGTGACTTTTCTTGTCCTAATCTACAATGGATATCTTAGTGGGTCAAACGGTATTTTTTTAAACTTTCTTTTAAACGACTTGAAGCATTTATCTATTGTTGTTTACATTTTTACTCTGCCCAGGTTTTTGGACACAACTATAATAGCTGGAAACAAAAACTACCATTCAAGGTTTCGAAGCCATTTTATAAAATATAGTTACGTTACTTCTGATTTACTGTTTCGAATTTATTGACACTTTTTACTATGTAATAGTGGACTGTAGGAAACAGTTATACCATAACAACTTACAAGTAGAGGAAAATGGTTTAATTTTGTTGATATCCGTTAAGTAGTTTTTACGTGCTGAGTTTTCAAACCCACACTATCATTGTTAAATTTTAATATAATGGTAATTAATCATGATCAATTTAAAACTTATAAAACAGCTAATTAGTGTGACAATAACCTTTTTTCTTTGTTTTCATTACCATAAATTATAATAAATAACTAAATTCTTTAGTGAATATGCTAATGTATTTTAATTTTCACACCTAAATTATGTAATATTTGTATAAAAATATTTCTAGGCCTTAACAAGCTAAAGCCGGAGTCGATATCAATATGATTATGAATTTATGAATATGATATTATTTGGGAAAAATATAGAAAAGGTCATCGATCTAAAATATTGAAACGTTTTTTAACTCTACGTTTTTCTTCTAAGTGTAGAGGCTATCGATAAGAATACACATTTTATCATTTTATATAATATAAAATTATTTTGTCATAGTTTTAGTTAACATTCTCCTCAGAAACGATTTGACCGTTTTTTTATGAAGTTTTGTGTGCATGTGTGATTGGTTTGAAAATCGGCCAACATCAATTTATTATCTCGAATACTTTTTTTTCGCGGAAGTGTCACTAATGCGTACGAAGTCGCGGGCTTCGACTAGTGTAAGATGTAAATGTTTTATAATTTTAATTCAAAATACTTATCAAACGAGCCTTTAAATGAGTCCACATATGAGAAATCCAATTTATTTACTTTCTCTTAATTAGTTCACACGAAGAAGGTACCTATATTTAATCGAATGGCCGAATATCCTATGGGAAACCACTACTTAACCTAATCGGCATAAATGAAGGAAATGCTCTTAAGTCGGTATTTTAATTAATTACGCATAATTATGGATAAAGTGATTCCAAACGGGTTCAGATGTATCGGGAACATAAATTGCTTATCTTTGAAAAGGGGTATAATTTGTGAAGCGTAAGGAATTTCAAATATGCAGTCAAAAGTTTGGGATACATGTAATAACTAGCTGTTGTCGGTGACCTCGCTCAAATGTCGGATGTACTTGCAAAAACTTTACTCTCCTCTGGCGCAGTTGGTTAAAAAGTAGCTTATTTATCAATCCAGGGAGCCAGCAAGACCTAATTTTATTCAAATTGATCGAGCCTTTTGAGTGTTACAGAGTAACAATCGCCCTTGCATTTTTACATCCTCACAATAATTTCGTGTTTATAATATTAGTTGTATCATACAGACAATAAAAATCAAAACTAATCAGAGATTCCCGGGAAGCCTAATTAGTCTCACAGTTTACCTACAATAATTATACTCGTATCTTGTAAATCCGATATCAAATCTCAGTATGCTTCCCATTGAACATCTGTGAGTTCTGTGATTGACGTCGTATACGATCCAAAGGATCTTACTTTGATCACTTCAGACATACTTGATTAAATTCAGCAGAACATCAAAGGATTCATATATCGCGTCGATATTAAGTACTATAGATCTATGCAGGAGTGCCTGGCTGTATGCTTGAAGACTCTTCATGTAGGTTAGATGAAATGGAGGCAATATAGCAATGTGCAGCGATAAGTCTTGATATGGTGATGTCTTGCTTCTACAATGGCAACAGTTGTATAATAATAATAACATATTCTACGACTCTACGACTTTTACAACAACGCCATCTAGTCTCATACTAAGTAGAGCTCGTATTATGAGCTCTAGACAACTGATGAACTTACTTATATACTTCTAAATAGATACATACATATTAAAGATAAAATTACAACCAGACACACAAAAATTATCATACTCATCACACAAACATTTGTCCTGGGTGGGAATCGAACCCACGACCTCTGGTATAGCAGTCAGGGCTAGTAACCACTAGCCAGGCCAGTCAAAATTTGAAGAACCTATTAAATGCACTGCCATTACTGAAATAAAAAAGTAGACAGTCTCTATTGAATGTTTTGGGCTACATTTTCACCTGATCGTAACATTTCTGGCAGACCAAATACCGGAAATTTGACATGTTACGTAGCCAAAATGATGTAGGTACCATTCATAGTTACAGGTTAATGCGATTATTTTCTTATAATAAGTTCGTTTAGTCTTCAGTGACTATGTTGTAATAAAACAATAAATTATTCCTTTTTTTATTTATTTTTACAATATCCCACGACGCTAGGCATTTTCATACCAGCTACATAAATCTCCATTAATACGCGTCAGACAGTACGCATTACTGCCTATACCCTATATCATTATCAGCCATGTCATATGTTAGGCACTCTAATATCTATACATCAAATCTTATGGCTAGTGTGGGCGTAGAATGTTCCGCTTTATTTGTTTCGAGGTAAAAGGTTGGAATTCCAGATTTATAATGTTTTGTTTGTGTATTAGTGTTATTGATGCGGTGAAGGTTTTGTGTATTGGTTACTCAAATTTTGTTTTTACTTATGTGTAGTTTTGAGTAATGTGCGTGTTTCGCCGTTCGGCCTATCGATACGGATGCGTTTCTGAAACGGTAACAGTCTTACTTTAAGAGCTCCTAGATCATGTATTTGTCATTTTACTTTTATGCACATCAAACAACACTACTGACTTATTTGGCAGTTGATAAATTTGTCAGTATGAAAAAATCAGGCGATTAGTGTAAATATTTTGCGGACCAGTATGTTTTACAAAACTTAGAGTTATCTCTAGTTTTCTCGAGTGTACATTCACAAACTGTACCAAACACGAAATAATTCGTACATCGGTAGTCACTTAAGGGCAGATATATGTGGGAAATAGCTGAATATTTAACGCGGGCCGTCCGCCGTCCACCGGGTCCGGCCTCTCCGTAAAAGCCCTGTAGGAATCTTAGTTGCTTATTTATTAATGATACGTGGACGTTTCTCGATTTCGTTTCCTTTTTATTTTATTGTTTTATTCAAGAGGTACCGAAATACTGCAGGTATTTTTGGACATAGAAATTAGGTCGAGTTGTTTTTTTTGTCAATGTTTCTTGTCGGCCTGGAGATGGATTTTTGTAGGGTTCTGTTATGACAAAACTTTTTCTCTCTTATTTTAAAAATGAAATCAGTCTATATTCCCTTATTTAAATCAACTATAGTGTCGTTATGAATACTATTGAGAAATAGAATGAAAGAACTGATTTTATTGCTAACGTAGGTCGAATTGAGTGTAGGCACACAAACGTGGGATACAGGGATAGTCTTGAAATATTACGTCTATAAAATTATTTTCGACGGGAAAAGCTATTCCTAATACAATGTTGTTCTTAGAGAGAAAGAAGTATTTAATAAATCAGAGACAACCAACTCCCATGTATTTTTAATTCACATATTTTCATAACCAGCTAACATTGTAATTTTTCATTCGAATGTCACGGTAATGTATAGGCATTTGATATTTTCACAAAATTAACTGTCGATGATAGTGTAGAGTTCGATGCTATTAATAACTTTACTAGTATAAAGACCATTGGAGGTATTATTCATAGACGGGAAACCTCTTTGACCCGTACGCTTACAACAACCTCTTCAAACGTATTCGATCTCAGAAGCGAGATTGCTATGTGCATGTAATGCTCTGTCCCTCTTCTACAACGGCGACAGTCCTGCTTTGAAAGTTCATAGTAAAGCTACAGATCAAACAGATATGCTATATAAGGTCACGTAAATTAGGAAGTGATCTGAGTTTGGCGTAAAGCTAATGATATTTACTGTAAGTTATGTACTATTAGTTAGCTCGTGACTTCGCCCGCGCGAATATCGGTTTTAGCTGCAAAAACATTTCTACTCTTTGACGCAGTCGGCGTAGCGTATGTGTTAATCCAGTGTCAGCTAACTCCATACAAAATTTCATCAAAGTTACTCCGGCCGTTTGAACGTGAAGGAGTAACAATCATCCATCAGTACTTTAACTTTTGCGTTTATAATATTAGTTGCATATTTATGTTAGTTAAATGGCTAAAGGCTCGCCCTTTACAGGATCTTAGTGCAGTCTGTCGAAATGTAGGTCGTTATACACCTCTGCATTCTATTCATGGTTTGCAAATATCATGACACATGTGTGCCTGCGTGGGTTTTTATAGTTTTGTCTAGCAAGCGGTATGTTTTGTTGTTTATCTAATGTTAAAAGTAATGTCCGCGAATAATACCCACGTTTTGTATATGAAGATCTTTATGTGTCCTCGCAAGTAGGTGTATAAGTTGTTCTCTTAGTTGCTTTTGTTCTACAAATAATCAACGTTATGTTTAAGTATTAAATTAGTTTAGAATTCAAATTACGGATTCAAATTCGACTAATCACAGCAGTTAAATAGATATCTGGTAAGAGATGCTAGATCGTTTGAGAATACTAGAACATGTGGTCGATGTGCCAGAAAGAGACAGCGATATCTTGCATCTCCTTATAGTATATCTATTCTCCATTCTGTATGCCAATGTAATTATTAATTTACACTTGGAGCTATAACACGCTCATCATAACATGGACGTTTAATTAAACCTGAATACAATAGGCAATCCTGTATCACCGTAGCAACAGCTGTTCTAACTTAATGATCATAATTATAATCTCTAAGTACTTGCTTGGAGTTTCTCACGCGGTGTCATACGTGCCTATTGACCTGTGCCCCGATGTATTATTACTTGATTATGAATTTGTGAATGAAAGTTTAATGGTTAGGCTATTAACTTTCTTGGTTTCTGTAATCGCTAGTTGTTCAATTTTGCTAGGAGATTCTAGAAAAACCGTTCTTTTGTAATTTAGATACAGAGCATTTCGGTTTGAACTACTGTGATTGACACTTTTCTCTAAAAGTCTACATTTTCATTTGGGCAGGGCCCGAACCGCGTGAGTTTACGGTCGCCTATCAACTTTTACTGTCTTGTGTCAAAAAGACAAAATGATATCGCCTTCATGATCTATTCCATCTTCCTTTAAATTAAAACCTACACATGCGAAAGAACAATACTGAAAAACTGATCTACATAAAAAGGGGTAATATTCTCCCTTATTAATACCAATCTCTGAACAAAAGCCACATCAATGACTTTCATTTCCCATTAGCTATAGGATTACATAGAGATGTGGGTAACAGCTGATGCAACAGCTAAAGGCACTAATCTGCTGAAAGCGGTGATTAAGGCAACACGCCTTACGATTGTTCATTGTGTTACAGTACTTAGGGGAGGCAGGCCTCGACGTACTATACATTTATAGGTCAATAAATACTGCCGAGAAATAGAGTGATAAGCGATGAGTTTGTATCGTTTTGTGTTATTAGAACAAAGAGGTGCCATGTAATAAACGTTAGTAAATTGATTGAAGTTGGGGTACAAAAAGGTTTAAACTATATTTTTAAGCTTTTTTTAGAAGGTACTCTTCAATGAGCCATTTTTCTTCAATATCCCATATTTTATGTTCAAGTAATCCATTTAATACAAGATTTAACCTTACAAATAAAGATTATCATTTAAAATGTCATGAAATATTAAGATCTATTTGTTAGTCTCTCATTTGCGTGAACTTTGCGTCATTACAGCCGCACCTGTATTATCTAGAATAAATGAGATACGATTTACCAAAGGTATTTATAAACGTAGATTTAAAGGACTTAGAGGACTGTTTTGTAGATGATCTTCAAAGGTCAGCGGGTCTAAACCACATCTTAAAGTAAGACTGGGGCCATTTGTGGGAAAGAGACACCGTTCTACGCATTGTAGTGCGCTATCTTGCTTCCACATCTTTAACAGTTTTTATTGTTCCGTACCCGAAGGGTAAAACAGAACCCTATTAATAAGTCTCCGCTGTCTGTCTATCTGTCTCCAGGTTGTATCTTATAAACTGTGATAGTTAGAACGCTGAAATTTTCACAATTTTTATATTTCCGTTGCTGCTATAACAACAAATACTAAAAAAAACAACGTAATTTTTAAGTAATTTTTACTCGATCTTAATAAACAGGTAGACGTGATTTTGGTAAACGTGATTTTCTATCATAGATGATAGTACGGAACCCTTCATGCACGAATTCGACTCGCACTTGGCTGGTTTTATTATTTCCGAAGTTGTGGTACCCTGGTAGGGCCCCAGGTGCCCACTTCAGTGAGCAGTCGTTACGCATTTGTGTTTAAGACAATGTGTGTTCTTTTGTTTTTCTCGTATACAACCATGATGCGTTTGTACGACGTGTAATGCCTCTTGTACAGTTGCGAAAGGTAGGAAAACGTTTAACATGAGAAAACCAACATGTTAACGTGGAATTACATAATATGTTATAAGCGATTGTTCAAGTAATAGTATTCTCTTCGTGTTTGACAACGCATTTCCTTATATCTACTTACAACGGAAGAGATTTATATTGTCACATCAATAGTTCTCTCACACATTATTTTACTACCAGTACTTACCGTCAGAAAATACTAATTTTAGTTTTAAGGTGAAGTTTTGCCAATAAAACGATTCTTGGTTTTAGTTGGTATCGATAGACTGTCTCAATAATGGCTATTGGCAAACAGTTAATAGGTAATATAGGTATAAAGTAATTATTGCTCATCTATTGAACCGTACCAATCTCTACATAATAACTAGTCGTACTTATAATAGTACATTAAGTACTCAGAAGCAATAAACGTAGATATTCAATCATGTTATTAGCAATCGTAAAGCTCTGCATAGCTGCTAGGCCGTACGGCTTTATCATAAACTAAGTCAATGACATTATATGCGTTCACGATTTATTACCTTTATTTGCACTTACCAATCATAATTATGAACCTTATCAACTCAACGTAGAGCCCAAATTTGAATTTCATTAAGTTAATCAGTTGTAATCATATCTTGGTATTCATGTCCATTGAGTGCTCACATTACTGCACGAAGCCTATCTTTCATTGTTGACATGATACGTCTTCCGTCCTTCTTCAACCCATGAACACTATCAATCTCCCTTTCTCTTTCTAACGTTGCATTCTTTCCAAGTCTTTAGTTGTCCGTACGACTGTTCGTCTTGTTTTCATCACCATTGAAAAGTTTGACAATTGTAAACAATGAATGCTCGTTTTTAGAGAGCAATGTTTTTTGTTTTATATTGTTTTTGATTTACCAGCTGTAACTTGAGTTGTATGTTTTGATCTTTAGATATAGGTGGAATGCCGTGGGTGTTGGCTGGTTGAAGCTAGGTATCTGTCGATGCCATGTCACAACTTGTATCCATGGAATGTTTGGTTTTTGTTACATTCATTAGAAATAGGTTGTATGAGGTGACATTAAACAAATACCTTGTCTATGATGACATGTTTTGTGTGACCTACGACGTTGCGTGGGTTTCTGAATTATGGACAATTTTATTACTTACATAATACATATCTTTTTATTGTTCGAACATGGTAATAAGATGGCTGACAAGGTCGTATAATATAATTGACATTTATCATCGTATATTTATTACAGCTAACATACTATTCCTAGATAAGTAATGATTTTCACCCTTGTTTAATCTGCAGTAAATCTAATCATCCGTATCGATATAGAAATCTTGCTTCGGAACCCTTTGAATGAAAAAAGGAGCTCATCTTAAGCAGTATAGTACAAAGCAACACGATTAACCTCACTTATCTGCGATATCCCCTCTAAATGACTCGTACAAAACACAAGGGTTCAATCTTAGAGCTAAGAAGCAACTGAAATGCTGTGGAGGTGACGGAACGAAAACTAAACGCGGAAATAGTCGAAAGTCTCAAGGAGTTTATAGTTCTGGTGTTTAACATGTCGGAGTCCATGCTTAGAAGTTCCATTAGTTAGTTAGATACATGTCTGGCAAGTTTTATTAGAAGTTTGTATTTGCCATAGGTGCTTTTACGATATAATAAGTTACAAGTCAACCGTGTGAAATGTGCTATGCTCATTGCAAGGAAGACCTTTACAATTAAAAATTCATAAGTTAAAAAAATTGCCGCTGCAAAATCTGACCATGGGGAGCCATAAAACACGTCGAATTATACGCCATAAAACGATTAAATCCACAAATATTTTCGCATGATAGGTAATTTAGAGGAGTAACTAAGCACGTGCGTTTATTTTTATGTAGGTACTAGCTGACACGGCAGACTTCATACTGCCCCAACGATAAATAAAAGACCTAAACTTTTGTATAGGAAAAAGAAAAGGGCTCTTTTTAGGGTTTACCCGGCAATTATTCGATTTTTTCTCACCTTTTAAACCTTCCTAGGCCTCCACGAACAATTCAAGACCAAGATGAGATAAATCCGTTCAGCCGTTTTCGAGTTTTAGCGAGACTAACGAACAGCAATTGATTTTTATATAGAAGATAGATTATACAAAACACACATCCTTTGCTTCCTTCCTCCGGGACTTTCAAAGAGGTATTAGTGACAATGGAGAGGCAGGGGCGGAGCCCTATTGTCAGTGTACACCTAGGTCGTTCTAGACGACTTGTTTTGTAAATATCGCTTTAAGGATCATAGTGGAGACGTGAGTTCTGCCGGGATTAAAGTTGTAAGCATGTAGCTTGCACTTTATACCCGGTACACGTTCTCTTATTGCTACTGAACATTTCTAACAAATGTTTAGTGTTGTGTAGGTACTTGTATTTACCGATGTTGTGTTTTGTTGAAGTATTACCTAGCTTTGTGGTTATGTATGTAAAAATTAATGCTATAAAACAGTTATCGTTTAAGTGAAGAGATAAAAGAATATCCCGAAAAGTAACAAAATGAAACAGTCTTTTGGGAACATAATGAAACAGTTGTGTAGTAGTGATGATATTTTCTATCCCTATAGAAAACGAACATGCGTGAATGAGCAACAAATGAGGGCCATTTGCAATTCTAATCCATGTTTGTCATTTCAAAACCAATCACCATCTAATAGTGCAAATTGCATCCCTTTGTTAAAACTAAATTCGTTTCATATCTCATCAAGCCGATGCAGCGTGATTGCGAAGGGAGCGTGAAATCAGCGCTGGATTTCCACGTCTCAAAAATACATTAAAATATAACAAACGAATCAGTCTCGTGACGACTAACAACCCTTACGACCGTCCCCACCAAATGCAATATTACCTTGTCTTTGTAAATTTATTATTATTACACAACATTGCATTTCGAGGGTTGAGATCGCATAGTGCATTTGCTGGCAGCTGCTTCTGAGTCCAGTGTGGGGTAAACATTTATTTCCACATCAACAAAATTTCAACCTAAATTCTAAGAGTATAGAGTTCAAATTTGTGTGAAGGCATTCATAGTCCCATAGGCACATATGGGATGCCCACCCTCAAAATTAGATTTAGGCAGAAAAAATTACTTAATGGGGTGTTTTCTGTATGAACGAGAGAAGACGGTGTCGTATTTTTTTTGCTAAATCTGTCCGTATCCGTACTCAAGATGATATATGAGAATCTAGGGATTCAACTGGCTGATTAGTTTTGCTTGAACATTGTGGATTGAAATGAATATTGTATGCGAATGTAAGTAATGTTAAATCTTTTTTATTGTAGTGCTTATTTCGTCACTCTTTCCATCTTTCTTTTATATCTATGATTTTTTTTTCGCTACTGGTAACAACTGGTAATGGTATTTATGTCTATGTACTTTATTTTGATTGATCGTCGTTTGTTGCATGAATGAGAAGCTAAAAACAAAAAATACTTTTAATATTACTATCAACGATTACTCTGAACTACTACCTAACGTACAGACAGACACTAAACAAAAAGCCCTAAACATGAAATTCTGTGCTTTCAACATCTTTTTAAATTGAACATATTGTTGTTTACGTTATTGTCACATAGAACTTTATTTTATATCAAAGCGTCTTTGTATACAGAGATTGTTTCTCGCTCTATGACCAACGTACTCGTAACGTAAGATGTATTGTAAAAGGGGAGAGACAAATAAAAAAACTAAGAATAATATGCTAGTACAGTCTGTACCATGTTCTCATACTTGCTCCATACGTATTATTTACTAAGACACAAAGGGTTACAGAAAGTTCATTTCTATTGTTAACAATCGTTATTAAAAGGAGGTGCAATTTAAAATTGCTTTTATTGCAAAGGAATATTTTAATACGAAGTATGGTTGCACTATGTACTTGTAAAGGGATCTTTTCAATATGTTTCTTTTATAGTCTCCCTTGTAAAAAGACGGACACAGCCTAGTTTTATTCCGAAATCTGAAAGTTTAAAGGTTACATAAAAGATTTTAAATAACTCGCAAATATGTGTTGTACTTTAAAGTACAAGTATTAGGTCCGTTAAACAATCCCACGACTATCCTTAGTTCAGAAAAACGTTTTAAAAAAGATCTCCATCCACGATGCGTGCCGACCCCATATGCCCTCAGAATATGAAGTAGTATCTACCATATTTGGAGAGTGGAATTGTGTTTCTAGTCCCTGCCTCACACGGTGAGAAGAGCTACAATGTCGCTGATTTAAGTCAGCATTCTTTATCGTGGCTGGTCTAGGTGTATTGTTTAAAAGAGATAGGTAAATGGTTACAAAAAAAAAGAATTTGTAATGACTGTTAAAGAGAGAGCTAAAGAGAGGCTGTTAAAATAGATGATTGTTTTTTTTTTCTAATAAATAAAAAGTAAATAATCTCGTGTTTTTATTAACGTTTACTTTTAATATAAGTACCTACTCAGCGTATTCTGGAATTAAGACGTGTGTAACTAAGTGTAATTCTCACGCAGAGCAAAAAATGTATAGGGTCGTTGTCAATATCGATAAATGTACTAATAATACGTAACAAGTGCAGTTCCCAAGCCCCCATCACCGTGGCATATTGCCTCTATTACCTCATTTACGTCCATTTCGAAAGCACACATCCAAACTGTACTGTTTATTTACATAGACAAAGCAAATTACATAGTTAGCGTCTAAACAATTTAAATAATAACATAGTTGAGATGGAAAGCGGATACTTTTGCATCGATACGATTGCAATTGTGGGAACTCGGTATTCGCAACTACTGAGTCATGGGCTCTTAGTAAAGGTATACTTAATGGTGAAATACTGTAAAAGTGTTACGTGTATCGGTTTGTAATAGAATGGCACTTCATTATGTTACAATTATTGGTTTGGACTGACATAGATCACCGCTTGTCATTTGTTATTGTATATCGATGACAAAATAAGGAAAGTACAGTAACGGTCATAAGTTCAGTAGCCGGTTCACAAATTTATGGCATCAAAACAAGTGGCGCTTACGACCTCTTGACATAACAAATACACATTACATTTTGCACACATACACGGTTCCCGCACCCTTTCATCATTACCTAGTCAGAAAGAGCGCGATATAACGATAATGCTTTAGTTACAAACCTGTTTTGTCGCAACCGTGACCGCGACTGTCTGGTGGGGCGCATAGATATTGGTATTCATTTGTTCGTAAACTTTGTTCAGAGAGTTTGTGTTATTATTGCGATTAGTGTGTTGTTCGATTATCTTTAATCAAGATGCAAGCAAATATTGTTATTGATGCCAGGGCAAATATTGTCTATTAAAATATAAATATTTCTACTTTACTGTAAACATTTCTCAAATTTCAAATCAAACCGGCTGTGTAAGTATTTTTTTATTAATTTGATTATGATTGTTGTGGTCTATATTTTTTTTTTTAACTTGTTGCAAAATAATAATAACATTTTCGTTTTTTACAGAAATGCAGTGAACCGTTGGGTTCGAGAGAAAAGGTAGATAGCCGCCGCTTATTAACCCGACTCAGTGACGTGTCATGATCGAAGAATATGAAACAGTAGAATAATTGTGAACGTGTGGCGGTGGATTTGTGCTCAAGGGCCGAGTGAATTGGAATTTATACCTACACGTGCGAATAGCTCTAATTACGTCGAAGTTTTTAGTGACAAAAGGCTACCGACTGTGCGTATCTAATGTTTACCCCATAGAAAACTGTAGTGAACTAACTTTTGTTCAAGATAATTGTCCGATACATCGTGCCAGTGTTGTAAAAGAGTGGTTTAGCAAGCATACTGACATTAAAGTTATTCCGTGGCCAGCACGTTCCCCTGATCTAAGCCCTATTGAAAATGTAAGAGGTTTATTGGTTCAAAAATGAAAATCACGAGATGAGAGATATCCTGAGCAGTTTAAATATAGTATATGCAAATATTGTGGCCTCCATGCGGCGACGTCTGCTTAGCTGTATTGAAAATAATGGAGGCTATACTAAATATTGAATAATACGCTGTGTTTTTTACAGTGGGCGTGCTGGTCATAATAAAGTCTTACGTTAGTTAGTTTATGATTGTAAAATTGGGATTACGCTTCAATCTTCTTTTCTCTTTGAGAATATCTTTGAGAAAATGAATATATTAAGCTATAATCTCATATAGTTAGAAGTATAATAACACTTATTTTTTATTTAAATATAAAACAAACTTAATATATATATTTTTTAACTTAAGTAATAATAATATAAATAAATGTTTATTCAAATTACCTTTTATTGTTTTATTTGAACCTAAAGTTATGATTTATTATATATTTATGTAATAATATTAATTTAAATATATATTTATACAAAATATAATATAATTTAAGGGTGTATGTTTGTGTAATTCTATCTTATGGGTTTCAAATGCCTGAAATAAAGAACATTTAATTTAATTTAATTTTTTAATTTAATAAATAAATATTATTCATAACTTATTATAAAAACATTAATTCAAAAATATATAATAATGTTGCTTATAAGTAATAAAAAATCAAAGAAAAATAAAAGCGAACTGACAAATCACTTGAGATTCGAACCGACTGCCACTCATTTCTAAGTCACACATTGTTACACGTGATCAAATTTATATAATAGTTCATTAAGACACCGCAGATATTATGTGGTAGTTTTAGTTAAATTATAAAATTGTGAATATGTTGTAGGTAGATTTGAAAATTAACTTGTTGACTAAGGTTCATTACACACTAATAGGAAAGAAAACAGATATATTGTTATCTTTGTCTAGGATTACCCACACACTGTCATCTTCTTGTAGTTATACTGTATGACGGGTAAATGTTTGCGTTGACGTCACGCACACATGTATACGCAGTAGCATGCAAGCGAATATGATCCTTGATGTGCTACTGGACTTATGGCTCCAGACTGTACGTGATTTTTTTGCCTTGAAACTTACTTACAGATGGACAAGGTTTGATTGATGTTGAAATGTTCGCAAATTAATTAATAATTAGTCTAGTCTTATTTACATTAGTCTTCTTTACTTCTTTGCCCACCTGTGTATCTGTCTGAAACGAAAGACAATAAAGTATTACCTATTTGCGAAACACGACCTTAAGTCACTTTATTAGTATTTTCGAACAAACATTACGTATTTGTATAAGGCTACATTCCCACAAGAACATTTCAGTCTCATGTCAGACGAAACTTCTGGCGGCGACGTGTACGAGTGAAATAATTACACACAGTCAGTATGGACAGGGTGCACACCCCAATGTCAGTATTAAGTCCTATTGTGTGCGCTGCGGCGGATAGGGGGCGGAATTATACCCATTTACACTGCAGACTAATCCCGGGTTATAATACCCAGTTCGTTTCATTATAAAAAACGTTGGTTTTCCTTGTACGAGATGAAATTTGGCCTTAAAATGTTCAATTATTAACAGTTTGACTGTTTTGTTCCGTACAGCGTTAGGCGTAATTAATAGTGAATTAAACAGGCAGTAAAAGTCACTATAAGTTACTTAGATTTTGTTACTTAGTTTGAGCAAAACAGATTATACTTTATATGAATGTCATAGAGTAGAAAATTGTTTGAAGTCGGAAGGTTGGGATGTCCAGTGTTTGAACGCATTTTTTGTTGATCGTTGTGATTTTGGCTCGCACATGGGTCCAGGTTTGTTTAATTATGAGGGTGCCGGTAATCTCTACAGCCGCTAGTCTGGTATTACCAAATTATTCAGACACTTGCTAGAGTAAACTGGCGAACAGATGTTTGTCTGTCGTTTACAAAAGTACGTGTATGCAATATGCAGAGCAGTCTCTTGCGGCTTATAGCTTGTATGCGACAAAGTAATGCAGTGCTATTTCCTTAATTTATAGGTCTGCACTATAAACTAGAGTAAACGTCTCACCTAGATACAAATAAACACGTTTACTTGAATTCAGTGTAATTTAACACGAAATATTCGTGTAGACAGGCCGCCGTACTGTTGTCACCACAGGCGTCAGAGTAACCGCAACAATACGCGGTAATCTATTTGCACAAAGCGTCGACCGTACAATACCATGAGCTCTCACAAAAGGGTGTTTACTTAAACCCCTTTCACACCTCCATTGTTCATTGACCACTCAGCGAAGACCCCCAAGTTTGCTTAAAAAATTACCTCTCGACTCCTTGCCGGTACTGAATCAGAAGGATGAGGCGGGCCAAAGTTTATTGGACGAAGCGATACTGAATGGCCGTAATGCTGAATCAAGTGGTCCTTGCGTGGTGTGCAGGAATTTTAAACATACGACGTTGATAATATATTCCAATGCTCCGAGATTTGTATGTTCGAGGATGCTTAGCAATGTGTGTATAAGTGGGGTTTAAAAGCTTCGGGATTTTTGGGTTTGGGAGTGCTGTTTGACAGGCTCTCTATATTTGATTGTGTTAAGTAATATTTTATGCATGCGAGCTCTTACTTATGTAAGGCTCTTGAGTGAATTGAGGTAGTTTTGTTCTTGCGATGTTCAGTTGTATCCTTCGTCTGTAGATGTGTTCTGAACATTTAATTAGGTTTGTCTACTATCAAACATTAATAATAGATGAGGTACGAACTACATACACAGGGTTCTCGTGAAGATCCACACCTAATTTCTGTTCTTAAACTTAGTTTTGTTGGACTTAGATTTAACAATAATATTCAGCAGCATTTTTCTCGTATCTAAAATTCAAGTGCGCTCTGAATCAAGCCGAGCCCTCGCGCCAATCGCGTCGTCAAACCATGCTTATTCGCCTGATCGAATCGTTAGGATACTGCTGCTTTCCATGCATTATTCAATACGTTCACATATCGAGGTATTTTTGGACTGAATTGTATTTGCATGCTAGCGTTATCTCTGTATACCTATATTTACACTGTAAATATATTATTGCACTGTTAGGTATTGAGTTAAATATTCAAATAGTAGCATAAACTATAACGGGATTTTGTAACTACTGGCTAGATTGCTCGATAGGTATTAATTATTTTGTACCTATTGGATTATTCATAGCGTATTAGATAAATTAACAAAAAATCAACTTTAGTTCACGAAAAAAATAACTCGATTAAATATTTAATTAATTTTAAACTCAATAGGGCCTTTTTCAAATTATTAGCAAAACTAGATAGCGAGAGAACTGATACAAAATGTCATGATTACTTAAGGCGTTCCAAATTCATGAAGTAGGTTACATCACATACCCTCATTATCTACTTTTATTTTTTCTCAGTAGAAGTAGTTTCTCGATAAAGTTTTATCCTTTGATGTCAATCATCGCTGTCATCTTCTGGAAAACTTTGATCCCACAAATAAAAAATAGTATGAGACGTTTTAAAACTTTGATATCAACGATATACCAACACAAAAACATCACATATTTGGTAGACAAGTAAAGTACTTCAAAAGACTTACGCACTCCTCACAGCTGTTGCGATCATCCAGTCACAGTTGACCTCTCACTCCTGTTGAAAGTTTCCTTCTGCGTCTAATGTAGAAAGGGAAAAGGGCGGAGGGGTAGGTCAAATTATGACGGTTGTAACTTACAAGGGTCGTTGAAGGGGCGCCATTGTCCCACGTGTGGGACCCCACGCATCGCGACAAGTGATTTAGTAGTTGTTACAAAAACTTTGGTTTTGAAGATACGTACCTACGTATAGAAGAAAGTACTATCGATTTTTGGGGCTGCTATCGGGAAACAAAAACTGGGCTTATGAAGTTTCGCGATACGGCGCGGGTTTGAAGTGACCAAAGAAGTTTTGCTTCGTTTAGGCACATCTAAAGATTACGTATGTGTGTGTTTCATATTTCTGCTCCTTCTAGGGATTATGGGCGATTGTCCTTCGAAAAAGTTTCTATTTTTGTATAAACATCTACTGTCTAGCCACCGACTCTGAAATATTACCAAAATGTGTAGGAGAGGGATGTAGGATTTTATATACACAACCAAAACCCATGAGATTCTCTAAGATAAGATTAACATTCCAAAAAGTTACCAAATCACGCATAAAACATGCAGCCAGTAAACAACTTCGATAAGCAATCGTTAAGTGTTTATACCAATAAAAGTCGTAAACTAAACTTGTAACCAAATGATATATCTCCAGAACATATTCCGAGTAAACGGTAAGTGTATACAGTTGAGACGAACAGTCTAAGTATACTTAGAACTTCCCAAGTTTGAACACGACAATATTACGGGCGAATTCTCCATAAACCAAACTGGAATATAGTTAGCAAATAGTTTTACGACGGAATAATAATGTTTCCATACTCTTGTTATTTTACCTTTGGTTCGTAGGATATTATGTTATGAATGTGACAGTTGGTTGAGACAAGACATCTGAGATTTAGTGCATGAAGTGCAGGGGAGCAGCGAGCTGTGAGCACCGGTTGGTGTGTTTCCGAGCCGTTCAATGTCTGAATTGCGTTTTTTGGATATGAATCTAAGCAGCATTGGGCCAGGTTTTGGCAACGTATCCCAAAAATCGAGAACTGGCTTGCCCCGTGTATTTTCTAATTCTACGATCATAACTTAGTTTTTGGTGTTTGGTCTAAACCTACATTACATAACTTAAAGCATTAGTTGTACTGTGTATAATTGTTTGTAGGGGTGCTGGTTCACGTGACATCATTAGTAACAACCAGACAAATAGAACTGATCATTTTAATTATTAATAACCGGTACACCTCGTAGGGGTAAACAGTTAATACAAAACGCCACGTGTTACATTCCCCTTTCCTTTAGCTGGGGTTCATCAAATCGGTTGTCATTCGAGGCTTCGTAAAATCGATAGCACTATCATTTGAATACTCGAGTTGAATGTTAATCAATACGTCACCGTCAGTGTCAGTAAGTCATCGCGCCGGCGCCGGAATGTCAAGTGTTCTGAGAACCGACCGTTGCGACATCGGCCACAACCTTGACTGCCTGCTTCTGTTTGTTGACTTCTGTTGACAATTTTATGGTAAATCAGGTTTTGTTCTTTGACAGAACTGGATCCTCAATTTCCGGGTTAGGTGATTTATTTCATTTATATCTAAACATGTCACAAATGTGGTTAGTATTTATCAACACTGGCAGAAATCAAACATTTTTAAGAGTAATTGCTTTTTTCTACAGTGAAAGAGTCTTGAAGAGCAACGTTGCAACGTATTTTTCTTAAATTTTGATCATGATAAAGCTTTATGTTACTGAGCTGATGGAACTCAAAGGAAAACGTAAGTAAAAGAAAAATAAATGATTTTCTTAGAAACATAACTCCTTTGCAACGTAATCTGCACTTTGCTAGACGCAGAATCCTTTTTGCTCGCCACTTAACTCACTTCATTCAGTTTTGAGAGCGTTCCTTGCCGCGTTGCCAGTTCGCATTGTCTACGCGAAACGCGAACTTAATTTACGATTTTCTTTTGAACAAGTTTCGTTTGACGCCATTACGAAATTGATATTAAATATTTTAGTGCTTTCATAACTTCACTCCTTAAATTGACTTAACCAATTCCGTAGGTAATGTCTTTGTATGCAAATGATAACACAACCAATTTAGGTAGGTAATTAAGTCAGTTCACATTTTACGTCGCGTGTAACCGAATTTAATTAGTCGAGGCATAGCTTCGACGGATTTGGTGCCTGGCGTCAACGCCGGCGTTGGGTAAGCCGCAGCGGCGGCAGATAAACTCCAGGCGAATGTCACATAGTGTTCTATAAAGGTGAATGGGATTTCAGAATGTGTGAACGTTAGAATTAGATTTTTATCGTTAATATTTGATGATGAAACAAACACGAATCCTTATTAGCATCTATTCCTATTTGTTATGTGCCAGCATTAGTTTCCTATAAACAAAACTGTAACCACAGCTTCATTCATCCAAAATATCTTAGTTTTCCGAAACCATATTTCGGGTCCATTCAGCCACCTCTGTACAGAAACCGCGTACCCATTGCGGCGTGATTGAGTTGTGAAGCAAAACTTTTGCATTTATAATATTAATGAGATGAGATAACTTGGGAAAGGTCTATGATGTACCGTGCCCTCGAAATTTGTGTCAGTCTTATGATGAATTACGACCCTCCAGGGTTATTTAATTTGATTCTATTTTCATTACGGTTATGTATGATATGTAAGACTTTTATGTGTCTTATTTTGCATTTCAGTTACTCACTTTTCTAGAAAGTTTCTATTTTTAGTTTTGTATAGGTAAATGTATGTAGTTTAGATACACAAAGTATTAACCCTTGAAATATTTTTCTGTATGCATGATCTTAAACATCCAAAAGATTTTGGTTGTTTAGAACTTCCAGAATTAGCCAAGAAGGATTTTTCAGTTCGTATTCACGTGTGTATGTATAGTCACCTAGTCTGCTAGATTGCCTATCCTACCGAGGTAAAACCACCTGTACGTTGTACTTTTAATTAAGTTTTAACATAAACCTGAGTCAAGTGGCTTTAGCCTGCCATGTCCTGATTGTCTTCCAAGTACTGGAGTTAAATCCATGTGCTAACGTCTCCTCGCTCCAGTCGTTCGACAGCCGGCTTAGAGCTGTACAGTTTGTATAATTAAGTAAGTTGCCGCCCTTCGGCGTTGCTCGTGTTACTGTTTACTTTATCACTTCGTGGAATAAGCAGATGCTGTTCCGTGGGTGTAATTTCAAGTTATGTAGATTATACTGTGGCTTGCTTCGTAGGAAGTAATTTTTGAGCTTCTGGCTTTGTATGCAATGTTTTGCCTGGATAGTTGCAAGCTTTATGGTTTTAATGACTGTGTTTGCTAGAATTCGAAAGCCTGGTTACTTAATAATGCTGTTATCTGAATCATGCATTTTTCTTGGTTTGTGATGAGCCACATTTTTAGGAATTTTAAAAACGTATGTCGTTACTCTCAATAAGATTTGGTTATTCAAAGAAAATGATTAAGTAATTTGAACGTACCGAACAATCAGCAGAGTTTGCGCTTGTCAGATTGCCATCTTTACCAACGTAGCCATAAAACTGAAAACACACAGTTTAATCATTTTAAATAAAACTATCCACATTTCCCGCAAAGTATTTTTAATCCGACCACAAAGTTAGCCGCACTTTTTATACGAGCAGTGGCACCCAGACCTAGGGCTGTGCAAATTAAATCCGTATGCCAAGTTCGCCGTAACACTCGGCTTAGGCTTACGGTGTATAATTAAATGCGATGACACCCCTAGGCGGCGACCTAGCGAGCTACTAGGATTTGTATTAACACCTCCATGTTTAGGTAGAGCAGGGGATTACAGGATCTCACTGCCTGTATTTTGTTACACAATACAACCTGACTGTTGCCATGTCTGGGATATTTCGGGAGTTAACTCTGTACTCAAGTTTTAGACAAATGCTTTGTTTTGATTTCATTCGTTGGAAGTGTCGGAATTACTTAAGTAATTAATGTTAGGAGGCTAAGTAGTGTAGAAGTGGAGTATATTTAGTTTCTTAATTGCTGTTTTGTATTGTTATTGCAAATAAATGATTTTTTAATTGGTTGTTATTTAGTGACCTAAAGAGGTGTCTAGAATACAAATATATTAAGATTTATCTACAACTGCGTGAGTCTCATTAATTTAGTCTATAAAAACAAAATATCGCAAATTGCTATAGGATTGTTTTTGTATTTGTTATGATAATGTGTTATTACATATGAAGCAGTACTCGGAAAGTGCCATTTAATCATTATTTTTGGTCTTCCTAAGAAAATATTAGTCCTAGTCTTTCAGATATAATCAAATAAATACTTTGACTTACTTGTGAAGTCTGTTTGCTAGTTGAAAACTTCGATCTTAACTGAACATTTAGGTCGCATAATACTGATCATATTACCATACATACTACTCACAGAAATAGGTTATATTGTTGTACCATAACAATATAGCTGCCTCTATGTGCTAGAAAACACTTGCCATTACAAATACCTACCTTACAAGTACAGACTCGTCTGGCGGTACTTTCCGATAAGTTGGTGTGAGTCAATGTTTACATGACGTCATCGCCCGAGCTTGCCTCATGATAACATGAGTAACCATAGAGCACAAGGCTTATGCGCGATGTGATCGTAATTAAAAATACCTTTGATGAGAAAGGATGTAATAATACGAAAAAGGTAGGTACCTATAAGTTGGTATTGTTTTATGAGAAATATTAATAAGCAAAGTTTAAAGGAAATTATATAATAGAAAACAATTAAAGTTTTGACAGAATTTGAACTTGGGACTACTGGTAAAAGAACTAGTGGCCGCTGAAGTCGCAGGTTAGAATCTTGTCTGAGGTTTAAATTTGGTAATCATGTTATTTGTATTGGTAATCGTAAATATATCCGATCCGCATTTTTGTTTATTAAAAATAATAAAGATAAACAAAGTATGCTTCTATTGCAGCAAGGCCAGGATCATTTGATTGGGATCATTTACGTTGGGTATGGAATTTAGATTCAAAGTATTCGTTAAATTAAATTATTAAGTCTTGTTTTCAAGGATTTACTTATTATTGGCAATTCTGCTTTGAGTTTCGTGACTAACGTTCACAATACAGGAAAAATCTTAAACCAAACAAGAGATAAAATTTTCATTATTCACACGTTACCAACCTACTATTACGTGTCATCCAAACTATGTTGTAGACAATCAATAACTCAACAAACATCTACAAAGAATATCAAGTGCATGATCGACCGGATCGATGGTGCGAATACGGTGTGAATTGACACATCCGTCCATTCTCAGACTTCGTACAATAAATTATTTCGCTCAACTGCTCTCGATACAGATGTAATCAATAGCGTATTAAGCCCTAAAGTGCCCTAAATACGGGCACACGTGCGTACAGAAATTAGGGGCACATTTAAATGGTATTTAAGTTTTTGATGCATCATTCGATTAATTGTTATTGACGCATCTGTTTCTAAATTCTATGTTATTTAGTTTGAAGCTAATATACCAATCTAAAATACGATTTATTTGTTGATTTTTGAGAAAAATATCGGATATACATTTTTATATTGTTTAGAAATCTACATGGTTGCCTGAATTAAATATTTAAAAAATATGTGTGTTTCTGAAAAGAGTATTAGTTCAGATTATGTTACTTATTTATGATACGAACTCTACTTTTCATACATGAAAATGACATATTATTAAGCTCGCCCCATACGAAAGATTGTCGATCTATTCCCAATAGTTTATAAGATATTAAAGTGTAAACTGCATACAAATCTAAGGGTGCATGTGTACCATAGGGGTGCAGTTCAAATAGGAGCCACGATTAAGCACCCCGCGCGGCGCCTTTGATTCTGCTCCAACGTTGTAATCGGGGTAGCGTTCACACGGTAACACGCGATGTCAGGGTATGGTCGTAGTTCTAGCGAGAACAACTTACTTGACTTAGACATATGGTAGGTATTGACCATTATGTATATGAATTTTCTGACTGCACGGATAGCCGAGTGGTATAGGTCACCAGGCTAATTACCGCTGTATGCGACGTGTCGCTGGTTCAATCCCCGCTTAGGACAAGAGAAGAAGACAGAAGACGGAGAATTTGTGGGATCCATAAATGCTTGTTCTGGGTCTGGGTGTCTTTGTGGATGTGAATTAAATGTTTGTGAAACACCTCTCGATACAAGGATTAAATCTTAATGCAGGAGGCGTTTAAAAAAAATCAAGAAACAATTTTAAAAGGTATTACCGTTTTAAAGCTTACTTAAAATCGGCAGAGATGAGAAGAGTTCTACCTGGTAAACAGCTAGAAGCAAAACAAGAATCCTACTGGATAATTGCATATGTAAAATCTCACCAACATGAGAACGTTATTAGTTCTCATGTAGAGCCAAGCATCTAACTCCACATGCACTAACTCTACATCCCTAACTTCACAAACTTTCACACGTGTTCATCGCTCACTTTGTAATTACGATCTAATCTCGTAGTCCAGAACAAATCGCTCTCACTGCAACCGCACCTGAATGTGCGGCTTTAAGGATTTAAATAAAGGGTAGGATTTTTTTCATATTTAATTTTATAAAAAGATCCCATTTTTGGGTTGTTTGACGTGTTGTTTGTTATTAAACATGACTTTGAAGAATGGGTCTGTTAAGATTAGATATCTATCTTTTAGAACACCGTTTTTTAGTAGGGAATTTAGTGAACATTTTGTTCATTATTATTGCTAAAGACAATACCAGTGCCCATTAATTTATGTTTAGATAATTAACGTTTATGTCGTCGTTAAAATGAACGATATTTTAGTAATGATGCGATTAAATAAGTAATGAATAACAAAATATTTGTTAAAATCTTATTGTTTTGTATAAATATTAAAATGAAATGACCTATCTAGACTTAACAATTTGTAGGCAGAGCAATTAGTAGACGATATCTAGGTATATTATCTAAATACTGTTCCTACATTTTATTCCAAATCTTATGGCAAACGAAATTACCTACAATATTTATCTTTATAATCATATTATCCACATTCTGCGTATCTTTATGGGCAGGAAGAATTTCACCCGCCGTCTAACTCATAAATTGTCCATGTATACGGCGAGTAATTTCTTTGTTCCTGTCCGTCCCCTAATACCTTCATTGTTTGGCTACCAAAGTGAATTATTCCTATATCGTGTTCTAGAAAATAATGTATGCTTTTTTGTTCCTTTTTTCATTTTTTTTTTGTATTTTGTTGTGGTGTCAAGTTTTGAGGGGTTCATTTAATGATTTGATTGCTATTGAAATTGGTTGCTTTGATTTAGTATAAATACAGGCATTCAAAACGAATTGCATGTCATTCTAAGACTCGTCTAGTTACGAAACTGAACACACTAATAAAACAAACAGTGAATGGAACAGGATTTTATCTTTACGAAAGAACCATATCATTGTTGAACAGAAAACATCTTTATTTAATTCCCAATTAGCTGTAACTAGCATTAAGAAACAACGTTTTGTTTCGCAACAAATACGCGGTTCATTATTTACCTCTAATTGCTTCTGTCGTTGATTTAAACGTTATCTTCATCTTGTAAAATACATATTATTAAGCCATTGTACTAGGTCAAAACAAGACGCGAATAAATTAAAATTTTAAATTGCTTATTAGATATCTAATGAAAGATCCATGCCGAAGCAGACGCGAACAAATCGATGTACGAAGAACAATTTAGATAAGAAATCGTCAGACATCCCGCAAAAGATTACACATTAATTTTCCTAGCCACATCAAAAGCTAATTCTTCGAGTGTACAAAAAAGTGAGTGATTACAGACTATTATTGTACTGTCACGCCAAGAAATGATCCACTCAATGGATACGTTATTCACAAATCAAAAGATCGCTCGGAATACTTTTTATCGTAATGAGGAAGAGGCTATAGCCCTCTCGCTCTAACATCACGATGTTCGTGTGTTGCGTGAAGTCCATTCATTTAAAATCACAGCGTGAACCGAAACGCGCTGGTAACTAGCGACATCTATTAGCCGTTACTTGAAATACGTACGTCCCTTTCGTTCCCTCAATATGGAGTCGCCGGCGCATAACTAAACTCACGCGCATCTGGCTGATCTTTAAACTTTTCTGATACAATAGTGAGCTTTAATGTCTTAGCAATAGGAGTGACTATTTATTATATCAATCTGGTAAAGATTCCAACTTTATTTATGTCTGTCGTGACTGCACTGCTTATACTTCAACAGTATCTTCAACTACATAAAATTTCTTTCCGTTTGCATATTTGATTGTATCGAACAAATTATTGATTACATATTTCTGCATATTATTGTTTGTGTCCACACATTTGTAAATGTTATTTTGTCCTTTGAGGTTGCTTTATTTTACCTTAATTCGCATTTTCGTTAAATATCGTACATATATTCAATATTTACAGTACTTGTTTTAATGAAACTATCATTACGACTAAATGAAATATGTATCATGTCATCGTTACTGACAGAAAGCATCACAGATATTTTCGTAAAGACATTAAATTCAATAAATGCAGACAGCGTTGGGTAAACTCCTTATATGAAGTACACTATGAGATCTAAAGTTTGGATTTGTGTTGAAACGAGATACACGATCATGATATTCATGGTAATTCCAACCTAGTCATTTTGATATACGGTTGATTTTTGCTTGACAGGTTTGGTAGAAGTCGTGGGTATACCCTCGGGGTGAAGGTATCGCTGGATGAGCATTGTGCAACGCCACAGGAGAGCAAATGTGCCGTTATTCTGACCGATTTTGTTGGAACACTGTTTTTGAAGCGTGCGACTGTTATTGGGCTGTGCTTGGTTTCTTACAGCTCCTTAGAAGTTGACTTCGTTTCCTGGAAGTTACATCGCTTTTTGCGCATAGCATTTTTTGTTGACTTTTCAAATCTCGTTATGCCTCCTACTAGTCATAAATTAACTATTATTTAGTGTCATCGTTCACTGTGATTAAGATGATCATTGTACAGCCATGATGCATTACATTAGTCATGTAATTTGTCCTTCCGACATTCCACCTGCGTTATTAGCTATCAAGGATCAACGCACCACGGAGATTGGTTTAAGGAACGGACAATGGATAATTATTACTGATTCATTCTGGTCAGCCCTATCATTATGAGATAACCGCTCTGAGGCTTGAAGCCTGCCCAGATTAAAAAGATACGTAAGCACCTCGTACACCAAGACATATTCTTGGATCGAGAAAGAAGAATAATGGAATACAAGAGGTCTTATTAACATGGTCGGTCCAAATGTTACCGTTAACGGTTTTGGAATTCTCTTGGCGATCTCGAAGGCCTACGGGTCAGGTTTGCATAAGCCCTGCGTTGACCTTTCGTAAGATAAACATGAAAAGGTCGGTACAATGGCTGTTATAGTACAATCCTGGTTTGGTGTTGCAATTTGTTTGTTAGTTATGTATTCCGATATCGGGTCAGTGAGGTAGTAAAAGTTAACAGTTTTAGGTTTCATTTTCCACTGGATTCTAATCTTGTAGTTTGTTTTATTGCTTTCAAAGTCTTAACAATTCAATGAAGTTCGTGAGATCAAGAAATTCTTTTCGTACATAATTTATGAGCAAAGACCTTCGTTAAATTGCTTGCGATATTTGCCGCAAAAATAAAAATATTGCATGTCTTTTTTCTGTCTCCTTTCGTAAAAGTATTTCGCCTGTTTAACAAATAAGTTAATATTAAACTCGGTGATAAAAATCAAATCAATTAAAAGTTTCATTGAATATCCTTTGTAAAAAATTAAAGTGGGTTCAATGAATAAAGTTTTGACAAAGAGATCTGGAAAAAAGTTGGAGAAGTCAAATGAATTAAGTTTGGGGACCACTGGTCTGTTAGCTAACAGTTTCGTGATTGTAATTTCAGATTTGTAACTGAGAAATTGAATTATTTTAACACATTCAAGCTTATGGCATTCTGTGTTATTGCACTTCCATTTAAAGATGCTGATATTGGAAATGATAACAAGCTGACGAGACGTATGGAGTTGTACTGGTTCTGATTATTCTTTTTACGTAACACTGTGGAAAACGTGATTTGCAATCGGTTTTGACGTGCATGCTATCCCTTACTAAGCGGTCTATTTCATCAGCATCAGCCCTGAGTGTACCACTGCTGGGCATAGGCTTCTATTTGCTTATGCCATTCTTCTCTGTCTCTTGCCCCAGCAATCCATTTAATGGTAATAAGTTCAGTACATCATATTTGGCATTTTCTTACGGTCGTACTAAACGATTAAAATGTACATTTTGCAGTTAAAAATACACGTTAAATTGTACTGATTCCGTCAAACATATAACCGTGTCACATTAAATTAGAAGCGTGCATAAATTCAACGGCTTGCTTCCACAAATCAGCGTATGTATCACTAAATTTAATGCATGGACCAAAGGAAATGATGTACGCTTATGAATAATTGAACGAACATTGTGTGCGATACAAAAGACTAGTAAATATTTGTGGTTTTCCTCTTGTCCCGGTTACAAGCAGTACGTTCAACTTTGGACCGGAGATAAGTTTATTTCAGTCCTCATGAATACTGTAAGAACACTTCATTATTATTCGCTTTCATTATGTGACTTTGGTGTTTTACTACCTACGATAATTGTTACTGCGTTACTATTAATAGACGTAAGCGTTTCTGATGTTTTTGATAATAAAATGAGTAATAATGTCAAATTCGATAAGATCTTTGCACTTGCTTCGGTATAATTAGAATCAGGATCAATTATTTTTTTACTCATATAAATTCTTCCTATTTTTGCGTTACATCTAATAGTTTCTCTCAGGTTACCTTCACTTGTAATGAATTTTACCTAGTTGTAAGCTCATTTAAATTTAGACAGTTTAGTATTACATGCACATATATTCAACATGCCTGCTTGACGTCAAGCGATTTCAAAGAATAGGGTTCAGGTAGTTAATTTTAGCGCCAAATAGGAAGGAAGAAAAAATGAAGTCGTCAAACGGGTGTTTAAATGTTTTTATTCTGCCGGTGTGGTGCCAACGTGGCTTGTTTCAAAAGTTAATTTACTTAGCACAATTTAAAACTTGGCTGTAACGATTAACCCCTGGTTTCTCAAATGCTAATCACATAAAAAAATGGTTAATCGTTTGACAAATCTCATTTTAAGCTCTGTGATTGGCTGTAAGTTTTTGGGTCAAATAATCACAGTCGTGATCAGTTGATTTGACAGCAAATTCAATTGATTAGCCTTCCAGGAGCCGGGTAAAAGAGACTTTACAAGCTTGCCCCTTATTTTTTTTCAAATATGTTTTTTTATTAATGGCAGTTGTGTGACATCTCCAAATAATTTCACTTTTCTATTCTATTAAAGTAAGCGCCGCTATGACAGGATGACAAGTAATATTCGCAGGTTCACAATAATTCTCGCCGCACTGAAAAAACCCGACAATACATCAATACGTGTGACGTATTCAGACATATTAGTTGTTACTAATGGCCCGTGTCACGTCAGCCCAGACCCTTTTTACAAAGGGTAGCAATAAGGGCTAATACATAATGCTTATTTTTTGTTAGACAACACTCCTTCGTTTCTCCCAGTAATTGTTTAAGCATCAATAGAGTATTAGACCACAGGGACGAAAGCTTTCATTACCTTTATATTAAAGACTACAGCGGCAACGGTATTATACCAATCGATTGTTAAAATGTAATTTTCTTAGAATGTGTCTGATTGTCAAGGCTGATCGTATGTGTATCAATAAGTAATGGAATATTGATTGCAAAATAAGGTGTTGCATTGATAGCTCAATGTCATTGGAGAATCGATATCGTACTTTTGCGACGTGGCTTTTGTTTTATAGTGAAATACAAAATTTTCTCATGACTAACTTATGACCAGCGCTTTGATTGGTTGTAATTTTTTTAGTTAAAAATCGTGTTCATTAGATTTGACAGAAGACTAAATTGACTAAATCTTTTAAATAAATGATATAAGTGTTCTGATATAAAATTCTTTAACTTTACTTTAGTATGTTGGAGTTACATAAAAATATAAAGCTCAAGATCACAGTAAATTTCAAATTCCTTCTCCACACTGAAAATCGTGATAAACTGTCAATTCGAGCAAAAATAGTCGGTCTAAACCCTTAGGGTAATATTTGTAGAAACCACGACAGAATAACTTATGGGCGACTTAGCTTGCCGAATGAATTCCTTTTCAAATATTGCTGTGGAAATGTGGTGTTTGACAAATAAAACCTTTCGGTGTCGGCTATACAAGATTAATGGTTTTAAGGAGATTAATTCCGATGTTATCAACGTTCGGGTCGGCTGAGAAGCGATAGTGTTTCGATCGTTTTTGAGTAATTATAATTAACTTGAGTAAATTGATGACGTTGGAGGTTTCGTTAACCCTATTGTCGTGGAAGGCGTCGTTTTTTAGGTCGAACTTGTGAATATAAATAGTAAATTCTATTTATTCTCTTTCTAAATGTTTTATTTTTAATGGTTAAATTTATACTTGTAGTCAGTATTTTACAATTAGAATTAAATTAAATTTTAACGTCCTTCGGTTTATGCTTTTAGTACTCTTTAAAAATGTTTAACAGTTTATTCAGTTTATTTATTCATTTGTTTTGTAGCTATGTGGACCAAACCCGATCACTAATTAGCTGTTGTCAGTATCTATTCATATATTAACACTTAGTGACAGGATTACAGGGAATACAATGGACAGCAGATCAGCTATATCCAATACATCTACCCTGGCCTGTTTCCATCAATTATCGTCATTAACATAATTTCTATCTGTCAAGCTGTCAGCAAGAGGATTGCTACCGAACGGGATAATTGAAATTGTGTTATTGAACCAATTGCATTCGAATAATTGAATGAAGAATAATTGATACTACTGAAAATAGATGCACTTTTAGGAAGGAAATGGATAAAGAGCTACTAAAGCTTAAATTATTTAACATACTTAAACGTTATAACGGTTTACTCACGCGTATTTATCGGGATAGCCCGACTAGTTTCGGACCCAACCGGAGTCCGGAGTTATAACGTTTAAGTATGAATCATCCTCACAAAAGTTATTATAAAAATTATTTAACATATTATTAAAAAAATGTTATCCATCTTTGTTCCTGTTTAAGCCCATTAATAATGTTATTACTATGCTATTGCTCTAACTGATACGACTGTTGTCATCGTGGAAGCGAAACATCTTTTACTAAGGTGCCCTGTCTCTTTTCCACATCTTAAAAAGCTTACAGTACAGGCACTGACACATCTTCTGTTGCGCTTCCTCCGTCTTTGGAGTCTCCTGTCTATTACCTACTACACAACATTGTAAGTGAATTCTCATGCCATAATTTTTTCACTATAAAATTGCGTAAAAAACCAATTGTTTTATGTTCGTAACATGATGTTTAGTAGATTTCAGATTTCTTACAACCTTATTTTATGGTTTACGCATAAACATGTCACGGTTGAAAGGCCTGCTTACCCTGTAAATGAATAAGACCGTAAAAATGTAAACACGGCGAGATTATTACCCGTGACTGATGATCACTTTACTTTGTTTGTTTTTACTTTTTTATAAGAATTATAATAAATGAGACTCCTATCTCTTGGCCTAGTATTTATTGCATAGATTTTGGACCTTACTTTCAGTTTTCGACCTCTTTTTTAACATTAACTTTTGTTTTATCGATAAAAAAGTCTTCATGTCTGACAATAAATTAATATAGGTCAAATTTATAGGAAAGGTTAAGGTTTTTGGAAACACATGACTGTCGTTGCACGAAATATGCAAAGTTCACATTTATTTGGAAACAACAAACGTGTTTAAAATAACGTTTTGTAAAGTAATATTTGCGTCAACAGTCCCATAAGTGTGTCGCACCCATTAACGTATACTGCACCCACGATACAGAAACTGTCCTATTATGGGAAAACAGTATATAAATATACAAAACAACACAATATTATGGTGAGGTTTGGAAATACTGGATGAAATGGATGAAAAGCTTAAGAGAATCATGCTAAGATATACTTACTTAGTTACATGATGAAAATATACCTAAACAAACATACCTACAGTGCAGTGGTGTATTGTTTTCTTTTAAGGATTAATCATGTTTGTTCTAAGTTACTGAAATACCAACTGGTTTTCACATTTGTACCTCGTTTTCACGGATGCGTTTTAAACTTTTGGTTAAGTTATGTTTATTAAATTCAATCATTATCGTTCAGCGCTGAAAATGCAACAAGTTTAACAAGTACTTTCCAGAGTATATAGCAATGTATGCGGGTTATAATATATTATGTTCCTTTACGCTTTTTAACTGACGTGAAAGATCACCCGTTCTAAAGAACCTAATAGGTAGTACCTATAATTTGAGAATGATTATTGTAAAGGATTTAAAATTAGTACTAGCGAAACCTATGTTTCCGGATTCAAATCTTTCTGTGCGTGATTTCGCTTTGTTTACTAATTGGCAATTGCCAATTCACAGAATTTTATACATCATAAAAATGAAATAAAATATTTTTAACCAGAAATCTCTTTGAATGTAAAACCTCACAATTTCATTATCCGACTGTCCGCTACATTCGTTTGCCTTCAAATAAAAACATAAATTAAAAGAGCTAAATCCTACAGAGTACTGGGACTACAAGGCAATCGGAACGTCATTCGCAAGCCACGACTAACCAGAGCAAAGAATGTTATTACTTGGAAACAGTATAAAAAGCACAAATTGCCTTCTAATAGAAACGGGAATCGCGGGTTCATTATAACTCATTATGGAGACACACGCCACGAAATAATTGGTTCAAGGTATCGTTTTTTATGTATTGTTAGTTAGCATGTTTACATATCTTTTAAATTTAATTTATTGTTAATTACATTTATTTGCATTATTGTAATTTATTATATTTTGATTACATTCAAATTCTCTGGCGAAAGACGGCGAAATACAGGTGTAGTGTTGAATCTTGGCAGGCGTCTTTCCAGTAGTAGGGTAGGGCGGGGTTAGTTGAGCATAGGGGTAAGTTGGGCAATCGAAATATCTCCGAAACTATACACCGGACGCTAACACGTCAAATGAAGGAAAAGCGAGGGCGCAGGAGTGGAACACATCCTGCGACCACTAGTGGCGAATTGACGATCGAGTAAGGCATGCGTGCGCTTTGTTTATTTTGCGAACAAAAAGTAAAAAAATCTTTCCTGTCTATATTTCTTCTGTACGGGTCAAATGTTATTCATTTTCAATCAAGTAAGTGTTAAAGTTTCATTAATTTTATGTATTTTCTATATTTGTTATGGATTTTGTTTAAACTTATACAGTTTTTTCATAACCTCATTTTAAATTCAAATACTCGGGTTGGGGTATGTTGAGCAACTGTTGCTACAGATAAGTACAAGTATTCGAAAAAAAGAGAAAAGCTGCAATTCTCACAGATACACCCGAGAAGAACGCGTTGCAAGAAGAACAGAGTAAATCTAGTAAAAAAGTTAAGAAAAAGAAAGAAGAAAATTGAAAACAAAAGGAAAAAGAATGTTAGTAAAAAAAAAACTTCAGTCAAGTGCTGAAAGTGACAAAGATTGTACTATCTGCCTGGTTTGTAGCGAACTGAGTAGTCTGGTCTGACAGCAAACCAGGAGAGAGGTGTATTTCATGTCTAGAAACCTTATTTAGACTAGAATCTCTAACTGATCAATTTGCCCCACACCTTGCTCAACTTACCTCACCTATGGGGTAAGTTGAGCATACCTGACTTTTTTCGTTTATACAGCTGTAACTTTTGAACTTGATCAGTTAGAAATAAATTACTATGGGCTTTTTTATAGAAGAATAAATAAGGAATCCATCGGTATGCCACATAAGCTGTTGAGACTTATTGTGGAGGAGCTATAATCACTTGAGTAAAAAATTGCTCAACTAGCCCCGCCCTACCCTACATGACAACGAAATTGTTTAATATAGTTTTTCTTTTACGCAAACAACCTTCCTTAAAAAGACACTACTCTCCCACTGCGTAAAAGTATCCTTGAGCCGTAGAGGATTTTACAAACATTTAAGTCACATGCACATCACACAAATACTTATCACATGCAGAAGTCGAACCGGGAACATGGTATGGTCACCGAACTGTACCAGGTACAGTTATCATAGGCGTGGTGACCTATACTATTCAAGTATCCATACTGTCCGCGCAGTCTTTCCAATTACTCGCAGCAGTGCACACCCACGTTTCTCAAAACACTTCATCCAATGACGTGACATTCAGTAACGTCTGCATCAACATACTAAACAAATAATCACAACCTCGTCATATCACATGTCAACACGAACAGCCGTTACTTCCTCTATTTACCAACAAAGTTCTCACAATGTATGCAACTGTTTTAAACACAAGTGTGATAACTAGTGATACGCTATCACTTGCAGGTCGAGCCACCAGGAAATCCTGATGCGTGCAGTTGACAGACTGCCCGACGCGCAGTCTGTAATTGTACTATTGTAGCTGATTATAGCTCAATCATGCAAAACAGTGTAGGATTTTCTCTAGAAATCTGTGGTAGAGTAAATGAGTATCATTTTTGTGAGATTGACAGTACGTACTCTTATGAAGACAGTTTTATAGTATCATGTACAAAAGCGGTATATAAAATATGGTCCGATTATGTTTAATCGCGATGTATAGGTATACCTTATATCTTTTTACAATGTCTGCCGTAGCCAATCAAAATTATTTAAGTAAGTTTCCTCGCTCTAAAAATGTTACTGTTCTTTATTATCTGATTTGGGATTATTCAAGAAAATTCATCATTACTTGAATTTTATTGGATTATATAATTGCTAAAACCTGAATCCTTTTTGTAAACAGTACCTACTTAATTCTAATTATAAGTTTAATGTGTTTAAATTACTTACTGCATTAAAAAAAGTCTATAAAACCCCATAATATCTACGGGTATATTAAACTGCTATTCCAATCCAATTTTCTAGTCTTTTATCGTTTTTATTCTCTATTTTCTCGAGAACATAGGCCTTCTATCCCGTCACGTGTTAAGTGAACCGAGTCTGAGTAAAATTGATGACGGTCTATTTCAAGATGTTAGTAAAAAATCCCCACCAACGCAAACGGTCCTATCGCACATGATGGTGTTAAGGGAATTTGCACGTTTGCGTCGTAAATATGGCGTAAAGTTTATTGTGATAATTACTGCATTCTGTTGCAACGAAAGTAAAAATTAAAGTATGGGTAGGTACAAAAAAGAGTAATAACTAAGACGTTTTTAAACAAGGTTTTTCTAGTAAATAAACTACAAAAATATTAAATATAGAGTTGGCGAAAATACGAGATGAAAATGAAAACTGCTCAATACCGTCACCAATTTCTCATGCCACCATTTCTGACAACTAGATAGAAACCAACAAACAATAAAACATGACGTCACACACGTAACAGTAAACCGAAGCTTGATAATATTCCGAACGATAAAATTAACCTAGTCTTAAAGTTCACAGCAGTCGGCGCCAGTCGCGCCGGCGCCGCGATTGCATACGAATACGATGCGAGATGCGAGAGATGCTATAAAACTTGACAATACGTCACTAACCGGTTTTTATTTGCGAATAGATTGTCCCAGTTTGAGTTTCAATGTTTCGTTGGTTAGTTAGGGAGTTGAAGGAATATACAGATAGTAGCTCTGGTTGTAACATGAATGAAAATGGAATGTAGTAAAATGCTTTTTCTTTTTAGCTCATCCAAAAATCTTAGTCGAAAATTTCTTCTGAAAAACCTTTTTAGATCAGGTTTCTTGATTGTATTTTTGTCGAAATTGTTACAAAGCACTTTTAAAATAAATTAAATACGTCTACGTCATGAAATCTCGATGCCAATCCGCGGAAGTTCATCAGTCCAAAGTTAACTTGATGACCTGTTGAAGACCTAAATATTTGGGCATAAATGAATACTAACATAAAATCCTTAATATAAGCTACAGTTTAATACTTTAAAACACGTTTAAGTGCCAAGGTTCCTAACAAAGTAACATTTGTGTTGGAACGAAACAAATAAATCTGAGTGTACGAAGTGTATCGCAGTGTCGACACGTGTCTCAGACACCGGGCACCGGCTGCTTTACGTGTTGCGAACATATTCCTCCTAATTTATTTGTTGTTTCAGATAATAGTTTACTGCTATATTTTTGCTCCTTTTCTCTGGAATTAAATGTATTGTAGTAGAATTATTTTCATGAACGCACTGATATTTATTACCGTATTATTTAATCGATCCGCAGACTTTACAAGCTTATAGCAGGTATTTTGTTTTTTATCTGTCCCTTTTGTCTATAATCAGTTCTTGCAAGATAAATTTGACATACTTTCCGATATTTGATTGGACTGATTGCGTAACAATGCAATTTTATGATGACATAGGGCTGAACACATGATGGACCTCCACTAAGAAACCAGTGGAACCCCTTTGAATTTGGACTCGTTTATTTTGTATTGACGAATACTTCTTTCCTAAGGGACAAAAGCAAGGTAAAACAGCCAGAGATTTTTTTTTAACTAGTTACATATATTTTAGTTGTTCAGAATACGTTTCAACGCCTTTCCACGTACTATATACTTGCTAAGAGGTCGTAACGTTGTTCGTCGTCATGATTACTTTCGTGACGAGATGGGCACTAAAATCTTAACAATAAATGTTACTTTCATGGAAACAGGCGTGTACTATGGTACTAAACAATTCCTTTCTGCTAATTTGAAATTCTTTGAATTTTATGTACGAGCTTAAAGACTATGCAATTCTGAAAGATGTTTAGATCAAGATTGCGAATCGCTAAACATTAACTTTGCTAAAGCTTAAGAGTTTATTACCTACGTAATATTAATTTATTTCCAAGCTGCGAATCCTACGAATAGAATTCCTTACATAATATTATACAAAGAAATTATGTATGTACTGATAAATGTTATGATATTACGAGCTCCTAGTTTCCCTAAGTTCCGCCGAGTTTCGCTCGCCGTATAAAGTTTACCAGTTATGGCTCTTGTTGGTTCTGCACTAGTACTATACTTCATCTTCATTCTTAGTTGGTTACTAAGAGAGTATCTCATTGGTGAGTCACGCACTAAATTTAATAATGGCTCTCGAAACTGCAAGCGAAGTGGTTGGTTTGGTAATTAGTAGCAAATTTTAGAGCAGTGTTGAGGGTAGCTTGGAACTTTCGAGACTAGACATAGCTGCGAATGTTTGTGTTTAATTTACGTGATGTTGTTTAATAGAAATTCGTTTCCAAATCAATTTTTCACTACAAATATGATCGAAAAGAATATCTATTTCCCTATTCCCGTTTCCAGAAATTTCTACCTGTGCCTGAAGAAATTTATCGGCATTAGGAAGACTTAATTTTGAATTTCATGTGTCGTTTCCATTTTATGAACAACAAGAACAACCAAACGTCAGTGAGTGGTAGTCTAAGATAAGTCCAACACCACTAAACCACAATTGTAAACGCCCATACAAGTGTAACAGTGTAACGGAAACTAAAACTGTCAACCCTAAACAAGTTGGAAGTCAAATAAAAGGTACATGTATCGTAAAGTATCAGGTATCGAGATGAAGGCGACGGGAGGTGTTCACAAGGCAATAACGTTACGATACCTCTACCACCACACCTTGAATCAACATTATTGTAAATGTGGAAGCGAGACAGCGCATTACACGGCGTAGCGCGGCATCTCTTTTCCACAACTGCTAAAGTAATGAGAGGACGTCGTGTGTCAGGTTTTAGATCTCGTTGTCATGAAGGCTCAGATTGATGACCCGATTTATATAAGCTATTGATATGATGTTGCGACATACCTATAGCGTGATAGTGATCTGTGTAAATGGTCTTGGTTTACCTGGTTCATGGGAATGTATGGCATGGGAATCCAATTTGAATTCGGTGCGTATACCTACTGTAGCTGCCCAGTTCCTTGAAATCCAGAAATTGGACTATTGGATAGAAATTCCGTACTGTGAATTTGCAATTCTGTTTATAAAGATTTATCTCCAATATCCTGCGCACATTTTTCTTTAACTAATAAATCACGCGTTAAATTTTACTTCCAAACTTTTAACAGTTATTTCAAACTAGCTATTAAAGCACTAATCTCCGTTCGTAATATAAAGCGTTAGCCACCAGTATCGTTAACATTTTTTACAAACATGTCCCAACAGCCAGCGTAATTAAAAGCTGCAATAACGCAGCGTGCAGCATCTGTTGCAGAAACAACATTAAAATAAACTATCCACAATTACAACCCTATATTTCCCTTCGTTTACAAAACAGAGAAATACTATCAAAACTGTCCCATAAAACGTCTCATTAGACAATTTATTATGATCACTAATCACACTAATATAACAAAGGCGAAAATGCTGAGAGTGTCTGTGTGTATGTTTTTCTTCACACTCAAACGGCTTGACAAATTTTGATAAAATTTTAGACGGGTACTGAAACCTTGGACTGATGTAGGGTGCTGCTTACTTGACTCTGTAAAAGGAAGGTTAAGTTTTTGCAGCTATAACAGAAAACCATGCGGGCGATGCCACGGGAAAAAACTAGTTAGATACATTTGAAATCCATAAAATAAATTGTAATAACTACTGTTAAAAAAATATTAAATTATGAGAAATTATCGTCATATAAAATAGCGGGTGCGATGCGCGCGCGCACTAACTAAGCTGTTTTACGATTGTAATAAAGTTAAACACAACAAACGACCTCGTGTGATAAAGTACTTACTAATCATCTTAATTACAAGCTAATTTGATACTTAATTACTTGGTATTAAAGCTGTTTTTGATTAAGTATTTGTCTATCATTCCAACAACCACCTTTCAAGTTATTATAGACTGTATTTGCATGTCATACAGTTTATTATTGCTTGTTTAGACAATGGTGATATTTTACCCTTTTTCTCACTTTTAAATGGTTGAAACGGTTTTATCATGTCATCAGCAATGACTGAAGAGTAAATCATTTCTTCATGTAATCTGTACCGAGCTTTAAAAACCTTGTCATCGATTAAATCTTATTATTATACAGTTTCAATTAGCATTAACGAAACGATAGATTGTGTGAAAGATGATATAGCTGTAAAGAGTGTTACTTGTGAGATGACGTCAGTTAGGAACGTGTGGAAGAAGAAGACGTGCTGCGCCGACTCCAAATATAATAAGCCTAAGGGCAGGGAAATGATGAGTTCAAATTAGCATTAAAGTCATGTTCAGTTTCATTTACCTACAATATCGTAACTAATATCTAGCTTGTTAAGGTTTCACGGTTATATGAAAATATGGTGTTGCGGGTTTTCGAGGAAAAATATTATCCTGTTCTTGTTCATTGTTCTAATTTGGGTATTATTAACATTAAATTAGTAATGCTTGTACCTATAACTTATCTTGAAACCACACAATTACAAATAATTTAAATTAGTCAATATATGTTTACTTGCCCAAATACCTTTGTTATTTTAAAATGTATTTTTGTTTATCGACTTTCAACGTTGATAGTATCTAATATAGTTTACAATGAAACATAATAGGTACTAAAGCAAGCACCATTGTATTAAATAGCGCAGTAAAGTATAAAATGTTTGTATCCCTGTATGTAGTAGGTCCCTGTTCGTCTAAGAAGATGTAGCAATATTTCTTTTCTTTATTCCTTTAAAAAGCTTTACTTTACAATGTGTTTTTAAGTGGAATTAGGAAGCCAATTACTGACATTCAGTGTATAGACAGTCTACACAGAAGTCTACATACAAGATTTTTTGTAGAGATCTATCGCAGTTAGCAACAAAGGCTTTGCATCGTCAAACTAAATGACCGTTACATAATACGTACAAACACAGAGTTTGACTTACAAAATATAAAAAAACAACGTCCATTGTGATGCGTTTATTTCATTATGCCAACTAGTTATTCATTTATATAGCTTTCAATTTTGAACAAAAATCGTTGCATTCGAAAGCATTGCGATAACTAGTTTTGGAATCTACATAGCAATTGGTACAATGTATGCATAAAATGTAGCCAAAGTATAACTCTACACATTGACCTATATTTTATTCAGAATATTTGAATCGGACCGATCGGAATTCAACCGTATTTGTATTCAGTCTCTATGCAACACTCTATTCATCTTTCGAATCAAATAACATATTGCCTTCGTACTTTAAACTAGATACTACAAAGTCTTTAATTCAAGGAGTTTGAAATGCATCAGTATTGCCAACATTACCAATGAATACTCCTCGTTTAGTGGATGCATCTCACTAACGTACGAGTATGGACGCACCCGCTCTGGAACTAGTAAAAAGGTTTGCGTTTCTGCATGTGTGGAGCCAATCAACTTGAGTATCTGATTGTGGCTACGAAACGAGGAAAATATTTGTCCAATAGCAATAAAGACGAATGGAATTTTTTAACTCCGCTTTGTTTTACATTTTTGAAATTGGCTGTTCTTTGAAATGCCGGATGAATTTCGTTTTAATGTAACTCTAGACTTTAAAAGCCTTTGCTATCAAGTCAAATGTTACAATGTTTTTTATTTGATACTTTGTTTTTTACGATTAAATATTTAATCTGTTTATTGTTTTGTTTCAGGTAAGTGTTAGTTGTAGTTGCACGTGTAATGGCGACAGGTAAGGTTTATGCAATCTAGAAATAAGCACTAGATGAGGATGTACTTCATAAAGGTGTTTTTTTATTAGCACTTAAATAACGTATAGTAGATCTACTGAATCCGCTAATTTCAAAGCCACATACTTTAGTATCAGCAGAACTTCAATGTGAGCGATCCACGAGCGATCTCACACAATTTCACCGTACTACAATGTTAAAGCACTCAGTTTTATTTGCTTATTCCAACCATACTTGCATGTATTACCCCTAAGGATAACGCACTTAAGGCGAAGACGTTCGTAACGACCTATTCATATCGACAAATCGAGTTTTGATAACGATAGAACCTAAATTTGTTCCGAACCTATCGGTCTGGATTTTCGTCCTTTTATTTTTAGATTTATAGAGGGATAAAAGGATATTGTTGTTTTATTTTTCTCGATACAGGAATATTTTATCTGAAAATAATATATTTATTCTAGGTGTGGAATAAACGGATAAAAATAGATCTCTTCTTGAAATAGGATTCAATATTTTTAGATGGTACACTTTTGTTTGAAGTTCTTACGAATTGAATTGAACTCAAATTGTTTTCCATATTGAAAGTATATAGAACACTTTACCAATATTCCCCAGTTTTGTTTCCTTGTGCAATAATTAATACCGAATAAAGCTTAATTCATCTTGACGTGGTATTTCGAAGGCTGATCTAGATAATTAATATGCATTTTACCTGAATACCGGAAAACTAGTTTGAGGTTGGCAATTGATAAAGCCTTAAGCCATTAAAATTCGAAATCAATAAATCATACCAACCTGTAACTGTGTTGCTAGGTGTCAAAGTTTCATGCGTAGAAAGGACAGTATTCTAATTAATTACTGTGCTTTATGCCGATTGGTGGTTTCAAAGGTCTTGATGCAACTGCCAAATTCCTTCCACAGACGCTAGTGTTAAGTGGTACTGTCCTAAAACCAATAGAAAAAAGACTCACCAATTAAATACCGTTACAAAATGTAATTGATATATTTTCGATTTGGACCACTCCTAACAATCAAGACAACCGAGAAAAAAAGACAACAGTTGAGATAATCGAAAAACCTTTTCTAGAGAATCAACCTAAAGCTTTTCTATCTAAAACCCTAGCTAGAACAAAGTCCACAAATATAATGCCTTACTTATCTAACATAGAACCCATTCTCAGTGTAAACAGTTTCAATATTAAACGAATAATCTAGCGGACAGTCGGACAAGGATCCTACTGACACGACTAAGAATATTATTACTACTGTTGTAGAAGCGAGACAGAAAATGAACAGTGTAGAGCACCCTCTCTTTTCTACAACAGCAATAATATTGGTTTAAGAGTTAGTGGTAGGGCCTCAGGGATCACAAAAGGCTTGTCCGAAATGGCACAAGAATTCCGCACCCGTGGGAAATAACGGCGGTTCTTTTTGTTGGCGTCGTATCGAAGATCGTATCGGCTGTCCGAGTATTTTGTGGGGAGTCAGTCATGAGCGAAGAGCGGGATAAACTTGTCTAGTTTTATTAGATTAGATCAGTAATCAAATATGACAAGTGTGGAAAGAGTGAATTGTGACAGTCAATTTGAAAGTTCTTAAATTTTGACAGAAGAAATGATCTATGGATGGGCGTAATTAAATTGGCTTGCTTTGTTAGTTATAAAGCGTAAATTTGCTGAAACTGTAAAGCCTGGGTACGTAATACTGTGCTATGGATATAAAACTTAACTTTTTGACAGATTAAAAAAAGGCAAAACCCGCTTTCATCATTTTACAATAGATCTATAGTATATTTCAAGCGCGTGAGTAATTCTTATTTCTCATAATTTAAACAAATTAAATCACAATAATCATCTGTAAACAGAACACTTTTAAACAATACACGCAATCGTGCATTACCGACGGCATTCGTTTCGCTTCGTATTTACTGCACTACTAAGCAGAGCGGAAAAACTATTACACCGACGCCACCAGAACTGATACAAAGACAGAAAGAAAAGCTTTATCTGAGAATCTTCTCTTAAAGAGTTTTATAACTAGGTAAAATCGTTACTGGGGAAAAGAACAAAACGTTTTATTAATAGTATTGACTTAAAACAGTAAACGAATGAATAGATTTAGTTATACAGACTAGACGTAGACTAGAGTATCGGCACGTATGATTTTATTCGAAGTATAAACGTAACGTATAATTTAAAGTGTTTTAGAATAAGTATACTTTCAAATGCTTGCCGTAAATTAAGTTTTTTAGAAGAGGTTAAGAATATCTAGTTAAATTTAAGTTTACGGGTTGTCGTGTATAGCGCAGAATCTCGCTCTCCTGTGTTAAGAGTACATACTGCAGTAATTTTGGTGAAAGTATATCAAGCACTGGTTGTGTTCTCTAAGAAAAGTATATAAAACCGCCGATACTGTCAATTGTTTGTTTCAAACGTTACGTATTTGTAGGTACTTTGAAGGTCCTACAAATCAAACTGTGCTAAACCAGACACAAAATGAAACAGAAATCATCGAATGAGCATCTTACACAGGAACATGTATCAAATCTGATGCGAAACTTACAGTCAAATATGGTTTAGTCAAACAAAAAGCTATCTTTATTATTCGTCAATAAAAACTAGTCTCATTCGAGTACTCTTTCGATAGTAAATCATACAATTTATACGCAATGCCTCTATCATCTCCAAACCCGCACCACACTCAGAGTATTACTGTGTCGTGTTGTTATTATGACGGGCGGTGCCGGGCGTCGAAATTATGCAATTTGCGGTCGATACTCGCCAACTGGCGGTCATTTAAGAAAGTGCCGTGTTAAATCGACGCAGAGTTTTCAATCTAACTGTATTGTAATTTGTTCTACCGGTTTTGGTTATTGACATTTGTTTTTGTTGTTAGAATAAAGAAGATTGTAGATGTGTTTTTTTTCGTAATGTAGAATAGGTTCTTAATTAAAATAGATTTAATCACTGTGGATTAGGCATTAATGCTTCATTTTGACGAAAGCATAATGAACTTGTTTAAGTATTGTGCAAATAAACCCTTATTAGTCTAATGATACTCATTATCAGATAGTAATAAAAAAAATAACAAACAGTCATTATATTCTAGACAATAGGCAGGCACTACAGGGAGATAAACCAAAGATTTAAATGTTTGATGAACTCATAAACGAAGTATTACGATTAGTTACACTCCAGCCAAATAAAATGAAAGTCACTGACCATCAACCAACACGGTTTGCAGCAGAGAAAAAAAACAATTGACAAGCACATTATCGTCGCCCCTAATTTGATTCGTACAAATTCCCACGTTTCGTACTTAACACATTCATCCATCGAATTTCCAAAGCATTCGAGGTAATTCGAAATAATAATGTTTAATGTTTATAGCCCTCTAAACCAAATGTGGAACAGTTCGGCATTAGCGTTACCTACATCACATTATTACATACATACATACATATGTTTAAGAGTGATACATTGTACCGAACAAGTAATTTCATCTCCATACATTTTATGGCGCATAAAACCACGCTTTATACCTAATTTCTGAGACTTGTATAATATATCGATATGAAATCGTTTGCTTTAATGAATCGTAAATGAATTCTAAGTAGGTTTGAGCTTCTTTTACTTAGTATCAGATAGAAAATTGTTAGTTATACGAGATTTTTTTTTACAAACGGAATGTATATCATGTCCCATTCTTGCGTTCAAAAATAATAAGTCTAAAGGAGCCTAGAGCCTAGACTCTGAGATTAAATACTGTCCTTCTTAAAAAAAAAAACAATTAGTTCTTAAAAAACACCATAATGAAATCCAATCATTTTACAAAAGCGTCTCAAATGACGAGTTCGAAATCGATGCCTAAAAAAGTCAGTTTTGTAATTGGAACTGTTATTTCTGGTCGTTTCAAAAACGTGTCGGGACTTGTAGGAACCATCGACAAGTTGGTACAAGTGTCAGGAAAAAAAAAACCCTATAAATACTCGGTTACAATGGACAGATATTGTAAAAAGGTCGCGCAGGCCTACTAACAATAGAATCCATTGTCAGGCGTCGAAAGCAAAAAAAGGGACCATTATGGGATTTGAAATGGTGCCCAAGAAATTAGTAAACGGTTAAGTGGTCAACGATTTATTAGAAATACAGAATCCAGTTTTATCTTGATTTATAATGAAACGTCGTCAGCCGCTGAAGATAAAACTAAAGATTTCGACCTCTAACGTTACTTTTTCATAGGTATAGCCAATAAAAGTGACAAATGGTAACATTTTGCCCACGATGCTTTTATCGAAAGTCAAAATAAATAGCCTAGCTCTCTGATTAACATCCAAGGAGTAATTCAAGTCGAGAGTTTTGCGTTTATTTCTCGGCAGAAACAAACGCCTGAGGGCCTTACTTAGCACTGTCTGGAGAACTGGATAGGTGTCTAGTAAATTTATGCGAAGCTAGTTCGCTGCTCTATTAAATTTCTACGGAAGTCCTAGACTGTTTGTGCTCTTTGAACTCGGGCTTTTTGAGAGATAACTTTGTTAATTGAAAATTTAATGTTTTTGTTTTTCTGAGATGTTCTGCTAAGAGTAGAAATTTAACATTAAGAACGAAAAATTTGCTTGCTTAGCTTCTTAATCCGAAACTATATAAATACGCTATCTTGTCTGTAACTATTACTATTATTCCAACTTGCGTTACACATAATGACGTTTTGAAGTAAAGCTGTGTATACGGTATACGTCTTTTAACCTCAACCCTTTATACCAGGATAGCCATGTGGGTTAACCCAAGCCACTATTTTCCGTACCCAGTACCCATGCAAAATTCAAATGGCAGCCATGCCCAGCCTTAAATCTGTCTGGCTCTATTTATCCTGTATACATAGTCGTATGATGTTAAGGTAAATACTGTAGAATTCCTAACCGTCCAAGGTAAAGTTTATGTGTATGTCCTTTCAGTTTTACTTTGTTATCTGTCTGCGGTAACTTGGACTCGTGTGTCTTTGCGTTGCATATTCAGTGACCATGCGCTACGGGATAGTCTTGATATTTGATGTAATTGTGTTAACGATAGGGTATTTTGTTCATAGGTTTTACGTTACAAAGTTTTGATCTGAAAGTTAATTTCACACGAAGCTATGTGTATAACCATACTTTTTCATGCTATGTCTATACTAGACTAATTATTTTTCTTAGTGGTATTTAAATTGCTGCAATTAATGTAAAAATATAAACACTATGCTGGTTGCTTATTACATAATGATTTCAGCAATTATTACCTTGATATATTTAGGCAAATGATGCATATCAAAAGCTACATCACTAACAGTAATTTAAACACATTGACTGCCGAGAAACAAAATATGTATTGTTTGTCGGTTACCTGGTGATCCCCACGGCGTATTAGGATTAAACATTGCTTTCAGCTAATAAAGATCGCCTTGATACACACACATACACATTTTTTAGTAAAATTTCAATGTCTAGTGTCAAGACATGTCGCGTGGCAGAAAACTCGCATCACCGTGCACCGTCGCCCGTTGAAGTTGCAGGTTGATTATTCTCTCTGTTTTACGATCGCCACTGGGAATTATAGTTACGAAATACAATTTGTACCGGCTTCCGTCGTTCCGAACTTTATCATGCATGCATTCAAATGTGAATGTATTATGAATCTTCATTTTCATCCGAACGTTTCCCGGTATTGCATAATCTCTCTATTATTTTGGAAACAATTTATTTTGATTTACGACGCGTTTAGGATTTCTTTTATGCTTTTGCGTTATTTCGTTTAGAGAAAGTGTTTTGAATTGACTGTTGGACTAGATTGTCAGCATTAGGAAGATTAATCTTTACTGACATATATCACTATGACATAATATTTATTAAATAGAATTATTATTCTTCTCTCTCTTTTCACTTTCTCATTCACATCTTTTCCAAACAATCCAACAGCCATGACCTTAACGGCTCAACCCAATCATATAAACGAACACTCCACAATCTACAAAAAAACGTGCTAATTAACGCACAAAATTCTCACGGTCCACCAACTATCTATTCTTCCATACTTTTTGCATCACTTACATAAGATTAGCAGTAGCCAAAGATTCGATACTATCACCTAATAACCAAGCAATCAACTTCGCTGACAATGCCATCGTAAATGAGAATATGATTGCTACCTGCCACCGCCATTACTTTTTGACATCCGCTGACGGCGGCCATTTTGTTTTTTTTTTGTAGATTCGCGAATCTATTTAGTTGTAATTGGGTATGTTTGGTGCCTTTTTCGGATTGTGGATCATGGATGATGGAGTGGTGATTGAGCTAATTGTGAATAACAGGTTGATGTAGTTTTTGTATAAACAAAAATTGTAGGTGTCATGTCTTACTTTCCAAGTAACTTACCGTGTATCCCACTGGTTTAAAAAACAAGTTAGATATAAGGAACATTTAGACCTAAGTTATAGCTATTACTATTATTAAGAGGCCTAATTCAAGCAATGGGTATACCGAAGTATCAAACAAAATAACTCCCCTAACAACCGCAGTAGCAATCAACAGAAACGAATCAAATATTAAAACTCCATTCAAAACCTAATCCTGATGAAAATTGGAGAATCGAATCCAGCATTATTGGATCGTTCTCACACCCATTACACCGCCGAGGCATTCCTTTATCGACAGTTATTTTCCTTTGACGTAACTGTCCCTTATAAGGTACTGAAGGAAACAAAAGCAATTACTCGAGGGAAGTGATTGAATAATCCGAACACGTTGACTTTCGGCTGATCTTGTTTACGGGTTTGTTAACCTACCTTTATGGTTTCCTGGTCCTTTACGTTTACCGTTAGTGAATTAGTCATCATAATCGTTAATTTTGGATTTATATTAAATTTCTTGGAATTGTTATTAAGTCTTGTTAAGCTTGTTGTGGGGTCGAATTCTCGTTGCTGTAAAACTTGCCAAGACGAGACCACATAGCATGAACTGTCAATAAGTTGTCATGTAAAATCAAGTTTTAAACTCGACAATTCTACATGCCATTAATCTTCAAGACCTAATTTTGACAACTCTTTAAAGGCGTAATCGTTTTCCTGTCTTCGCAGTAAGTAAAAAGTTCCATTGACTGCCCTTACTTTTTTTACTGCAGCTTTCGTAATAGGTGAATTGTTTATCACTAACATACATAGCCGTGGCTCTTGAGAGAGACAAGTGGAAGAAGAGTAGGGAGGTCTTCGCCCAGCAGTGAGACATCTCAGGTTAGTAACAATAAATAATACCTACCGCCGCGTACTGCGAGATTATTACATCCCCTAGAATTTAAAGCCATGGTCAGTGTCAAAGTACACTTGACCTGTCAACTAAATTATTAGCTCCTTAAAGCTAAAAAAGAATATGCAACGTGAATCTTTTATTACATGTTTAACCCGTACTTTAAGTAGGTACTTAGCTGTGATTAATAGAGGTGTCGATAAAATTGATTAATGGTATAGAGTAATGTCATAAAACCTTATAAAAAAGATTTAGAAGCGTTAAAGACGTCTTATGTAGTTATTAGGCTGGAGTTATTGATTGCCTTTGTTATTTTAGTTAGAATGTGACCTTAACTATACGTATATTGAGATTTATAGCTTGCATTGTCTGACATTCATTATTAATTTGATATTTATAAAAATGTTTTGTTTTTGATCGAATAATCAATTGCATACGAAACAAGCAAATTTTACTTATGTTATTTTAATTCCTCTAAAATTGGAATAAACTAAAAATATGCCGTGGCCCTAAGCTCTTAGTATAATACAGACTTTGGTGTCAACATGAAATACACTCGACCTGCAAGCAAAAGTAAGGAACATCAAAATCAAATGGTTTTAATTTCGAGTAGCCCTTCTCAGGCACTTTCAAAACGTTACTGACTAGTTGCGCGAAATAAATTAAAACGTTAATAGTGTGATCAAAACATTATTGCCATACTTCACTCTAATTACTATTCTCGTAAGTATAATTGCTGCTTACAAAGATAGAGAAGAAGCTGTTTTGCCATAAAATAAGATTGTGAAAGAGCACAATTGAGAAAAAAATATTTTGTGTACCTATTTATTGACGTATCTACGTCGTCAGTCATTCCGAAGTGTGGGACGTTTATCACCAATCTGATCTATATAATTATTATTATTACGTACTTTTACCTTTACTTACCGTACCTTTGTTAGAAAAACATTAAAAGACAAATTAGATTGTTTTATCCAGCCAGTATACCTAAGCCAAATGCCTGCTCGTACTTAATAATGTTTTATATTTAGCCTACTTTAATCCACATTTCTTTTTAAGTCCAATGCTAATCTCTAGGCGTAATAAAGGCCAACCTACACACATTACAAGTTGTAGGTGTCATTAATTTCTAGAATCCACTTAGGATTGATAATATTACCCTCTTAACCTTTGATATTACCTTAACTGGCTTACCTAAATATCTACGGCTCTTAAGGTTAACATTACCTAATTAATTTTATGTATCATTCCAACATGTACTCTTTACTATGAGCTCTTAAAGATAACCATTGCTTACGTACAAGTGCCATGCCGCTAGACGGAATGTAGTGCACCGACTCTCTTCAACAATGGTAAGTCTTATTTGAAAAGCACATAGTACAAGGCAATTTTTACCACGTCATAAACTAGGACTATTGTAGTTGTGAAAACGAGATAGGACTCAATGCAGAATAGTGCTCTACCATACTGCCCGACTGACCAGACTGGCCTGTTGGTCTAGTGGTTAGTGGCCCTGACTGCTATACTGTAGGTTGTGGGCTCGATTCCCACCCCGGATAAATATTTGTGTGATGAACACAATTATTTGTTCTGTGTCTGTATGTATTTGGAAATATATAAGTAAGTTTATCAGTTGTCTAGTACTCATAGTACACTCACTCTCGTATACTTAATTTAAACTAGATGGCGTTGTGTTAATGTTAGAAAACTGCCTTAATACCAATAGTCTTGCTTCAAGAGCCCTTGTTAGAAGCATTGTACATGCTTATTAAGATTAGCATGTACATAATGACGCGTGTATTCTGCTAAGGCGTGGGCAAAACTTACACAAACATTAACTAGTCTCCAAATAGGTTATAAATAGGTTTCAGGTGGATGACGACATTAGGGTATTGATTACAACTTGCTCGTGCTAACAATTCTCGCTTAAAATATCTCAGAATAACGGTACTGTCTCACTTAGTTATGTAAGAAGGAGCTATACTTGTAAACAACTTGGAGAGTATAATGTTTAGGACCAGACGACAAACAAATATATTACTTACATAAAACTGTCCTTTATCTTTCGAGATGTTCTAAAAATAAAGCAGAAATAAATTCCCGAAAATTACATTGAATGTTTAAAGTTCACGTAATTTGAAAAAATCATTTTGTTTCTTTTAACTTATATGAAGAAGAACGATCTAAAAATAATTTTAAATCTTTACCCAGAACCCAAAAATATCAAAATCTCTAGGTTTTTATTTCAAATAAGCCTTCTCAGGCACTTTAAAACGTGCTGCGCAGTTCCTGAGGTCATTCATGAATTTCAGAAAAAATAAAAATAAATTCATGTCATTTTATAAGAACCGACAAGAAACTCAATATCTCTTTTTAAAATCATAATATTCCCAGGCAATGTTACCAGTGTGGAGTACACTATTATTATTACACAGATTAACTCACTACGAGTATATTCCTCCAACTTGAATTGCCTGCTTACGTAACTACCTGCTAATACTTTACATAACAATACGTCGTATAGGATAGTCGCGTCACAATATTCGTCCTCCTTGAAGGATGGCAAGCGTACGTGTCGCTTCATTGTGCACGCGTTCAGAATCCTAATGACGTCGCCAAGGAACAAAGACTAGCGTGGATTTCTACTATTTTATTTTACTTTAAAATATTATTGAAGTTGATGGTTTCGGTTGAAATTGTTGTGGTATGGAAGAGGGATAGTGCAATTTGTAAAAATAGATGAAACGATTTTTCTTATTGACTGCTACTTCTTTAGTGACTGAATTTTCAGTTTTTAAGTTAGAATTTTCTCTTATTCGATTTTAAATATTTTTAATATTTAACGGCCTTGGAAGTATTTTTTGATTTTGCTTGAAGACGTTTTCAACATAATTTTTTGCAGGCGCTCGCGCAGTTGACATTATTTCTATTTAATTGGAAATAAGGAACGAATATACAGTTCTACTGTGATAATTTTAAGTAAATTATATTACCAATTGTTTAACCAAATTTAATGGTATGGAGGCCTGTGTAACAAAGCTAACACGCTAAAATTATGCATGAAATATTTCAATAGCTGGGATAATGCAAGCCGCTCCTTCTCAATTTATATGCATGGGGTACATGTCTTGATAAATGTCAGCTTATAATTTAAATTGCACCATTTTGAACACGTATCTGTAATAATATGTTATTAAAGCTGAAAATAAATTGGTGATCTTGCTTTTCTATTGTTTCTCATGAGGTTTATTGTCGCATTCACATTGTTTTGAAGGATTTTGTATTAAAAAGTTCATTTTGAAATGCATGGCAATGTAACTTTTAAAAAATGTCTTTGTATTTCTTTATCTGCCTTGTGTTTAGCCTAGCTATGAGGCTTCTAATCGTATAGGATTCACTAAAATATTACTTGTTATTTTATTTAGAACACCTACTTATTCAAAACCTTCTACAATAAGAAGCAAACCACCAAGATTTTAAGAAACAAAAGCTTAATGAATTAATTATCATAAAAAAACATGACGTGGTGAATAGATGCAAGTGCGAACGTCATAAAAATTATCGGTTAACATCTGTAATTGAACTTTCCCATGAATCCACGCGTCTATTGTGACTACGCGTAGATTACAACGATATTATAACTCATTCATTTCTAATTGTTCCCATTTCTTTGTTATCGAAGTTCAAACACATAATATTTTTACATTTTATGCCTATTATTCTTGTCTGTCTCGTTTTTTTCCCACGTTAAATGTAAAGGCTCTTCTTTCATGTAGGTGTTTTGAACTTATCATTTTCAAGCGTCTGTTTTTTTCTTGTCAACTGCCTTCAGCATTACTTTAGTTTTCTCTTTACTCAATTAGTCAAATGCTATCAGCCTACACTACTACAGGACAAAGGTCAAGTCGTTATTTTGTCCATATACCATTTTAACGCCCACTGCGAGCTATTCGAATTAGTCTGACAAAAAACACTTTTGAATTTAAATTGGATAAGCAGTAGGTAATCATATTTTGATAAATCATGAAAGATTCCTTAAATATAAGATTGCAGTTTGTAAAAAAAAAAAAAAATCCTGTAACCATGTACTGACTATATCTACTCGTAAGAACACGACAACATTATAATTTAGATAGTCATTTATTTATTGTCTTAAACATAACACAATAAATAAATCACTACGTAAATTATAATGTTATAGTACCAGGTCTCTTCCATGTTACGCCACACATCACAAACCCACCCGTACTCGATATTTCACACACGAGAGCCCACTTATTTAAGGGATCAGAGGTACCTCAGCTGATTTATTCACGGGACTATTCTAGATTGTTGCTTGACGTCGGGAAATGGCCGCCGTCGGCGATAACGTTAGATTTAATGTGCGTTAGGTGTAATGGTGTGCGAATGACGTTTGGCTTTGATGGCCTTGTACTGCTCGTGTTTTCTGGTAACAAATGATTTTGTGGTATATTACATCATATGATGTTGTATACATCAATGTGTAGAGGTTGTTAGGGTTTACTATTTCAGTGATCGATAAAGGTTAAGAATAGAATCTCGGTTAAAAACTCCAAAATTAATTGGTAGGTTTTAAAACGAAAAGTGTTTTTTATTTCAAAATTAAACTAAGACTCCGGAGGCCTTTCAAACACTTTACACGTTAAAGTATTAGTTTATTCATAAGTAAGTTTTATTTAAGCAGCGCAAAATAAATCCTTTCATTAAAATACCTAAGCAATCTTTAACAGATTCTTTTTGTATCTCAGTTAGTTAATCTTAAAACACGTAACGAAACATTTTATCACACGTGCATTAAAATGTATTTGTATAACTTCAGCGAAGCTACTAAATCGTAGTTTAGCGGCTCATATGAAACTTAATGTCAGTGGGACGTAATGGCGTGTGAATGACGCCGATACGCGTGTCTTTCATAGCCTCCTGTTTATTGCAGCTCTCGCATTTCTTCAGAAATAGGGGTAAAAATGTGGTAATTTTTAGTATAGCGACAAGCGAAGGTTTAGTATATGCCCAACTGGTTTTAAAATCAAACATGATAGTTTAAAAGGGTGGAAAAGACTGGAAAGACTGCTCATATTCAGAATGTGAAAATAGGTTCGAAAAAAAAACGGTCTAGACTAATCGATTCCGCGTATAGTTAAAAAACATAAATATTTTTTAATAATAACCGAGATATTTCCGTAACATGAGGTTTAGTGAAGTCAGTTCTAACAGTATTTTAATACACTCAAAGCTCTCATAATATTGGCTAAATAACTTCTCGGAAGCCTCCTACACGGCTCACCTGAATAATTATGCAAATATAACGAGAAAATTCATAAATTTCTTGTTATGAAGGCCCATTAAAATATAGTACTCGGTAAGGCAGTGGTCCGAATAAGCTTAGTGAACTGCTTCACTGGTTAGGCTATACAAACGATGTATATCAAAAGAGAAGTCTGTCGGAGTCAGCTACATTATTTAGGTTCTTAATATTTCTTAAATATGTCTAAAGGAATCTTTGGAATAGAGTTCCGGTGGCTTGAAAGTAGGTCAGCTTGGTTTTGTCCGTTTTGCGGAAGCTTCCTAGATCAACGAATTTTGCCACTGCGGCTACGTCGTTTCAAATGGAATAAGGAATGGTGTTAAACTTTTCCCTTACTGACAGCTTAATTGTTGCACTAGACTTGATGCAGAAAATATTTCCCGAAGATCGGATTGGAAGATTGGAACCTTCTTACTCAGGTCATTATTTCACTTCTCCCAAAATACCAAGACCTGTCTTGGCTAGGTTCGATTGGTTGACAGTGACAGTACTATCCCATTAAGAAGGAGTTAATTCCGTTCGGTCCGGACCTGTCAAGTTGCAGACCAGTCTTACGACAATAGACATTTATAGATTCAGAACTACATAGATTTTCTTTTGCCATCGTTTTTAAAGCTTGACATAACTCAAAAGACCTAAATAATGTAGCATGCTGATGATCAATTGCTATTCTATGTACAGTCTACAGAATGGAAATTGATCATCATCATCATTCCCCTGCCCTTATCCCAATTATTATTTGGGGTCGGCACAGCATGTCTTCTGGAAAATTAATGGAAATAGATCCTTGTACCAAAAATTCTAATCTCAAAAACTGCAAAGATACACAACACGTGCTGGAAGTAATTCGTGAACCAGCTACAGCACGTTAGTTACAGGATGATCACTGTCCATCGTGTGTACACGGCAAGCTTGATCTAGGTCACGGGTTAATTGCCGTTTCGGTGCAGACATCCACTACGAATGTTCACGTTCACCCAATTATACCCGAAAAACTACAACGGTATCCATTTTGTTCTGTTTTATTTGTTTAGATATTTCTTGTTATTGGTTTGTTATTCGTTGGCGATTCAATTTAGATTTTGATCACGTTTTGACGTCATCGGTTTTTGGCTAATATCGTGGTGAAAAATTGGTTAGCAATTTCGTTATGGCTGAGCGAGCTTGTAAAATTAATATCGATCGGTTTAGAATTTGAGTGTTTTGCCGCGTGTGTTTGGGGAACTTTATTGGAATATTTTGGTCTCAAAAATAGTGTTATGTTAGTCTTGGTCACATGAAAATATTTTAGTAAGAATGTAAGCTTTCAGAGAACTGTGTTCAATAAAAAAAATCACATTATTGTTCTCGGTATCGTGTTCCATAATAGCAAAGTTTGATTACTAACTTTTTACAGCAAAGCTTTAAATTGCATACCAAACAGTCAACTCCTACAAAATCTAAATTGCTTCAAAAATATTCAGAACTTACCTACAAAGTCAATATAATACACTTGTTATCAAACACGAAGCCTACCAATCGTTATTCAAACAAATACTTATATATTCCGAGTGGGGAGCCAGGTTTCAGGTCAAACTGATCGAACTTACAAATTTGGCTGAAGCATTACCAATTCATAACGTAGCATTAGTTTCATAAAGTTATGTCGGCTACTCAAAGTTTTAATGTATAAAGGAGCTGATTGTATGTTTGTTTGTGTTTTGTTCGCCGCGATCGTTAGTATTGAACAAATGTGATTTTATGTTTCAGTGGTTTGTGTAACTTTTCTAATGTAGTTTTTGGTTTATTTTTAACGAAGTGTTTTTTTTGGGTTTGTGTGTTGATAGTGCGTGCGTTTTCGTAGGTGATCGGAAAGTGGTAGTATAAGTAGGTATTGTAGGTACTACGGCGTAGCAGATGGAAAGTTACATGCTTAAAGGTTACGAACTATGCGTCATGACTTATGTAAAAAGTGTATTAGTAGATTACTAAAACATGAAAAAAATGTTAATCCGTGCTTATAAAATGCGTTACATAAAATCGTCTCCGTATAACAATGGCATAATATTAGATCAACCAAATTTAATAACAGAACTTTACAGTTCTGGATATTTGGGCTATGACCTAAACCAGATTCAGACCAACCGATTTTCATTTCGCTACTATATAACACAAAATTATTCATAATTCATAGGGGGTAGTTGAAAAGTTCCCTTTTTGGACGGATTCCAAACTCGACACTGATTACGTCACGACGAGGTGGTTCTATTACATGCCACTGTAAAATAAACTTTAAAAGTTCCACTGCTCAATACTATCTAACAAAATATATACAGTTGTACTACTGGGTACACTTGGAAAGTGCGGGCGTAAGTCATGACGCTTTCCCGTAAGTATGTATTCGGCGCATTAAGTATCTAGTTCGGAGATAGTGTCTTAATAAAATCTGGGAATGAGATGTTTATTCTTTTTATGATAGAGTGCGTGCTTCGCTCAATTTTAAGTCGTCGTCAAGTAAAATACTCTTTTTTTATTTGATGTAGTCAGATAGGCGTTTTAGTAGTGTTTAAAATTTCGCTTTAGGTGCTTTGTGTACCTATGAGTTTAGTGTTTTAAGCCCATAGCTTCATAGCACAAGCTTTATAGCTTATCACCCAATTAATTAGTACCCTTATAATTCTCTTTGACCTATTGCACTTACTTAATTGATTTTCTTATTCACTAGGTGGCTGGAACTAGCTTTTGTTTCTTTGTAACTAAAGTAGTATCCTAAACCTTTTGTTCCTACTTACGAGGTGGTTTCAAGGCTCTCACTATAAATCCTTAAAACACATCTGTTATCGTTGTGGAAGCGAGAAGGTGATACGTGTAATGTAGAGCTTCGTCTCTTTTGAATGATATAAGAAGATGTGCTTTGAGAGTCCATTGTACCGGTACAGGTCTTAGTAAATTATTCATAACATTCGTCTTTAATTAGCATGCACTGAGCGCCTTCCGACCTAATAAAGTTTATGTTGATTTATTTGCTAGTTCTTTATGAAAGTCGCTGGAAATGGGTTCCGCATTGGCCTTGGTTTTATTACAATGCTGTGTTTAATGTAACGTCGTGTTCAATTTAAACTTGATAATGTTGCTTTGCAGATTTAACTAATGACATCGATCTATTTAAAGTTTTATGTAACTGAATAGGGATTTTCCCCGATTTATATCTCTTTTAGTGCTGGTGTAAATCATGAATTAAGTTTCATGTGGTGACAGAAAAAATACAAGTTAATAAAACACAAGAAGCATCACACACCGTCAAATTGATACTCCCAAATAGATGTTATTACCTATTGTTACCCATCAAGCGTAGGATTCCCAATCAAATTCTAAAATGTATGTAATTAGATCGACGATCGCAATGCTCTATTCAGCAATGCAGGCATCTCGTGGTTAACTGTTTGGGATGGCTAATGACGGCCACGGAATCCGGCCTATTCATAATGCGGCCTAATTGATGTAATTACTATTGTGTTGCCTGCTCAAACGTGTTTGGAATATACTAAGGGAAATGCTTAGTTGTCGTGATGCTTGTGTGTTAGTTGGTTGGGTTGGTCTCGGCTAACTATATAATGAGGAAGAGTTGCTGTTTTTGCATATTTCTTTCTTATGTAGGTTTGATAGAGGCAATCGGATGAGAGTCGCAAAATCCTGAGAAAAGCGACAGAGAAAAAGGGAGGCCTATGCCCATCAGTGAGTGATTCCGCGTTGAGGTAATGATGATGATGATGACAGGGCCTCTGCCTCCATCTCCTATAGTAAAATTAATGTAAAAATGGATGCGAAACGGCGCACTACACGGTATAGAGCGGCATCTGTATTCCAAAACTGCAACTGTTTTACTTTATTAAGTGGCAGAAGGTCCCAGATGTGTTTGCATTCACTGTTTTTTTCTTACTCTCTTTCACCAAACTCACGTGTCTTGTTCGATACTCTTTTGTCTTTATATAAATTCGCAATAACTTCCAGTAGTTCATAGTTACTGATTCTTTTATCGGTATTTCAAGTTGAGTAGCTGTATTCCCAATCCCCTTTTGAAGATTCCACACTAACGCCGCAGGTTAAGCCTGCGGCGTTAGTGTAGGTTCGTGTCCGTCCACAATAAACCTTCACCTGAGTAGCGTTGAGTGACCTGAAAAGAAAATTTAAACGAATTAAGGATAAAAATGCAATAGGTACTAACAAATAATGATGTCCGGACCGATTTCGGCCACGGTGGCCAGTGTTACTATGACACCAGCCAGCTACGCCGGACATATTATTATAGTGCACAAGCGTGTGGGCAAACACAGGTGGGGGGGGGGGGATAAACAAATATGCTTATGATGAACTTCAACAAGCATAAAACTGAATATGATACAAGTTGTAAGAGACCTCGAACCTTCATAAAACGAGTCGACCTTTATTAATAGTCAAGAGAATATAAAATCCAATTCCGCATACATTATGGAGACAAGTTGAGAAAGCTGAAAGTTAATAATATGGTAACGAAACCCTGTTTCGTGGACGCTTGGAGGTCGAGTTTTGAGTCAGTTGGAGACAGAGGTCCGTTGGTACCATCTAGTAATTATAAATTACCATTTCAAAGAACTACAGACGAACCGAAGGGTGTAGGGATTACGTTCACTGTCTAAGGTCGCGACTGACAGGGTTGTGAGTTGTGCCTGTCAATAGTAATTAAAATTATGTTGTAAATTGCTGTTGGATACTTATTAACTCGCTTTTTTATTATTTAGTTATAAAACAGTCTAATATTGTTTTTTTTTAATGTTTGTCGATAATATTCATATAAGCTCTCTACTTAACTACGCAGTCATATAATTATAATTTAATTTAATACAATTGTATGTCTAAAGTTCTTTTGTCCTCATTTTGGTTATAATTTGATTGTAATGATTCAAGTATTTTAGATGAATTTTATTATTGATAAATCAAATTAAATCAAGACCTATTTCATTTACATTTATTCTGATTTTATTTTGATGAGAAAACATATTATAATTGAGTTCTATGAACTAGAAAACCTGTCTATATTTAAATTCACCGAAATGAAAACTCCTTTGTTGTATATTATTATATATATATGTTCCTCGACCGATTTCGGCCACGGCGACCTCTTCACTCTCCGTTTTACAGTTCCATTTGTCGTTGATGTGCTCGTGCATGGCTCACATAGCCGATCTTATTACTAAATGTTCGCGCACAATGTGGGCAAGTCAGTACACCATTGCAAAAATTGTATGGTATGGCACAAGGTGGGCGTGCTTTTAATTCATCGCGTCTAGCATCCAGTTCGGAACAGCGTTTGTCCTCAAAGTCTTTGACTCTGGTCTTTACCAACGTCCTCCATTCTGGTCGTCGAATAGCCATTTGTTCCCATTCTGAAGGCTCAATATCGCACTTTTTCATATGGCGCTTCAGCACATCTTTATACCTGAGGAGTTGCCCGCCATGCTTACGCTTGCCCTCCTCAAGTTCAGAAAAAAAGATGCACTTTGCTGTACGCTTATTCGCCATTCGTGATAGATGTCCACACCAGCGGAGCTGTCTGCGCATGAGGTAGGCCTCGATCCCCATAATGTTAGCTCTTCGCAACACTTCCGTATTTCGGATGCGGTCAGACCAACGGATGTTCAATATTTTGCGCAGACATTTCATATGGAAACGATCCAGAGCTCGAATATGGCGGCAGTAAACCGTCCATGACTCCGATGAGTACAGCAGGCTCGGCAATACTACAGCCCTATATATGTCTATTTTAGTAGCCAGCTTCAGGTCATGTGAGCTGAAAACCTTGCGATCCAGTTTGCCGAATACCGCGGCTGCGGCACCGATCCGACTGTTGATTTCAGCATCAAGGTCGCACTTTGATGTTATAGTGCTCCCCAGGTAGCGAAATGTATAATGAATTTGTTGTATAATGCTGTCTACAAACCGTATAGTTTACTTTTCTTTGTAAATTCTCACAACTCGTGCTATAAGATAACCATCTAATTTGTGTTTGCTCTTTGTATCCAACTTTATGAACGACTTTATATTGTTAGATAAACAGTAAACCTTTCTTTTCTTTTTAAAAGCTATTTAAGATTTCACTTTAATTAACAAAAAGTTCTAATTAAAACACATGTATAGAGATTTCATTGTAATTTAAGTTTCTTATGATAATGGGCATAAATTTAGCACACAATGTCGTGTCACATACACTCGAAAATAGCATATAACACAACTCGAACTCTATTCATTCTCAAATGCTTTTTGATTTAACATCTACTCATAAATAAACGTTAATAAAGTACTCTTTAATTCAACGAAATGAATGTTCAACGTTTAATTTATGTTAAAAATATATACAGTAAATACAAATACTTTCCAACCCTAGTGGTTTGAATGTGACACACCAGGTCAAAGGGTCGAAGCGGTCAAAAGTCCAAGATTGTTGGAGAAACTTTAATTTCAGCAGTTTCTAATACGAGCTAGTGGATTTAATTTAATATCGTAAACACTGATGTTTAGAAGGACGAGGTCTTACCGTTGACTTGTAAAATTTTGCTAATTTGCGTTGTTTTTGCATAATTATTATAAAGCATAAATTATATTTTTCTATTTATAAATGAGTAGCTTATGGAGTTTCTTGCCAATTCTTCTCCATAAGAATGACATTTTGAAACCACACAACTAGAGTCAGTAACGTTTTGAAAGTACCTGAGAAAGGCCTACTTGAAATTTAAACCTTTTTATGTATTTGGTTTTTGAACGTTTTATCAAAAATAATTAAAGGATTTCGTGATATATATTTGATGGCTAACAAAAACATAATAATTATTATTCTGCAGAACACTAGTACCTACACATAACCCACATTGTTCTTCAAATTATCATTTTTAAATGAATTTTAGATTATCCTGTGTATTGTTTTACAATAAGCTATGACCTGAAATCGTTCAATAAATATCAAAGTTGAATCTAAAAGCAGTATAGGAAATATAAGTTACAACAAAAGTATCAAAAACTGTTATGTTGGTAGGTCCAACTTCAATCTGCACTAGAACAAACTACAGATTCTTATTAGAAACCTAACGACACTTGCACTGAAGGCTAACGTTCAAAGTTTACCCGCCAACAGTGGCACCAAAGCCTTACCGTGTTGTTTTGTTGATAGATTACTGTTTAAGTGCTTTTCAATAAGGATTAAATGGCACTGTTAAGCCGTCTAGGGAAAGTAAGGTCGATAGCACAATATCACGTGATGACTAGCCATTTCTTTTATGTGAACTTTGTAATAATAATTGGGAAAATATGTGTGATTTGTTAAGTGATTTCTAGTTCGACTTTTGACTTTGTTTTTTTTTTTAAAGAAGGGTTTCTGCGTGGTGTTCGAAGCTATATGGGGGTTGTCTTCCAGCAACCTTTCAGTCTTACTGGATTAAGCTCAGTTTAAAAACTTATTAAAAGGTTTAATTTAAAGAATTAAAAAAAAACACGGAAAGAACGTATGAAGATAGTAAACTGCCAGCTATAGGTACTAGACTTCTAGCCAAGTTTAACTTCCACCTGGAACTATAAATTCCATAAACCATTCAAAGAAGTTGACTACAAACTTTATTAATAACAATCAATTACTCTATTCGCTAGAGATTCAATATGAAATACAAATAGATTTGTTTAAAACACGGGTCTCAACTAACTCAGTCTCATAGGTCCAGTCAGATAGGATTCACTGCTTATTGGACAAAGTTTAATATCGCCTGTAATAGGTTTCAGTTCAGAATAGTTTTATAGCTTTAATAGGTATGATATATTTTTAATTTGAATGTCTCAAACCAAATTGTTGAAGTGATCTTGTTGTCTCTTTAAGGTAATATGCCAAAGAAAAACGTTCTGTGAAAATGGTCGTAGTTTAAATTAAATTTTAATTTATTTTTATTTGTAAGTTTTACTGGTGTTATCTTAATGAAAATAATTTCGATTTCAATTCTATCTACTTCTTAGATTTTAATCTTATGACAGTACTTATAAAAACTTGACTAATTTAAAATTCTATGTATACTTTCCAAAGCAAACATTAAATCGATTTCAAGGAAACATTTTAACTAAAGTTCAACAACAAACCTTTCAAGCGAAAATTCGATTCGAAACCACAGCCATAGAGACCACAATTTCATCGATCAATAGCACATAAAACCATAAACACATCATCTTACTGCCTGCGAAATACGCTGAGCCGACATTCGCAGATGTGCCGGTAAACAACAACAAAAGTGCATTTGCGGGGAGCACGTTTACTAGGAACTATACAACTGGGTGCCTACTATCACCTCTTACAGTAACCTTTAACACGTAGAAAAGAGACGCCGCTATACGCCGAGTAGAGCTCTGTCTCGCTTCCACAACTGTAATGGTCTTAGTTTGACAGGAGGATGGTAGACCCCTCTGAATGCTGCATCGGGCCGCGCAATCGAATTTTCACGTCCGCCCGAAAACTATTCGGATCCATTCGGATTGTCGCGAGTGTGTACCCAGCTTTGTAACTGTTATTATGTTTGTGTATTTCTTTTGTTTTAATTTTTTTTGTATTTGGTGAATACTGGACCCAATGCTGGTGCTTAAAATGTCTTTACTTTATAATGATGTCGGTTCGTTTTCATGGCATATTTTTAATTACTTTCTGTTAGTAGGTAATATTTCAGTATAGCGTTGTTAGTTATGTCTTATGTTAGCTCTCAAGTTTCGTTTATAATTTCGCAATTGAATATGAGCACGAAGTACTGAATATACCTAAGCTTGACAATTTTATTGTTTATATAAGTATAGAAATTACTCGCCCTACCAGAAATTCCTATATTTAATAACAACACAAGTTCATGTAACATTAAATTGACCTTTCTCCAATCGTAAAGGCTGATCAAGTAATATGGCTAATAATTGCAGATCTAGATAGCCAAATATGATTGTTTATTATAAGTTCGTGCTGATCCTGAACTGATAAACAATGGTAATAAGTGTTAACAATGGTTATTGATATACAAAACGTGGCTTCGGAATGTCAAGTACCTAGTTATGGTGGATGTTAAGTCTGAGAGAATTTGTTGCTTCATTTGTTTGTGAACAAATCAATATTATGAAATTGAAATTATATGTAATAATTTATGTAATAGCAGTGGAGAGGAATTGTTTGAAAGCGTCAATTGTAATTAAATTTTTCTTAGTGGAATTTGAAATTATTTGTTTAACATCTAAAATATTCGATCTCGAGGTTGATTATTGCTGTTTTATATAACATTTCTTGCTTCTGGAGAATAATGTATCAGTATCACCAAAGACTACATATAGAACTTACATACAAATGTACATATACAATCGAATCCAATAGTTAGTTCCTCTTTAATAAAACTAACACACAAACACTGCTATCTAATATATATGATATAATACAAAGTAACAATACCCTGTAGGAAAGTTTGTTCTTGAAGTAACAACGGCTTTACTTGGCTTTAGCAGCAACTAAGGAAGTAAGCCTGTAGTATATTAGATGGCCGATGTGTTTTGTTACAAAGTGCCAAATCTGAAACCGCATTCGACTAATACACTAATAAGGATTATATTAAAAGGTTTTATGAGTGATTGTGTGTGTATGTTAGTGCGTCACGCTTGTGCTATTGAAGCAATTTTGATAATAGTTGTAATTGTTGGTTGTGCTATGTAACGTTAACGAATCGTCTAAGTTAGTTCGCGGACCATTACGTCCATGCTCTTAGAATTTTTTTGATAAAATTTGGTGTCATATCGTGGATGAATAGATATTAATAGGAACATCATCTAGGTTTGTGGACCTTCAACAAACGGATGATCCATAGGTCATCTAGACCAATTGACCATCAGTTTATCAAGGGTCTTTTGATGATCACAAAGACGGTTATTAAGAGTCTTCAAGTAGGTATATTGTATCGATTCGAGGTAGAATGTATTCATTAGTTAATATATGTAATAGACAGGAAAACAACGCCAACATAGTTTGCAGAAGGATAGTATATCAGGGCGACCTGATTAAGCCATTGATCGCTGTAGGTAGTTATTCGTCGGTATTGTTATAGTCCCTTCTCATCGTCATTACAAGCAACCCGCCCCATCCGAAACAGTTTAGGTAAACGATACTCACATTATTACATCACAACATAACGCCACGGTGACATTTCGGCGACACCATTACACATCCCTTTTGTATGCGTAATTAATTTCTATAGTGCTCCTCCTTTGACCACTAATATACTAACCGCCAAACGAAAATCAACCCTACATCTTCGAGATGGAGTTTAACTTGTTCTTAGTAATTTGTCACCGAATCGCGAAGTGCCTATTATTTACGAAGCTCGAGTTACACATGAGTTACGACCTTTAGTGAGCCTTTCGGGTTGTCGGTGTGACAAATTTATATGTGACAGTTTAGATGAAGCCTTTAAATAAACGCAAGGCGGAGTTAAAATATTGTTGGGATTACGTTCGAGCTAGGAAGTTATTTGCACGTGTAAGTTATGTTGGGGTTACGGTTTTTTGTGTGTGAAACAAAGACGTCGGCCTTTGTTTCCTTCGTCATATGTATTGGTAAGCGGTTCAAACAGGACAAGCCCTCAGCTGTGCGCTATCATTGTCTAAGCTAGACAATACATGAATCAATTTTTTTTCTTCATTGTCTTCTATGATTATATTTTACCAATGATATGTACTGTAAGTTACATAAGTGCACCTACACAATGTAATTTCTACCCAACGATTTCTAAAGAACATAATGTTACATGGCGTACAAATAAATCAATCCAACAAAAACTTTAATTTTCTTAAAAGTTTCGTTATATGAAGGAAGCTTCTAGAACATATCCCTTATCTAATGTTATTGGGTAAAGGAGTTCCGTCACAATCATCTTCCACAACAAATATTGCCACAGCGAATTAAAGTGGGCCTGTGCTCCGGTAGCGAAACAATAGCTTACCAGCATGATAACCTATTTCCTATATTAATATAACACCGTGGGACTGCGCGTGGCGTAGGTAGAGAAAAATAGCTCATGCCTACACTGTGTGGTGTGATCAATAACAGATAAATAGGACGGAATATCTCTGGGCGGAATAATGAGGAATGATTACTGGGGTACTACCTACGTTTTCTGTATGGTATTTGTTAGTTTCGCTCTTTCCGGTTATGAAATGCGTTTTAAGAGATCCTGGTTTTATTTGCAATGCCGCTTCTGTTCTTGCGAAAAAAAAAACTGCAAGAAAGAAGAATATACAAATGTGGTCTTTTCATAAAAAAGTAGACAAGTTTACGAAAAAAAAATATGTTTTCATTTCTTTTTTTTTAAATTGGCTAGTTTTCTTAAAGGCAAAGTACCTAAGTTATTAAATATGACCAGAGTCTGTTTGAATACGTTGTATATATTTTTTAATTTGAAACCACTGCAGATACTATTGCTACTAAACATTTTATGTCAAACTAACTGAACTGCTTCAACAACATGCCCAATTAAATCTACGTATTCTATATACATATACAATTATACGTCTTTAACAATAATGGCTATATTTTGGCCCTTCTCTTGCGAAACACAAGCGCAGAAACACAAACGGATCGTACATTCGCTCGTTAAGTCAATTCGAAGACTTAATTCATCAGCAAGGCATTTGTCACGTCACTCGACACGACCTATTTGTGAAATGTGCGCTGCATTACTGCACACTGTTGGTATATGAACGGCTTTTTATATGAGAACAGCATTGTATTACGTAATTATGACTAATATTGTTTTGTAATGTCTTGGTAATTAGTTATCGTAAACGATATTAAAAGTTGTTTGCTTGTTTTTTTAATTGTTTGGTTTTTTGCCTTCTTATCACATTGAGAGGGTAAAATGACTACATTAAAAACACACGATTCGGGATGATTTTCAATTTGAGTTTTTTTTTCATATTTTGTCGGGCCTAGATTTATAGGTACCTAAATAGGTTTTAGATCACGAAATCGTTAAATTGTGATTATGATTTAAAACCTTACAAAAGACCATCTTTAACTTTATTACAGGTAAACAGAAATCTTACTATTTCTAAACAGAAATCCATGTCGAAATCTCCAGTAATATTCATTTCCCACAGTACAGAGAGTTGTTTCAACTCAGTTCGTATTTGATTGCGAACTCCAGTTTGTAAGCAAAACGAATCGTTCTTTGGTTATGGGAGCCGAGCGTTAATTCATCAAATGTACGACGCACGGTATTTGTCAACAATACCTCCGACTCGAGGTATTTGTACACGCCAGGACATCAAACGGGAACACACGGAACGGAAAACTATTTTTGATCGAAGTACATTGCTCGTTATAACAGAAAACTGGTTTAGTTTTGTTGATTATATCTGCAATGATCTAGCAATTTATAACCTATTACTTTATCATTTTCGAATGAAAGCAGTCTTGAAATTCTGCGAAAAATTATATCTAAGTTTATATTTAATTATTTTGTTAATTTATGAATTACATTACAATACATTTGAAATTACGAGTTTAGTAATTCTGCGAATAGAATTATGCCTTATTATTCGCTTAATTACTTTGACAATTATTTTTTAATTTCGATAGATTCAAAGACATTTCTTAAAATTGGTACATTGCTATCCATTCCTCAATCACGAGCCTTAATATAAGACAAAACCAGCAGTGTATATCAACCCAATCAATACAATCAGCACCGCGGTACGATCGATGCGTTTTCGAAATACGATGTCGGCGCTATCGAGGCGTTTTGATGCATGACTGGTGTGTTATGGTCACTGCTCGGGAGTGGAACTTGAGCCAGCCAATAGGCCTATCCAATACGTAAATATATAGTGACGTCACACTCAGATGGGACGAACAATTTGCGGAGATTTCTCTATTATAATATGTGTTTATGCAATGGGTTTAAGGGCTTTAGTCGTATATAAATACCGTTTACAGTTACATTCCGACAAAAATACTAGCTAATACAAATAAAAGTATAAGGTATGAACACAATGCATTTCAGTCATTCGTTTTGAGTTATTTAGTATTCTTTGATTGAAAATTTGCAATATCCTGTATTCCAATAGGTACTGAACTTGTACAGATTAGGCTAGTCTATGCTTCAAACTTATGATTTCCATAAAATCGCAAATCCATTTGTGTACGCAGGTGCTCAATAAAAAATATCTGGTAACAGTTATATGAAACATCCCTTCCTTTCTTTACACAATATTTTTATTTCCACCAAGCAATGTACTTGATCCAAAACAATTCAGTTTCGTTAGACCATGGTAGCAGTTTTACGATGCACATTGTAGTGGCGGTGGGCGTACTGATATATGTCTTGCGGTCAGCAGTGCTGTGATATCCGCTGCGAAAGGCGCCAACACAAACGCTCAGTACATGTCTATATTGTCTATATTCGTTATAAGGTCTTATAGCTGTGTTCTAGCACCGACTTATACGAACATTTTGTACTGTAGTTGATTTGTTGTGTGTTTAATAATAAAGTTTATTTATTAAGACAACTGAAGTCCACAAGACGCCTGAAGAAGATTTAAATGAAGTCTCATTTACGCGCTGGATGTGTGTTTAGATTTACCTGTAACGTGGAATGAGACGGAGTGGTGATTATTGCTCATTACTCAATCCTTCTCCATATCGATAGAGATCTTTGCCCTAGAGCGGTTATTTAAAGGCTAATATCATTATTTTTTTATTTATCAATAACTGAATGAGTATTATTCAAATAATAATTGGGAAAAGGGCAGGGAATGATGAACTGAATGAGTATTCAAATATTTGTCACTCTCTAAGCTACCTAAATTAAGTAACATCATATCAATTGATATTTAAATAAGTCAGTGTTACTTCCGTTGCTATCTACTACTATTAAATAACAATATTCTTTAGCTTCTACATATACACATACAAAGTATATCTTAATACTACGTTATAAAAGCAGATTCGAACATCATATCTCGGAATCGCTGCACTGGGGCTATTCGAATTTGATCTATATTCCCACTAAAAGCTGATGTTATATCCGTTGCTATGGCAACGATCTGCACCTACCATTGTCGGTATCGACACCAGAATCCAGTGTAATCAAATATTGAGTTTGGGATACATTTTGTTTTAAAGCGACAACTTTTATTTGTTTGAAAATATTTTTGTTGTACTGGCTTTTCGTCAGTGGTACCAGAATGGTATGGCTGAAAAACCAGTTGAATAACTATTTTACATTGTTTAAAATTAAGCGATTTGTTTATTCTCATGCCATGTCTCAATTATCACTCTTTGATAAGTCTCACGCTGCCTTTGTCACTTTGAGGGATACATTTTAATTAAGTTTTAATATGTGACGGCAAACAGTGCGTCTGATAATGTAATCCCTATCAAAACATTAAACAAAACACATAGTAAAATACCATTTCCAGTAAATGCACGTCATTGTTGCTGTTTAAAACAGGCTGAACCGTAAACAGGCTGTATAGCAAGCAAACCTCCTTTGTACCATGCGTTGCCAATTAAACCGTCTGGGGAGTACATGGGAATGGCATAGTAATTTCCTATGTCAATGTCTTGTGTTAGGCTAGCCAGCGGCGACGTATTGTTGACTGACGGCAGGCTTGGGTGGACGTCTGATGGTTTCGGCTAATTCGGGAGCTGGCTACCTAAGATGTTTGGTAAGGATGTGTGGAGACGGTACAAAGGCTAAAATATTTTGAAAATTGTATGGGTAGCTGTAGGTAGGTATTCTATCAATGAACATGAAAACGTTACTTTTCACGCGACGTGATGGAATAAGCACGATAAGTTTTGAACTTGATGGAGGTCTGTTATTATAATCTAATCGTGCGACGACTGTCAAGAAAATTTTTATGTTTAGAATATTATTGTTTTATATTTATTTTTTATCCTACAGCTGGACAAAGGTCTCTTTCCACGATACCCTATCCAATGTATTAAACTACTTAAATTGTCAGCGACAGCTCAACACTTGCTCTTAACTGCTTTCTTTAACCATACATTTTACAGATGCACCAAAATTCATTCCTCTTCCATAGGTACTTCAAACGCAATCCACCTATAGAGACTCCTCATAATCTTAGCAACAACAGTACAACATTACATTTCTCTACAAGATTATGTAGTATACATTATACGTCCATTGTCATCTGCATACCCACATCAATCAGTGTGTCCTGCCCTTTATCACGTGTGTCTCGGTCACTGTCTGCGCTGTTGATGTTTGGTGCTCAAACGCACGGCCAAAGTGCTTTGACGATCAAGTATCGCTCCCACGTTAATGTCACTTAAGTCTGAATTATTGGAGCTAAGTTTAGGGTGCTAGAGTAATTGGTGATTTGATTGTGGTTGGATAAATGATTAGTAGTGCTTTTTAGCCATAGTATGCGTTATAGAATTAAGACCATATTTCTTAAATCCATTTGGTTTTGAAATACAAATATGTATATTGTTACGGTTTTGCAGGGCTTAAACTTTAAGAAATAAAGATACATAAATAAATTGTATATAAGTACTAGAGAAATTCTTATTCCGACTTGAAACAACTGCACTTTTATCCTCACGTTTTGTTAAAGTAAAATTAGAACTATCACAAGTAAATCTGTTTCTGTAACACAATAAAACACAATTGATTCCTTTCAATTAACCAAAAAAAGCGTTGGTCTGCGAACCATAACGGCTCCATAGTTAGACATCGTAATTCAATACGGTATTCAATAACCTTAACACAACTATTGAACGAATCAAGCTCTTAGGGATGAGGCGTATTTATCATAACAGGTAGATAACAGTTGTTCTCGCGAGTAACTTATATCTGTTCTTATAAATATCGATCACTCAGCAGTACTCAGGGCTCTCCTACTAAATTAAAAAAATAACATGTTACCCCATCTTATTGACAAATAACACGTCGAAAAATAACTGACTGTTATTTAGTAACAGATATTGTGAATTGTGATTTTTACGGAACAGGAACAGGAAGAACAGATATCGCGTTTGACCAGTTACAACTCTACCGTACAAAATCTTGAGTATTGACGCTATAGGTCATGACCGCTGCCCGTATGCTCTAATCTGATTAACGGACCCTCCCGTGTACATTGAACTATATTGTTGTAATAAGAGGTTTCATTAGGACGTTGTTTGTTGGCTGGGTTTGAGAGATTTGGTACCTGTACGTAAGATATATTATGTAATTGCGTGATTAGTGGAAATTTTGAACGTAGAGAAGCGGCGGGGGGCGGGGGTGGGCAGATATCTATAGGTATTTTTTGTTTCTATTAACCATCACATGGTATGACAATGTGCTATACTAGTCATCTTCTGTATAACGCATTTGCTGATTCGTTGTCATTGAACCACAAGGGCTTCGAGAGAATCTCAATGTTACCATTACGAAGACTGTTAGTTGGTAGTTACATCATGAAATTGTGTCCTGTAGGGTATCGAAGACTTGCTTAGTGTCCTGTATATCAAACTGCGTGAAAATTGGCCTATTTGCTTGTACTCGATGATTTAAAAAATCGTTCCAAAAGTGCCACGAATGATATTAAAACAATTGAACCACGTACGAAAGTACGTATTGTGTCAGACGATACACCGACCTCATCACTCACTCCTAACCACAGTTTCTCGCATCCCCTGTTCACTGACAATCAGGCGTGACCCGCGGTCATTAATCGAACGAGCAATTGCTGATAATTATGGTCATATCCCCTAAGACACTTGATTGTAGTGAATCATTAATATGCTCAGTGAACACGCCTCTGAGGGCTTATCTCACTAAATAATATACCATAGTAGGTACTCCAATAATAAATTTAACTTAAGCTATCGCTAGCTCTGAAAGAAGTCATAGCTTTTGAATTTACTGACAAGATTGAAATAATTAAATGTATAACGAGAAAATGTTTTCTCAAAACCGTGATGTTATAGAATGGTCCCTAAACCTTAACAGTCAACTGATTTAAAACATAAGCACAAGAAAATTTCAAAGAATTGGTTACCAAACCAAAAAAAAAAGTTATCAATAAAAGAAAATATCTTTGTGGCTCATATAAGAGAAAAGAGGACGATAATTACACCTTAGGTACTATTGTATCGTTAAACTAATATTATATACGTCATAATGCATTTCAAATTGTAGAGAACAATTCTATTTTTACAGTAATATCATTATTAGTATCATCGCTACAAAAGCGCTTGACAGCGATAAACATAATGTGTTTTAAATAAACCTGCTACCGTGACATTAATTACCGTTAAAGGTATATACTTTACTCTAGTTAACTTTTTAATTTACCATTATTAGTAATTAAAGTAATGTAATAATTGCAAAACACAATCAAACAACGTTTACTACAAGTTTTAAATTTAATAATTAAAAAGCATAATAATTACCCAAGAACATTTAGAACAAATTCTATAGGAATGGATTCATTAAATTGATTTGTTTATAAGCCGTGCAAAACAATAAACGGGCACAGTTCAGCTAGATCCGGCACTACAGGAGCACCTTCCAATTGCGCCATGTTGCAAAAGTTACTTTTCGTACTGCCTCTGGTGGTAGCAGGTAAGTCACAATTTCTATATACTTTATGTTTTGCTTTAAAAAAACGAGATGCACTTTTTAAATACATATGATTTTAATTCACTGACGTGCTGTGATCTAAAGGACCAAGCATCGAATAATGTATGTTAAAACTAATTGGAACGAGTTTTTAACCAATATTTTTTCTATTTTTCAGTGTTCGGTCAAAGTAGTAGCCATAGTGCTCCGCAGAATTTGCTTGAGTCCCATGCAAACTTGCCGGCCCCGTTTTCTGTTCCACACCAAGTCCGGACTGCCACTTTACGTCCGAAACCTGTTATTGTACGGCCAACTGCACCTCTGACTGCACCTCCGACTGCTCCTCCGACTGCTCCTCCGACTGCTCCTCCCACTGCTCCTCCCACGTTACCACCACGAACATCTTCTAATTACATTGTAACTCCAAGACCACCTAGACCTTTTAAGATGGAATTTCAGTGTCCTGAAAGCAATGGCTTATATTCAGTTCCGAACTCATGCGACGCTTATTATAAATGCAAAGGATTCGTAGCCGAAAGACGTCTTTGTCCCAATGGATGGTACTTTAACTCTGCAGCCAGATACTACGACTACAATCCTTGCGCTTCTTCTTCTGAAGTTATGTGCACAGCAGGCGGCATCGTAGTGCCGAGACCAACCCCAGCCCCCCAACCCGAACCAGCAGGCCAATGTCCAGCTCCTGACGGGTTGTTTGGCATCATTGACGGCGATTGCAGCAGATACATCAGTTGTCAAGACAGTTTAGCAACAATTATGAATTGCCCAGCGGGCTTAGTCTTCAACGATCAAGTACAGAGCTGCGACTGGCCCGCTAATGTGCCACAATGCACTCCCAACGTGCTCAAGGACTTCACCTGCCCAGCGCCTCCTGTGGGAAAGAACGGCGAACTTTCAGATAACATCTATAATTACCGGTACGGATCAGATTGTAGATCATTCGTCGCCTGCCAGAAAGGAAATCCTCATCTATTAAGCTGTGATCCAGGACTAGCTTTCGATGACGCATCACAGACCTGTGTTAGTGAAAATTTGGTGCAAAATTGCGCGACTCCTTACTTAGATGGTTCATCTTAATAAATACTGAATAACAAATGATGCATTTTATTTTGAGCTGTAACACATTCGATTTATACCGTAAAACCGTATCTTACACATAATTTACCAGTAGGTCAAAAGATCACATCGCAAATACATCAGACATATACACTAAGTACCACTTTCGTGCAAATCATCCGTCTAATAGAATAGGCCAGTTTCCCAGAGACGGCACAATTAATCAATTGTTTAAACAGGATACGTTCATTATGGCTATGGACCACCTACAGAACGTGCTTATAAGGATGTGAACTGTATGTATGAGCTAATTTTGATTCTAAATAAATTAAGGTGGGTGGTATTCTTTAACCTATTGGTGCCTTATGTTTATCTTTAATGCTCACAGTAATATAATTAAGATATAGGTTTATACAACCTCGTGAAATATATGGTATAAATATACTTCCAGAAAAATGACTGACCTACAGTAAAAACTAGGTTGGCTGTATAGTTACATAGATGTTGTGTGTACCTACGGGGCTATTTGTTTTTTTAGACACGATACAAATACAAACTAACAAACACAACAAACTTTAAAACGTCAATACCACAAATACCTCCGGTCTTAATCCCAATCGAAAAAGTAACAAGCAGAGTCGTAATCAATGAACATAGAAATGTAGCAGGAAGTGGCACTTAGGCTACGCGTGTGTCGCTATTAATAGATGACGATGAAACCGAACATACAAAAAATACAGTCTTTAATTATGTTATCTTATACAACTCAACCCAATGTAAACTTTTGTACATCTGACGTATCTGCCTAATATAATTGGCAGACGACAAAGAGCGACGAGTATCAGGAATAAATTAAGTAAAATTTAATTAAACTGCAGCACTGAGGGCGTACCAACGCTTCTTAAAGCAAAAAAATTACTTGTGTAGTTTAAAAACAATAGACGCGGCGGTAGACCCTTTGGTTCCAGTACTACGGCACTATAGTGCCACTTCTATCTACATCTCTATGTTCCCTGGTACTCGTAACATTGGAGGTCCCTCATTGCCCGATCGATAATGTCTCGGCTTGAGCAAACTAAATCAGTCGGCCCTTGTCACCCCTAACTACCGATATTTTCGTACTGGATCCGACAGTATTTGCTTTGGACTTAGTGGGATCTTCTTGTAGTATATTGGTTCAGGCATGAGTAATTCGTATGTAAGCACTATGTGTAATGTAAGTGTTAAACGGATTAAGTAGGGATGAGCATTTCACAGAAAGGAGGACACAGTACCGGACCGTACAGGTAGCCGGTACTCAAATTTTTAGCTTCCAGCTTTCGTGAACATATTATAAGCAATTGATTGTATTGGGATTTCAAATCCACTTACTAATACCGGCAACCTGCTTCTCTATGTAGGAACCCTTAGAACACACCACTTTATATCAAAGATTTGACCGTTTTACTAATTGTCAGTACACCTGAAACAGTTTTATGTTATTATTATATTTTGATGTGTTGAAGACAAAGTACCTATATTTAATTATGTGTTCTATAGATTCCTTGATTGGATTTATGTCACACATTTCGTTTTGTTTAATTATCATAAATAATACAGAAGCTAATCGTGGAATCACGAACATCCCACATTTATAACTTATCGCCCTTTAATCTTTGTTACTGGAACGTGGATAGATATTTAAGGTCGTCGCAAAGTTGTGTTAAGGTTTCCGTAGCCAAATGGCAAATAAAGGAACCCCTTATGGATTCGTCATGTCTGTCTGTCGCTCCGTCCGTATGTCAAGCCTACTATTTTCCGAAACCATATGAACTACAATGTCGAAACTCGGCAAGACGTATACTTTTCACAAAAAAAAAAATTGGTCGAGTTTTCCAAATATAGAACTAAAACTTATTTTCTTATCGTATACGTGTGTCTATGAATATGTCTTGAAAAATGATATTGAGATTTCAAATATAATTTTTTTAAACGAATCACTTTGCGCGAAATTCAATTGCAAAGTGATCAAAATAATAGAATGTCCGCGCACGCGCACGCTCTGACACGCGGCCATTAATCGTACGATCAATTACTGATATGGTCATATCCCTTCAGACACTTGCTGCATGTATCAGGGAAGGACTAACTATTCAATTCTACTAATACCATAAACAAGAGAGTTTGTAAGTATAGATGGATGGATGGATTTTCTTTACTCATTCGCGTTTAAACTGTTGAATTTTGATGAAATCTTGGTTTCGTTATACCCTGGATAAACACACTGGTTACTCTTTAACCAACCACGTCAGAGGGGTAAATGTTATTGTAGCTAGAACTGATAATATTCTGCAGTCGCTCAACAGCTAGTACGGTATATAATTTGGTCAGATTATAAATAAGCGTGTTTCTTTTTGACTTGGACATAGCCTATCTTAGAAATTTGTCCATCCATCTTTTCTTTGGTCTTCCCCTTCCTCTCCAGCTATCAACATTCATACTTATCACTCTCTTAGTCACATGACTTTCATCCCTCCTCATCACATGCACATACCAAGACAGCCGACAACCTTTCATTTTTTCCGTAACCGGTGCTACCATCAAACTTCCCTTTATAATCTCATTCCGTACTTTATCCATTCTTGTCACTCCACACATCCATCTCAACATCCTCATCTCCGCTACAAGCAATCGTTTCTCATCTTTGCACAGTCCAGCATCCCAGTATCTACGTTACGTGAGATATATTTTAAAATTTAAAAATTGGTTTCGGTCCAATATCAATATGAATATTTGTTGAACCTTTTAATATTTACACACACAAGTAAACTTTAGCACAATAAGATTGGAGTAATTCCTTATTAAAACAAAAATAAATAATCGTCAAAAAGATGAACAAATTAATTTTGTCACTTATTATAAAAGCCGAAACTATGATGCTATGTTGTTCTAATAAACTTTCGTGTTACAACATCATTTCTATTAGATATTTTAAATATAGCACAAAAGAAACCATTTTGTTCTAAAATAATATTTATCAGTTGAATCAGACACTAAACGATATTATAAAATAATGTATTTTTAAGTAGACCTGCTTCCGTGATGTTAATTACAGAACAGGTTTATGCTGTACTTTAGTTTACTTTCCTTTTTGCCATTTCGGGTGATTAGAGTAACGTTACATTTATAAAATACAATCAGAAAACGTTTACCACAATTTTAAATTTAATAATTAATAAACCACAAATTATATAACCAAGTCGATTAAAAACAAACTTCTATAAGAATTCTTCATTATACTGATTTGTTTATAAACCGAACAAAAAAAATCAAAAGGCACAGTTCAGCTGGAACTGGCACTACAGGAGCACCTTCCAATTGCGCCATGTTGCAAAATTTACTTTTCGTACTGCCTCTGGTGGTAGCAGGTAAGTCAAAATATCAATTTACTATTGTACATTATGTGCATCCACAAAAGTAAGAAGTAGTTTTTAAATACATAAAACGTTTGTTCACTCATAGGTATTCTGAGATCATGAAGTCGGGTGCTTGTGTTTGTACTTTGATATAAGACAAGTACCTGCAAAGCTTTTTAATCCTCATTTTTTGTTATTTTTCAGTGTTCGGTCAAAATGGTCGGTATGGAGGTCCGCAGAGTTTGAGTGCGAACAGTTTTCCTCTGGCTTCCCAGGCAAACTTACCGGCCCCGTTTTCTGTTACCCACCGAGTGCTGGCTGATCAACATGTCGTAAATACTTCATATCCCATAGTTCCCGGTCAATATTTGGAACCGGGAGTAGAGTACGAGCCTCATCTTATGTTTGTTCGGAAACCTGCGGTACCAAATGTCACGGCACTTCGCGATCCTGCTCCTGTGCAGCCAGCGGTTACCCCTCAACCGGTAGCGACACCTCAGCCAACTTATGTGGTTCCCCCAACTCAAACAATACCTCAGAGACCTGCCATTGTACTGTCAACTCCACCTCCGCAGAATTTGAGTGTGAACAGTTTTCCTCTGGCTTCCCAGGCAAACTTACCAGCCCCGTTTTCTGTTACCCACCGAGTGCTGGCTGATCAACATGTCGTAAATACTTCATATCCCATAGTTCCCGGTCAATATTTGGAACCGGGAGTAGAGTACGAGCCTCATCTTATGTTTGTTCGGAAACCTGTGGTACCAAATGTCACGGCACTTCGCGATCCTGCTCCTGTGCAGCCAGCGGTTACCCCTCAACCGGTAGCGACACCTCAGCCAACTTATGTGGTTCCCCCAACTCAAACAATACCTCAGAGACCTGCCATTGTACTGTCAACTCCACCTCCAACTCTTCCTCTAAGACCTGCACCTCCCACTTTACCTTCCCAAACATCTCCTGTTTACATTGTAACTCCAAGACCAACTGGACTTTTCAAGACGGAATTCCAGTGTCCTGAAAGTAACGGCTTGTTTTCAGTTCCGAACTCATGCGATGCTTACTATGAATGTAAAGGGTTCCTAGCCGAGAGACGTCTTTGCCCTAATGGATGGTACTTTAACCCTGCCGCCAGATACTACGCTTCTTCTCCTTGCGCTTCTTCTTCTGAAGTCATGTGCATGGCAGGTGGCAACGTAGTGCCGAGACCAACCCCAGGTCCCAAACCAGGTCCCGATCCAGCAGGCCAATGTCCAACTGACGGGTTGTTTGGCATCATTGACGGCGATTGCAGCAGATTCTACAGTTGCGATCACGGCATAGCAAGAATTATGGATTGCCCAGCGGGCTTAGTCTTCAACGATCAATTAAAGGTCTGCGACTGGCCTGTTAATGTGCCACAATGCACTCCTAACGTGCTCAAGGACTTCACCTGCCCAGCGCCTCCTGTGGAAAGGAACGGCGAAGCTTCGGACATCGTCTACAATTACCGTTACAGATCACAATGCAGATCATTCGTCGCCTGCCAGAAAGGACGTCCTCGGCTATTAAGCTGTGATCCAGGACTAGCTTTCGATGACGCATCGCAGACCTGCGTTAGTGAAAGTTTGGTGCAAAATTGCGCGACCTCTTACGCGGCTGCGGCAGCCTAATATCTATTTTTTAATCAACAATGAAACACTCTCAATAAATGGTTTACAAAAAGTTTTGCATTTCATTTAGTATAACTTAATACATTAGAACTCTGCTATTATCTTTATACCTAGTGCCAGTAGGTTAAAAGATCACATTACAATATCACTAGCACTACATAGTAAAAAACAAAGTCGCTTTTTCTGTCCTCTTGTCCCTTCGACCGCTCAAATCTTTAGAACTCTGCAACGGATTTTGATGCGGTTTTTTCGATAGAATGATTCAAGAGGAAGGTTTATACGTATAAAAACTTCCGTTAAATAGTGAAGAAATACTGTTAATTTTGAGGTTTTTAATGTGATTTCGTTAATTATCATTTTTTTCCCACTTACATTGCAACTAATTATTTGTATATATTGAAAAGGTCTACAGAAAACTCCGCGATGGTATATATCTATCTCTTTTGGATATCCCACAACATCATTTTTTTGTCATTTACATTTTACGACGAATAATGGCTAATTTTCAAATTTCAAAATCAAATTCAATTTATTTATTTGTGAACATAGGTTACAATAGATGTTACAGAAAAAATACATTTTGATCTCTATGCCCTACCACTTGATGGTGTACAAATAGTTTGATCATAAATAATAAATTAAATTAATGTCATAAAATTAAAATAATTAACATAGATATTATTATCAGATGATTAAATAAGTTTACATTACATTACATTATACCATTGCAGTCAGTCAGAACATAATAGTTAAAATTAAATTACAGTCATTTAAAAGAATTAAGTAATTAAATACATACGTTATTATCAATTCATATTTTATCATTTAGGAATTCTTATTATTATTACGAATTCTTGAACAGAGTAATATGCCTTCTCTATCAGAAATATAAACAACCTTTTTTTAAAAATATCAATATTACCTGCTGATTTGATACATTTTGGGATTTTATTGTATAGTTTTGGAGCCATTGCAAATGTGCTTTTCTGAAACAGAGCGGTTTTGTTTGGAACCAAATGCAATTTCGAAGCGATTTTAACCAATACAGCATTAATCCTTAACCAATTAAATACCTTAAATACATCGTTGAATTAATTAATAAATACATAGATTTATATGGCTCTTTACACCATATGATTTAAATAAATATTTTTGATGATATTACACATTTAAAAATTGCGGGACGTAGCGTTTGCGACGAAGCCGGATCGGGCTGCATTGTTTTTATATACGTTTACCGTTTTTCTATAGTATATTTAGTATCAGCATTGCACCCGTGCGAAGCCGGGGCGGGTCGCTAGTATTCTATAAAACTAAAACTTAGATATTTACAAAAATATATATCTGAACAAAAGGTAAAAAAATACGTCATAAAATCCACGTTGAATGGCAATGCTTATCTTCCATGCGAGGTAAAAGCCATCCTTTGGGTCACGAAAAGGGTCAACGAAGCGCTTCATGACTCGTGAGATCTTTAAAAAGCGACTTGGCTCTCAGGCCCCTTGGTCCGAAAGTTTCAACCCCAAACGGCTCAAATATAATAATATAATTACATATTAGGTCATTACCTATTAGGTTATTATATTTGCGCCGTTTGAGGTTCTCAGCAGCTGCAGCAGCAGCACGGCTTGACGAACTGGGAAGATAAGATGGCATAAGAGTATTGAAACGGGTAGCGTGCCACACTAAAGGTCTACCCATCTTTCAAGGAAACAAGAACATACCGACCGTCCTCTTGCCATCGTCGCGTGCCTGCAGGTTCTAAAACGGCTGGTACGCCGACAACAATAAGTGTTCGAAAGATGATGTCATGCGACCTGCACTATAGCTGCATGACAACCGTGGTGTTCGAGGCTGTTGACTACTTCTCCACAGTGAAAATGATGCGGAGAGCAATAAGAAGCTCTATGGCGAAGAGCAGCAGCGAGGCAAAGTAGTGTCGTAGAAGAAGGCGCCTATAATCGACGACGGAAGAGCGTAGAGCCAAAGACCTGACAAATTTTGCGCAAAACTCAAGTGGCTCCCAATACGTCTCCGCCGGAATGCTCACATCCTGTCCTTATTATTTAATATTCTTTTTATCCCGTCGACCCCTTCCTACCTTAAAGAACGTTTTAAGTTCCTCCATGACACACATGGAAAATGGTCATCAGAGAACTTGCGATTGGAGATGCCAGTGCATTTCACCCGCTATTACGACAAGTCCTTTACTGTACAGGCCGTACTGCTGTGGAATGATCTGCCTAAAACAAGATAAAATTTAATACTGAATTGGTATTATATTTAACCCTCGAGTAAGCCCGCTTTAAACTAGATTTTACCAACTTCTACACTGGGTATAAGGTCACTGGATGCGAGTAATTATTTACGCGGGCCTTTTTACGAAGTAACTGCTCCAATCTGAGAAAACAAAACGTCAATGGACTGACAGTGCCAATCAAAATTATGTTCGTTTTTTAATTTCACCATAGTGATAATATCCTACAAAATTAAACGGTTGTCTCTCCTCCTCCTCCTCCTCGCGTCATTATCCTCATTACTGAGGGTCGTGATTCCCTAGTTGAGGGATGATCTTGCACCGAACAGTTGCACGCCACTTGTTTCTCTCCTTGGCCGAATGAAGGGCAACGTGTAAGTTGGTCTCCAAGGTTGTTCGGATCTGATCAGTCCACCTAGTTGGGCTACGTCCTCTTGGTCTCCTGCCGTCAACCTTTCCGGTGACCATTAATTGCTCGAGGTTGTTCCCTTCTTTCCTGGCGATGTGACCAAAGAACTCAAGTACTCTTCTAAGGCAAATAGGTGAGAGTTGGGTCTTTACTTTCAGTTCCTGTAGGATAGACACATTTGTGCGGAAGGCCGTCCAAGGGATCTGAAGCATTCGCCTCCAACACCACATTTCAAAGGCATCGATGGTTGTCTCTATTGAAGTGGAAATAACGGGTATGGCACCTAGTCGCAGTGTATATTCATTCATCAACTATTTAGTAACAATACCCAGTATAACTTATTCCGGAAGTAAGTTGTAAAAACATGAACAAAATTGTCCCTAGAGTTAATTCAACGACTAGTATTATTCTCAGAATAGTTACATGGGAGAAAGAATGACTCGAATAAATCGGGACTTGGTTTTTTTATTCTGTTGTAAGCACACGAGGAAAACTTATAACCAATTAACTTTTTTACAAAAACTTAAAACGCGTCTTCAATACTCTTGCAAGTCATTTTGATGTGGGTTTTCCATGAAAATAAAAAAATACTGTTACTTCTTAAAAAAGTTGAAACTAAGTAAATACAATGCTATTTTGTTCAAATAAACTTTCGTATTATAAGATACTTTATATTACAGGTATTGCAAATTCAGAACACAGAGACTCTATTGTCGTAATATTTTTATCGGTTGAATCGTACATTAAACAGTATCATAGAATAATGTATTTTTAAATAGATCTGCTTCCGTAAAGTTAATTACTGGACAGGTTTATATACTTTACTCTAGTTTTCTTTTGTCATCATGGGTGATTAAAGTTATGTAACATTTACAAAATACAATTAAAATACGTTCACCACAGCTTTTAACTCAATACTTATAATTAAAAACCACAAATTATCACCAAGTCCATTAAAAACAAACTTCTATAAGAATTCTTCATTATACTGATTTGTTTATAAACCGAACAAAAACATCAAAAGGCACAGTTCAGCTGGAACTGGCACTACAGGAGCACCTTCCAATTGCGCCATGTTGCAAAAGTTACTTTTCGTACTGCCTCTGGTGGTAGCAGGTAAGTCAAAATATCAATTTACTATTGTACATTATGTGCATCCACAAAAGTAAGAAGTAGTTTTTAAATACATAAAACGTTTGTTCACTCATAGGTATTCTGAGATCATGAAGTCGGGTGCTTGTGTTTGTACTTTGATATAAAACAAGTACCTGCAAAGCGTTTTTAATCCTCATTTTTTGTTATTTTTCAGTGTTCGGTCAAAATGGTCGGTATGGAGGTCCGCAGAATTTGAGTGCGAACAGTTTTCCTCTGGCTTCCCAGGCAAACTTACCGGCCCCGTTTTCTGTTACCCACCGAGTGCTGGCTGATCAACATGTCGTAAATACTTCATATCCCATAGTTCCCGGTCAATATTTGGAACCGGGAGTAGAGTACGAGCCTCATCTTATGTTTGTTCGGAAACCTGCGGTACCAAATGTCACGGCACTTCGCGATCCTGCTCCTGTGCAGCCAGCGGTTACCCCTCAACCGGTAGCGACACCTCAGCCAACTTATGTGGTTCCCCCAACTCAAACAATACCTCAGAGACCTGCCATTGTACTGTCAACTCCACCTCCAACTCTTCCTCTAAGACCTGCACCTCCCACTTTACCTCCCCAAACATCTCCTGTTTACATTGTAACTCCAAGACCAACTGGACTTTTCAAGACGGAATTCCAGTGTCCTGAAAGTAACGGCTTGTTTTCAGTTCCGAACTCATGCGATGCTTACTATGAATGTAAAGGGTTCCTAGCCGAGAGACGTCTTTGCCCTAATGGATGGTACTTTAACCCTGCCGCCAGATACTACGCTTCTTCTCCTTGCGCTTCTTCTTCTGAAGTCATGTGCATGGCAGGTGGCAACGTAGTGCCGAGACCAACCCCAGGTCCCAAACCAGGTCCCGATCCAGCAGGCCAATGTCCAACTGACGGGTTGTTTGGCATCATTGACGGCGATTGCAGCAGATTCTACAGTTGCGATCACGGTATAGCAAGAATTATGGATTGCCCAGCGGGCTTAGTCTTCAACGATCAATTAAAGGTCTGCGACTGGCCTGTTAATGTGCCACAATGCACTCCTAACGTGCTCAAGGACTTCACCTGCCCAGCGCCTCCTGTGGACAGGAACGGCGAAGCTTCGGACATCGTCTACAATTACCGTTACAGATCACAATGCAGATCATTCGTCGCCTGCCAGAAAGGACGTCCTCGGCTATTAAGCTGTGATCCAGGACTAGCTTTCGATGACGCATCGCAGACCTGCGTTAGTGAAAGTTTGGTGCAAAATTGCGCGACCCCTTACGCGGCTGCGGCAGCCTAATATCTATTTTTTAATCAACAATGAAACACTCTCAATAAATGGTTTACAAAAAGTTTTGCATTTCATTTAGTATAACTTAATACATTAGAACTCTGCTATTATCTTTATACCTAGTGCCAGTAGGTTAAAAGATCACATTACAATATCACTAGCACTACATAGTATAAAACAAAGTCGCTTTTTCTGTCCTCTTGTCCCTTCGACCGCTCAAATCTTTAGAACTCTGCAACGGATTTTGATGCGGTTTTTTCGATAGAATGATTCAAGAGGAAGGTTTATACGTATAATAACTTCCGTTAAATAGTGAAGAAATACTGTTAATTTTGAGGTTTTTAATGTGATTTCGTTAATTATAATTTTTTTCCCACTTACATTGCAACTAATTATTTGTACATATTGAAAAGATCCACAGAAAACTCCGCGATGGTATGTATCTATCTCTTAATTTGGATATCCCACAATATCATTTTTTTGGCATTTACTTTTTACGACGAATAATGGCTAATTTTCGAAGCGATTTTGACAAATTTCGCGCAAAACTTAAGTGGCTCCCAATACGTGTCCGCCGGAATGCTCACATCCTGTCCTTATTATTTAAATCCCGTCGACCCCTTCTTACCTTAAAGAACGTTTTAACAACAACGTAACAACGTCCTCCATGACACACATGGAAAATGTCTGTGGTCATCAGAGAACTTGCGATTGGAGATGCCAGTGCATTTCACCCGCTATTACGACAAGTCCTTTACTGTACAGGCCGTACGGCTGTGGAATGATCTGCCTAAAACAAGGTAAAATTTAATACTGAATTGGTATTATATTTAACCCTCGAGTAAGCCCGCTTTAAACTAGATTTTACCAACTTCTACACTGGGTATAAGGATGCGAGTAATTATTTACGCGGGCCTTTTTACGAAGTAACTGCTCAAATCTGAGAAAACAAAACGTCAATGGACTGACAGTGCCAATCAAAATTATGTTAGTTTTTTAATTTCACCATAGTAATTGCATGATATCCTACAAAATTAAACGGTTGTCTCAAGCCCAAACACGCCTAGAATATATTGTCTTATAATGGAGTTCTGACGCCTGTCTCTTGAAGTCATCATTCGGATGGTAGAATGATATTTATTGAACACAAGTGCTTTATTTGGTGTAAAACAAACCGGAATCGATTACGCTAAGACTCCTTTATCAGTGAAGTCATGTGGGAACAACTATACAAACATTCAATTTGAGAACCTCCTTCTTTTTTGAAGTCGTTTAAAAATAACTATAAATCTGGTGCGAAATCGCACTATTTGAATGATTTGTATACAAAAAAGCTAATTATTATTAACATTGTTGATCAGTCCGTTTCTTTTCAAGAGATAAATACTGTAGCACACGTCCATGAATCAAACGACTAATTGCTGATAATTATGGTAATTTCCCCTAAAGTACTTGATTGTCGTGACTCATTGATATGCTCAGTAGGTAAACATACCCCTAAAAGACATTTTTTTTTGGCTTCGCTGGGGGAAAATGCATTACGAATCCCCTCTCAGTTGAAGGGGTATGTGGGGCTCCCCGGGTGCTAGGAGGCTCCCGGTATACCCACTAAAAACCCCCAGCGTCACGGCCGCATCGCCTTTGTGGAGAGGGCCTGGGAAACTAGTTCAACCTTTACTTTTAGACCCCCTCCGGCGAGTTCCGCGAACGCCCCTGACAGCCTACCATAACCTCCTAAAGTAATATTACAGTTGTATGTAGAAGATAGGCACTGCTATACGTAGGGTACATTTATATATATTTACTGACAAGAATTAAACGTAAACGGAGAACATGTTTTCGGTTAAGTATGACTATCTGGCAGAACATTTGCTGAACCTTTTAATATTTTTATATACAACACACAAATAAACTCAAACACAGTATTAGAGGAATTTCTTTGCGAAACGAAAACAATAGTTACTAAGATAAAAAAAATAACTTTGTGACTTCTTATAAAAGTTGTAATATTCTTATAAATACAATGCTATTTTGTTCAAATAAACTTTCGTATTATAAGATACTTTATATTACAGGTATTGCAAATTCAGAACACAGAGACTCTGTTGTCGTAATATTTTTGTCGGTTGAATCGTACATTAAACAGTATCATAGAATAATGTATTTTTAAATAGATCTGCTTCCGTAAAGTTAATTACTGGACAGGTTTATACCCTTTACTCTAGTTTTCTTTTGTCATCATGGGTGATTAAAGTTATGTAACATTTACAAAATACAATTAAAATACGTTCACCACAGCTTTTAACTCAATACTTATAATTAAAAACCACAAATTATCACCAAGTCCATTAAAAACAAACTTCTATAAGAATTCTTCATTATACTGATTTGTTTATAAACCGAACAAAAAAATCAAAAGGCACAGTTCAGCTGGAACTGGCACTACAGGAGCACCTTCCAATTGCGCCATGTTGCAAAAGTTACTTTTCGTACTACCTCTGGTGGTAGCAGGTAAGTCAAAATATCAATTTACTATTGTACATTATGTGCATCCACAAAAGTAAGAAGTAGTTTTTAAATACATAAAACGTTTGTTCACTCATAGGTATTCTGAGATCATGAAGTCGGGTGCTTGTGTTTGTACTTTGATTTAAAACAAGTACCTGCAAAGCGTTTTTAATCCTCATTTTTTGTTATTTTTCAGTGTTCGGTCAAAATGGTCGGTATGGAGGTCCGCAGAATTTGAGTGCGAACAGTTTTCCTCTGGCTTCCCAGGCAAACTTACCGGCCCCGTTTTCTGTTACCCACCGAGTGCTGGCTGATCAACATGTCGTAAATACTTCATATCCCATAGTTCCCGGTCAATATTTGGAACCGGGAGTAGAGTACGAGCCTCATCTTATGTTTGTTCGGAAACCTGCGGTACCAAATGTCACGGCACTTCGCGATCCTGCTCCTGTGCAGCCAGCGGTTACCCCTCAACCGGTAGCGACACCTCGGCCAACTTATGTGGTTCCCCCAACTCAAACAATACCTCAGAGACCTGCCATTGTACTGTCAACTCCACCTCCAACTCTTCCTCTAAGACCTGCACCTCCCACTTTACCTCCCCAAACATCTCCTGTTTACATTGTAACTCCAAGACCAACTGGACTTTTCAAGACGGAATTCCAGTGTCCTGAAAGTAACGGCTTGTTTTCAGTTCCGAACTCATGCGATGCTTACTATGAATGTAAAGGGTTCCTAGCCGAGAGACGTCTTTGCCCTAATGGATGGTACTTTAACCCTGCCGCCAGATACTACGCTTCTTCTCCTTGCGCTTCTTCTTCTGAAGTCATGTGCATGGCAGGTGGCAACGTAGTGCCGAGACCAACCCCAGGTCCCAAACCAGGTCCCGATCCAGCAGGCCAATGTCCAACTGACGGGTTGTTTGGCATCATTGACGGCGATTGCAGCAGATTCTACAGTTGCGATCACGGTATAGCAAGAATTATGGATTGCCCAGCGGGCTTAGTCTTCAACGATCAATTAAAGGTCTGCGACTGGCCTGTTAATGTGCCACAATGCACTCCTAACGTGCTCAAGGACTTCACCTGCCCAGCGCCTCCTGTGGACAGGAACGGCGAAGCTTCGGACATCGTCTACAATTACCGTTACAGATCACAATGCAGATCATTCGTCGCCTGCCAGAAAGGACGTCCTCGGCTATTAAGCTGTGATCCAGGACTAGCTTTCGATGACGCATCGCAGACCTGCGTTAGTGAAAGTTTGGTGCAAAATTGCGCGACCCCTTACGCGGCTGCGGCAGCTTAATATCCATTTTTTAATCAACAATGAAACACTCTCAATAAATGGTTGACAAGAAATATTGCATTTTATTTTGTTATTCACAACGAATAAAACTCTACATATTGTACTTATCGTGTCCGTAGGTCAAAGAAGATAAACTAACTACTTTTTTCGCGCAAACCATCCGTTAGAATAAATAGGCCAGTTTCCCAGAGACGGCACAATTAGTCAGTTCCTTAAACAAGGTACGTTCTCAGTGGCAAGGCGACTGCCTACAGAAAACACCTGTAACGATGAGAACTGTACTGTTACAGTTTATTTTGATTAAAAAAAAAAATTGACGTACGCAGTATGTACGTTTATTGCTTATGTTTATTAATAGTTCACAAGATCGAAAAACTAGACATGTTTCATAATATTTTCGTCTTTGGCAGACGACATTAGTGAATAAAGTAAGAAAGCGAATGATTAAGTTTACAGCGCCCAGTGCATACCAACACTTCACAAAGTGCAATATACAGGGTGACTTCGAAGTCGTGGGCAATATTTTAAACTACTAAACAGATTTGAACCGCGTTCAAATCTGTTTGGTAGTTTTGAAGTTATAACGTACCAGACAGACAGACAGACAGGCAAAAATTTCAAAAATTAAGTTTTTGATTTCTATGACTCTTCTCTAATGGCCTCCTATCAGTTTTTTGGGAAAATATTGATTGTTCAGAAATTCGATTTTTACTGTCTTATTATATGTATTGATGGCAGTAAATTTTTGTGATATATTAATTACAATTAACAGCTGTGATAGCTAACCGCGGTTACACAAAAACACATATAATAATTATGTCGCACTGCCTTTGTAACGCAGAATGTAGAAACGGACAAATACATATATGTCGGCGAGACGGACGGGATAGGTATAGGCAGAGCGTTTAGATGGTCTTCATCAGCCATTTTGAATGTCTTGTTGAAATAAAGTCTTCGTTACATCGCTTTATTATAGTTTATTACGATTACATGACTAGTTTAACAAATTGTAATAACACGTGGAAGATGACTACAGATTATATTGTGAAACGCGGCGACTTCTGTACTTCCGTCCGTTCGCCATCAGGCCATCTTCCAAGAATCCTCTTCACGGCTCAGCACAGACCACACCCAAGCAATCCAGTCACTCGACTCGCAACTGTCATCTTTGACGTTCCACAAAACAATCTCATATTGTCGCTGTCATCGGCGGTCTCCACGCAGGTGCGATAGGTAGGTAGGATAGGACGACCTCTCCGACATATACTTAAGGCCGTCACTAAGGTTGGATTCGACCAAAATAGTATATTTTACCCTCAAGTAAGCCCGTTTTAAACTAGAGTAAGCCAATTTTACTAACTTCATTACTGTGTATGGTCACTACGCGTGAGTAAATATTTACAGGATTTTTTTTTGTTACCCGGTGGATATCCTCATGGACTTCCATCACCCTGAGGAAGACAAAGGGGTGTGGTGGACTCTTAACGGCTAAGCAACCTGAGGATGCAAAACGTAAATTAATCAATAAATATACGTAAAAAAAAACCGACTTCTAAGAATCTCAGCATTGTTTTTGGAATCGGTGCAGTTTAATAAACTAAAAATAATAATCTTAAATTTTATGAATTAATAAACCAGTGGTACGTACACGTGGAAAGTGCAAAACGTTACAATCCAAAGAGCCCAAACACGGCTAGGATATATTGTCTTACTAGCAATCCGCCCCGGCTTTGCTCGGGTGCAATGCTGATACTAAAATAATATACTATAGAAAAGCTGTGACGTTGTATATAAAACATAGCGGCCCGCTTCGGCTTCGCCGCAAACACTACGTCCTGCAATTTTTAAATCTGCAATATCTTCGAAAATATTCATTTAAATCATAATATACTGTAAGGGGTCGTATAAATCTTAATATTAATTCAACAATGTATTTAAGGGATTTAATTAGATAAGGATTAATGCTGTATTGGTTATAATCGCTTCGAAAATTAGCCACTTTTTGTCGTTAAAAGTAAAAGCAAAAATAATTATATTGTGGGATATCCATAAGAGATAGACATATACCATCGCGGAGTTTTCTGTAGACCTTTGCAATGTGTATAAATAATTAGTACATTATTTTGATGAATCTCTTAGGGTTCAGCCTGCGTTTGCAAAGTAAGCGCGAAAAAAATGTATTTATTTACGACTTTGCATGAGAAATCTTAATATATCCATATTATAAACTTTCCTCTTAAATCACTCTATGTATTAAAAAAGTGCATTCAAATCCGTTGTGTAGTTTTAAAGATCTAAGCAAACATCCATACAGACAGACGCGGAAAGCGACTTTGCTTTTTACTATGTAGTGATATAATTTTCTCGTGTCCTAATATTCGTTCCCGGAGTCCCCCAAAGGAGGAGGCTTGACCGATTCTCTTAAAATTTTGTGAGCATTACAGTGTTAGTTCTGAAAATCGTGAAACATCTATTTTTTCTCCAAGAATTCTTTTTTTTAAGCTTTCGCGGCAGTATCACTAACGTGTGCGAAGTCGCAGACAACAGCTAGTGGTATATCATTTAGTTTGATTATGGGCCTGTCTCTTGTTGAAGTATAATACCTTATCTTAAAAATTATGTCAGTTTTTAGATATGTTCGAGGTGCTGAAAAGAATAAAATGTAAACGTTGAATTTGTTTTCAGTCCAATATTACTATGGAGCAGAATATTTTCTAAGCCTTTTCACATTTCAACACACCAGTAAACTCTCGCACAATAAGATTGGAGTAATTCCTTATCAAAAGAAAGCAAAATAATCGTTAGGAAGATAAACAAATTAACTATGTGACTTGTAAGAATTTAAACTAAACACGATGCTGTGTTATTCTTATTAACTTTTGTATTATTTCAAGATTTCTATTAGATACTTCATATTGCAGATATTGCGTATTCAGAACAAAGAGACCCTATTGTCTATTTTTTTATCAGTGGAATCACACATTAAACGGTATCATAATACCTATATGTATTTTGAAATTGACCCGGAACGTCAATTACTGAACAGGTTTATGATGTACTCTAGTTTACTTTCTTATTGTAATTATAGGTGATTAATTAAACATTAAAAAAAATACAATCGAAAAACGTTCACCACAACTTTAAATTAAGTAATTAAGTAAAAAACTACAAATTAATCACTTAGTCCATTAAAAACGAATTTCTGTAAGCGTTCTTCATTATACTGATTTGTTTATAAACCAAACAAAAAAAATCAAAAGGCACAGTTCAGCTGGAACTGGCACTACAGGAGCACCTTCCAATTGCGCCATGTTGCAAAAGTTACTTTTCGTACTGCCTCTGGTGGTAGCAGGTAAGTCAAAATATTAATTTACTTTTGTATTTGTTTCCACAAACCAAATTGTAGTTTTCATTTATAAATAAGGTTTATTTATAGACATTCTGTGACTTAAAGTCCTAAGTATCGAGTGCTTCTGTTTGTACTTTGATGTACAACAAGTACAACTGCAACGCGTTTTTAATCCACGATTTTTTATTTCAGTGTTCGGTCAAAGTGGCCAGTATGCAGGTCCGCAGTACGCCGCAATTACGCCAGCCCCGTTTTCTGTTACCCAGCGAGTGCTGGCTGATCAACATGTCGTAAATACTTCATATCCCATAGTTCCCGGTCAATATTTGGAACCGGGTGTAGTTTACGAGGCTAAAATTATTTATGTTCAGAAACCAAAATCTCCGGTTACCCCTCAACCAGTAGCAACACCTCAGCCAACCTATCTGGTTTACCCAACCCCAACTCCCCAACTCAATCCCCAACTCAATCCCCCACGCAATCCCCAACCCAATCCCCAACTCAATCCCCCACGCAATCCCCAACCCTATCCCCAACCCAATCCCCAACCCAATACCCAACTCAATCAAGCAGGCCAATGTCCAACTAACGGGTTGTTTGGCATCATGGACGGCGATTGCAGCAGATTCTACAGTTGCGACCACGGTATAGCAAGAATTATGGATTGCCCAGCGGGCTTAGTCTTCAACGATCAATTAAAGGTCTGCGACTGGCCTGTTAATGTGCCACAATGCACTCCTAACGTGCTCAAGGACTTCACCTGCCCAGCGCCTCCTGTGGAAAGGAACGGCGAAGCTTCGGACATCGTCTACAATTACCGTTACGGATCACAATGCAGATCATTCATCGCCTGCCAGAAAGGACGTCCTCGGCTATTAAGCTGTGATCCAGGACTAGCTTTCGATGACGCATCGCAGACCTGCGTTAGTGAAAGTTTGGTGCAAAACTGCGCGACCCCTTACGCGGCTGCGGCAGCCTAATATCCATTTTTGTAATCAGCCTTGAAACGTTCACAATAAATGGTTAACAGCAAATATTACATTTTATTTTGTTATTCACAACGAATGAAACTCTTGATATCGTACTTATCGTGTCAGTAGGTCAAAGAAGATAAACTAATTACCACTTTCGCGCAAACCATCCGTTAGAATAAATAGGCCAGTTTCTCAGAGACGGCACAATTAGTCAGTTCCTTAAACAAGGTACGTTCTCAGTGGCAAGGCATGGATTGCCTACAGAAAACACTTGTAACGATGCGAACTGTACTGTTACAGCTTATTTCGATTCCGAAAAAAATTAACTTACGCAGTATTATTTATCCTATTAATGCTTTATTGCTTATGTTTAATAGTTCACAAGATCGAAAAACTAGACATTTTTCATAATGTTTTCGTCTTTGGCAGACGACATTAACGAATAGAGTAAGAAAGCGAATGATTAATTTTACAGCGCCCATTGCATACCAACACTTCACAAAGTACAATATATATAGGTATAATAATTACCATAATATTTCTTTAAGTCGTTACGTTCGTAATGGCTGTGGAACACCTACTGAACATGTTTTCGATATGGTTTTCTTTTATTAGATAGATAAAGCATTTATTCAGTACAAACAACAAAACACACAAATAAATTGTCAACAAAAAATTCCACTAAACTATTAAAACATTTCACAAAGATTTTACCATATCGGCGGACACACGAGAAGTGCGGCACCGCAACGTTGTCATGTCTCAGCGGCGCAGTGAGCTCTCTCGCCAGCAGCGTCCGACTCGGATCGGTTAGAGCGGTGCCTCTCCGACCTCGTCTTGATGATTTTAGTCCTGTGCGCCACCGCAGCGCATCGTGTGATATGCCACAGATATAAATGTAAACTTTTTATACTTTTAACTATTTAATCTTTATATAACATTATGATTATAAATAATACGTTATGGCACCAATAAGTTAAAAAACACTTTCCAAAATAATTTACTCACAATCAAACTAAGCAATAATAATAACAGTACAGTGCACATTCCTTATATTAAAAGTGACAACCCTACTGCTTCAATGGAGTGTAGGTAGTTATTTTTTAAATTAGGCTTAGTTTTCATACTGTTCGGTATGTATTCTGTGCCGATACGGCAATATAAGCATTGATTACTAAGAACATGTAACATTGTGGTTACTAATTTAATACGAATAGCAAAAGAAAAAAAAACAGATCATCAACTTCCTGCCCTTATCCCATTTTACTTGGGGTCGGCGCAACACGTCTTCTAGACATGTTGCTTAAAGTTTTGGCTATTGTGGTCTTATACCCTAACACGTAGTGTTGTATTAATATGCTCAGTAGATACACCCCTAAAAAACCTACTTTATACCTTTTATAACTAATATTCTTGTGTTTGTAGAAGAAAGACACTCCTCTACTAGGAGTAGCGCACTGTCACGCTTCCACATTGGCAATGTTATTACGTTTACATCTGGTGGCAGGCCGGCAGCAAGACTTGGCTCTCAGTGGTGGCATGTATCAGGGAAGGGCTATCTATCTATATGGTATATAATTTGGTCAGATTATGAATAGACCTGTCCCCTGTTCATTTAAGTATACCTTATCCTAAATTAAATGTAAACGGAGTATTTGATTTCAGTCCAATATTACTACGTAAAAAAAAAAAACAATTTATTTTTATTTTTGTTATGTTGTAGTTAGAAAAACATGGATTTAGTTTAAGTTTATTATTAGCTTAAGCTTTTCTATGATTTATGTAATTGGTTTCAAACTGTCTAAATCATTAAATAAATAAGTACGTAGCAGATTATTTGCTGGACCCTTTTAATATTTACACACACAAGTAAACTGTAGCTCTATAAGATTTATAAGATTGGAGTAATTTATTAGCAAAGCAGTAATCGTTAGAAAGATGAATAAATTAATTTTGTGACTTCTTATAAGAGTTGAAACTAAATACGATGCTATGTTGGTCTTATATACATCCGTCGTATTGTGATGATTTCTATAAGCTACTTCGTGTTGCAGATATAACATATTTAGGACAAAGGTACACTATTGTCTAAACAATTTTCATCAGTGAAATCACATATTAAACGGTATCGTAAAAATATGTATTTTGAAATAGACAGTTTCTTTCAACGTCAATTACAGAACAAGTTTATGCTGTAGGTACTCTAGTTTACTTTCCTTTTTGTCATTACGGGTGATTAATGTTACATTTAAAAAAAATACAATCGAAAAACGTTCACCACAATTTTAAATTAAGTAATTAAGTAAAAAACTACAAATTAATCACTTAGTCCATTAAAAACGAATTTCTGTAAGAGTTCTTCATTATACTGATTTGTTTATAAACCAAACAAAAAAAATCAAAAGGCACAGTTCAGCTGGAACTGGCACTACAGGAGCACCTTCCAATTGCGCCATGTTGCAAAAGTTACTTTTCGTACTGCCTCTGGTGGTAGCAGGTAAGTCAAAATATCAATTTACTTTTGTATTTGTTTCCACAAACCAAATTGTAGTTTTCATTTATAAATAAGGTTTATTTCTGTGACTTAAAGTCCTAAGTATCGAGTGCTTATGTTTGTACTTTGATGTACAACAAGTACAACTGCAACGCGTTTTTAATCCACGATTTTTTATTTCAGTGTTCGGTCAAAGTGGCCAGTATGCAGGTCCGCAGTACGCCGCAATTACGCCAGCCCCGTTTTCTGTTACCCAGCGAGTGCTGGCTGATCAACATGTCGTAAATACTTCATATCCCATAGTTCCCGGTCAATATTTGGAACCGGGAGTAGTTTACGAGGCTAAAATTATTTATGTTCAGAAACCAAAATCTCCGGTTACCCCTCAACCAGTAGCAACACCTCAGCCAACCTATCTGGTTTACCCAACCCCAACTCCCCAACTCAATCCCCAACTCAATCCCCCACGCAATCCCCAACCCAATCCCCAACTCAATCCCCCACGCAATCCCCAACCCTATCCCCAACCCAATCCCCAACCCAATACCCAACTCAATCAAGCAGGCCAATGTCCAACTAACGGGTTGTTTGGCATCATGGACGGCGATTGCAGCAGATTCTACAGTTGCGACCACGGTATAGCAAGAATTATGGATTGCCCAGCGGGCTTAGTCTTCAACGATCAATTAAAGGTCTGCGACTGGCCTGTTAATGTGCCACAATGCACTCCTAACGTGCTCAAGGACTTCACCTGCCCAGCGCCTCCTGTGGAAAGGAACGGCGAAGCTTCGGACATCGTCTACAATTACCGTTACGGATCACAATGCAGATCATTCGTCGCCTGCCAGAAAGGACGTCCTCGGCTATTAAGCTGTGATCCAGGACTAGCTTTCGATGACGCATCGCAGACCTGCGTTAGTGAAAGTTTGGTGCAAAATTGCGCGACCCCTTACGCGGCTGCAGCAGCCTAATATCCATTTTTGTAATCAGCCTTGAAACGTTCACAATAAATGGTTAACAGCAAATATTACATTTTATTTTGTTATTCACAACGAATGAAACTCTTGATATCGTACTTATTGTGTCAGTGGGTCAAAGAAGATAAACTAACTACCTCTTTCGCGCAAACCATCCGTTAGAATAAATAGGCCAGTTTCTCAGAGACGGCACAATTAGTCAGTTCCTTAAACAAGGTACGTTCTCAGTGGCAAGGCATGGATTGCCTACAGAAAACACTTGTAACGATGAGAACTGTACTGTTACAGCTTATTTTGATTCCGAAAAAAAATCAACGTACGCAGTATTATTTATCCTATTAATGCTTTATTGCTTATGTTTAATAGTTCACAAGATCGAAAAACTAGACATGTTTCATAATGTTTTCGTCTTTGGCAGACGACATTAATGAATAGAGTAAGAAAGCGAATGATTAATTTTACAGCGCCCAGTGCATACCAACACTTCACAAAGTATATATAGGTATAATAATTGCAATAATATTTCTTTAAGTCGTTACGTTCGTAATGGTTGTGGAACACCTACTGAACATGTTTTCGATATGGTTTTCTTTTATTAGATAGATAAAGCATTTATTCAGTACAAACATCAAAACACACAAATAAATTGTCAACAAAAAATTCCACTAAACTATTAAAACATTTCACAAAGATTTTACCATATCGGCGGACACACGAGAAGTGCGGCACCGCAACGTTGTCATGTCTCAGCGGCGCAGTGAGCTCTCTCGCCAGCAGCGTCCGACTCGGATCGGTTAGAGCGGTGCCTCTCCGACCTCGTCTTGATGATTTTAGTCCTGTGCGCCACCGCAGCGCATCGTGTGATATGCCACAGATATAAATGTAAACTTTTATACCTTTAACTATTTAAACTTTATATAACATTATGATTATAAATAATACGCTATGGCACCAACAAGTTAAAAAAACACCGTCCAAAATAATTTACTCACAATCAAACTAAGCAATAATAATAACAGTACAGTGCACATTCCTTATATTAAAAGTGACAACCCTACTGCTTCAATGGAGTGTAGGTAGTTATTTTTTAAACAGAATACATACCGAACAGTATGGAAACTAATCCATACTGTTCGGTATGTATTCTGTGCCGATACGGCAATATAAGCATTGATTACTAAGAACATGTAACATTGTGGTTACTAATTTAATACGAATAGCAAAAGAAAAAAAACAGATCATCATCTTCCTGCCCTTATCCCATTTTACTTGGGGTCGGCGCAACACGTCTTCTAGACATGTTGCTTAAAGTTTGGCTATTGTGGTCTTAAACCCTAACACGCAGTGTTTTATTAATATGCTCAGTAGATACACCCCTAAAAAACCTACTTTATACCTTTTATAGTAATATTCTTGTGTTTGTAGAAGAAAGACACTCCTCTACGTAGGGTAGCGCACTGTCACGCTTCCACATTGGCAATGTTATTACGTGTACAGCTGGTGGCAGGCCGGCAGCAAGACTTGAGTCTCAGTGGTTGCATGTATCAGGGAAGGGCTATCTATCTATATGGTATATAATTTGGTCAGATTATGAATAGGCCTGTCCCCTGTTCATTTAAGTATAACTTATCCTAAATTAAATGTAAACGGAGTATTTGATTTCAGTCCAATATTACTACGTAAAAAAAAAAAACAATTTATTTTTATTTTTGTTATGTTGTAGTTAGAAAAATATGGATTTAGTTTAAGTTTATTATTAGCTTAAGCTTTTCTATGATTTATGTAATTGGTTTCAAACTGTCTAAATCATTAAATAAATAAATAAATACGTAGCAGATTATTTACTGGACCCTTTTAATATTTACACACACAAGTAAACTGTAGCTCTATAAGATTTAGATTGGAGTAATTCCTTAGCAAAGCAGTAATTGTTAGAAAGATGAATAAATTAATTTTGTGACTTCTTATAAGAGTTGAAACTAAATACGATGCTATGTTGGTCTTATATACATCCGTCGTATTGTGATGATTTCTATAAGCTACTTCGTGTTGCAGATATAACATATTTAGGACAAAGGTACACTATTGTCTAAACAATTTTCATCAGTGAAATCACACATTAAACGGTATCGTAAAAATATGTATTTTGAAATAGACAGTTTCTTTCAACGTCAATTACAGAACAAGTTTATGCTGTACTCTAGTTTACTTTCCTTTTTGTCATTACGGGTGATTAATGTTACATTTAAAAAAAATACAATCGAAAAACGTTCACCACAATTTTAAATTAAGTAATTAAGTAAAAAACTACAAATTAATCACTTAGTCCATTAAAAACGAATTTCTGTAAGAATTCTTCATTATAATGATTTGTTTATAAACCGAACAAAAAAATCAAAAGGCACAGTTCAGCTGGAACTGGCACTACAGGAGCACCTTCCAATTGCGCCATGTTGCAAAAGTTACTTTTCGTACTGCCTCTGGTGGTAGCAGGTAAGTCAAAATATCAATTTACTTTTGTATTTGTTTCCACAAACCAAATTGTAGTTTTCATTTATAAATAAGGTTTATTTCTGTGACTTAAAGTCCTAAGTATCGAGTGCTTATGTTTGTACTTTGATGTACAACAAGTACAACTGCAACGCGTTTTTAATCCACGATTTTTTATTTCAGTGTTCGGTCAAAGTGGCCAGTATGCAGGTCCGCAGTACGCCGCAATTACGCCAGCCCCGTTTTCTGTTACCCAGCGAGTGCTGGCTGATCAACATGTCGTAAATACTTCATATCCCATAGTTCCCGGTCAATATTTGGAACCGGGAGTAGTTTACGAGGCTAAAATTATTTATGTTCAGAAACCAAAATCTCCGGTTACCCCTCAACCAGTAGCAACACCTCAGCCAACCTATCTGGTTTACCCAACCCCAACTCCCCAACTCAATCCCCAACTCAATCCCCCACGCAATCCCCAACCCAATCCCCAACTCAATCCCCCACGCAATCCCCAACCCTATCCCCAACCCAATCCCCAACCCAATACCCAACTCAATCAAGCAGGCCAATGTCCAACTAACGGGTTGTTTGGCATCATGGACGGCGATTGCAGCAGATTCTACAGTTGCGACCACGGTATAGCAAGAATTATGGATTGCCCAGCGGGCTTAGTCTTCAACGATCAATTAAAGGTCTGCGACTGGCCTGTTAATGTGCCACAATGCACTCCTAACGTGCTCAAGGACTTCACCTGCCCAGCGCCTCCTGTGGAAAGGAACGGCGAAGCTTCGGACATCGTCTACAATTACCGTTACGGATCACAATGCAGATCATTCGTCGCCTGCCAGAAAGGACGTCCTCGGCTATTAAGCTGTGATCCAGGACTAGCTTTCGATGACGCATCGCAGACCTGCGTTAGTGAAAGTTTGGTGCAAAACTGCGCGACCCCTTACGCGGCTGCGGCAGCCTAATATCCATTTTTGTAATCAGCCTTGAAACGTTCACAATAAATGGTTAACAGCAAATATTACATTTTATTTTGTTATTCACAACGAATGAAACTCTTGATATTGTACTTATCACCACTTTCGCGCAAACCATCCGTTAGAATAAATAGGCCAGTTTCTCAGAGACGGCACAATTAGTCAGTTCCTTAAACAAGGTACGTTCTCAGTGTCTATGGACTGCCTACAGAAAACACTTGTAACTGCTTTGGACTCAGTGGGTTCTTCACGTTGTATTATATATTTAATATATGTAGTTTATTTTTTATTTATCTATCAAGTTTGCACCGCGGACTGCCGACACAAATGTTACTTCTACAGTAGGTACCAAGACGATTCCAAGGTTGACTGTAAGGGATCGCTTTTAGCGATACTACCACCAATTGTTGCACTATACAATGTATCTTTTACGTTTGTCAAATATGTTTTGATGTGGTGTGCAATAAAGGATATTCTTTTTATCTATCTTTATTGGTTCAAGCGTGAGTAATTTATATTTTGGCCGGATTTTTTAAGTTTGTGTTGAAAGGTTTAAGAAGGCAACAAATGAAACGTAGATTTATCTTTGTGTATCTTAACGACATAATAAATTAAATGTCATACATAGTGGTTAGATAAGTTTGAAAGATTTTTGTTTGTTTATTTTGTTTGATGAAAATAGAGAAAAATGACAATTTGTCACTGCCAAAACATGACATAAAACTTGATCTTTGTTCCAAAATAGTTTAACGATGACTAAGGTTTACTTTGTTGATACATTGTACAACATCAGGGAAAATATATTTAATATTAATAATAAAATTATTTTCCCAACCTGATAACAAATTCAATCAGCAGAACCGCGGTAATAATTTAATTATCGCCAATAATATTCCTAATCGCGGTTCAAACGTTATGATAATATTCTATGAACCATTATTGATACACCTAGCTGTAATTACAGCGGATGTAATTTGATTTTCAGTTGAATACCGTTTAATTTGATCTAGTACGTCGTGTAGCTCTAGTTATAAGTACGGCCTACTAATTAATTTGATTGATCGAGCCAGTGGGCCAGCAATTATCAGTACAACGCTTCGGGGTGTGCAAAAAGTTATATTGGATAGGGGCTTGTGTTACAACTTCGAAGAACATAAATAAATATATCCAATAAATAGATGTGTTTCAAGTAAATAGGATAAGAATGATGTCTAATTTCAATTTATTCTACTCTTATTAAATGATCACGTATTTATACAATTTATGAAAATCGACAAGATATAAAATCGACACAAAGTGCAAGTAAATACTAACTATGTTAAACATGTTATCTTACGAGAGACTGGAGACCATAGTATACTAGAACACCCTGTGTGACCCGGTACCCGTAGAACAAATGAAATTAGAGCAGATTTTGGTCATAATACACCTAACTAAAAATAAATCTTTTGACAACGGGTAATTTCGAAGTAATCAATTTAAAATATCGACTCAATTCTTCAATTTCATTATATGTAACATGTGTAAACGATAAAGTATGTAATAAGCAAAATCTTACACACAAATATCAACAAGCAAACTCGTGATACATAACCAAACACGTCGGTAACCGTCCAAAACAAACAACTAATCGATTTATAATAACCAATAGGGGCTGAATAGGAAACCCCGGAACTGATTCCATGGACAATTACTTTATGTCCATTGTAATGTTTTCCCTTTGTTTATGTGGAAAAACTATGGGAAATTAATGGTTCGTGTTGGACATTAGAATACACCACTTTATTTCAAAGCTTTTTGACCGTTTCAATGATTATCAGTTACAGGGCGCTGAACTTTTTATGGATAGTCTGTTAATATTTGATGGGCTTGACAAGGTTTATGTTTATCATACAGGTTTATTCATTTATTTTTGTGTCTAAATGTTTTTTTTTTATAAATAAGTTCTCATTAATAGCTGGACTGGACTATCATCGCTTAGGTAAACTTCATTAATTAAATGTCGTATTTAATGTACACACATAAGTTAAACTTATAACATAGGTAGGTACTAAATTATTGTGACCGTTGCAATATCGCCTCTATTCTAAGATCAGTACTTACAACGGCAATCAGGGTTAACATTATATTTTCGTCCGTACCGTTTCATAAGATATACACTCGCTTAAATTTTACTACGTTATATGTGTAATACGTAATCATTCCTTATGTACGACTTACCCTAGCGAGTTAAACAATCCCGTTACCGACATTAAACATTACAATAACTAACGCACCTAAAACTCGAAAACAAAGCCACACATCGTGGTCTACCCAGGAGTACACTAAATTGTCTTACCAAGGGACTTGAGACCTCAAGAATTTTATACACTCTCTCATATTACGCGGTCGGACGAAGATTACTGCAATAAACTTTAAGAACCCAAAGGGTACAGTCGTATAAGTGAAATCATCACGCTATATCCCAAGGGTGTGAAGCAGGGAAGTTACGTAGCAAGTTAGTGATACTACCGCGTTTCGGGTTTGTATTCCATAGTCGTAAATGTGACTGTTAAACATGCAGCTTTAGGAACAATGTTTATTTAATTGTTTATTGCTTTTTGTTGGTTTAATTTAAGGTTGCTAAAAATCGAGTGAAACAGCAAGCATAGTCTTGCTTTTTCACTCTCATATGAAAGAACGTGAGCGAAATTGTGTAATTTTTCTGATATTTTTTACACATTGAACAAGAAAAGGTTTGTCACAGCTAAGGTTACATAAATACAACATACGCTATATCATACCAACATATCGATCTTACACCGAATTTATTGTACTCCTTTTGTAAATGCATTGACAAACAATAGCATACAGTAAACCCAGACACAAAACAAACACCAGTCTAACAGGTCATACAAACATTTACCCCGTGCGAGTACTAAATCCACAATCCCTGTCGCAGAACACACCCTAATTAGCTCGTAAAACAAATAATTATGTGAACAAACACGAATTAAACATCTAAACTACTCTAAACCATTGTGATTTATAAATTAGTCATAATTAACGTAATTGTAAAGTTTAGTTTCAACTATAATCAACACATTAACGTGACAGGTCGATGTCCTGGTTCATTGACCTCGTGGAATACGTTTAATCTCAATTAGTTCAACTAATTAGTGACCGATTTTGTGTTAATTATTGAATAGTGATGTAAGCCCAGTACATATTACGTGTTAGGTATAATTATTTTACATTGTGTGTATGATATGCAAACAAAATTATTTAGAACTAGAAATGCTTATAATATAAACTTTTTTCTCTATTTATTACTATATCTACTTGTTTTCTTTGGTCTTTTTGGGTCACACCCAATAAGACCAAAAACCAAGACTCGTCGACACTGTTGTGAAATTGTTTAAAACTATCCATACTTTCTTCAAAGATAATTCTCTAAACTTCACAGATTCCCGTCTTTACCAATGACCTTAAACAAACTTCTTACTTTGCAAAAATCGTTTTCACACATTTCCGTTTCCACAAGAACACTTCAAGATAAAAGGAGTTCTAAATAAGTCGCGCCATTATCTCCCTTATTAACACCGTATCGCACGAATACTCCCAAAAGAGTATTTTTGCCGATTTCAGGACCTCCCATATCAGGCAATAGTGGAATTGTATGTTTCCTTACATCTGTCGGCTACCACAATTTGATCCCTCAAAACCTTCACTGATTTGACTGGTGGACTACACTTGAAGGTAAAATTGGTCTATCGTTATATCCTTAAGGGTCAAGTTGCGCTGGTCGTTGGGTTATCTCAGCGGGTCCAAGTTTGTTCGGAATAGAGGGTATGTTAGGGTTGCTAAATTATAGGATGACATGTCGTGTTTTGTTTCTTTGAGATAAAATACGTATTTTTCTTGTTCTGTTTTTGGAATTGATAGAAGATATTGTTTCATAGGACCTCAATTTGAAAGTTATTATTTAATGATACTGGACTATTACAGTTTCTTTTTTAAAGCATTTAGTTGTCCGTTTTGTTTAATTTAAAATATATTAATTTGGTCTATGCGGAAAGAGGCTAAAGTATCTAAGGGTAGTAAGTAGGAAGAAATTAAATTAAAGGTATTAACTGGCTAGCATTATTGTTATTTATCACAAATTATGTCAGACATTACATAAAACAACAAATCATATTATTCTTTTGTCTTACACATGAGCAAGTGAAGTACAGACGAACAATGAATCGATTCAATTCAAACTGTATCACATCATGAATCGTTACGTCACGCGTCGCCTCGCGCGCTGCGTCTGCGCATTGAACGTGTCGTATGAATTATGGAAGATACGTGTTTGAATGGGTAATGTGGAGTTCACTTTCGATGGCTGGCTTCTTCGTAGAGAATAAGCGGTAGCGAATAATTCTATACATTGTTTTACTGCTACTGATATACAAAACCATTTGAGTATAAGGTAAATGCAGGTGTACACGACATTAATATTTTGATATTAATGAAAGTCCCTCCTAAACTAAAAGTAGAACAATACCGTTTTCTGAGGAATACGAGTAGTTGTTACAGGTTGAAAACCCATTTTATACGTTTAATATTTGCTTTATATAAAAATTTACCTACTTTTGCATAAAAGACGTCTTAAACCGAGGCACTGTGCCAAAAATAAAGCTGCATTTCACACATATTAAGATTTATATCAGCTGCAGACTAATATAGCTGTAAACGAAACATTTATTCGCTTGCATCCATACATTATTCCATCACCAAAATCATTGTTGCAAATCGTGCCAAAGATCGCATTGATTACGCCTTCTGCATACATCGCTACTATTGTTACACGTACTAACACAGCAATGTTAATCGCTAATTACAAATTGTCTAATTTATTCAAATACGTTTGAAATTTTCACGTCTCATTGTATCATAATTGTGATTAAGGAACTGCTTTTAGGGGTTAATGTATGAGTGTTTTGGTCATTACACTAATTAATGTGTGTTTAGTTGAGGTTTTATGTTTGTAGGTAACTCTGTATACTTAATTATTCTACGACTCAACATATTACAAAAGAGATTTGCATCTGTAGACAATTCTTGTAACCACATTCGGCCACCTTATGCGAAGGCAAGTGTCTACTAAAAAAATTTTTTATGTGATCATCAATCTATTTATTAAATCATCATATAAAAAAATGATTTTCCATACTATTTACTAAGCTTTTAAACAGGAGTGTTGATGTTAAGGAAACAAAACGGTGCATTTCTCCGTAGTGGCGACAGTCTGGCTATAAAAGCTAATAGTAGCACAGTTGTAATATGGTATACACACACTTTAATTGAAAATACATTACCATTGCGCCACAGCATGACAGTGAAGGATACCTTGCCTTGAAATTTAAGGAACACACAAGTCTAATACAAGACATCTTATTGTAGAACGATTGCAAGGAAGGCTGCCTTATCTAGAAGCAGGTAAACAACCAAACAAATAAAAGGTTAGATTTCAAACCTATCCGTGTCCTCGCCGGAATCACAATGCCGTCCCTGATGTCTGGTATTCGTACAATGCATGGCGTATTCATGCAATACTGTGGTGCAATTCGCTTTGCTACTGTCACTAATAAGGCAGACAACGAAAGCCCACTTTTTACATCCGAATCGGTCCCTACGATACATTGTAGTATGAGGTTTTAACGATCAATGAAGTTAACCTGCTTATTTAATCATGAATTACTGGAGACATGGCTTTATATGAAATTAAAAATAATCTAAATCAAAAAGTTTTTATTTTGAGTAGGCGTTATCAGGCACTTTGAAAACGTTACTGACTCTAGTTGCGCGGTTCAAAATTACATTCTTATGAAGAAGAATCGGCAAGAAACTCCATACGAGAATCGGCAAGAAGCTCGACCTTATCGTTATGATTTATCCAAAAGCTCAAAATACAAATTTCGTATTTGAATTACCCAATACATTACCGACGACCAAGAACTCTTCAATCATTTCTACGATGGCTTTATAAATTCTAATACGACCAAAAAAATTTTGAAGTTGTACTTCTACTATTTGACTGGATATTGCCACAAGGTCGTGGCATGCATTGGATAGCACTGCAGGTATGCGTGCCACGTTGCCACCACTGATGTAACCTTGAAGATTGTTAGGTTAGCCTGGAACGGTTGTGTGTAGTCATGCGAGGATACCGCTGTAAATTATATCTACTATCTATTTCAAAAAGGAAAATTGAAGAATGTATAGACTTATAGAGCGAAAGATGGAGGAAAACATTTTAAAAAAATCACACCTCGCACTAATGTTCTAAGGCAAAAGTTTGTGTGTAGGTTTTTTACTTATTCACACTCATTTAACGGAACTAATTTTGATAGAAATTACATGAAGATGAAGCTGATAACTTGGCTTCACAACCACATCCACTTGCACGAAATCGCAGATGAAGTTTGTGCTACGAAAAATAATAGGACCAATTTAATATCCTAAAACCTACAGATGTAGGAGACGTTTTCTTCAAATACTAGTTCTGATATAATAATGAAAGCGATTAAAAAAGCAGGCCTCGTTGGTTCCGATCCTATTTCCCTGGATATTGGTTGCGCGTTCAAAGCGGCTCCCAATTCACTCGACACTCCAATTACGACGAACTTATTCGGTCAAGTGTTCTATTCAATCAAGTTTTCATGTTCACAACTAGCTATGTTATTATAGGTTAGTGTTTTTTTTAGTTCTTGGTATTTTGTTGTTAGTTTAGCAGTGGGAGTTCAAAAGCAAAGTTGTTTTTTTTACAAGTCGATTAATTATCTTCATCATGATCTAGTTTTGGACGTTGGCGATTGACCTCCAATCAGACCTGGCTATATTTTTTAAGTTATCTGTCTGGAAAGGTGACTTTTCTCATTTTTGCCCATTTTCTTAACTCCAATTGTTATAATAATGATTTTTCTCAACTTTATTATTTAAAATGCGTCCTTAAACGTCGGTCAGAATTAAAAAATCACGACTTAGATATCTAATGTTTTCTCTATTTTTATTTCCGCGATATTTCTAAGGCCACGAAAATACAAGGAGGTTGGAATCCGTGGCCTTTCAGCGGGGAACAACGAAAACCTTGACATGTCGACATATGTCTTAAAACTGTAACACGATAGTACGAACGGTCACAATGACGACCTCGGATCGGGCAAAATATGCAACAATATTGCGTGTTTTACTTAAAAATATACATACAAAAAGTGCTTCTTATATTTTTATATGGATATTCATACACCTTGTTAATATAAAAAAATCTTGTAACATGCTAGGTAGTTGTTTAATTTAGGGTGTAGACTAATTTCATCAAAATTGATCTAGTCGTTTGACTGTAAAAAAGACAAAACATTCACTTATTATAATACCTATTAGTAGGATTTAGCCACTCTGCATTTAAATTTACAACCAGCACATTTCCACTTTTGACATCACGAAACAAGTGACCTGACCTCCACCCCCCCCCCCCCCATCCTCTGTCCAGCTAGCAGCCTTGACCTCATTCCTGTTCTTTGTTTCCTTCAAACCATTGTCATGCGAATTCCTTTAAGACTCGTTTGCTTAACGAGTTTTCGAGATGAAAGATATTCGCTATTGTAAAAATGGGAATGGACCCGTTTGATAGTAGATTGGTATATTTTTTTCGATATCTTCTTGGGGAATCGTTTTGGGTAGTTTTCGCTTTTTTTCTCGTGCAGTGTTTTTGTTTAGTAGGAAATACTGTCACTGTGAATGTACCTAGTAGAAAAATCTTCCTGTATTTTCGCTCACTCTCTCTCTCGGTTTGCTCTTTTCAAATAATTTTGTTCTTTACATATAAATACAATAGATTCAAGTAAAACTTTACTCTAAAAGTTCAACAGAACTTCACCTATACCTATTATTCTCTATACATTACGTATCTTTCCACATACACCGTGTGTTTTACGATGTACTAAACGTGCAAAGTTCCCACATGAGTATGCATATTTAAAACTGTGCTCACCAAAGGTGCTCACACCCCGATCCATATGATTCTCTATTCGCTGTACAAAAATGAACAACAAACATTTTGACATGACAGAACACTTACAATTGACTATTTATTAGCTTAAAGCTTAAAGCTATTTACTAGCTTTTTCTCGTGGCTTCGCCTTTGTGGATGTCGGTTATAACTGCAAAAATATTAGCTCCTCTGATGCAGACGGTTAAAAAAGGAATCTATGTGTTTATTCAAGGTGTCAGCTAACTTAATACTTATTTTTTTCTAAAGTCCATCATCCATCCAGCGAGTCATCAATCAATTATATCACAAACTTTCGCGTTTATAATATAAGTAAGATGATATATTTGATTTCTCTTTAAGATTAGGACTGGAGATTTTAATAGAATGTATGACATAAATAAGCTATTGACTGGAACAGGAAGAGCTATAAAATACTCCTAACTTGTGGACACGTAAGAGTTACTTTGTATTTGCATTACAATTATACTAAAATAATAGTTTTGACCTGGAGGACCCTATCTTACAATATCAAATGCTACAAAGTACTATGAAACAACGATGGAAATATACTTACCGTACAATTATCCGTTTAAACATCTATACATCTTTTGTTGTTATTCAGCATCAAATCTATTTTCTTCACGGATAGACTACAAAATAAGATTGTTTTGTAACAGCAAACTTTACATCATTAAACAACCCGTTCGTTTTATCAACAAAAGCTTATTTACAAGTAACTCTATACTCAAACTGAAGCTAGACGTAGCCGTATCATTTACTGACAACAAACTCGAATATTTTATAAAATAAAATGGTTTTTGGCTGAGAAAAAAGCACAATACAATAGTTGGTCGCTGATAAAATTATAAATATACTTTCACACAACACTATCTAGTCTCAAAAGCAGAGCTTGTATTATAAGTACTAGATAACTGATAAACATACTTATATTACTTCTATACACATACCTACCTACTACCTAATGATCGTGCTCATCACAGAAATATTTGTCTTAGGTGGGGGTCGAACATACGACCTCTGGTATAGCAGCCAGGTTCACTAACCACTAGACCAACAGACGTGTCAAAAATTATTCTCATTAATGTCTTAAAGGCCTTTTATGTCGGTGCTATACCCAAGTACGTAACTAATTCGCCTTTCTCTTAATATTACAATAGGTAATGGAAACTCCCGCGGCTTTCTTGTAAATCCGAGTATTGCAACCTTCAATTACTTAGGCAAACGCCTCGAGATGCTTAATTACAGTATCCTTTCTTATTTAAATTTAACTCTGCATTTACGGCGGGGAATATTAAATAGCGGGGCTTAGTGTTCAAAGTGACCGGGATTATCGCTTGCCTCTTTTAAATGACGTTTTTGAACGGTATTAAGTTCTTAGATTTTTTTTTATAGATGTCTTTTCTTGTAAAGAGATATTTGTGAAAGATTTTAGGTTAGGTTAGTTAGGTCATACATCTTTGTGTGGTAAAATGATTATAATTAATAATGAAATATTTATGCAGGAATAGAAAAATTGATCTGTAATTTAAAAGGATGCAATAAAAAAAGACGTAAAAATATATTATTATGTACATGTGTATTGAAACGTTGAAAATAGATGTGCTTTTAAAAAAACAATGTTTTTGGGTTTTAATTTAATTATTAGATATGATTTTTTTAATTTTACGATTCGTGATAATAAATTGCACTGAAATAAATGGGACCACAAATATTTATTTTGTTCACACACCCCAGTGCGTAATTAAGGAATAAATATGCATAGAAATACGATATTATTCATAACCTGTTACGCGTTGTTTATTCATTATGATAATTAATAATTATATGCCCATTGAAAAGCAATTCAATTCGTTTTTAATTAATTTGGCTTATTACCTCACTACTCTGCCGAATATGTTTTCCACAGTTTTTAATCATTTGTAATTTTTGGCGTAGGTATTTTTGGATGTTTCGCATTGATTTTTACAAAAAAAACTCATACGTTTTTTTATGAATCGCCTAGCTATAAAACAATTAGTAGGCGATAGTAGCGTTCGTTCAGCTTTATAATACTTTATTTGTAATGCATAATTTGTATCATTGTAGGTTATCATATGCATAATTAATAACCTTCCTAAATGAATTCGCACCCAACTATCAAAACAATTACCACCAGAACAAAACTGCAACCTGACATCAAATACAAAAAAAATCTTCAATTCTGAACAACGTGAAAAAAAGTGATAAGCTCATTTAAATCAAAGGAGTACATAACTACAGAGAACTGGGAAGTACGGTACAGGAAGATATTTCTTTGTGGGCAGAGCCGCGTCAGCAAGCCTGTATCTTCTTTGGTAATTACTCGCCAACTCGCCCGAGGGATACGCCGGCGAACGAACTGCGTTGCCTTGGATGCGGCATTCGAATATCACGTTCATTTGTTTTTTGTTATTGCGATATGGATACTATTTCATATACAACATGTATTTAAGTTCATTGTAGGTAAGGTATCTCTTGCCACACATGAAGCACTTAATTCGTTTTCAGAGGTGCTTGTCTATGTACACGTAAGAGTAGAGTTAACTAAGCTATCTGTGCTTAAAGCAGTCTACAACATGTATGTATTATTATATACATAGGCTTAAGTTCTAGTGCTTAAAAAAACATTTGCATTGGCTACAAATTGAATAATAGATACCTACAAAAGTACAACTTGATAGAAATGAAAAAAAATATATAAAACTTTATATCCTTAGTTGTAGGATAAAGTATTTATGTTCTTGCATTAATGTTTTGCTGTATATTTCTTAAATGAAATAAACAGTTGTAACTATATACCTGTAAACCTGTAAGGGTTCCCAAATTGTGGCCTCGGGCGAGGATATTTATCTTTAACTATAATTGCACAAATGTTGTTATTAAAACTTGACTGTATGATCAGTACAGTACGTATATCTCCTAAGTAAAATTAATACGTTAATTCTAGATGAATGTATGTCTATCTTTACCTACATTACTACTTAAGATGAGAATAAAATAAACTCGCGATTGAAATATTGAAAAATGTAAATATGCAACCGTATTATTGTTTTTGTCAATTTGAGACTAGCTATCATTCTCATATTCGTACAATGAATGATAAAAAATTACTATCGCAAATTTTCAATGTATTTGGTTCCCAAAAAAATATTGACAATCAACTATCTCATCCAATGTTACTTTTCTTTTCCTAGTAAGTATCACAAGTTAATAAAGGAAACTAATGAAGGGTTTTCTTTTAGCCCCCGTCTTTACTTTGCGTTCGAGGTGCAACGCCCAAGGGACTACCGGTGCCAGCTCACTTTGAAGAATTAATATTGCGTTTGTTTAAGTATTTCTTTAAAGAAAGAACGATGATTGAATGTTAATTAAGAATATCAGATAAAGGCGCCTTGTGTAGCGGACAATATTGTTTGCAAAATAGTGGTCATAGTAATATTTCATTGTTGTGTTTATTCTGTGATCGTAGATCGTGGTTGGTGTTTTTATTTCAATTGGCTTTTAACGTAGTTATTAGGCAGATTATATCTGAGCCTTAATACGTAATGAAGAATAGTAGTGCAATAGATACATCGTATAACTATTTAAAGTGTAGGTTTTGAACAATATTTTATGAATAGCGAGCGAAACGATTACTTTAATTTATTAAGAAGCAAATTTGGCCTCATTATGCTTGTAATACACTCAGTACCCATCTATCTCCACAGTACAGACAAAGTCAACGTAAAAATAACACGGAAATTAAAATTTCTTACTAAAAGGTCAACACTCATTCATTTTTAATTCTAACCTCAAGAAACGTGGCTCGTAGATCACTGCGTCTCGAGCAAACAGAATTACAAATTCATGAAAATGTTAATAATTTTTACTGAGGTAGGATTTTTCTCGAAACTGATAGAAGGGTGGGTTTTATTAGGGAGGTTCCGGGGGGCGCTTAAGTAGATATACTGTAATTTGAATCTTAATACGAAAACCATTATTTATTTTAAGTAGGGAAAGAAATGCGTGATTCTTTTTGTGCCGGATTTTGAGGTACCGTGAGGCAATTGAACGTTTGATATTAAGTGCTAGGAGTTTCGAGGGCCCTTGTTCTTTGTCGGAGTTAGGAAGGACAAAGGTTATTGAAATCCGTATTTGTGATCGCGGGTGTCTTGTTGGAGACTATCGTATTATCTACCTTTGTATTTTTTGGAGCTCCTTTTCGCACTGATCGATATGGAATGTGGAATTAGCATGAACTAGATAGTCGTGTCGTGTGTGAATATTATTCTTTTGTGTTCTCTTTGATGCTGTAGTTTAGCATAATGTAATAACTAATATTTTGTCACGTACTGTGTATGAATTTCAGTTTTTTCGTTGTTGGCAGAGCCTAAAACATATAAGTTTGATGTATGAAGAAAATATCGACGTACCATAACTCATATCTCGTGCGACACCGTACATAAGTGATACACCGTTCATAATAAATACGGTCCATCATCCCACGCCTACTTTATAGTTCCAACACGCTACACAAACACGTATCCAGAAAAATGCCATCGCATTTTCCTCCGCATAAACTGTACCACCGAATTCTTAGACAAACCATACATAGCCCAGAATCAATATCCATCTTCTTATATGTCACGTTCGGCAAACACGAACCACCATCTAAACGGTCTCGGGCAAATAAATATTTCAATGTAGTTTGTATTTACGGGGCTCTCGAACAAACAGCCCTCAGAATACTCCGCCATGGCGAGTGGTATCAGACGGAGAATTTTAAATGTTGTTTAAATGTATTGATTGGTCGGGAGTATGCAGGTAAAATGCAGTCGTGTTGAGAGGGGTCTGCTTTCCTCTATAGTTTTATTTCCTTTCTTGTTGTATGTTTTATTTGACTATGGTTTTAAGCGGATTTGAGTAAAAGGATAGGAAGGATGGAAGGTAAAATAACTACAACAGTTATTCTACATTAACGATTCGATTTTTTTTTCGTCGATTAATTTCCAAAAATGAAACAAGCCTAAAAAAATATATACCTAGGTACCTTATAGAAAATGTCGTAAGTGGAAATGTACGGATATTTTTAAACATTGCCCTTCGAGAAATTATACCTTCTTTCCCTAGAGCTATATGTACAATATATCTCTATCACCCCCAAAACTTCTACCAACTACCATCCACAGACATTATAACAATTCTTCTCTCTCCTCCAGTCATAGAAACCGGCGACGAGCCCGCCGCGTGCAACGGCCGCCGGACCCTCGTCCTCGCCAACCACCAGAGCACCGCCGACGTGCCGATGCTGATGGCGGCCTGGAACCCGCGCCCCGGAGTACTCCCCAACCTCATGTGGATCATGGACAGGGTCTTCAAGTTCACCAACTTCGGGATTGTTAGCGTACTGCATGAGGACTTCTTTATACAAGCGGTAAGTGGACGACTGTTATAGCTCTTCTGAAAAAATATGAAGTTAACCTGGGTGTAGGCTTTGACTACTTCACCAGATTTTATACTTAAACTGCAACTGATTATTTTTCTCAAAAACGTTTGGGATATTTTGTGATTTGGTTACTTAATATATAAAGTTGTTGATGTAGCATTTTTTTCGTACTTGTACGATAAAATCTAAAAGGATGTAGATGTGTATGTGTAGGTAACACAAAATATTTCTTCGTACAAATAATTTATCAGCGTTTTATCAGCTAGGAGCTGAACTTTTCGTGCTCGTAACTTCATATCGCAGGTAAGTGTTGACTATACTTAACTAACTTTTACAAAAATTCTGGCCATTGTCACTTTAATCAGATGATCCAGATACTTCGTAACCAAAACCCCATAAAATCCATCTTAAGCCATTGTTAAATACCGTTGCTGTCCCCAGGTGTCATACGATACGTTACCGTAAAACTCCTAATCGTAAAATCTGATCGATCATTTGACCTATTTGGTGAACCAGGTCGAGCTGTCAAATACCAATAAGGCTTTAATTGCCGAGCTCTATAAATTACTGGCCACTATAAATCTTGCTCATCGGATTGCTTGGAGCTTCGTTTTTTTTTTAATTTGTGTCATTCATCCTCGAGTTCCAGTTTAAAAGTAGAATTATAGGGGTTCGTAAATATTTCGGTGGAGCTGATAGTAGGTGTTTAAGTAGTTGGCATCTATAATTAAGTAATTAGTAAGTGATAATACGAATTCTTTTTCATTTATCGAAAAAGTGATTTTGAAGAATGAGTCAGGTTTTAATGATGGTGTCATAATTACGTGTTAATTTATTATTATTAAAAAAAAATAAGCAACTGATAATTCAGAATTTAGCTACTCGAAAAAAAGTGTTAGAGTAGATATACTTTTTTAGATAAATATTTTTATTACCGTACTTTTTTCAAAACTGCTCGTACATCATAATTTATCAGATAAATCTTAAACCGGACTTTCTATAATTATTGACACAACCATCTTCCATCTAACACTCGGAACATTACATTAGTGTGTGCTTCCAAATTCTACCATCAATTAGGGGACGCTAATAACCCGCCGATAATTGGCTCATCCGGGATGAAGTTCCCACGTCTATACAAACAACATCCCATGGCCATATGTCCCGGATTTGAGCGTTTTAAGGCGCCCACGATACGCCCCTTTGACTTCTACGTCAAAAGCCAAATGTTTTCCACGCTGGTAATTTTCAAAAGTTGATGACTTGTAAGTTTTACAGCTTATGTAATATTCTAAGCGTAAATGTTTCTGTGATATACTATGATGAAAGAGGAACCACATACGTGTGTTGATTCTTTAGTTATTTTATCGGACTACTTTTTCGACTGAAACATTTACTATCTATTAAATCTTTGATTGCAATTTCTCATATTATTTGATAAAAGAGTAGTATATCTGAAACGAGGCCTCGAAGTAAATTAGTGGTCTACAATATATAAATTTTAACCTCACAATATCAGAATAGAATAATTACATTAAAACATTCAAGCAAACGCCAAGTAAACAAACATTAATACAATTTACACACAACTGACCGCAGAAAAAAGCAGACCGTTATCATTGCTAACATAAATATTAATAGCAGTATTCAATATGATAAATTGCTAGGTGTACACAGCGAGCACTTACATGCAATTGTTTAGAATTAGTTGAAAGCCCGTTCACCGATCGTTATCGTATTAAAGGCACACATTCCATTTCGTCTCGCTCACCCATTAGACAATATTAAAGATGTACTGTTAAAGCTGATCAAGACATGAAAAATATCAAACGAAATGCATACATTGCTGTATTTTGGTACAGACTTAAGTTTTCGTAAGCGCCAGACTTTGCAATGTATTGTAACTCGCGCGAAATTTTCTCAAAATCTAAACAAACCTTCATACAATATGGAAGATGTAAAGTTGAAAACACTTTCACAGTTAGGGCTTTGCACTATCAAATAGATCCACGATGCTCTCATTCGATTGTATTGGATTTGATAAGAGCTCAAAACATTAGCGTTGATTGAAATTGCAGTATTGATTCTGTTGTGTTTAAGGTGCTTTAGATATTTGCATAGAAACCTCGTTTAATTTAGAACGCTTTGAACATTTAGGATTTGATTCGTCTTTGTATAAAGATTGTTATTTTTTATTACTATTGATTCATTACCATTACCAGTACGTTAAAGTCTAGTGCTAGACTGCCAGTGGTTGTTATTTGTAATATATTTTTGATAAATTCACTCAACCTTTTTTGATGAACAACTCACATTATTTGTCCAAGCGTTATTTTACGATACGAACGTTGCAATACGAAATTGACGCTAATATTTTTAAATTGCGATTTATTGTAATCCTTTTGACTTAATTGAAGACTTCTTTAAATATTAAATTTTCAAAAACAGTACTTGTTTGAAACGGATACCGGCATTCGGTCGCTTGTTGCTTCCCCGAAATGAGTTCTACTCAACAAGATCCAGCCATCGTGTAGCGAGTAGCTGTTGATTGAAAGTTCATGATTTTGATTGATTAACATCACACAAAGCGGCTTTGATGGGTGTTGCATTAATAATGACTGGCTCTACATTTACGGCACAGACCACTTAATAAAGGTAGACGTGAAAACGTGAAAACGTGAAAATCATTTGATTCGATAAATGAACTTATGATGCAACTTACATCAACAATGAAAACAAAAAAGAAATCTTTTTTTTTCGTTTTTCGTATTAGTGTATTACTGTCATTCCATGTTTGGGACCAGGGAGACTAGACAATGACATCGCATTAGAGTTGTCATTAATAAAAAAAGTCTAGAAAAGTGCCACTGGTAAATGACTGTTTGTATTACGAGGGGCTTCACTGACGTGCAATTCACATGCATACAGATACCCAGTCATCAATGCACAAATTCTTGTCCTACGCGAGGATCGAATCCGCGACACGTCGCACATAGTGGTAACTGTGAATATTATACACTATGTTTGGTTTCCTCTGCGCGGACAGTGCCCTGTCTACATTTTTATCTGCTCTATGATTAAGAGGTACAGATTACGTGAACTGATTATAGTAACGGTTGATCTTGTCACGTTTTGGTTAATTGAATGTTTGAGTGGTTTACCTTCCTGCTTCTACTGTGATTATTCTATGTAGGTTATTGTTTTTTATGCGTAACGTTATGGGTATAACACGCTTGATATAATTATAGTTATATCTATAAGTACACACTTAGTATCAATATCAAAAACATATTGTAGAAAAAAGATACAAGTTCGGTTCTGGCTGAAACAGCTCCTTATTCTAGTTGACAAACATAGGATACAGATACCTATCTTATATCAAACGTTACTCAATTCCAAGCTCAGCTCCAATCACGTAAGAAAGCTACTAATTAACTCAACCTAACTAACCAAACGAAATTCTTCTCCACCACCAAAACATTCGATCCATTCGTCACACACGGCACGCGTCACAAACACATGATTAAGTGCGGATAAAGAGCGCTATATTTACAGCGCTTGTATTACCCGGACAGTTTAGTCAGCGCTTATTTATGAGTCGGACACAATTTGCCCACAATTGGCCGTTGCAGTGACGTGATTCACTAACTAACGCCAAGTGCGGATATACTGCGGTCACACTACACGCCACGACTGCGATGCGATGTGGAGTATTGTTGGACTGGGTACTGTTTTGTAATTAAGGTAGATACAGAATTTCAGTTCTACTACTACAGTTAATTTACACAAAATTGTGACGTGCTTGCTTCTAACGTCTGTAGGTATCTAAAGATTGAGTTATGAATAGAACAGTAGTAAGATCGAAAATTACATACTTACTTAAGATTGTAGATTGTAAATCATTCTTGAACAAGTTACTTATATTCAGGCAAAGAAGCGCTCATTAAAATATACTCAAGATCTGTTATAACACAATGGTAAATAGTCTGGTCTCAGTGTGGCTGAAATTCAAAAGCCTGATTACCTAAATAGACCGGTGTGTATTATGATATTTTATTGTGTAGATTTAAAAAAGTACAATAAAGTTGTGTTAGCTTATTTACAGTTTTACAAGATCATGTCACACGACACGACACCGACACGATAAAACTCGCCTCGTATAAATGACCCCCGCTATCATTCATTGTCTTGAAGCTGTCTTTGTTGTCTCGTTGTTACATTAGTCTGTAAATGTTTTAATGCTTTTAACTAACATGCACGTCATGATCATATGTACCTCATGATATATTCACATATTTTCTGCTACTTTTGTTTCGCAAAGAAATGTTCTCAAAATAATTCTGTTATATTCCTGAGTAAATTTTGACTAAATAATGTCGCGCTTTACAAAGAGAATGTGGCTTTAGTGCTATTTTTCAGGAGCCATTATTTTAATGCAAATGTGTTCGGGATAAGCTACACATTCTTTTGTGTTTGTACTCGAGTTCTTAAGAGGGATTTGGATTCTATGAAATTAAAAGTGCTTTTATTTTTGCATAGTCAAATTACGTTAATTATTTTTAGAAATAAGACTTAGTAAAGAAGTAGAAAAAGGAGGGAGGCTTTTGTCCAGCGCTGGAATTCCTTCTGTTACTAACCTCTGTCAAAAATTAATAATATTAGTGGGCACAATGGCAACTTAGCCTAAGAACATAATATAGATATTATAACTATTCGTGTTTTCTCAAACCAAAAGATAGCCTATTTTAACCATAGTCTAAAAATATATCTAATACTTACTGGCAAGCAATAACTTTTATAATTATTTGACAAACTTTAAAAACTAGGTCATAAGCAAACAAATATTTTTTTAACGAAATGAAACACCTAATGGCAGGTGTCAATCAAGGTTAATATTTGCTTTCAAAGTTTTGGTCTAGATTTTTTTCGCATTCATTTAGATAATGGAGGTAATGCTTAGGCAAATGTCAAAGTACTCTAAAAGCTCGTAAAAATCTATATTGGTTATGTTGTTACTTTTTTATTGAAGGCATTTGAATTATTACATTTGTATTTAAACTGTGTGAATTTAATAAAGCTTGTTTTTGCCTTGAAAAAAAAGCTGTAAGTGACACACGTTTAAAATATACGATTTAGGTATCACTAAAGAAGATAAGGGACAAGACCGGTAATAGGGTCGAATTAGAGACACTATCATTACTACGACCCAAAACAAAGGTAAATAAAACACTAACGATTAATTGGAACAACAATAATCAAACACAAAGAGCCAAAGTTTAACTCAGTCACCTAAAATCTTAACCTAGATTTCGCTGCCATTTCGAGCCAAGTTTTAAATGGATCAATCAGTAAAGTAATGAAGACTTGTTCTATGTGGTATGTAGCTAATAAATTCAATTAGTACATGAAATATCACAAAGTAGTATAAAATATTTAAACCGTGTCAAATAAATGAAACCAAAAGCAGAGCTCGATACACGATACACAATATTCAAAAGCATTAAACAGTCCCTAAGAGTATTACATTCGAAATTCACATAAAATCAACCTCACAAATGGCATTTCTCTCAAAAACGTACGCGAACCTCAGACATTAAGATTTACATTTTCACAGTTAATTATTCAAGGAGGGTTTAAAACGTGGCCCGTTGCAGTTACCCTCTTTAATCCAAGTTCCCTACCGCCATCACGCTGAATAAAACTGTCGCATGGTGCAGAGCGAGATGGCGCGCTACACAACGTAGAACGGTGTCTCTCTTCCACAATTGCGACAGTTTTATTTTAAGGTATGGTGGTAGGGATTCTGGTTGAGATTACACCAGCCCTTGGTGACAAACATTCTGCTTGAGTTCGTACGCACGTGAATGTTTTAAGTAAGCGAATCCGTGTGATATTGTTTTATGTGTGCTCCTCGAGCAAGTGAATTGGTTTTCTTTGACATCAATTTTGAAAATGGATGTTCCGTTTTGTTTTTTCTTTTGGGATTTGTTAACCGCATACATTTATGACAAGGATGTGTTCTGCGTTTGTCAAATACATATCTATTATGTATTTGGTTATTAAAATAAAATTAAGGAAATACTTCTACAGAATTTAGGTATTATTAATACGCACTGTCACGCGACTGAGCGACGAACATAGGTTTACTAAATAGTGATACATAAGCAAATATTTTTTGTATCTGATTGCAAGTAAATTCAAAAGTCTAGTAAGTATTGTTAATGTTCGTCTGAACAATTTAATCAATCAAAATCAAAAGGTTTTTATTTCGAGTAGGCCTTTTCAGGCACTTTCAAAACATTACTGACTCTAGTTGCGCGGTTCCAAAATGTCATTCTTATGGAGAAGAACCGGCAAGAAACTCCATAAGTTACTCTTTTAAAAATAAAAAATACAATTTATATTTTACAATAATAATTATGCAACAACAACGCGAATTAGCAAAATGAATAATAAATAATATTAAGGCTTTTTTATTCGCCCATCAAATCGCTGCGAACAATTTTATTTCGCAATTCGTTTTTTTCCACGAATTGAAACTACATATTCGAACAGAACAGTTTCCAGTGACCATTACAAATTACACGGAAAATCAATGTTTTATTGAAAAAAAAACATACAATAAACGTAGCAGCGGATGTGACACGTTAATCTTTACAAAGTAATTGTTGCAGTCGGTATGGATTTTATTGCGATGCAACAAAGTCTAAAATTAATTGTAGAGTGCGCGCCAGATGTTGTTATGGGAGCTGGGATTGGTATGGTATGAGGGATAGTATGTAGCGAACAAGCGGATCAGTGATTTGTGTTATAAAAAGAATAAAGGTCGTTTTACTTTTGAAATTGTTTGGTTTAATACCTGTGCACCAGCTAATTAAACAAATGATAAATATTCCTCAACATTCCCACAACGCCATCTCATCATCACACGAACATTTGTCCTGGGTGGGAATCGAACCCACGACCTCCAGTATTGCAGTCAGGACCGCTAACCACTAAACCACAGGCCCGTCAATTAATTAGTAGAATAGTAAATAGACCGTAATGGTTATCGCAGTTGCCCAAAACGGCGTTCAAGTTATTTAAGGTACACTGAAGCAAAAACGTTTGATACTAGCAATATCCGTGGTATAAAACGTATGTCAAAATCTTCACAGAATTATTTAAAAATTTTTAGTTCCTTTTAAAATTCTCCGCTATTGTCGCTAACTTCCACCGCATTGGAAAGTATTAAAAACAATGTTGTGTACCCCTCCTGCGAGTTTACGACCCCTGCCCCTTTTATAGACACAACTAATAAACTTGAATCGCCTTGCTACCGGTAGCACTCAATACTAGAACGACGTAAGTGCATGTGTAACATCCATACTTATTGCTTTATGCAGTTAGAGTGTACGGTCACAGAGTAGATAATCCACAGATGCAAAGCTTCATACAACCATGCTTGACACACAAATGTGTCAGACTTTTCATTGATGGATAAAAACTGCTTTACTGGTTTACAACTACGTTGTATGAAAGTTTCTCTGAATATTTGGGTACTCATAATGTTAGAGCTAACCTATAGTTGCAAAGTTACTTAAATTGCTTTTCCGCCTTTTAAGCATTTTTTTATTAAACAGAGAATAAATCGCTCGGATAACATTGGCAAAAACAATTGTGAGCAAATTTAATGTCTCTCTTAGGTGTCACGCTGTCTTTGTCAATTAAAGTACAGTGACAAATATACATTTAAGATCGTCAATGATTAAAGTTTTTATCGTTCAATCGGGCGCAAGGCACATGATGAGGCAAATATCTTAAAAAAAAAACCAAATAGCAACTAGCTGCTGTTTAACTTCTGTGCGATATTTATTCTATGGTGCGATATGGCTCGGTGTACTGTAATGAGTGACCAGTATAGGATTTTAATGATTTTATGCTTGTGCAGCGGTTTCCTGTGATGTATGCGACTCGTGTTGCTCCTGTAATTATTATGTAAATTATCCCAGCTCTTCTTATTTTTAAACCCTATGATAATTAGAGTAGAGTGTTTTTTTCTTTGTTTTGTTTATCAGTATAATTGTTATCTTATATCGAAGTTGTATTTATAAGACCATTCTGTGCTGAACTGTTAATTGAATTTGTATTCAACGCTCGTTCGATTTTATTTTTGTTTGTGAAGGGATCGATGCCCTGCAGTATAATGGTAGAACGGTGAAAATAAACAAAGTGATATTATCGTTATTGTTTTAAAATTTGCAATTGAGATTTGAAAACAATTTTCACGTAGGAAAGAAAAAAACTGAATTGAACGTGATTTTAAATATAACTTGAAATGGTTATAAATAAAACTATTTTTAAGATATAATTATACTATTATCTAAATTTTACGTCTATTCGCCCTATGTTTTTTACACCGCTTTTCCGAGAAATAAAATCACGATACAAAAATGTGATGCTACATTGCGACGAAAATTACTCTAACCTTCTAAAATACCACAAAATATGTAATTTCAACATTATTTATTTTGAATAATCGTTACCTAACGTAGGGTTATTTATCAAGCTGTCAAACTTTACCAATTAATGGGATGGGAGGACACAACCGTATCGGATATTCATCATTCAGATGACTGTAGAATCTGAAACGTAGATGAATTGAGATTGTGTGATAAAATAAATGGGATGGCGGACTTTTGACTGTGATTTCGTCATTGACTGAAAACATGATATACTTTAAATAAATTGTAGGTATATTGTGGGTTAATATATTGAATACTGAAAGGTCTATTTATATATCGTCAGTTTAAACTGCAGCTGAATTTTATTCTGTCCCTGTCACGTTTTATTATAAAGTAGCGACAATGGCCGTTTATAAACGTTTTAAAATTAACTTCTTTGAAGTTACTACCTAAATAGCAACATAAATGAAAATTAAATCCAGAAATAGTTAAAATGAATCCCTAAAAATATTTTTGAAAGTTTCCATACTAGATTTATCAACCTAAAAATAAACTCGAACCTTTTAATACCAAGATTTAAACCCAACAAAATATTTCAATTCAACAAAATCCCCGTCCATTTTACATTTCGATTATAACGGTAACTACATAGTAAGCGTTCAAAGTAATAAGTTATTATAAAAACCTCTTTGAATTCTGCCGGTCGACCTAAGGCGGTTCACAATTATAAGAGGCACCTTTATCATTGGCCACCAGCGTTATTTCAGCCAACAATTCAGGCGAGTCTGCTGAACAATTTATTTATTATTTATTCTTAGCTAATAAATATGGAAATTCTTGTTTATGTGGTAGGTATTGGTGTTGGTTTTTAATTGGTGGTGATGTATAGTTGTTTTTGATTTTAAGGAAAGGAATCATTTAGGTATAATTTTGGATGTAATATAAAATCTGTTTTCTAATCTTTTGACTGCAGATTAGAGCAATAATTAATGTTTTACGTCTTAATGACGTGACCTATCCAATGTTATGTCATTTCATACATAAAATCATCTTTTTAATGTTAAAACAAAAGGCTGCGAAGAGTTTGACTCTTGTTTAACGCTTCCAAAAATATACCACTTAAAGATCAATTGTTTTAACATATTTCTAAAAATCTTCTTTCTATGATATAATGCTTAATACCTACACTTCCAAATGTAATATTCATTATCCATCTAAGCAGGAAATCCGGAGCTCAGTGTTATAATTACAATAGCTACCTTTATCGGAGAAGCCAAGAAGTTATTATAGGAAACAATCTCGGAAAGCCCGGGATTCCGTTACAGATGGATTTATTAGATGGATGTAGTTCGGCTGTGCCAGTAGGTCGAGGTCTTAGGGTGGATATTTTGTAGCTTTCTTTGTTGTTATGACTGATACTGTGTATCATATTTTTTCAGAACTACTTATATTTTTACAAATTAAATTTTTACCTTTACGCTATAAGTAGTAGAGGCAAAAATAGCTTTGTCTCCTACTCCTGTATTTTTGATATAACAATGCATTTATTTACGTAAATAAACTAAGTGAAGTAAGTCATTATTAACTGCATTACCTAAGTGATATCGAGTAGGACTTCAAGCAAAAGCTATTTGTAGTGAAAAGGCACTGTTTCACTTTAAATAATTTAACATTTATTTAGTATTCTATTATTTTTCAAAATATGATATTATTCACAAGCCCCCGTCCTTAGCGTACAGTCTACCGGACTCCGAGTTCCATTCAGCTTACTCGCCCGTAAGTTTATTGCCAAATAATAAAAATACGAAAGGTCATAAAAAGCAACTATCATCGTAAAACTGTTAAAAAATATCGCTTTTATTTTATTATGCCAAAGTATGATGTGGCATAATTTTTATGTCTGTATTGAACTTCGTGTGTGGTAGAAGATGTAATTTATTTCACCTTTTCACTAAAATATTTGCGTTATTCATTATAAATATCTGGATCGGTATTTATTTTCGTAGGCCCAGCTATAATTGAGTTTTCTCGAGAACGAGCTTCCGACCGAATTTAAAATTAACAATTCTTACCAATTGGGTAACCGCTGAATAAATGGATATAGAATTTCTGGATGGGCCTTAAAACATTTATTAGTAATGATATCTTTGTAAGCCTTTTTATTCTTACTTTTTATTTGTAGTAGGTTTTCTCGCTAGAATTAAAAAGTGATGTGCGGCACAAGATAGAGAATTGTGAAAGGCTTAGGGGAGGCATTTGCCCAGCTGTGGGACACTAAAGGCTAGAAAAAAAAACTTATGGTTCTCTAATGCTAATAAAGAATTGAGTATTGAGTAATTCAATTAATACAGACTAGTAGAATATGATAGGTTAAAAACCATTGCCATGTAGTATTATGCATGTTTACCTCAACTTTAAAAAAAATAAGTAGTCTTAAAAGTAATATCTGAAACAAAGCATCTCTTCCATTTCCCATAGAGCAGTAAACGCATAAAATATCGAAGTGTTATCAGCAGGGCCCAGGTGGGGCGGTTAATTTACCTGCCACCTGATTCCCGTGTAATTAAAGATGGGATTTTGAGGAGCCAACCTATTTGTTACAACCTACTTGTGTTTCAAGAACTTTGGATATTCAAACTGCTTATTACGAGAATCTGATTGAAATGGAACTTAGGGATTAAGGAAGGCTCGCTTTGTTCTCCACTTTGTTTTAATTCCTATTGTGTCGGTAATTGGATTTTAGATGTTTTACTTGTTTTGAGGTGATTGGACGGTGCGTGCTCTGTAATAAGTATTTAATGAGATCTTTTAACGCAGGTACTTATTATTCTGTTTATAGATAGTAAATTAAAAATATTAAATGATATGAAAATTTAAATCATTTTTTGTTACGTAAAATATAAAATTATGCGTTAACGTTCGAGTAGTTAATTGCAAAGTAGTTAATTGTTAAGTACGTTATAAAAAGACGTATTTCACACACTTATCAAAAATGAACTAAAGTTTATTAACTGAACTCAAAAAAGCTCATAAGTATGAAACCTTATACCAGAATAATTTGTACACGAGCATATTATTATGTCAGCACAATATTAATTTAGCACAACAGGCGGGCTGCCAATATGCTGCGGTGTGTTGCGGTCGCGTGCGGTCTGTTGTGTTAACAGGACATCTTGAGATGTGACCTGTATACGTACCTACTATGTAGTAGTGTTAAGTATGTGGTTACAGAAATTATATTCGTTTTTAATTGTCGGTGATCGAAGAGTAGTGTTTTGTTTCGTTGAGTAAATTATGAGCTTATTGAAGTTTGGCGTATAAGGTTTAATTAGTAAAATGTTTTTGAGATGTGACCTGTATATGTGCTATGTAGTAGTGTTTAGTATGTGGTAGAAATTATATTCGTTTTTAATTGTCGGTGATTGAAGAGTGGTGTTTTGTTTCGTTGAGTAAATTATGTACTTATTGAAGTTTAAGGTATAGGGTTAATTAATAAAATGTTTAGAATGAATGAAAAAAAAATATAAATTGTCTGTATTTCAAACGGTCAGTCCATGAGTTATTTCACTCTGATTCTCTGTATTTGTTCACACTATTTGACTCTTAGAATTTATTTTAGTCTTTCAAAGAGATACAACAGTATGATGCCTGAGTTTGTTTTAACAGTTTTTTTTTAGATTAGGTACAAACTTATGACGTTTTAATGTTTTTACCTTGCCAATTGATTACTTTGAGTTTTAGCGGTAAATCTCAAAGTAATAACAATCCAATTAGTAAAATCATTGATGAGGCGTCGACTTGGCAGTTCGCCAGGCATCGTGTCGAACAAGGTTCGATTCCGGCGACACCCGTCCATTGTGCCAGAGATATATGGGCCAGACGATGTTACATGGCTAAGATTACTGCTATTGTTTTGGTATTACGTAAGGATTAATGGCTTCATTTATTTACTTGGGGGTGAACTGTGACCGGAGATGTATGACTGTATGTATGTGTGTGGAGGTAAATACATGAACAAGCGTACATTTTCGTAGAACTGTAAATCAAATTCGTAAATTTCGTAGTGATTTTCGTAAACTTACGAGGTGTATTGTGTTAATCGGGTCCCGATAAAGAAAGATAACCGAAATCAGTGACAAATATGATAACTTCTCATAGGCACCGACACATGATCTGACCACTAAGAAATTACAAATACAATAAAGATTTTTAAACGTTCAGACGTTGCTAGAGCAATGTATATATTGCTGTAGCATGCTGAAATGCTGACCAGTATTATTTGAAGCGCCTTCTTATAGCAGAGCAAAGGCTCTTTTGTCCTTCCATTTGCCCCTATTGTGTGCAATTACAGCCCATTCGTTGCAGGACGAGCATCGGTCCCCTTATCGATTGACTGGAACTCTTTTCTACACAACTTGTCTTGTTCTTTAAAGGATTTACGATCTCAAAAGAAATTAAATGTAACTTTACGAACAAAACATCTGCCTTTGTCAGACCTTCACAAAGTCTAAAACGTCAAAACCATTCGTACACAATCGTTATTCAAGGAAAACTAAATTCAATACGAAACAGTTTGGTAGTTTGCTCCGACATTCAAACCATTACAGAAATCCAGAAACAAAATAAATACAGTGCGAATTCGCAACTTATATCTCGGCAACTTAACTTCGAGTTGTTTAAAGCTTTTCGTAATGTTGGCAGATTTCCAGAAATGCATAGTATACTCTTACAAAGCTAGTTCGGACCTATGTAGCAATAGTTCCAGTTTTATCGTCTTTCAGAATAAAATCCGCTATTTAAAATAGTATTGGCTTGTCAAGAACTGAAACTGTGCTCGACGTTCCTTTGAACTGTAATAGGATAGGTTTTTATGCTTACGGGCTTTAGTATTTCAATTAGAGTTGTGTTCTTTGTGACGTTTAATACTGCCTTTAGTTAGGGGAAAACAATCTATGAAATAAATATTGTATTCCAGTCTCTAATTTGACTAGACGTGATGAGTCAATGAGTTACCAATTATATGGCTTGTTGCCAAACCACAACAACCATTCGGTGATAGTCGACTTAATTTTAGTAGCATTAAACCACAACTTAAACAAAAATGGCAGATGTACAATTTAAACTTGACATGCAAGAACTGCTGGTAGAGCATACTAAATATTAACCTAACGACATTAGTACCGTCTTGCCAAATACCAACTTTTTATTGCCTTCTACATAAACTTGACTGTCGTTTATTTTAAATAATTCATCCATACATATCTTGGGTAAAATTTCAAAGACAAACTGGAACTTGTTCTAGGTCACTATAAAAGTTTAAGGTTCCTTCGGCTGAGCGCTAAAATTTTCAGGAGTCTCAGTTGGCTAAGAGCCAGGTGGAGCGGCTTTACACCTATTTATTATGTGTATGTATATACAGTTTTTTGTTCGCTTTCTGAAGACATGTTTATGAATTCACGGCGGTTTTTTGATACAGACTGGACGGGCTAGCTTGACCTCAGGGTTTTTATGATTGAAGTTCTTTTTTCTAGGGCAATTTGGTGTTTTCGTGTAATGATTGTTGGGGACTATAATGAGTCTTTTTGTTAAACTTTGTACTATTTTCGTCATAAAGTTTTGCAATTCTATGACCTATTTGCTCTGCTTCAGATTCTGTATTTAGGTTTGTAGCTAACCCTGCACTTACAAATTCAGAAAAGGAACGATAAATTATAAATACTTCGAGTCACTTAAAGCAAATTAAATACGTACAGTTCTAATATCAAAATGGATCTACCCCCTAACCCTTTGAAAACGTTTTCGATCCCGAAATTTCAATTAAAATCTTGAACTTGTTCGTCAAAGTTTGACGGTTCAAAATACGTAGCAAACAAATGTACAGACTGAATAATATATGGCGATAAAACGCGCCTTACAAATAGCAACGAAGTTTCTTAGTGCCGCCCCCTTGCATATGTAAGTGGTTCCGTATTTTGGTCGCTCTCGATACACGGATGATACAGACAAATTCCGAGTATTTTGGTGCTGAGATGAAAAGGTTTTAAGCGATTACATAAATAGAAATACAAATACACAGATACGGAAATATCTTTTGATTTTACTTTTTGAATGACACTCACAAATATTGACAACAACTTTCATTACTCCATTCAACTATTTCCTCACTCCTGTCTTACTGACGACATTATTAATTTTAATTAATTGTTTGATTTACCCCAAACCTATAAAGGCTTCCCGACTCTCCCACATCCTTACCGACAAAGACTTCTATTATCAAAATTATTCTATAACCCCACGTAAACATGAAAACCGAATGGCGCCCTTCCTTTTAAATGTCACAATAATTTCACGTGGCATTATGTCGTGTATTCACAAAATAACGGGCGGCAAACGAAAACCTCTAAAGGGCCCCTGAGACGATCAAACTGTTTATCTCAAACTTTACGTGTTTGTACAAACCGTTTTAATATTCTTAAACAGACAAACCAGAGCAAAAGAGACACTCGATTAATACGAAAATTTTGATTTAACCAACATTTTGCGTATCTGTCAGGTTGGTCTGACAATCTACCTACATCCATTTTAATCTCCAATTTTTTGGAAATCAATTTTGTTTTAGTAGATTTGTGGCCAACAAATATTAACATATAAAATTTCATCAAACTAGCTTCAAACACGTAAATATTTCAAACCTTCCAAATTATCGCGCTACAAGCTACAATAAGACATGTTTAAGTCAAACCAAAAAGTGTTTGACTCAAAAAAAGTTTGATGGTCTGTGGCATAACCGAGCAGGTATAGAGACCGCGTCTAAATGACATTACTCTGTGATTCCCTTCAGTGCATACGTGATGCTTGAGGTTGCCCCTTAATGGGTTTCCAACGTACTATTTTGCGTTTGGCAAGGTTTTACCTTTGCTATTTAAGTTTGAGTGTATTCTGAAGCTGTTAAGAACTGAGGCTGTTTATTATGTGATGTAATCATGTAGATGGTGATTATCTTTGCTTGAGAAATTGCTTGGTGAAATTTGAGTCGAAAATTGTAAGGAATTGAACATGTCTAACAGACGAAAATAGTATTGTAAGTGGATTGTAAGACATTTTGTTGTTGCCTTTATCAAATAAAATAATAATGGTAGGTACAAGAATAAATTAGAAAGGCTCAAATAAGCCTCAGCATCTACATATAAGAAAAATCCGATTAAAAAAAGTAAGTTTAATCACCATTGAATGGCGTTCACCTAATTCTCGCCGAGAACGAATAATTTATCCTCAGTGTCGCATCCCTAATGGAATATTCAAGTTGCAGGGTTGCCATCACCAAAATTACGAAGACAATGGATAAAAGAATGTCCCTTTTTCTACCGTAAAATGTTTGTGACAACTTTTTGATTAATCTCCCGAACGGACATACAAATGAATTTATTGTTATATCTCTTGTGACAGGAATGAATGTAAGAATAAGGTGCTATGTATTTTAAAAGAAATTACGATTCGATCGTTTTATTTTGTCGAAGAAGTAATTTGATTGCTTTTTACAAAATCCATGTCTACCATGATCTAGTTGCTATAAATATTTGTTAGGTTCATATAAGAATATGGTAATACATTTCCATTGCACAATTTCTTCTCTTAAATAACACTGAAGCACTTTATCCAAAGATAGCCGCACTCCAGCTGTTGATTCCTGCTTCAATTTTATCCCCAGTAAGCCACATATACTTTACTTATTGTAGAGCGTGATAATAAATTTTGTGGAACGCGCCTCGCCGCTCGCAAAGTAAAAAAACTCGTCTACGGTCGTAGTCGCGTCTACGAGCCTTATGCGCGTAGCACGTAAAAGAGGTTTTATGTTTGTGGTCCTTTATACAAACGACAGTTTGAGGTAGCAGTTTCGCGTCAATAAAAATTAATGCAAACACACCTGGAACGTGCTCTGAATTGTAAAAATAGTTTAACACGGAATACCAGCGCTTTCGGTCAACGAATTTGAAATAAATATTTAGTAGTATTATCAGTTTTTGTATATTTTCTGACTTAGGAATATGATGGTAGAATAAGTAATGAAAGAGCAGCGTTTACAAGCAATATCAACGAAAACGTTTCAAATAGCCGAAGTGACGTTAAATTGATATACACTTAGAAGGAAGGTTTTAAAGGGGGAATACGGGCGAAATATTTAAAATATTGTCAAATTCAAAATATCAGCGAACGTGGCGACCCTACTCTCATTGCTACCTGACGTCAAACCGTAATACTTTAATAAGAAAGTTTGTGGCCACCTTTTCTATACGAAGTGAGATATAAAAAAGTTTAAATAGCATTCCTGTGTTCGAGAGTGGGGGGGGGAGTCATCAAGCCTCTGATTTACATTACGTCTTTATGGTTTTGGTTGAGGCACAAAATCTGTGGTTAATTACGAACTTGAGTACATAATACAGGGGAGGAAAATGTAGCTGTAATGTAGAAGTAAGTTAAATAAAAAGATATTTCAATTTGTGGTGATGGTTGTTTTATGTTGAATCTGCCTAAGTTTGGGAACTTTGTTTATGGAGGTATCCTTTTGAAAAGCCATCATGTTAAATACGCATTACACGTAAGACTATAGTATTTTACAAATTCTGACAGCTCCAATAAACTTATCACAAACCCAACCCAAGAAATCCTTCATTACTATTGTTTTTCAATCCGATATTACTAATCAAAGTCCAACTTTCAGCTCGAACAGTCAAAGCTACATTTTAGCCGCCCAATCAGCAATAACTTGGCCCCTCCCCCCACCCTCGTCCCCCACAACTGATTGAAATTCCATTATTATCCATCCCTGTGGTAATAGTAAATCTTTATAACTCGGGATTTTTCCTATCGGCTGCCTTTGAGTTCCCTGCCCTTTGTAGTTGAGGATTTGCTTAGATTAAACGAATGATGGATAGGAGTTTTAAGTGTCCTACTGTTTTTTGAGAGGGAATTTGTTGGTTTTCAATGATGATTAATTAAGCTTTTGTGTTTGTTGTAAGTTTATTTTGTGTAGTGGGGGTTTGTATGTGTGCTGTTTATGTTTGCTGTATTAAAATTTCGTTTGAGTGGAGTTCGACTCTTATGATTTGAGCAAAAAAAAATCTAATTGATAAAACCACCTTGAACGGTCACCTACTTATTCCTATACTAACTTATTCCCATATAGAGAAATTTTGCTTTCTTTCCACAAACGTAAAAGTGTATGTAAATACTAGCGAGATAAAATTTCTAGTTTCTTTTTCATCTCGAATGAATTGATTTTATTTATGTACAACGTTGATAAAAGCGAGAGGCATTAAATGAAACCACATATTCTGTATATCATTATAAGGCTACACAACAAAAATCAAATCAATGTAAGCAATAGTTTAATCACAGGATATTTTTTTAGTTTTTTTTTAGTTTGAACATGCTGTATCTTCCTGATTAGGTGACTAAGTTTTATAGGCATAGTTATCTAGTTGGCTCCGGTTGGGTTCGAAACTAGTCGGGCTATCCCGATAAATACGCGTGAGTAAACCGTTATAACGTTTTAAGTATGAATCATCCTCACGAAAGTTATTAAAAAATATTGCTTACATTGATTTGATTTTTGTTGTGTAGCCTTATAATGATATACAGAATATGTGGTTTCATTTAATGCCTCTCGCTTTTATCAACGTTGTATTTATCCATTCTTAGCACAATCCTTGAAGCATCAATATTGACGTAATATAAATAGTGGAATGCGTGAAATTTGCGGGTCGCCCGCCTCCGCCGCTGTGATGAAAGTGTTCACTACAAAGAACAACTACTAATACTGCGACAGGTATTCTTACTGAACTCCTTATTAAAAATAACTTTGGATAGTTCGCTTAGTTCACGTGGATCTTCAGAGCACCTTCCACTTTGGTGGGATAAGTAAACAATCTTTGATTTAAAAATTGTACATTGCTGAGGCGAATTCTAAGTAATGTGTTACTGTACTATTTTAGTACTAACGCAAAAAAAATGTACGTTTGAAAATATATCATATCGCCTAAATTATTAAAAGCGGACAAAAACGTCGTCCTTAAGTATAATGAAAAAGCACAGCAAACTACAGTAGGCTTAAAACTAAAAACTAAAAAAAACTTAAAATGAACTGCAGTAATAGCCAGAAAAATGAGTGAAAGAGAATGGAGAATAAGTAAGCAAGGACGGTTTGATATTACATTGCGCGGAAAATTTAAAGAGCCGAAGCAATGTCCTTTAGGTAAAAAAGGACTGGTCTGTCCTTTTCATAAATTTAGGACTATGAAAGATACTTTGTGAAATGCATCTAAGGGTGTGTTTGAAAGCGAGCGATAAGCGGGGTTTGGGCAATTGTACTGCTGCCCGTCTTTTATAGAAGTGATAATAGATGTGTAAAGACCAGAGCTTGCAGCCACTTGTGATGATAACCGCCTTTGGTGTTTGTGAAATTTAGTACGAAAAGTTTAATGCGTAGCTTATATAGTGTATGTGAAAGGAAATCGTAATTTTCAAACCTATTTGCGAAAATTCTGATAGTTTTTAAGAAGAATTATGTCCTCATCTTGTTCTTCAATTCATCACACTTTAAATAAAAATCTACGCTTTTACTAAACAAGAATACCGTCTCAAAAAGTTATTTGCATAGCCGAAACAAGTCGCGAACTGTACCACCAAAGCCTAACTGCATGAATTTTGTACTGAAAATACACCCAAGGAGACGTCTCAACTATTTACCTTACGGAATCTGTCTGACGAAAATAAAAATGAGGCGGAATATTTTAAATTTAAAAAAGACACCGTCGAACTTTTAACGGTAGTCGTTTTGTTGAAAAATTTAAAGTCATCTGGCTTCAAGAGTGAAATAGGGTTGGCTTTTCGATTTTTAAAGTTGACACGTAACGAATTTTCGTGACGCCATTTTGATTTTGATAAGTTTGGTATGTACGTAATCATGTAGTATCATATTTGTAGAAAACTTTTTTTTTATTATAATGAAATGATGTAAAATACATGTTTAAGTTATTTTTCTGAGAATCCACATGTACGGTCTTAATTTTACTAAGTAAGTACCTTTTGTATAGATGTAAATTGGCACGTGGGTTTATTAAATAGAATGTGTTCTCAAGTTCTTTGTTACGTTAATTCTTTATTCTTATTCTGAAGGCAGTGCTGTGTTTGTTCAGCGTAAACGATATTCGCAATATTTTTGTAGTACTTCATAGCTTACACTAGCCGTAACTAAAGTTTTTATAATATGATTGCTGCTAATTATGACGCACATTTGATGATATTGCTGCAAAGAGTGTTACTTGCGAGATGACGTCAGATAGGAATGTGTGGAAGAAGACATGCTGCGCCTAGCTCAAATAATAATAGGGATAAAGACGGGCAATAATGATGATGATTATGATGTTTTGATGACAAAAAAAAATGCTGTTAGTTTTACATTATTCGTTTTTGAAAAAAAAAATACATTTTAGTTAGTCGGCCGGTTATGCATATAATATGTTGTGAGTGAAACTGCACCGACCAGATAATCGAAAATTCACAAAATAAAAAAAGCGATCATGAATTTGTTCAATTTTAACTTAACAATAAATCTGGATGACACAAAATTAATTTAAAACATCGCACAAAACCTCATCGCTCATGCGATGTCAATCTACTTTTCCCGGTCCTACCCACTGCAGAACAAAATTGATAAAGCATACCTCTCCGATAAACTCCACTGTATCCAGCATCAATCAATTAATGTAACGAGAGCCGCCATATCTCTTCGTTGAATTGAGATATACAAAAATATGTTAATATAACGGAAAATGGTGAATTTTCATCGTGTATTAAAAATAATGAACACGATTATAGATTTTCCTTTTTAGTGTGGTCATGGGATGTGTACAGGATAGTGTGATCTGGGACTATTTCGTATATTTACACTAACAAAACGAAATTCTTTAGAAGATCGATATTCTACAAATTATATTATTGGTAAAAACAGATTTCAACTAAATTATATGATTCCGTGTATACGTTTGAACGTGAGTAGTGTACTAGGAAGCCATCCATACATTCCCGAGTACACAATTTAGCTAATGGAAAGCTAAACTAGAACGATCTATAAAATCAGCAGTATCATTGCTGCTCTACATTTGAAAAATCTGTATCTCCTCGCACTCTTAGCGCTAAAAGCCAAGCCTAACCAGTACGCCAATCAAGTTGTCGTTTAGCATTTAGATTGTCCTATCTCCGGAGCCATTTAACTCACAATTACGTATTACCTATACATTATGTGCGCACCTTAAATAGCTATCTCCGACCCCCGGGATCCGAATAAAACGCGTAACTACCTTCGAAATTCACGCACAGGCATTTGGCTTAAAGCCTACATTTACATAAATACATTAAATCATTCCCACCGCGCTATCGTATTCTTTCATCAAAGAATTCATTTCTGAATATAAATTTTAGATTTTCAACCTCATTAACTCTTATCGGCGATTTAAAAAGGTCCGCTTTGTGCCCCCTCCGGCAACAGAATCATCCCCTATTGTGCGCTATGCCCAAACTGGGATGAAAGTAATTCACAATCATTTGAAATAGGAAAATACTTTTTAAAACCGGACTGATTTAACTGAGTGAATTGGACTGTAGTCTTCCTCTCTGATTGGTCGGAGGTAATTTTTGACAGGATTCCCTGTTTCCCGCGTTTACGAATGGACGGATGTGTCAGTCAGTTTTGTTAGGTAATTATTTATTTATCTTTGATTTATTTTCTTGTCCATTTTCGGATTTTTCGACCTTATTTCTAAGGATGGTAAATGTCATAATATTTTCTTTCCTTTTTTTTTCGGGAAACCTTTTGTAAGTAGGTTAATTTTCAAACGTTGTCGAATTTAGTATTCGGAATATTTCAACATAAACATTACCTACCTGAATAAGGTTTACCTTAATTCTCATGAACTAATTTTGTTAGTGGAGTTAGGTATGTAAAACGGGAATATTTGCTAGAGTTTCTAACGAACCTAAAATATAATTGAAACATAACACTAATCAAATCTCTTTATTAATCAATTTTATATCCAAACGCGCCTGTAATCCATCCCCTTCCTCCGACATTTAAATATGGCTATCAAACCAACCATTTTCCTTCATTTAATTATAATGCTTCGAATAAATTTAAGCTTATTTTAAAATAAAACTCCCCCGTACTTTAGGTACAGAAGGTGCACAACACCAAATCGATCTTCAATCTTGGTGCCTCCCCAATACATCAAAAAGCACAAAATTAATTTGTCACCTTCTAAAAGAAAATTCGACCTTATAACAATACAATAGAGCTTAAATTATTTTCCGGGACCGTACATTTAACTTTGTACAAATATACCTAAGAAAAGTGGGTCTTTGTTGGCAGGTGTATAAAAAAATGGTAGGCCGTAACGCCTAGCCGAACGTTAGTGAAATGAGAAATGGCGAGAATGATTTTTCAGCATTAAAATGTTCGGGACAATTCTTATTATGTTCGAATATTCGGAACGTATTGATTGAGTGCTTCTATGAAACATCCTTTATATTATACAGGTTGTTTTTTTTATCTCAGATTGAGAAACGTTAGGCTATTGTTTGTTTCGTATAAACAGAGCCTTTAGTACTAAGGGACTAATTGCGAGTAAACAATGTTGTTTATTATTTGGCCTAATTATTCTAGTTTTAAACTAGTCTCCGTTGTTTACTTTCGCAGTAATTTAATCCTTGATTCTGAGAATCTGGTGTTGTAATTAGAGAGTTTGTTCCGTTAAAACGAATAATAAATTAAGGACAGGATGTTGGAAAGAATATTTAATTATTTGAAGTTAAAATAATGTGCCGTTTATTCTACATCTAAGAATATTGAACAGGCTCAGCAATCAATGCTCGTACCTGCTTTCTAAAGCCTTTGTTCTGCTTTGAGAAAGTTATAGGCTTTTATTATTTAGAGTCAAACATTATTGAAAAGTAACCCTTTACTACTGAAACGATTATTTTGGGACGTTCTTCAATGTGTGTCTGTGGCTACTTTACGCAAAAAAGTAACAAAAACAGCATGAATTTGATTTATTTAAATTTTGTCCCATTGTTGGGCAAAAGCCTTCCTACTCTTCTTACAATTGTCTCTCTGAAGAGCCGCGATTGACTAATTCTGTAAAACGAATCTAGGACATCTCGCCATCTCTGCTAAGGAAATGATAGTAAATTCAAACAGATTGTCGGCCCTGTTTTTTGGCAATAAATCTACGAAAAGTTTAGTTCATGTTTTTCAAAACTTGCGCATTTTTGCTTGTTCTACAGATGACTACAGTACCGTGTATCTGAGAGTAAATACTCATTCATTCAACGTTGTATTCCATAACAGATGTAACTACATCAACGTTATCATAACATAGTAAAGGACAGATACCGTGTTTGCTCATTGCGTGCTAGTTGTATGAACTAAATGAGGAAACGAGTTGTTCAGCAGTACTTAGAGCACACGAATTGTCAGTTGTCACGAATAGCCGCGATCATTATCTGGAGAGCCATTATTGTATACGAGTACTCTGTCTGATCCATGAATGGGGAAAAGAAAATGTACTTGAGTGTCTTATTATTTATTTAGTTTTGGGATTTGTGGTTAGTACTTTAGGTTAGCTAAATAGTCTTATGGTTATATTGGTTGACAATGTTGGCCTTAAGAAAGATGGCGTCTATGTCATGTGGACTAGAGATGAATAAATATTTAAGAAAGTAATTTAGATCAATGTAATTCTTACATAGTCTTCTCTGATTTAAAATGAAGTATATTACACGTTTAAAATGATCGAAATTTCATTAATGTCTATATTTGACAGTTCGTCAATAAATACTAAATGTAGAATGGACTAATATTCCCATTGTATCAGAAAAGACATGTTATATTATTCATCTCGAATCGTCTTAACATTCTATATAATCATTTCCACACCAACCCTACATGACAAGGCATTACATAAAACACAAAAAAGACATTTACACACGTAAAATTCACACATATCTCCGTAACATTATTGTCTGAAAGAACGTAATACGCCAAAACCAATGGGAAAATGTACCTATGGCGTTACCGCGGCAAATTAATCCCCTGCCTTCCCCTCTTTTGGTATTAACCATTCATACCTCCGCAATTTCGTTATTTCTCCCAAACGAGTCAGCTATTTCTATTATTTTTTGGTCCTCGGCGCGGAGCTGCGACTATTTAAGGCGACTGAACACTCGCAATTCGCCTGAATACCTTTATTTCTGGTGAGAATTTTTCCGTTCATGTCAAGTGCATAAAAGAAATGTAGTTTCAGCTTTAAACGGCTGAGGAAATTAGGAAATTTTGTGAATAACGTTCATAATGGAATATTGAATTTGTTTTGAAATGCGGATTGAAAGAGTTCGTGTTGGAATGTTTTACTGGTTTTTTCTTTCTGTGAATTTGAATGTTTTAGTCGCATGTTTCTTGTGTTAGTACTTCTTTTTGATGGTATGGTAATGGAAATATTTCAATGAGTTTATTCAATTTGAATTTAATTTAAATACGATGGTAGTTCAGTACTTTCAATGAACAGATATTTTATCATTTAAAAATGATTACCTTGATTAATGCAACAACTTTAAGCGACACACCACACTTTAAATCCACACCATTAAGCTGTCTACAAAAACTGCCGAAAACCACTCTTTGCACCCATAAATTATCATCCGCTCCATGAGTACCAAATGTACCAATCGTATAGGCAAACATAAAAATACTTACGTTTAGCTCTGGTCGCCCTCCGAGCTTATATTTTTATTTTACACGCGAGACATCCAAAACCAATCGGCATCCCCTCGCTGCCTATCCCCCTATTCCCTGTCATTGTTATTCTTTTATTCCGATACGGAATGAGATGATTACCATATGTTTGTTTGTGTAATTGAATGGTGGTCATGTATGAAGTATTGTTTTCGGTGTTTTGCTTCAATTCAGTGGTTGTCACTCATTTTTTTCGGGGTGAATGTTTTGTTTTTTATTAAAGCTTTTTGGATTAATTTAAGGTTGACTGTTGGTGTTGCTTGGAATTTTATTTAGTTTAAAAAAGAGATTTAAACTTTAATGATCAACAGTGCAATAATATTTGATATTTATTATTAACAAATACAATTAATTAAATACAATAAAATACACAGGATCTACCACAAAAACGATCGCGAAATAGAATACCAGATTAAACCTAATTATAACACTCAAAACAAACACTCACAATCAACTAAGTAATAAATTTCATTAAACTTGCCATGTTTTCGCTTCCTTCAGCAAATAACGTGGGAATGTAAATAATTCTTAATTAAAACGAAGGATCATAATATACGTGCCCCTAAGCTATGTCTGCGGTCTGTGTTAGTTCAAAAACAGCTATAGCTTTCATATTCATCTATATATTCGTAGGTTCCCTTCTAAAGGCACACACGTTACGTTGTATGTTACTAAGTTTCTATATTTATGAAAAAGAGAATCTGGGAAATAATATACAATTTTCGTTGGACTGCTAAAGGTATTTATGTGTGTGTAACAGGCCAATCACGGGTCATGATTTGGCTGAAAGCATTCAATTTATTAGTAGTCTAGAGATTCTGATATTGTTTTTATTTTGTACATGTATTTGTTTTATATATTTTCAAAAGACATTCTTCTTCATTTTGTTTTGTCTTCAACAGATTTTTTTACGCACGTTTACATTGTAATATGATTATAATTATTATCTACACGTGCGTTAAGCTATCCAGTTCGCGGAAAATTAGTTTATACGTAACGTGTGGCTTTGATGTAGCCGCGGGATGTATTGGAAGTTTCAGATAAGGTTTATTATTATGTTTTCTAAATAATTATAAACATGTGATGTACTATTTTTATATGTAACTTTAGATTATACTAATTACTAGCTATTGTCCGTAATTTCGCCCGCGTGAATATCGATTATGGCTGCAAAACATTACACCTCTGACGTAGCCGGTTAAAAAGTAGCGTATGTGTCAATCCAGGGTGTTAGTTAACTCCATACCACATTTTATTAAAATATTTCCTGCCGTTTGAGCGCGAAAGACTAACAAACATTCATCCATCCGTCTATACATCCATCTGCCAAACTTACAAAATTTCGCGTTTAATGTATTAGTAGGATATAGATGTTTTAGTATTGACATCAGTTCATCATAAATTTCATAATTTGTGGAATAGACTTTTTATTTATTAGATAAACTCATACCAGTGTGTCAAAATGTTACTTAAAATACGACAGGCTTCCCAGAAACACGTAATAACACATAAAAACTTTGCTTAAGATTAATAAAAGATACATTACTGTATAAAAACAAATAATGTTTTGATCTCAACACTCAATCTCACTTCAAAGCTAAGCTTATGTAAATAAATGTAAAACCGAAAAAACCCTTAAGTAACTTTTACTTGGATTGCTCCGAAACGAACTCTGTTACGCGATGTGTATAAAACAAAAGTATGATCTCTTCGTGAAATATACTGAATCTGTCAATGATTCCGTACGTTGTGTATAAGGATTCAAGTCAATGAAGTCAGAAAATCTATTAAGTTGTGTGGAAGTAAGGTAGTAGACTTCAGAATTTAGCTGAATTTGGTAAGACTGGAAGCTGAACCTTAAATAGCTTGGAAAAACCTACACTGAAGAAACAATTTAGAGAAAGAAAACTCAGACTAAAGTATTCCTCATCCTGGTACAAAATTAAACGTAATCACGAAAGCCTTTTATCTGATCAAGCTGAACAAACTCAAAGAAAAATAAAACATAATCTCCTTCCACCTCCCAATAATAAAACGCACGAAGCCAAAATAAATAACCATTCAGTGAACGAAAGTATAATCCAAATTGGCAAAGCTGTTTACGCAACTAATCCCTTTACTGAACGATCTACGGACCCACTAAGTCATGATAAGAATCTTCTAAAACAAGCTTGTCCCTTAAATTGGACCCTTGCTATTATGTAACAGATAATGGAAATCAAATTAATGTGAGGTATTCATTAATTGATGAACAACCCAAATGAGTAGACGATTAACAGCTTCCAGCAGATTTAAAAAGACAAATTCTTTATTTATTTAATGGCTATCAAATTCAGCTTACTTTTTTACTGCCACTGGGAAAGATTTGATATTTTGGCTAACAGCCAGCAACTGTGGGTAGAACCTAGGAGAGTTAATAACTTCTGCTTGTGCAAAATTTTCAAAACGTTACTGAACTGACTGACGACTGAACACGTTTTTTACTGAAAGGATTATTTTATAAAACTCTGATATGTGTTTTAGAGAGGGATATGGAATGTGGCAGTAAACAAATTCCGAATTATACTATGGCGTATTAAATAGTGAAATGGTTACGCACTTTAACAGTGAATGTAGTTTATTATTTAGGTACCACATTAAAAACAATAGTTTCGTTTCATATCAAACTGAGAGACATTTAATTCACATGTTTATTTGTCAAAACATATATTTTGAAATCATTCCAGTTTGATTAGCTTCACATCCCCACATCGCATGTGTGAATTCCCCAATAATTGCCAATGTCTAACCAGATGATGCGATCGGAAGCTAATTAGCGAAAAGAGGTTACGAACCCCAAAGTACACTTCACGGATCGCTGGCGTACGATATTTTTATTTTTTCTATGCTCCCTAAAAGCGTGGAACCCCAAAAAAGAGCAAAGAAGCAAGATCAACATTGGTTAATATTCGCTCGGCGGCCCAAGTTTGCCTTCCTCATTTATTATTTCCGACAAAGAATGTTTAATGCAATACAAACATCTAGTCGAAGGACTCCGGGTTACCTATTCAGAGGTGATAGACGAACGCGCATGGGGAAGCCGCCTTTAAAAGGATTTTACGTGGTTTTAAAATGTGTGCTTTAGATATTTTATTCGAATGAAAATGTTTCTTAACTTACAGCTCCCAAGATTTTCTGAAGACATATTTTGCTTCTACTCGTAAAATATTGTACAGTAAAATTTTAAGTTCAAATAATTGATTTTATAGTCTCATGCTAGAGGTACTAAATTGAAATCCGATATTCAAGGTTTTAGTCACTGAAATAACGGAAATACCATGTCGTACAAAATAGCTACAGGTTAATGTGATACTTAACAACTCAGTACTTTGCTAAAAGTCAGTAAACTTAGTTAGCAACTTCCCTATTTCAAGTTAAAACCTGTTATCGCCTGTGCAATGCAGGATTCCCTCATAGCAAGCACAAAAGCTTATCAAATATAAACACAACTAATAAGATTAAAACATAAATTACTGTTCAAATCATTTTTCGAGCTAAAAAAACAGTATTTCATCCATTGGATATTGTTCAAACAATTCTTAATCCAAGGTGGCAACATGAATGTTTGCGGAGACAAGAGAAGGGGGGGGGGGGTAGAGGTACATCCCCTTGTCACGTGACGTTTGATTATGGCGTGACAAAACACGTCGCGCGCCACTTTGGGACCCCCTTTTGTGCCCATATTCAGGGTTCTGTTCGCGGTTTGGGACCCTTTTTGAACCCACCTGTGTTGGTCCGACTATCGTCTGCAGACGGCGTTAATACATGTCTATTGGAAATTGAAAATAGTTGCGGATATTTACTACTCCCTTTGAACTGACATGCAAAAATATAGCTAGGGTATGTGTAGAATGTTATTTAATTTACCATAACGTTTTTTTCGATTCTGCCGTAGATCGAATTCTAAGGAACACTTTTATTATATTCATTGCCTGTCACACGTCTAGCACTAAATAGTACCATCTACGTAAACGACACACAAAGTACCGTAACTTAATTAACTTTAATTTGACTTTTACACGTGCTAGTCAAGTAATTGTATAGCAACGTTCGACTTTTATAAACCAAATAAATCTGATGGCCGTCAAAAAATATGAATTGTTTTAAATAGTAATTCCTGTCATTAATTATTCGGTACCTACATTAAAACGTAAATTGTTTTCAGACTAGCCCGGTTTTGGTAATTAAAAGCTTTCATTATTTCAACTGGATGATAATTAAAATGTTTGAAGTATCTGCATATTGTTTTACACACAATTTTATAAATATTACTAGTACGTAGTGTAGTAATGACTTTTTAGTAGGTAAGTAGTCAATAAATGATTCAAAGTTCGATAATCTCCAATTTTTCTTGCCGATTTGAATGAAACCTATTTCAAACATTACCATAGGGACAGTGTAAAGGTAGAATAAATGTAAGTATGTTGGCCTAGTGGCAGTGAGTGATGGTTTGTATGATAAATAGCTTACAATAGTATTACATGTCTCGCTGCATGTTTATTCTCAGGGGATAGGCAGAGATTTAATTATGTTTAACCCTTTTTTTGTCGATAGTAAATTGTGAAACTAGGCCTCAAATAAGTGTTCCAGTTTTGCGGCAAATAAAAAAGTGCTATAAACTAGTAAGTAGGTATTAAATCCTACTAGGGAATACATTTGAGGAATAATTCAGGATTCCGTTCCGTCAGTAGATTTAAAAAAAGGTCTCGTAATGAAAAATTACTATTTCAAGATTGTGTTTTGTTTACGCTGTTAGATGTAACAGGACAATGACGTATATCCTCATGCAAGTTAAAAGAGAAAAACATACTTTTTTGAAATATTCCATTCATAGGCCACCCCCATTCATCTTTCTCTAGAAAAATGTATATAGGTCAAAAAACCCACATCGAAAAAATATTTCCATATAGTACAGAGGTATGTATCAACTCTTTCATATTATTCACCACCATGATTATGCTTATCCTATAAAGTCAGACAACCATGAAGACACATTACATCATCAAAAAAGATTAACGGCGGAACCCGTGGCGTCAAACTTTACCCTTTATTTCGCATTTTTCTCGCATGAAATATTCGGAATTCACACCGCGGCGGCCATGTTCACTGTAGATACATTCGCTCTATGTATTACACATGTATTTGTCTGGGTTTAATTAATTATTGTTTGTTAGCTGTGATTGTTGTGTCCTTTCGAAGGTGCGTAGGCTTTGATTGGTGAGACGTTTGCGTCAGTAATTGACGCTTGAGGTTGTCTGTTACTATGATGTAAGGGACTTATTGTTGTTATCTTATGTAATTGTTTTTTAGTTACGTTGCTGTTACAAAATATTGCTAAGGCAAACATAAATGGAAGATTTAATTAATATATAATTAGAATTGCAAAATTCTTTATAGTGTAGTTTTTGTGACCGCTTCCACATAATGTGAACTAGGAGAAGGGTTTCCCATCAATACTAAACCATTCAATCATTGAACACACCAAAAAGGTACCATACCATAAGAACAAAACAAAAAACATTCACAATAACAACGCTCCACATTCAAAACAACTCATAACATTTTTACGCGTAAATTATCTAAATACAAAGTGATGTGCCTAGGTGGTAGGTTCGCATAATAAGCGGGATTCCCTCGGCGAGCATAAGGCGGCACACGTGAGTGGAATGGCGACGGCGACATTAGTGACCTAATATAGAAGTCAAACGGCCGACGCATGAACTTTGAGCAATGATGAGCTTGCGTTACGTAGGGATGGTAAGCGAACAATGCTTTTTAAGGTGTAGGAAGAAGAGATTTTTACAATTATTGTCTTCTGTTTTCCGATTTAAGGACTCACGGCAAAGATAAAAAAATAAGATGACGGGTGTAAAGTGCAGACTGACAGATGCGTAAACTCTTTCCAAAGGTATTAATAATAGATATAGGTTTTTGTTCGAATTTTAGAAGATGCCATTTCTTACTTGGAGATACTAAGTATTTGTTTTGCGCTACCCATATAGGTAACAAACATTGTTTTATATGATAGGTAAATTAACAAATGAAAGACAAAGAAGATCAAGACTGTACGGTGCAGTTTCTGTTTATAACAAAAATAAAATATTTATAAAAATCGTAGATTTTTACTCTAATACATTCGTGGCATCCCTGTTAGATGATATACTTTCAACATTAAGTTAAACTGTAAACGTTGTTTAGCAGGTCACTGCTAAGTCCGGTTTGAAACACGACTCTAACTGTAGTATTTTTGTCTAAATGTGTGTTTCTAGTTTTATGAGCACTAGGAAATATAAATTGCTTAAATTTATGACACATACCATTTTAGGAGAGAAAATAGTGCGTAGCCCAAATAGTTTCATAAAATGTAAAATGAAGTACTTTCAAAGTTTGGCTGGCCATATCAAAATTTTTAGTAAATAGAAGCAACCCTAAAAGAGGTCTTTTGATTGTAGATATAGGGAACATTTAAAAATCTATCTCAAAAACATTTGTAAGTTAAATCCCAGTTGCACGATTACCGTCAACTTTATTCTAATGTCACAATTCCAATTTGCGTTTCATAATAATATATCAGACTGACAATCAGATAATGTTTGTCATTCGTTGCTCAGGGCTAATATTTTCTGCTATAAATAATTTAGGCTATCTAAACAAAAATGCTTAAAACAAAACATCAATTTAAGTTAACTACTTTCAAAGCAACTAAAGCACTTAAAGTAATGTTTGTGTAAGCAGGCGCCGTTTTTATTTGATTTCTTTTCAGTCTGGAGAAAAAAGTTAACAAAAAATAATATGTAATGGTTGATTTAGGAGTTTAATAAGTATCCATCACCTTGATTATAGTTTATAGTTTGCAATTAAATAAATCGAAAGCACTTAATTATCACTTTGGTCTAACAGACGTAAAAATGTTTATTTATCATATGTATAGATAGTTAAAGGCATAAGGAAAGCTTTTAACATTATTATCTCCAATATAATATTTAGAACAATCGCCTTTGATATTAAAATATATATTATTAAAACCTTAAACATTTCTTCTCAGATTCAGGCATACACTAACTCCAAACATTTATAACTGATTTTATTCAAATAATATCGTTTAAAATTTCCATTATTTGCACTCTAACTCATTGTATCCAGTTGTTAAATGTTTTCAACTGGGATTTTCCACTTTCGACGTGGAATGTTAACGCTTATGACCTCATAAAAGTTCCTTCGCTTATCGCTGTCTGAAAAATTAGTCGAAAGACGTGAACTGAAAGGGGAGATCGCTCGGTTGTTCTGTATTGCAGCTTTTTGTTTGGTCAAAGGTGGGTTTTAGGATTGGAAAATATTTTGTATTGACATTTAAAGGAAGAAATATCTCTTAATGTGTGGCTTGTAGCTCGAGTACCGTCATTCGTCAATGATAAAACTATATTTTTTGGATGTAGATTGTTGCTTTGGAACTGGTTTTTTTTTTAAACAAATTCCGCAGTTAAAAAGTGAGTGGCGGTTCACAGACATTCAAATTACATTTTCAATTTTCCCAATATACTTAATTGTTTTTACTATTCGTAAATGTCATGTTTTTCCTTATTTTCTTACCAAAAAAACAAAAGCACTACCTACAGTTTTATTTAAGCTCGCCCGCCATAAAACCAACAATCTACACCACAGCCATTTGAAGTGTGCTGCAACGATACAGCTCACTCGGACATTGTAACAAATGGCTGTAATTGGTCAGCCTGTCGCCGTCGCCCAAGCTCGACGCGTTGAGACTCTACCAACACGTCTTAAATTGATATTGTTACAGCTGTGAAAGCGAGACAGCGCTCTACACGGTGTAGAGCAGCGTCTCTTTTCGTCACTTACGATAATATTACTTTAAGAGGTTGTGGTACACGATCTATGTTTCGTGGCGTGGGCTCGTAACGTCGCCGGATTACTTTTGGAGCACCCTGATCGATGGCCGGTTGTGATTTCCTTGGGTAAATCGATTGTCGATATGCTGAGATGTATGTCTCAAGATGTGAAGGAAGATGGCTGATTATTTTCATAATTTTCTTTAAAAAAAAAACTGTCTCTGTGCTGTTGTTTTTTTTTACTATTATTACCGTAACTTTTTATTTCTGTATGAAGAATGGCATTATCTTTCGAGATGCAATCATATTCTCACAAGAGAATCTTGTCTATAATTGTAGAGTGAGGAAACTCGTTACAAACTTCTCGCTTCCAAACCAACCTCACATATTTGACGTAACACTATAAAGCAAGAAATCGTTTTCAAGTAATTATACGTTTAATTTTACTTGTTGCTGGCCGCGAAATTACAGAAATGCCATTAACTTTTTACGACGAACAAAATGGCGAATGCTGGAGAAAACTGGTGGAAAGTTTCTCCGCACTTTTGTTACCCGAAAATGACCTTTAGCGTTTTAACTATAAGGGTTATGTGAACTGTAAATGGGGTGTTAGTATGACTTTATGAGATTCTAGGATAGACTTTAATAGGCAGTCTGCGAGTTTCCACGCTACTCAGATCGTAACTGGGCGTCGTAAAAACTCCTTGCGTATAGGCTTCAATTGGTAGTTCTAAGCTACTATTGTTTGATGTCCTCCGTCTTAACTCATATACGGTAACTGAGAAATCGTGAGAACCGTTTTTTATTTTATTTAAATAGTTTCTTTTGTAACTAACATCCAAAATTGTGACGAACACCCAACATCAAATTATCAAATCGATTAACGTTAACGTTGGTACTAAATATTTCTGAAATTATTTACTACTAATAACTAAAATTAATTATGGTTAGAATAGCCTTTTCAAAAGAGTTATAGATCTATAATATTTTATCGTTTAGGTATTAGTTATTAGTACTTCTTTCGTCAACGCCTTTATAAAGATAATTCCGTACACCCAATGAGACAGCAGTAATAATAATAATAACCTTATTGTTAAATGGTATAGAAAACTATTAAAACATCTTAATTATGAAATATAGAAGTTTATTTTTATAGTCCCTATTAGTAATAAATCTAGCGAGCTTAAAGGAAAATGACCTTTGTGATTAATTTCTTGTCATTGCGTGATTTACCAAAAAAGGTTAGTTATGTTTCCAGGGTTCATGTACGTGTGTAATTTGATCTTACCATAATTTCTTAGGTATTGATGCACAAGTATTTCTGCTCTAACCAGTTTTGGTGTATACAAGCTACAAGTATTTTGCAAAATATACAGAAATATAAGTTTTTGGTCTTGTAAAGTTGTTACGGAATCTTAAGATCTACTGCAGTCATTTACATTTTTTTTGCCAATACTAAATCTCGTGACTTGTGAGTGTCACAACTAGGTTGTATATGTATTTAAAAAAAACACCTAATGCAGTGAACACGGGTCAGCTGGTAAAAAATATTTCAAAATTTTCTGAAAAAGGTGCTTAAAGTTCTTGCAATTTCTTTTGTTTCAAAATAAACGCTTCCATTTTGTTCTATCGATAATGTTACTTTCTCAGCTATTATTAACAATAGGTATTTCTCACTCAATAGAGAGGAATAGAGCGAAGGGAGAGGGGAAGTGGCAGTTTATCAAGATCGGGTGGTAATGAGCGTTCATTAACATTATACTTTCTTTTGTTTCAGGTAAGTCCTTCAAAGATTGCAGTAAGGCAATATACTTGGTGTGGGAGGGATGGAGGTAAGTACGTAGGTGTATCTTACGTAAAATAATGTCTTATGTTATACTCAATAGTTGAGTTCCAAGTTCTTTTGTAGAAGTGACTTTTTGTTGTGTTTGCAGTATTGATAGTCCTATTTTTTAATTATTGTAGGTTTTCGGGTTTAGGGTCGAGATATATGGGAAAGCCACGTTTGAAATCCTGAAAAGCAGTTTTTGCACAAGAAAATAATAACGCCGTTTGCGAATGATTATTGTATAAAAATACAAGTAGAAACCACTTTCAATTTATTGTGTTTAGGTCTGTGACAGGTTCATCACCCCCTACAAAAAGGCATTATAGAGATATGTCTGCCTCAAACTTCAGACATATTAATCGCAGCAATAAAACAATACGCTAGCTTTATAAACAATACAGATTATTCGGCGGCGGGCCATCTCACCTAGAAACGATAAATCTGCTACCTAAACCACCTGAGCGTTCGACATCCCTGTGATTATGAATGAGGAGACACCCCTAGCGCACCCCTTCAAACCGTACCGCACGCATCGCACGTTACTACACAACTTTCAACTTTAAACCGACGGAGCTAAGTATAAATTTGTATAGACATAACTGTACTTAGCGATAACCGAATTAGCGTTCGAAAAGCAGACCCTATTCCGTGTTGCATAGCATACAAATCGCTAATTCAACTTTACTCTGTTCCTAGAAATCTAATTTCGACTCTATGCTTTAGTATTCAAGGTTGGTTTTTGCTTGTCGGTGCGTGCAGAGGGGGGTGTTATGAGGGGTTCGTTTGCACCCCGGCGAGGCAGACGGCGGCCCGGGCCGAGCTCGTCTCCCGGGCGACCGGCGTTCGACCCGAGGGCTGCACTTGCACAAAGTGGGCGCAAGTGTGCGCCGCACCTAACCCGCGCCGCGTCGATTGCCCGCCTCGAGTTTTCTAATTTCGAATGTTCGTTTCTCTATACTCGATTTTTAGTTTTTTCAATTTGGAATTGAAAAAAGATTAGCGTGTACCGGATCTTGTCGGTAGGGCTGGCTGCAAAAAAAAAAAGAAAGTAACATGAATTAAAAAGTTGAAATACTAAACGTGCCAAGTCTTTATGAAATAAATAACTGTTTCTATTGAATCTTTTCAACCTTGAACCTTCAAGTAACCAATGATTTTCGACAGAAAATTCCGAAATTGAGCGCTTTACGGTTGAAAGGAGCGCGGCTGAATAGGTTGATTACTCGATAGTAAAAAAATATCTATTCATTAGTTTCTCTTGCGTTAATGATTCCATTCAACATCTTATCATTCGTAACTATTATGTTTTTTACTTGATTCAGATATTAAGGTTTAATTAAAAATCGTTCGGTTGAAATTCTTCATGCATTTCTTTAAATTAAATCAAGACGATTCAATTGCACGAAATATAGTAATTGGTCAATCTCTTTTGTCTATCATACTCTACCTCAAAAAAAAAAAACAAGGAAAAGTAGGTTTGTTTCAATAAGGTCTTATTTATGCAGAAAAAGGTAGACACGAAACATCTAAGACTATTCACACAACACAGTGAGTCAAGCAATGGAAACAAAATAAAGGCGCCCATTCACGTCGGTTATCGGCGCACTACCGAGGGTTGATTTAACTAGATGGTTGCCGTGAACCACGCTCTGCCCGCGTACTTCCCCTACATAAAGCCATAGAGTTATATATACAGGTGAATTATTTGTCTACGGACGTTTGTGCCTATGTAGAATAATCGCTGTGAGGCAATTGAATGTTTTTTATTAGCTTTAGCTTTGAAATCAAATCAGCGTTGTTTAATTCTGGTTTAATACAAATTTTCGCAAATTTAGCATTCCTTTTTATCGAAAAAGGAACATAAAAAAAAAATTGTCGCTGTATTGCCATATAGTATAGCGACGATTTTTTATTATGTAGGTATTTAAAAGTGTGTTTCTAGTAAATAAAATAAAAAAAATACATTTGTTTAAACTAGTATTTACTTTATCTAGTAATTTCATAACGTTTCCTTCACGTTACCGCCTTGTAACAAAATGCTTTTTGATAAAATAGCAACAACACGTATTAAAATCATAAGTTGCGCGTTATTGTTTTAAATCCTATTTTCTCTAACACCTGACTTGGAATAACAACGTTTACCACAGAAAACTAATTCCTAACACAAAACACGTAGAAAATTAATAAATCGCCATTAAAACAAATTACATTTTCCCGGAAAATATATAATTGCATCTATACCCTCACATTCCCGGTACCTTATTGCATTTCCTATTTTGTTTTATTTTCAAAAGAATGTTCCACACACGCTACTTAATCTTTGAAACCTTCTAGTAATGGGCGTCTTGAAGAAAGCGACTCGGATATTGCCAGTAAACGTATGTCGATATGACCCCAGTTTCCTCCCGTTCCCCCCGGCCCCTCGCCCGTACTTACCCCCGCCGTACTTAGAACTTTCCCGTACGTAGAGTCAGGGCGAATGTACTTTGATAATAAAATAAAGTGTGTTTAATAGTACGCCGGTGGTTTATTCTACTGAGTATTTTTCTTAGCTTGAAAAATGTGAAGAAAGTGCTTTGAGATTTTCTGTTACTGTTTCACTTGTGGTTAAAACGATTTAGCTTTGAACAAAGAGTAATGTGATTGACAGAAAAATAGGAGTAACAACCTTTGCTGCTAATGGATCACAATTTGCTAACCATGAATTTTCAACTTAAGAGTTGAGAGAGAGAAATACTAGACTCTAGCTCAATTTTAATTCATTCACAATTTACATTTCACTTCAAATCACAAAATAAGGTTGTAAGGTTCTAATTACTTTGCTAACAATATGACATTGTGTTGAGCTACACTACACAAGATGTTGCCTGGCAACGGCGAGGGGAATGATTGAGTCGCTTCACTATTTCTTAATTAGTACTTATAAAGACAATCATGATTGCAGATTGCAATATTGTAACTGACATGTTTGATTTTGTGTTGTTTAGGTCTTGTAAGATCAGGTTTAAATATGAAAAATGTCGACAAAATTAGACCCTAGGGTCTGATTTTTATCGATCAATCATTTTAATCTAAAATTATTATTATTACTTTTTACAAGTGATTTTATAGTAGTCATTACAAAATCAAGGTAATGTTTATTTTTCCCATTGTATATTCCGTAATTTTCCATAATATCCTTAAATCCCTAACACTCGAGACAATTTAAGGTCCTCAAAAGCTTTAGTACATCGTTTGACTTTTTCTTCTTTCAAAATAAAAGTTTTTGTTGTTACCAATTTTTTTTTGTGGAAAACTTTTTAATTCGTCCAAGTGCCGTCAAGATTTCTCTTTAAACAAACGAGAGTCTTTTGGTCCTTTTGTACGAGTCAAATTCCAAATGAGTTTTCCCCTTACTTCGGCTTTGTAAAATAATGCATTAGCCGCAGATGTAATTTGGAACAAAATGTTTTATTTCTTTTAAGGGCCCGTGTTTTATTTTCTTTGACGAATATGAAATGAATATGTTTTATTATGAAATCATAAATGTCGGTCATTCGGTAAGCTTGTATAAAGTAATTAAGGAATAAAATAATGATTGTATAAATTCTGTACGAAAGGACCGCATACATTTCAATCGGACGTGAATTCTCATTTATAGTTCGCATTAACATTGTTCTTGAAATAATATTTGAACAGCAATCATCAAAATTGTCTGATTTATTTTAAATGAGTATCCATGCGGTTTCTCTTTTGTTCGTCGGTCGGCGGCTGCTGGATTAACGAGAATATGAAATATTTAAAACGAATACTCTTATATCAATGAAAATTAATGATGAATATTTTTATGGCATTAAACTTTTGGATATTTATTATTCCTTATTATTTTAACATCCTATGTTCAATAGTGGGCGGCTCGTAGTAGGCTGATATATTATGGTGATGATTCAAAAATAGTATAAAAACTAAACATATTATATTGCTTCATTATTCAGGCTACTTTTTAGGTTTTAGTTATTTTGAGTGTTTTATTATCGTAGTAGCACTTTATTCTAAAAACATTTATCTAGACGCATCTGGTTAGATTAGAGTTATTCTCAACTTATGCGATGGCTAGACAGTTCATAATTTTAAAATAACGAAATTAAGATTTTGAAATGTCTAGGTTTGGAAGCAAATTGATAAATTATCTTATAATAACAAGTGTCTGGTAACTTTAAAAAACATTTAAGGTTTTGCCAGTTAACGTTGATATTTACTTATTTTTTTTATTTATGAAACAAAATGTCAAATAATCATCAAAATATGTCATCTAATCATTATTATACTGACTTAACATACTGATACAGTACAGTAATAATCAAGAAAACGCTCCAAAAATAGGTCTTCATATTCACCTACACACATTCAAGCAAAACATTAACAAAACCAGCCTAAATCAAAGCACAATAAACATAATCCAACATCTAATAATAAAACTTTCTCTTAAACATTATCTAGTGTTAGAAACCAGTCGGCGTGGGCGTCGGTGGGCGTATCAGTAATGATAATGATGCAACGAACAATAGCCATGTTGCGACATTGACGCTTTGATGTGCGTTGATTTAGCTGTTTTAGCTCATTACTGCAGATTTACGGGTTGCTATTGGGCAAAGAGTTTGATGGTGTGGGTAACTGGTTTTGGGATTGTGTTGGTCATTGATGCAATAGTTCTACTTTTATTTCTACTTTAAAAACGACTACTGCACTAAAGAATTTCGTCCTTGTGCCGCAGGGGTTTCACAGTCATTTATTTCACATGCATACTTAAAACAAACATTAGTGGATCGCACAAATTCGTGTCCTACGCGGGGATCGAATCCGCGCTACGTCGCGCATAGTGGTAATTGGCGTGGTGACCTATAGTTACCACTCGGCTATCCGTGCCGTCAGTTGATATTGGTTTGTATTATTTGCACTATCTGACCCACTGCTGGGTAGAACCTCTCCCCATGTAGAGAAACATAAGTCGATAATCAGTAATATTTTTGTTTTATACCTCTTTGACTCCATAAAATAGTAGACAGACCATCTAGACGTATAATTATCCCATGTTTTATTAAGGTATACGTTTGTGAATTCAAAAGGTTATATTTATCCTCGTAATAAATCCATGTGGGACTTTCGGCTGCACTGCAACGTTAATAACTATTTAATATAGATATGAAATCGCTAAGCTATTACCAAGAAAAACTAACTTTTCCTTACAATTTCTCAGTGAGACTTGCATTTCTGCTTACTTAAGATAACTCTGCAACTTTTCATTATTTTTACCTCGGATTATTGCGTCTTTTATTTTGTCTCCAAATGGCTGACATAAAATTTCGAATTAAGAAGACAAAGAAAAACTAACCTTTAGTTTATTTAAAAGACTCGTGTTACCAACCGTGACATAAAGGTTGGTAAAGGATATTGTCCTTTTTGACTTGTTCTTTTTACATGAAATTTCTTATGACTATAAGGTGTATGTACTGGCAATGTGGTCATAAACATTAGAGCTAAGTAAGACTTTCCTTTGGTGAATTTTCTGATCACCTGTTCAGTTTATCTTATCTTCCCCTTGCAAGCACTTAATCATGACAAGTGAACTATTGACATGATATAGAGTATAAAGTCTTTTGATATCTCCTCCACAGTTGCTAACATCTAATAGACAAATGACGATATATAAAAGTAACATCTGTCAGTTTATCCAATTACAACAGGCTAACGCGTACCCATCCCTTTGGAGCTTGACAGACAGGAAAAAATTGCCGCAACGAGAATTTGGGGTGCAAAATCCCTAGTGACGGGATGGGTGCAACGATAGAACGCAATCCCGAATCAACCAAGTGATTTATTTAAATTGCGAGCACCCAAGTTCTTAGATTAAACTTTGTTGAGATACTTCTACCCAAGAATTTGATAAACGTTTTGTATTTTAGGATGCCGAGTTCAGACGAACCTCGGTATGCAGGCCGGTAATTTTTTATGATACAATTTCACGCGGTCGGATGAAAATTTGTAGTTTTCCGGGATCAAAAAATATTAAAAGTTTCGTGGAACCATCCCAGCGTTAATTAAAATTAACTACTTTATGTGAAAACTTTTACGTTTATTACGTTACAGTGAACTGTCATGTTGACACAACTTTTAATATTACATACCAAACATTTATTATATAACTTATATTCTTAATGTTTTTTATTCAGCCGTATTAAATAAGGAGTGATTATTAAGATAGAAACAACTTCTGTGAATCTGTGGTACTTTATGGGATTTTATAACATACAGCGACATAAACCAGTAGTTAAAAAGCAGGCCGTAAAATAAAACAAGGACTACACATCTCGGGAGCCGTAATTAACCCAACAATTACAAACTGCAACTCCATTACAAGCCGTTCTTCAACACTCCGCAAATTAAAAGTACGCTTAAATAAAGAGAGATTTTTCTTCGTAAAAAATACGAACGCATAATTCACATTTATCTGCAGTGGAACGGCAAATCCGTACGGAAAAGACTGTCGAGTAGAACTGCCTTTGTCAACATTTAAAGCTCAGTGAAAACGCATAGAGCAGTGCTGTAGTACGAGTACAGTCGAGGGTTTTTGAAATAGTTTCTCTACACAGTTTTTGGAGTAGCCCCCAGTGCTCGATATGCGATACGAAGCTAAGCTTACAAAACGCGCAAAACTAACGCCTCGTGCACGGATTTTTATGGAACAGTTACAATGAGAGTTTTAGGACTCGCTGCCGTAGGTATCGTTCGATGTTCGATGGTGAAACTGAGCTTTGCAAATGTACCTACGTAAGAATTTCTGACTTTTAACATTTAATGGTGGGGTATCGGTATAAAAGTTACTACATTTAAAATGTCGGCATACATCACCTTTAATTTCTTTAAGGGAATAATATTGAAGTGAATCAATAATATAATAATGACACACGTAGGTCACACAGAAACCTATAGCCGTTTTTCAATAAGCCCAAGACAAAATTGTAATCTCATAAGTTGCATAAAAACCTGTTCAATTTCCAACTTACGAAATCGTTACAAACGGATGATTACTTTCCTATTTCATAAAATTAGTTTGTAAAAAATGTTCTAATATTAATTAAATAATTACCCAAGCGATCCACAAGCTACATTACCACTGTGCCTTCGTCCTTAAGACCATGTTCGTTGTGTAAATTTGATTTTCATTACCGGTGCCGAAGACGTGTGCACTCCACGTATTGAGTCTGTTACCATTTTATACGAGGTAAGCTCGCATGATTGAGAGGCTTAAGTGCTCGGATTTATAATAACGCACGTTTTAAAACCCTGTTAATGTTTTATAGTGATTCGAGCTTTATGGGAGTTCCGGAGTACGAGGAGTATGAAGGCAGTGCGCTTGTTTGGAGTAAATTAATGTTCTTGAATGCTTTGGTAGTATAATCCAGCTTTAGTGATCTGAAATCTGGATTTCAGTTATTTTCTTTTATAAGAAATCATGCGTTTAGAAATTTTGGGTGATTATTATAAGCTCTTTAAGCAGGTTGTTGTAATTGTTAGAGATGACTTACTGTATCTCGTTTTCACTACAGGTACAATAATAGGTTTTATTAGGTAGCTCGGGTTTTATTGTACAGACTGAACGAGGTAATTCTAAGTCCTCTAATACGTTGAAGTCTTCAAATAGACGATTTTAAGATCACTCCCATCCTATTACTTACCCAATACGTATAAATCCAATAAAGTTAATTTCCAATTTAAGTCGGATAAAAGAAGATTACGTAATTGCACACTCATGCCTGATTCTGATCGGTAAGGAATCGTTACCCTTCGATATAACGCGTGAACAAGTAAAATAAGATGCAATTCCAAATTCATGTCCCGAGGGAAATTATTACTTATATAATTCCGACATTTGAGACTCTCGATTGAGGATTGTTAGACGAATTGGAAATAAAAAATATTAACATACCGAATTGAATGTGGTTCTTGGAACTCATGTTTTTAGGGTACCGTAGGTACTTTTGAAAGGAAATCTTGTTGTCCGTCCGTCCATCTATCTATTTTTTTTTCTATATTTTAGGTACTATACGATCTGTAATGTTGACGTGGAAGAAGTTACAGATGTAATTGTGTAATTTCTTTTTGAAAATAAAAGTTATTGATCATGTTGTATGATTACCAAATCTACCAATTATCTAATTACCAACTCTTTTTCTAAAAGCTTTCTTTCGAAATTTGCAGACGAATAAAGTTTAATTTTAAAGCAGTAGGTATATAGTGGTATGAAATAATAATTACGAATTGAATCTAAACAAACGTTCAATCCATACAATCCCATTAGTTTCGGTAAGCATTGTTCTCTGACCATTAAAATAATTACGCACTCATAATATTATTTGGCTTTCAATTCCCACCTAACCATGTTTAAATACTCTATCGATTGCGGTGATAGAAATATGGCGGCATGTATTTAATTATTACTGACTATTGAAACAAATATTAACACATATTTTGTTCTAAAATACTCGTAAATTGGGATTTTGATGCTACTGTTATGCAACTGGCCTAGCTGTTATTTGGTTTAGGGTTTTACGTATAATAAATAGTTGATGATTTATTGTAGATCACTGTAAATAGTAGTTTTTATGTACTCAGTAAAAAATAAAATAAAATTTTAAAAGCTCTCGCCATTGACGTAAAACGTACGACGAATCTGAAAAACACGACAGAATCTGGATAAAATATATTTGATCTTCCCCTCAACCAAACTAATCGATTATCTTCGAGCATATAAAAACTAAAAAAACAGTTGACAGGTACATAGACACAAGCTACCATTATATCAAAACAAATGCAACTCAAAGGGCAGTCTCGCTCAGTTTCGCTTTAATTTCACTTGGACACGTGTGCATTTTTCGTGGCTGGCAGAGCACAGGGCATGCGGGCACAATGCGCCTTAATGAATGCATTCCGAAGTCACGCGGCCTCCCCTGGGCGTTGTGTTGTGTCGGGGGATGCTCAATGTTTGACTGTTTTTACTGATGTCTCGTCCTTCGATACTGCTTTGACGTGGGTGATATTTTATTTATTAATTTGAGTTTCATTTTAAACAAAAAAATATAAAACAAGGTATATTTTTTTAAGTCACCGCAACTCTATTACTGTTCAGATATTTATATGTATTTTATTAGATTTCATAGTTAGTTTGAAACTGGCATTTACAGATTTTTTTTCATGACGAAGTCAAGCTGCAGAACTGTTTTAAAAATTATAATAGTTACATTGTCAGGAAATGAATAGTATTGGTATGGATAGATATAAGAGTATATCTATCTATACCAATACTACTAATACTATCTATACAAAAAAGTTGGGGCAAATGAGGCTGCCTTTTTACTGTGTCGAAATACGTAGATTTTCTTTTGTACCAATGGCCAATAGGCGACCAGTATTAACACAATTCACAAATCAATCACTTGATTAAATTCTCTATTCATACTTTCTATCCCCATACACTACACCCACACATGAATCTCATTTTTTCTCCTCAATCAAACGAACGGGAAGAGTTTTCGAAAACAATTCGTATTCAATAAGTCTTACGCAAGACAGTAACTCGATGAATATTCGTTCGATACGTCGATCTTCGTTTGTTTTCCAATAAATCTGAGTAGATGAGCCGGTCAAGTAATCTGGGAATATATTCATTTGTCACACACGACGTATTGTGTTTATTGCGCGTGTAGAAATGTGACTGTTTATTTTGTCCTAGCATTGTTTTGTGGAGTGATGATTTCTTGGGGCTTGAAGAAAGTGTTGGTTTTGTTTTTCAATAAGTTTACCTAATAAATCTAAGTAAAAAAAAATAATGTGTCACTGACGAATTTTTTAATCAAATATCGTATTCAAATCAATCATACTTAGAGATTTAATGCTAAATCGACATTTCTGTAAAACACTCAATTCAAAAATTCCGGTTTGAGAAATCTATCAAATGAATTTCAATACGATTCTTTGAAAATTGCCGAGTAAAACCTACCATCAGGGGCGTGCGCTCCATAGAGGCACAAAAGCAGTGCTTTACTTAAAATTTTCGAACGTTTTAGATGACTTTGAGTCGAAACGTTCGTAATAGTAAATAATAATAATAGTCGTTAGTAGTAAATAAATGAATAAACAAAATGTAATAACTTAAAAACGCCTAATATTTAGACAGCAACTACACACGTAACGTTTAACGATAACCAAGCGGCCGCGGCGCAGCAAAATAATGCACCTAAACATTCAAGACAGGCGGCCGCTCGCCGCGTAAGCTTGGTTCGTATGTGCGCACCTATTTTGTCGTCCGTACACAGTTCGCTCACGCACACATCCACGAATATCTAAAGGCGCTAGCGTCGCAAGAACTACGGCCTTTATTTGACGTTCGGGGCTTCGGCGATCGTCGGGCGTAATCGGAAATCTTCGGAAGTAGTCCGACGAAATGTGATAGTCAGTTATCTAGTAGTAAATCAAATATGCACTTTGTGCATTATCGTTTGGTAAGGTTTTACTTGTTTGAATTGCTAAAAAGTTTAGATTTTTGCGGGGGCCATATTACTTTTTTCATGTGTTGTGCAATGTTTACAATTTTGTTTGGACAGTATATTATTAGTTTTCTTAGAACATATATTTTATTTTACATTTAAAAGTGTGTATATTTAACAGTTAATTTCTAAGTTTCTATAATAATTGTAGTGATTTGCTTTAACCAGTTTTTTGGTGATTTTTACGAAATGTTATTTGATTGTGAGGTTTGTGTTAATAATGTGTGTTTATTAAAAATAACAAGTTCTTTCAATTGTCTGTCAGTAAAAAATTGAATCTTTTAATCTTTTTACACATTGTGTACACGAGTTACAACAAATTAATCGGGACCAAGAATATATGAAAATTTTAGCTGACTAGGTGAGTAGTTTATTAATTTAACGATTTATGTACACAAATAAATTAATAGAAGTATTTAAATAGGAAAGCGGTGTAGAATGGTACTATAATAAGGTAGTTATAATAATTTAGCTAATTTTTACTCTTTGTAGCAAACCATTTAACTCAAGTCAATAATAGTCACCACCGCCATCTATTATTTACGCCCAAAGTAACACCACAAACTGCCGTCTTGACGTACTAGATGGCGCAGTCACGATGACGTCATATTCCTGAATCGCGGTGTTAAGATTCTCCTGCATTTAATGACCTCTGTCAAAATATTTAATCCTTTCGTGAAAGTTGAAACTCCTAGTTGCGCATTTATTAGTCACTTTCTAACAGGATGGGTCGTACGAATATTATACTTTTTACCATGATCAAATCAGTAGCCTAGGACTCCACTGCATACCCAGTGTCATAATCCTGTGCACGCCACTGCCTACCATGGTCACTCTATTTTAGCCTATTAAGAAGAAAAATACCTTTACTATATAGTTGCTCTACCAGAATTATAATAAATACCCTAGTACCCCGGAGCTACAGTCGTACAGCCTCTAGTCTGTAGTCGTATGTGCAAAAGACACAATTTTGCTAGCGGACACCGATCGCCCGCGGCTCTGCCTGCTTAGGCGGGCACTTATTAAACGTACGCTGTGTACGTAATCATTTTGTATGAAGATTATGTTGGAACAGAAGCGACGGGATAAAATTGATATTATTATTTGTTTGCTTTTTTGTACCAACACTTTTAAGGTGTATATAAAGAATCCTTCATTCCACAATTTTTTTTGTTGTTGCATGTTGCATGGAAATGTAACATGAAACATTTAGATATTTTTTGTGACATTCTTATTTTTATGACTAATTTATGGTGGCAATTATGTTGGTCTAAAAATCAGTAATTTATTAAGTAGTTAACCTTAGAATCAAATAAGTACTCTGTTAAGAGTAAAAACAACACAAAATTTCAAACATGTATCTTAAAAAAAATATTCATATTGAGCTACGGTTACTACAGAATATCTAGTAGGCAAAAACCTCATAATCCCACATAATCTTTGCATGTTATATTTTAATTAAGTCCAGTGGAAGCGGCCGACGTAATATTTGCCCGTGTTCAAACGTGCGTATCATATGAGCTGCGTCTAGTGTACACTCGCCTTTGATGCTATTGGTTGACACGAGACACGAGAGAGAACCTCCTATAAATGTGCGCTAAAATGAATATAATTTGACGAGTTTACTGAGATTTCTCTTGCTTAGAAATGTTTATTTTTAAATGAGTTTTATACCTTTTTGGATTTGTATCATCATTCGAATTCTTTTGAAGTTTATTTGAGAAATTAAATTGGAATTTGTTATTTGATTTTAGATACATGTGTTTAGGATATTTTACTCATGTTAGCCAGTTGTTACTTAACTGTATCGATAGCTAGTCGAGGGATATAGATAACGGTGGAAATTAGCCTTTTATGCGGTATTCTACGGGTTTAACTCTAATTGACTACAGGATTTTGTATGTAAAAAAAACATTCAGATTTTACGTCTTTTTTGTGAAAGTCCACTGTGCTCGATTCGTTTAAAAATACCCCTTTACGTTTATACAAAAATACCCATGACATCGTTATACATTGTTCACAAACCACTCCCATTAATTACATCTTAAAACTCACTCAAACATCTGACTCCAAACAAAACTTTTATTCAACTCCATTTAATTCTCATTGAAGCTTCCATTTCGGTCTCAAAAATGTCATCTCCCGCATTAATCATTCCGCGTAGGATTCCTGCAGGCGTGAAGGTACGCGGGACATTTCTGGCCTGCCCTTAATACAGTGACGTAATTAACACACCCTGTATACTGGACTGGCCATTTGTCATAGCTGAGATACAGGTCTAGAGGGTGTTTGGAGAATGGTGAAATAGATAGTAGAAATTTTAATAATAATGTATTGTTTGTGTGATGATGAAGTTACAAAAGATTTGTGAAAAAAAAGTCATCAGTAGTCATAGACCTTTTTCGCGTGTCATATATGTAGGAGTGGATCTTCAGATAACACATAAATAAAATTGTTTCAATGGTAGATAAACGTATTTAAACGACCTTTGTACATTTATTCATGATTTTAAATTACCTAACTCAAGTTTCAACTAGCTTTTCAGTATTTCAAAACTAAAATAACATTTAGGAAAAGGAAAACGTTTTAGTAAAACAACGTTATTAACAAACCAAAACTATCCTTCAAGGAGGCCTCCGGATCATTTGTCATTCGTGTCCGACGCGGCCGGTGTACTCATATCTACGTATTATACTATCTAACATGCCTTCTCATACATAGTTATATTATTATTTATTCTCGACTATTTGTTTTTGTTCCTATATCTAAAGCTCTAAAATATTTCCAGGCATTTAACAAAATATGCAATAATTTTTAAGGCTTTAATGATGTGTGTATTATTTCAATTTATATTCTTTACAAATACATAATTATATTGAACACTAGCTGCTGCCCGCGACTTCGTCTGCGTGGTATTCAAGATGTGTAGTACTGTACAAAAAGTAAAGCTAAATAATGTTTAATACCAGCTCCCCAATCCTGTTCCGTTCCAAACTACCTAATTTCTTAATCCTAACCTCTAGTCTTACAAACATATTTGACTGTTAGTTAACACTGCTAGTTTTTTTGCTGTGGCCACTATCTTGCACTGATTTGACAATTTGGATTGAAGGACTTGAAAACGGGCGATGGCAAAGAAGTGTACTGGACTCTTACTGGCTAAACCACCAGAGTGCTTCACCGTATCCTATTGTCGGGGGCCACGGGAACGCTTTCGCAATCTACCGCAAGCCCCGACAGGAAAGCTCTTTTTAACGGGAGCTTCTTCGTTAACGTGGCGCCAGCTTTTGCCAGCCCTTATTAAGAGGCGCGTGGAAGCACCACGCATTTCGTCTTTGCTTTTATCCAGGACAGTAGACTGCCCTGAGTCTACTGGCGTAAGTTATTTATGGTAGTTGAAGGAGGGCAAATAAGGCCCTTCTTCTATCCCTTGCTTATCGAACATGGATAAGCCTGCCGTGCTCTTTCCACTTTTCCTTGAGCGTCATCTTCTACTTCTTCGCAGAACTTGGTGACGGCGCACTAACTAACCGCGGATACTTTGGCCACTCTAGGCGGTGTGACATCGTCGTTACGAAGATGTCACATTCAAACTGGATGTGAGAGGGGTCTGTATACCCAAATTTGCCAAATTTTGTTTACCTACCTACCTATTTGGGTTCTGAGACGGTTGAATGCTTTCCGAACAGGCCACTGCAAGGTACCTCCGGGCGGCAGATGTTCCTGAGGTAGGACATAAGTAGTAGGTGGTAGTTGTCGATCTGCCCAGATCTTGCACCGAGCTCGAGTTAGAGTTGCAATAGTAGTCAGTGTATATCGGAAGAAGCTCTTTTAGCTCTTAAGTCTACCCGATTTAAGTCTCTTCTAACGTCAGGTAGAGCAACGCCAACCAGGAGGAGAACTTATTGAGCGGGGTTGGTCTTAAACAGCCAGATATTATTCGACACGTTTGCACTGTGCGCTGTGGTGCGGAGAACAGCAGGCGCTGCTCCCCATTCATCTTCTATTTCGTTTTCTTTCTACCCTTGACAGATGTTTTTTTTTTAAATCATGAAGTAGTGCTTACTTACATGGTTATCAAAGTTCCAAGTTTCTAATTCTAGTAGTTTGAGCTAACCCAACTGAGCCTGAAGAAGGTTAATGTTACGCACATATACAAAACAATCGCGGGAGTACGCGTGTGGCGCATATTCGTACGCAATATTAAACAAATATTAATAATAACAGCCTATCTTTATAATACTTTACCTATGCAACTACCCTATACCATCGCAATTGGTGCACAATTGTGGTAGTGTACAGGCACTATCAAATCTTTACAGCCACGCGTCACACACACCAAAATTGCAGTCGACAGCTAAGCAGTTATTTAAGTAGGTATAGTAAAAATCATTTACCGTCACTATTTTTTGTTTTAGTGTAGTTGGTTTTCTTTTACTTCATATCCACAGCTCCTCCTAAATTCGATAAGACTGTTCTAGCTTAATCAGTAAGTAGGTAGATACCATATAAAAGTGTTTTAAAGATCAATTTTAGGTATGGTAAAAAAATCCAAGCGCTTCTTACAATACTTGTGTACTACCAAAAACGATAGAAGAAAAAAAATGTTATGCTTGACTGAGATTTGATTCGTACTTAAAAATTATTAAAAAATATGTGTCGAAATGAAATTTGAACTTAGAGTGAAAAAATACGAAGCTCGTACTTCCCTGAGCCCGCTATTTTAATTTCTATATTGTAAGCCAAATAGCATGTTTATATTAATGTCAAAACATAAAACCATAGCAACAGTATTTTGGTCGCTATGGTGACATTGTCAGTTACACCAGTTACGTGTTCTTTAAAAGTAAAGGTTTATTGCTAAGACCCCATGGTTAATAACCTGATAATAAATAGCCTATATGTTGTCTAGACCTGTCCTTAATCTTCATGTAAAGTTTGAACAACATACTTATGTATATTAAGTAGTTTTTTCGATTAGCCGGTAATTGTCATAAAATTCGTGATTGCTCACCCTCCATATCAAATAGCGCAATAATATATTATGTAGAATTTATGTTGTCACGACCTCTAGTCAATATATTCTGAAAATCTGAAATGAAAATGAAATCTGTACATTTTTTTGGGATTATCCCGGACATAATTATATTATTTACGGATAGTTTAACAATTTTTTGACAATAGTTCTTTAAACAGGTAACCGACACAAAACGATGGGCAGAAAAGCTTAGTATTCACGTAAACAGCTCGGAGTTTCATAGAAAAGTACCTCCCCCTTTTTGACCCCCGTTAAGGCAGAATATTCAAAAATCCTTATTGCGTCATTCTTAACTTCTAACTTAATAGCCAAATATTAATTTTAATAGAATTAGCTTCAAAACTGACGGAGTTTCATACAATCTTACCAGCCCCTGTTTACCCCTTTTAAGAGCAAAATTCCAAAAAAAGATAGCTTAAATGTTAGCGAGGACTAATAGCTACATAATAAAAAAAGTTTCATCAAAATCCGTCCAGTAGTTTTTGAGTGAAAAGCGGACAACAAACAGACAGACAGACAAAAAATTTTTTTTTTCATACTTTTGGCTTCTATTGGTTGTATGAAGACACCCCATCTAAGTTTTTCTTTAATATCTTTAATGTACAGACATGAGCTTGTTACAATTTTATTATATGTATAGATTTTAACCATTTTCTTACCAACTTATTAAAAATGAGTTGCCAACTTCCCATTTCCCCTGTAGGGCTAGGGTTAGCAAGTCTAAACACTCTCCATCAGATAGCAGCATCACAATCACTCGTAGACCACTCCTCGTTCCCCTAATGTCACCCATCAAGAACTCCGAATTAAATTTCGCCACTTGAAAAATTATTTCTGATTGCGCCTATTAACATTAGACCAGGATAGGGTTGGTTATCGATGGCTTAATTTCCAAGAGTTATTTGCATCGAGTCAAACGCGTGCCAACTTAATTCCTCCAACATCTGCATACAAATGGATGTAATTTTGTACTGTGACAGCCCTGAGGCACTCCAGACAAATGTTTGCCGTCAGGGCTGTGTTCCTTCCGATTATTAGGGGGCACTAATATTGTCTCGCGTGATTGTCGCTACTGGTTTGTTTTATGTGCTAATGAGGACCAACCCTATGCATTTGACGAATTCAAAAGTTAATTTAGACTTGGGGTTTGAATATATGAATGTTTTATTAAGAGACCCTTTCTGTTATTTTCATTGTTTTCCCTTCAGTGGCTAGTGCTTGAAATTGGTCTATTAAGGTAATTTCGAAGTTGAAAATGAAATTCATTACCTTTTGGCCAAAAAAAAAATACTGCTAGAATGTTTTTTTTTTCAACATTGCCAAAAATACAATATTAACATCTTTACATTTCCAATTAAATTGATGTGTAAATACATTAGAACAGTATAAACAGTGCAATTAACGCGAGAGTCGTATCTCCAAGAAAATACCGACGCAAGTTGGTTAGTGTTAATATGATTCGTTAACACGGTGTCACTTCGGCACTTAATCTGCTTGGCTACACTTTGTGACACTAATTCGTATTCAGTACGCGGATAACATAAGGCTGCGGTCTCAAGTAAGCGAGGATATCTACAGAACTATTTGCTAGAATACCGAAATGTGTGTTTGTCTTTCTTTGAAAAATAAACCTTCACAGCTTTGAGATCATGATTACTGACAGTAAAAATCTAATTAGTCCGTCAGATAGAAATTTGCCTAAATATGAACAATAAAAATTGACTACGTACGATAAGCTGCTTTAAAGTTTAAACAGGGGCTTGTTACGACTAATTATTTATAAGAAAAACCAATGTCACGTGTAAGTTCTTTGGTCAATTTCTGTTTGTGGGACAAAATAAGAAACACATATTCAATTACTAATTACTACAAACGGATACAAAAAGATGTATCACAATATTTTTTTTATGTCCATAACTTTATTCTCAGGATATTTGATATTTATACCGCTCTTGTTTTCAAGTCGCTGGCAGGCTTGACCAATAGGTCCTTTGACCCCTAAAAAGACCAAAAGAGTGTTAGAACTGTAATAAGTAAAACTTAAGTGCAGTTACACCGTATCTTACGTACTGAGAAATGTCAACACTTGCAAGTTCCAAATGTGTTTACAATTGAGAGAAACGACCAATATAAATTTGGTTACTGTTTATTTAAACTTGCATCTTTTTTTTTCTAGTTTTGTAAGCTTGCTGTAAGACTTGATTAACATCTTTGGTTTATTTAGCAGTAACTTATACTGGCATTGGAAAAACAGTATATTGTAACCAAATTTAAAAAAAAAAAACGAATATTGTTGTAGAATATTTATCTAAAGGGCGCATATACAAGTTAAACAATGGAGCTAAACCATGTGCAATATAGAGCGAAGAAAAGGGAGATGAGAGTATCATTACGTTTAGGTACTAGCATCTAAGCCACGAGAACACGTATAACCTAGCCTTAACGCATTTAGTTGTGAAGTTTTCCTCACAAGGAAATGACTGTGCTAGTTTACTTAGACACGGTTCCATTCCCTTTGAGCTGCGTAAGGATTTACAACGTGGGAAGCTAGCTACAAACTTGATCTACAACTCTTAAGAATAGTTTTCGTGTATGCATCTATATCATCGTATGTGTGAACATGTAGGTAGTGTTTTATTGTGTTCCTACGTGCGTTGCGGAATGGAAGACTTGTAGGCGATTTTATGAGTATCTGTCAGACGGTAAATTAAGTATCTGATGTTAAACTGCAATACCACACTGGAGCTTGTATTTTATAGGTTGTATGTGTCATGGTATTTAAGTACGAAAGTCAAAGTAGTTTAATTCATAACTTACTCTTAAGAGATTGTAAAAGGCCAAATACCTACTAGTCTGTTTTCTTTTAATATTACTTTTTTACCAGTAAATTTAACTACCAATTTTTTACTACTATTGCGCTAACTGTTAGCATATTTAATATGCTTTACAATCGCAAAACATGCACATAACATAAAATATTTCTTTATACGCTCTAATGCGCTTGTAAATATAATTATCGCCGCGTAACTTCACGTAGTTAAATGTTTATAACATGAACATCAAGTTGTGTTCAGATATGAATGCGTCGTGTTAATGAGATCGGGGCTCTGAATGGTGTGCCAGGCATAGCTAGCGCTGTATACTGGGAGGGATGTTTCAAAGGTTTTATGTACCTATCTGTTAAAATGTACTGATGAATATACAACCTATTTCTGTTAAACGTGTTCATATTATGAAATGCGGTTTATGTGATGGAAAATAAAACATTCTAGTTCTTCTCAAATAGGTTTTGTTAGTCTCATGACAATATTGTCATTTAATTTTGTTATAGTACCAGGTTCTCTTGACGCCAAATTGTTTCCACACAAAAGCGATATTTACATGAACAGACTGTGTTTAAATATAGTTAGTTTCATAAGGATGAACATTTATCACCTGTCGTTATATAGCATTGCTAGCCAAAGATAAGCAAGAATTTAATGAATCATTTATGCAATAAATGAATTCATTGTACGAAGTATTGCACAAAAATAACGGCTTGTAACTATCCCAATGTTCAATGGTCAGGGATGAAACGAGAACTGATTACTATCCTTGCTCTTAACTGATCAATGTTTAATCTTACCTTTTCAATTTATACTATACTTTAGTCTAAACAATAACTAGCGTATTCATCTAACATACAAATTCCACCCAGCAAATTCCATTCATTTACCATACATCATTAGTCCTCGCATAAATTCGCTTACATTCTAAGACGTATGATAACTCAGTAAATTAGGGCTGTATTACAAGGGAGTCTCGTAACTATTCGTAAGCCGTATTTATGAGAATACTCTAAACAATTAGTTGTATAATGTTACTGGGTAATGCAGTTATAGTCTAGTTTGATGTAGTGTGGCTTAGGGTTTTATTGATGGGACATTTAATGAATGTTTTGGTTTGATTTAGTATTATAATGTGACCCACTGTTTTATAATTTATTTATTATTTGTCAATGAGTAGTAACGACATTGGTAGCTTATATATCTATACTAATATTATAAAGAGGTAAAATTTGTAAGTTTGTATGTAATGGGTAATCTCTGAAACTACTGAACCGATTTTGAAAATTCTTTCACCATTAAAAAGCCGCATCTTCACTGAGTGACATAGGCTACTTTTTATTGCGAGTTAACGCACCACGCGGGCGGAGCCGCGCGCGGAATCTAGTCTGGTATAACTTAATTATTGATTATCAATTTCTATAATCTTTGTATTTGGCCAAAAGCACCCACTGAGTAAAATGGACTTTCTTTTTCTTATAGGCCCTTTTTTGCCTCTAATCCAGGTGCTTTTTCTATAATAGTTTTCGTAGCTATGTCATCAACATTAATAATTTTAAGTAAGTTCAATAAGCAGATTTTAAAATTTTATTTTCATAAGTTTTCCAAACTAGAATAAAACTACTTTCTAGTAGCAGCATCTCTTAAAAACAAACATAATAAATGCACTCTTCAGCGTCTGCCTACCTCACTTTATTACAACCATATTATTAGTACAACACACGATAAGATCACTAGGGCTGTCACACTTCGCAAATTACAAATTGGCACGCCGGCAATTTTATTTGCGTAGCGTGCTTTTTAATTTGTCAAAGTGGCCCTGACAAGGGTTGCACGGTTATAACGGGCCCACGATAATTTTAAGCCTTTATCATCGAAAGGGTTAAGGGTGTAAAATTCTCATACTTTGTAATTTGTATAAATTGAGTCAAATTGTAATTTAGAAAGCTGCGTGCTTTTTACTGGTGATTCCTTTTTTATTTTTTTGCTGTGTTTGTTGGGGTATTTTTATTTAAATAATATTGAAGGGTATCCGTTGTGTCAATTATGTGGTCCTGATTTTTTTAGGACGTGTGTGTGTATTGTGTACCTACGTTATGCTGATGTGAGTATTTGTACGTTTTTTTTTGTACATTCGAATTCAAGTACCTATACGCTCCTCAAATTGCGCTGTTCGTTATTGTTATCTACTTTTATTCCACAAAAATGATAAAATCAAAAAACAATCCTTAAATACTTTTACGCACTTTTCATATGAGTAACTTAAGACACTCCAGTTAACTAAGCAGGTTTATATTACATAATCAAATCGTAAACAACTCGGAAGACTGCGCCTCGCGGCACTTACTCCAACATATTCGAACCGCATAATATCCACAACACCTACCCCGCATACATTATCCTCTGACGTCACAATTAACAAGCTCCCATTGTTCATATACGCGTAAAACTCCAGTAAAACAATAAAACATCGTCCCAACGTTATGATTAAAGGAGGGGATTGTAAATTTTGAGGCCGCGGATTATGCTAATAATATGAAAATCCAGCCCTTGTTCCTTGCGACAAGTGAGGCGAAACATGCGCGAGTGCTTGTCGCCAACCCTAGCCGCGTGACGTCATCTTGCCGCGGTATAATCGTGTATTGATGTGGATATTTATGAAGTTGCTAACCTCCTTGGTGGAAGATGAATTTCAAGTGTCATCTCCATTTCAAGCCGTCTTGATTTTTGAATTGTAATTTATTGAATTAATTTGTAATTGCTTATATTTGTACCTTCACTTTTTGTAGCCCTTTCATGGTTTTCGTAGTAGGTATGCCTTTTTTTTGTGAATTGCCGACTTCGGCTGTAACTTAAACGACTTTGGTGTAATAATAGCAAATTGTTTATTTTGTTGTTTTATGGACATTAAAGATATTTTTTTTATCACCAGTATCCCAAAAATTATAGGGAATGGACGTCATCTTTTTAATACTGCACAAAAGCAATTAATCTCCACTGCCCAAATACCACGAAACAAATACTTGGGAAATCAAGACAGGTATCTCGGTATTGGGGTCGACAATGAATATAAATATTCAGTAAGCATTTATTAATAATCGTTGGGCGAATAATTTTATTTAGATACGTAACGAACCGTTCGCGCCGGTTCACTTGTTTCTATGATCATAAATACGAGCAAATGAACACCAAATTGTATTTATTTCACGTATTTACGAGTAGCTTTCATATGTTGCGTGATTAGCGTGTGTTTGGATGAGTATGTGTTTGAGATGGATAAATATTTTGATGTTGTTAGTGAATTTTATATTAATACTATTCTATATTTGGACTACTTTATATGGCTCAAAAAAAACAAAAAAATGTCAGGTCAATAATGGTAACTGATTTCCTTTATTATCTGAAAAATCCTTTTGGAAAACAATGTGCTTTTTATTTGAAAAAATAGGTATATTAGCCGATGAGTATGTCGTTCTTGGGCAAAGTTTTCTTCCCAAATATTATAATATTTACTAGAATTTATTTTTAGTCTCGAAAGAAGATGTATATTTTTCTTTCGTTTAAAGTATAGGGTCGAGTTTTATGATACAACTGTTCCTTATATGTTACGCGTAACTTCACCTTATACACGAGCATCATAAGTTTACACGAAACAAACTTTACGTTACAAAATTATAATACACGTCACATCTTTAAAGTTATTCCCATTGATGTAATCCCAACGTGACGTCACTCATAAAGCGAGCACAGACAAGTGTAATCCGTAAATAATGATGTGCCCGCGAACGCGAGCATATCATTTTAAAAGAGACGCCAGACTGCAGACTGTGTACAATCGGCTTTGTGTATAAGAGTTGTTGTTCTCCTGATTACGTTGCCAACGTTTTAGGAGTACTTGTCTGTTAGAGAAATCGTTTGCTTGAGAGTCTTGTTTAGAAATATATTAAAGATAGATGTTTTTTGAGACATCGATTTTAAGATGTGATAGTGGGATTAGATGCGCTTGTGTAAGGCTAGAATTGTTTGATTTATTCATGGTTATCTTATACACCGACAACATAACATCTGAGGTTCAACGTAACATTTAATGATGCTACTTTTTCATAGTTGTTGTGCTAAACCTGGATTAAATACCAACGCCACATGTACCAATTACAATGATGCTGAAACACATACTAAGTATTTATTACAGGGAAAGTACAGAACCTCCGATAACTGATAACTTACTTGTATCTGTGCTCACTTTTTACCCGACTGTTCTAGGAGCTTCATTGAACAACAGATACAAATTGATTCATTCTCTGTAGATTAAAAATACTTTTTTTTCGTTGTTGTACATACGACATACAATGTGCGATTATTTTTACATTAGTCAATATAAGCAAAAAAAGAATACAAAACTTTACGTTGTAAATTGTTTATTCATATCTTACCTATCGATACTAACTTATTATTTGATCTGAATTAATCAGGCAAAAGGGTTTCAGTCTATACCTTTATTGAGTAAATAAAAATATGCATGAAAATGTCAAAGGAACGTCATTATAATTAAATCCCAGCGAGTTACTTACACCATCACGACGGGATACTTCGCAAGGTGTACTGTAGGCACTTAAAGAAAATTATATTCTTAACTTACCAGAATAGGAGTGAGTAAGCGAAGCGGGACTTTAATGCTTCCGAAGTAATATGAGCAAAATCGCTGTATAAGTATTATTTATTACGCAAACTGTGCCCGGGTAATTATTTAGGAAGCTACCCCAACCCGTTGGGAGGAAGCTATTAGAATGTGCTGTTTGCGGACCAATGAACTGCGTTTATTCGTTTCGTTTGGTTGTTTGTGTTCGTGGTATTGAATTGTTTGGTATTAACGGGCGATTTCCACTTCGGGGTTCCACGTTTTGTGAGGGCTATCTTCGTTTTTTCACGTCGGCTGCAGCACGGTTACCGCGGCCTTTTGTGAGTGTTTCGCTTCTTGCTTTTGTTATTGCCGTGTGCTGTGACGTCATTGTTGTTTTCTCTTGTAAAGCTTAAATGTTTAGAAACTCGTAATTGGATTTCAATCGAGTGTATTTGACATTCTCATTTACTGGTTTTTAACACCATACGATTCAGAGTATGTAACAGAAGTTTGATATTGCACATGTGCTACGATATTAAATTGAAATAGTACGTAAATAATATATATGCCATTCTTCAAAAAAGTCTTATTTTTAAAAAACACCACACATTAACTGAAAAAATATCAGAGTTATTTAGTCCTCTCAACATTTTACAATTCAAACAATTTATTACTAGAACATTCACACGCAATAAATAATCTTCAAAACACTCACACACACAATTTCTTCTCAATAGAAAAGCAATCAAAATAAATACATCGTGACGCTATGTTGCATTCAAATGCGCTATTCCGAAAAGTCAATATTGCGATGCGTTCCATTAACAAATGTGTGTGCGCGCGTTATCAGTGGCGACCAGTCGACAGGCGCGGGCCGGTAATGACACAGGGTGGTGCGAACAGTAGGGACACTGCATTCTTGTTGGATAGTATGTTATAAAACTGTAATAACTAAGCTTTGGGTAATGTGAGTTATATAAGTGTCTAAGTATCGTGTTTAGTGTCAAATGTAATAATAATATTGTAAACTTATATAGTTTTTTTTAGTAATCATAGATGTTCTCTTTTTTTCCCTATGGTATATATTTTCGGTATAAATAATCTTGGCATATATTTTCGGTTTAATCCATTTTACATATACAGGTAAAACGACATAATAATAAAAGCGTTTAAATATCCATTTTTCAGGGCTATTATTGTCACCGTTTACCTTATTGATTCTAAACAACGATAGAAAAAATGCAGTCTTTGCATACAATATCCAAAAACAAGTCAAGTAAGAATGTGTTCCAATATGTTTGTTTGTAATTATTGCTTCACTGTTCCTACTCTGTATCGCGATGGTCCCTAGTTGGGCGCCAAGTGCAATATCCGCTTTGACCGCGCGTTCCGCTAATTGATTCCGACTCCATTCACTACAAAACATATTGCCTACCGCCTTTATTACTTCATATAGTAAGCTATTTGCCTCTATTGACCCCATTCGCTTTGTACTTTCCTTTTGTAAAATGACGTTTGAATAAACTGGGAAAAACAGTTTTTTAAATATTATTATCTCACCTTTTTAAGTTTAATAAATTAAATATATTTCTTTTGACTACTAGTATCATTTGCTTTGGGGCCTTTGATTATCATGTAATAGAGCTAGTTACAATAAATTAAATTAGCTGTTAGAAAAAGGTCATTAAGTTTTTTCATTAAATCTTTTAATATTATTACCCCATTTCAACACCACTTTTACTTACCCCCAGTTTCGATTTGCGCATTGGAACTCTGTTGGCTTAATTTATGTGGAAATTGAGCATTCAAGCCTCTCTCATTGAATTTCAAACGTGAATTGATCGAACTGAACTTGTTGATCTAGATTCTGAAATTGATTTACATTCTGGAAGATAATTAGTTCTCGAATTCAACCTAGCTATTGTTCGCAAGATTTACTGAACTAAGTAAAAAATGAGATTCAAGCTAAGGAATTATTATGAAGGGAATGAATTTAAATTGTTTTTTAAATTGTACATTTATTTCCCAATCAAATAAATACCATCACTTATTAAATAAAGCAATATAAATTGCAAATACGACATTTTTCCTGCCTGTTTCATAAAAAAACAAAACAAAAGACGGTGCCACGTTCGTTCCATAGTTTGGTGTAAAAATATTACTCTGTTTGGTCCTATTTGGTTTCGTTCAGTTGTCAACCCAAAAATATATTTAGAGATTGACATGGGTTTCCTTTATTTTATTTATCACGAATTTGTAAGGTTTTGCGCTGATCTGTGGATGGGAAAATATGAATCAACTTCTTTTATTTTTGCAAAGGATGATTGGGTTTTCCTTTTCTGGTTACAATTCTGATTATTATTGCTGTTCAATTTTTAAGCTGCTTTTGCGTTTCGCGAACGTATGTGTCCCATCAGCATCAGATTCTAATATATTTTTAAATTTATGATACGTAACAAATACAACTGAATTTTATAACACTCAACGTCCATTTTGATAACAGCGTGGAATGTCATTTATAATATCATGATACAGCAGTAGAAATATGCCAACTAAATTTTATTTAGAGCTAGTAGTTTAGTAAATACTTAATTCACGTGGGTTCAATTCCTATGTTTAAAAAATAGACATGTTATTATTTAGCATACAATTTACAGCAATTACTTTGTGACACATAATAATCAAACAAGATCAAAATCGATGTTCCCCTCGCAACATATTATTTGGACCTACCCTACATTTTTACAGTTAAACATCTTCGATGGTAATCGCTATAAAAGTCAGTTAATTTTAATAAAAGGGATAGCGGGTGTGCGTCCACTGTATTAATTGCTTGGAAAACCCAATCGGCGTGAGTGTTTAGTATCGGTGCTAGAGCTTCGGCCTGGGTTTGTACCTATATAGGCTTTGTATTGTGGGATGTAAATAAAAGTTAGGATCTTGTTTATTGTATGTCATTGTGCTTAGAAATTTGTAGTAGGAAAGTATGGTTTGATTATATAGTATGCAAAGGTTTGATTTGATTAGGTTTGGGATTTTACTTAAATTCAATATTATCACGTAGTATGAAACAAAGTCACTTCCCTCTATCTGTCTGTCCTTATGTATGTTTAAATCATTAAAATAATGCAATGGATTTTGGTGCGTATTTATTTAGTAGTTTTATATATGTATAAAATATTAATGTTGCATTTGTGCGAAGTTGTAGGTAGCTTGATTTATCTAATGTTTGAAAATGATTAATGAGGACTCTATAATTTATACTTGTAGCTCCTCAAACCAAAACTTTCATTACCCTTTTCAAACTTTAGATCACTAGCTTCAACTCTACTTTTATTTTTCTTTCTCTCATAAATAACTTCGGACTATTTGAAACATCCGACACCAATATCTGGTACCGATTGACACCAAACATTGACAAACAAACCAACAAAAGGACATTTGTCAGGAACGATGATGTTTTTATATTTATCGGTGTCGGCTCCGCGTCTAGGAGCGACCGTTAAAATTAATATGCCTTTGAGCGTTATCGCTGTGTGCTTCACAACCGCTTTTTACGGGGATACCGTATAGATGGGAGGCAGAAGTATAGAAAAATGATTTTTGTTTTATATGTGTTGGTCGTTTAAGTTTAGATTTGTGGAAAAAGAAACTGTTAATTGTAAGTGAATAATGATACCTAAAGATTTGGTAAGGTTGCGTCTGTTAATATGTTATGATTAGGTACCTTATGATAATTTAATTTTGATTGGAAAGCTGCGGGCTTTTAGAAAAAGGTACAATTAATTTGTTCTATATAGTAAAAATATCGTTATGATATATTTATTAAATGATTTGAAATGTGTTTTTTTTTTGTTCCTATCCTGTAGTGTCCCATTGCTGGGAAAAAACTTTAAATATTTTTTTAACGGTATACTTTGTTTAACTACATACCTTCCAAAATCCAACAGAAGAATAGTAAAATTGTGTACGACGTAAACCTTTTAGCTTACTTTTACAGCGGTGCTCGCCTAAAATAGCTGAACCGGAAGTTGTTACTGAAAACGCTTCCTGTTACACTGCCTGAGCATTGGTTTATTTTTGGTACGTTTTACCTATATAGAGCCTTTTGATATTTTATAAGTGAACTGAATTCAGACATGTTTTTCTAATGTAGATACTAAAAATAGCCTTGGGCTAGCGTTTTGTAAGAGTTGTATTTTTATTTTAAGTTCTGATACAATTATATAGGTATTGAGAAAGGTAAAATGTTTCCCATAATAGTATTTTTTTCCCTAGCCTATCATGTCCCACTGCTGAGCAAAGGCCTTAGGATTCGATTATTTTTTTAAAAAGCTCTGAATAATTTCTGTCGTACACAACCCAAACTTAACCTACCAATAAATAATATTTAAAAATATTTTGAGAGTAATAAACCCGTTCATAATCCCCGTTTTCACTTTAATACAGCATCAACTTCGACCCCTAATCCATATGTATGAACCAATATATTTTCGATCAAAACTTTGCGAAAAAAAAACATATACCAATAGAAATTCATCATTCACAGTTTCCAATACTAGAATCGTATAAAAAACGGCCATGGCAATATCCATTGCCTTCGGGGCAGTTACGTATTCAACAGATACATTCATATCGCACTCAATAAACAACCTTAATCCTCTGGCATAGAATTCAAATTTCAATACAAATTTTAAGAAAAAGGTCCTTGAAATTGCTCTCATACCAATCAAAATTGTGCTCTATTTTCAAAGACCTAAGGTTTATAATGTGTGTTGTTGATTATGCCTAGATAGGAAAGGTTTGTTGACGCAATCAACGTTGTCAGGTCACAGTACGGTCAAAGGTTCTGTAGCTATTTGCTCGGACGTATATATATGTTATACAGATTCAATATAGTTTGTTGAACGTTTAAATTGTGACTCATTTTAAAATTTCATGTGAAATGTTTGTTTGTAAAAGTAGAGCTTTGTAGAGCCTTTGTGCTCAAAACCTTTGGATACGAACATTTACGTGCGTCCTTTGATTTGATTTTTGTTAACTATGTACGTGTCTAAATGTTACGTAGTCAATTTAATTTAGTAGAAATCTCATATTTAAATGCATATTAAAACTCAAACGTTGCACATTTTGAAGTGTCATAAAAAAATGTTACAATGGTGAAAGGGTCTTATCATTTGTTAGCTCCCATTATTTCTAGTACGCAAATCATTAGCAACAAAAAAAAATGAATGCTTATCAAATGATTTTTGTTTTCGAATTATCTGTTAAGTGTATTGCTTAATCCACGTCTCAGTTAATCAACACACTATTTCAAGCAAAACAAATAACTTATTAACCTACACTTTGTTTTTTTTTCACATATTCCTTTATTTAACGTTGCATCCGCTTTCAGTAGCACATGCATGGCGTAGCACGCAAGCTACGAACGTCGTAGATCTGCTACGCGCGTAGATGCCATCTTTATTGTTGCGTAGAGCTTGATTAATGTAGGCGTAGCTTTGAACGTAACCAATAGTGTAGATAAAATTTACTAGTACAAGCAGACGAAATATAAATGTTAATGTCAGATAATTAAAAAAGATGAAATACAAGTTACTTATTACATAATAATGCCTTGTTGTTTATAAGTTTATATTTTTTTTACAACGTAGTTTATTAGAAAAAGTACTCTGTAACCAACATTTTTATTATCCTCCATAATTTGAGCCTAACAAGATTTCTTTTTAATCAAGTACTTCCAGTAAACTGAACAAATTAGAACGCTTTAATTAACTGTAAAAATAAAATGAGAGTCTTAAGACGATTTTGTTTAAGAGGGGTTCATGACTACGTAGTTTAATATATTCATCAATTAAGATTTCACAAAAGTACGGTTTATTTTTGGAAGATGTATTTTGATGTTGATGTGATTTTGGTGACAAAATGATTTAGTTTTAGTTTACATTGTTACAGTGTTTGCGTTTATTATAAAAAAAAACCAAAGTCTTCATGTAATCTTTTTGTCACATACGATGTAAGTAATATTAGTTTCTGTTAAGCCGCTTTGTCTGCTACGCCGTAGCTTCGTAGCTCGATGCTACGCCAGCGTCAGTTGCTACGTTGAATTATTTTCCATAAGAGCATTATTTTTTACTGCTTTATATTTCAATATGAATTCTTGTTCCATTGATATACGCTGTGCGCTATTGAAAACTGCATTTTATTAATAAAATACTAGAGTTTGTTTACACGTGGCGGCTGCTGCAAAACGGCCGTGATATGACATAATTCTTTGAACAAGAATGTTTTAATATGAAAAATAATCATATTTTTTCGTTCATATATTCAGTGTATTGCTATTTTAAACTCTCAAAAAATTATCTAAATAATAATAAAAAATATGACAAAATTCTGAAAATTTTTAACCCCTGTAAAAAAAAAGTTTAGCAAATCGACAACATGAATTTTAGAAATACACGAGACTAATAATGACACTTATTCTAAAAATATACCTGACCTATGCTTGTCCAAGAAGCTGCTACCTACATTTCCTTATTACTTAAAGTAGAATGAAAAGTCTTTTAGATACAAACAGCTGATCGGAATTCGATTAGCAGGCGGCTCGAGCGCTGGCTATAAATGTCTCATTTGTCAAATTTTATGGTTGACCCGCCTTAGTCGGTAATGTTTCATTCCACGAAGGACCTAGATTCGCTTAGAAACGCTCTTTAACTTCAATATAGGCTAGCATTTGTATTATGCACACACTGTTCTCAAAGAAATTAAGTAACTTCATGTTTGAAAAAAATATTAAATCAGTGATAATGCCCAAATTGCGAAGAATCGTCCAAATTGTTTTCTATTTTTTTGTATGTGAATTGCAGTTTAGGTATGAAGGTTTATTTTCCACAGCAATAATCTTTACCAACATCTTAACATTTTAAGTACATATCAAAAAATATAGATTGAGGCTCAGAACATTGGCCCGGTGGCCCTGATTCCACATTATTTATGAGCCCGAGATTACTCGATGCTGAAGTCGTTTGGTGATTGATATAACCGGTCGTTAGGCCCGATTTTATGGATTTTTCTGGAAGGATCAAGTCAGTTTCGTTTATAGCCCACCTGATGGTAATTGCTTCCGATGGTTTAGTGTATGGTAGAGCAGAGGTCTGCGATAAACTCGTATCGTAAGAGGATTTATGATGTTATGTAGGTACCTTAAAGTAAGTTCTAGTTTAATATATTTTGTAAATGCTTTGAACACAGAACTGAAATTACATTTTGTAATAAAGTAGAGTTAAGCGGATTTTACTGCTGTGACCACAAATTTCAATTCCCACCCAGAAACACCTAGCTTCATTTCATTCCATCCTAAAATCAGAACGGAAATAAAACTGTAAAACATAGCACGTAGTTAACAAAACTCCACACAGTGATGACATCCAAAAATGCTGTAGAAAAATCCGAGGACACGTCCCGACTAAGCTAGGGATTTCGTTAATTTCGTGAACCGAAAATTAAAATTGCTGCAAAAATTCCGACATGTTGTTTCGAAAAAAATCTCCGAACTTTTTGTGCCTAAACTGAAACTGAAGCTGCAATTACAACGCTGTAAAACCTGTTTTTATCACGAAAAGGTGTGGATTTGATAGGAATATGATTTTGTTAAAGGAATTTTGTTACGTGCTTTCTTAGGGGCGGACATTTTTAATTGAATTTGAGAAGAGTATACTTTTTCATGATGACGCATTATACGCACTCTTATTAATACAACATGTATCCGAGAAAATATATAACAACAAAGAGTATTCACGATGAAATAATCACAACGGTGACAGCATACATTAAATGTAATGACATATCTATCAAACACAAAATCAACAAGACCTGTCGCTGACAATCCTTTGAACGTCACTCAAAATAAACACAGTAACACGTAAATGAAAAAAAATCCTATCACTCCGGGGGTAGGGGAATAACTATAGGCCAAAATGTTCACAAAGGGCCTGTCAAAAACATCGAACCTTTGAAATAATGGCCCTTAGATTAACTGTACTGACGAAGAGAAATGTATTTTGTGTCTGTCATTTATTATTTTTGTGATACTCCATTTTTGGCCACTTAATCATTGTTTAATTGAGGACCCAGGTGTTGTTTTATATTTAAGTTTGTACGCCATTAATTTGTCTAAAAAATATGCGTAACTTTTGAAATGTCTTCGTTATATAAAACCTCCTACACACTAGATATAGCATACCCGAAGACTTTATAAACTTAAATTTAAAAGAGCCTTAGATAGTAACCTAAAGCCTTACAATGTTCCAAAAACCTGAAATCCAAAACATCAGTAAAAAAAAGATTGAGAAAACGAAAAAACACGCTTGTGTAAAATACAAAAAGCTCGCAACAACTGCCCGAAGGCAATGCAGACTAAAAAAACGCCATAAGTACATCCGCATAAGTAGTTCAAAAATAAATTACTAAAATTAACAAAGACTGCACACTTTGAAGAGGAGACTCGGAAGCAAAAAGTAACATTATCTCATTAAGTAACGCACCCTAATTAGACCCACTTCTATTAAGTTATGAATTTTGATTAGATTTTTCTTCTGTCAAGTGTTCAGTAGCGTCTCTCCCGTATTTAATTAATTTAGCCTTTAATGTAATTTATCGCGAACCCTTATAGACTCGTATTTTGCGTCGAAGGGAGTTCTTTTTTAAAGAACCCTTTTTAAGGACCTCTAAAAGTGTGTAATATTGACATTTTCGCTGTTTACTCCATGCAAACAAATCAGGTTCGTTTTGAGAGGGCGCGCTGCGTTGATGATTGCTTTAATTGCATCTTGTGCATCTGTTTCTGTTTTAATTATGATGATGAATGTCTTGACATAATATTTGCTTGTGTGAGTGTGCACGACCCTCTCAAATTAAGATGCGAATGTGTTTGCTCAGTTGTTTTTAGTTCACCCCACATGATTTAGTCTACTTTGTCTTTCTCTGCAAATACTATCGTTAATTATTATATTGTCGTAGAACATCAATACAAATACATTTTATTTTGATTGAATTAAATTTGGTTGAAACTTTAAGTCGTAGATACGGACACAAACTTTGTCTCAAGAATAAAATAAACAACAATATAAAACTATAAAGTTAACGCTCCCAATGAACATCTATTTGATCACTTAAAACCTAATATTTATGTACATGTTTTTATTCGTGAAAGGTTTCAATAAACCGGCTCCCGTAGGCAGGTGCTTACTCAGTCAGCTAACTAATAAGAAAACTTCTTTATTCGCTTCTCCTTAGTTTTATAATGCTTTATCTGTTATACGTGCTTCGTAAACGGCTCGCTGAACTGACAACATCTCTTTGAAAGTATTCACGACTATATTTTTTGCTTTATGTTTCTTTTTTGTGAAGGGAAGTGCAGATTTCATCGCATCAACCAGTATCAACCTTTATAGTGGAAAAAGAAGTTTATAAATATTATTTTTTTTACTTTGTGGATTTTTTTTTTCAGTTATGTTCAGTTCTGGCTAAACTTTAAATTCCAGACCAGACACATATCAGACATATTTAGGGAAAATAATTCCTTTACAATTTTATTTTAGTGTTATATTTTGGTAAATATTTTAAAACAAAATAACTCGTATTTTTCTTCGAACTCATAAGTTGTAATATAAAAGTTATGTACCCTACAAACTCCGTAAGGAATATGGTATGAATGCATAACGTATACACATTTAAAGCAGAATATCGCGCAAACAAAAACGTTAATGCTGCACATCTTTGGATCTACATACTTAGTAGAGATGTGATATTTTGTGTCGATAGTGTAAATAATTTTATTTTATTTTCACTCCGCGATTTTTTTTACGAAATCACGTGTTAGGCAGGATATTTTGGCCTGAATCGGTACAATAACATTTTATGGCGAATAAAATCTAGAAAAGAAGCTAAGTACAATAACTTTATTTTGATAATGATGTTTTTTTTTTAATATCATGGTCAATCGTAACATTATAATGGCAATCGATATTATTGTCATATACCCATTTCCTGTTCTTTCGATACATCCAGTACATTTCTAAAATAAAAGCTTATAAAACTAGATGGAACATTCCAGCTGAGCAAAGTTATTAACACAGTTTCACTGTATTGGGACTTTGAAACTGTCAATTTCCTTTCGCTATCGTCTGCGCCACTATCGCTACAATAAAATTTTATTGGCTCGCTATCGACGTCGATAAATATCGATAGTCGAACTATTATCGTGAATTTATCGAATTACACATCAACAAACACAACATCACTACTCATAACTCGGAGTTAAGGTCGAATCTCAAACAAAACGCGACGCTGAATTGCCGGCAAATATGAGCTCCAACTTAGGTGGGCACTGAAATTAGATTTACGAGTTCGAGAATTTTCGGAACTTGCCGGATCAGTACCGAACCTCCTGCTAAGGTACGCATTATCATATAAATGCGGAGTTGACGGAAAAATATTGCCGAGGTGTGCCGTGGCTCCACCTGTAGTCAGTTGAGTAAAATAGGAACGTGAGCCAAATAATACGGTGTTTAAGTGAAGGAGCCGCCTGATCCAGTTAACTCTACTGCATGAATGTTTTATTTGTAAAGCACTCACCGAAATGAACCGAGATCATCTTTGTTTACACTTAATTTGCTCTTTTTTGATCTAGATCGACGCTTTTGTCTTGCGAATAATGAAAAGTGAAAGAACGTTCCCCTTTGTTTATATTTAGAGAAAATTCTATTGAGATGCAAACCACCTTTCTTTCATATAACACTAAACACGTGCTTACATTCCTTTGTTTTATCACGTCGACGGTAGATAAATAAAAAGCAGCATGTTTTAAAACACCAAGAAGCAATTTTCGTACAGCATTGATATCCCCCATAAGTTGGGTAAGAATCCCATATATCTCTACGGATTAACCAACGGAAATAATACAGAAAAAAACTCCCCATTGGGGGAATACTAAAAAGATCATACATTATTTAAAATGGCTTAACGGTACTCTTGATATCAATAAAAATATTATTCGAAAGACCCTGCCTTTGTTTTGAACGTTATAGAGATTATTGTGTATAGAGATGGCTAGTAAAAATCGAAGTAACTTTGTCATGGGTAACGGAACATGTTGTGCGTTTGATAGTCAATATACCATCGGTTCGTTTAATCCGGGCCTCAGCAATGAGCCGGAAAAAGAATAATAAAATCTTACACATTATTGTTGCCGATCGTTTCTGATAGCAATAATACTGTAGTTAAAGGTAAAAAAATACGATTACTGGGAACTACAGGCTAGGAATTTTCTTCATCTTTGCCTTGGTTTCCCCCTAGAAATTGGTCGTCTCCAGATTGACAATACTGTCTGCCATGTTCGGTCTTCTTCAATAAAATTTTGAATACCAGCCTTATCTCATTAGACAAAACTCGTGCCGAAATGGCTCGAAAAAAATCCACTGATATTTACTAAAGAATTTTCTCGTTTACAACACATGTTCTTACAATCATTTAGTACGCCCAGCACGTGACGCGCCTACGTTCGTTGTCATAAAAATAAACTGTTTGACACTAACACACGGCGTCACAAAATTTCATTGCACCTTCATATTTCCTATTATTATTTTTTAGGTCCCGTAACCATCACATATAAAGGCCAAAAGGGATCCTTTCATACCAATTGTTTCGTCATAGCCTCATAATAAAAACCTTTACGGAGTTGGGGATTAATGCGGGATAGTTTCGGGGGAAATTGCAAGCGGGGTACGGATCCCCGGGGATTTTGAGGTGGGGTACCTAATAGTATTTATAATGCCGGCGTGCGGGATTAGGCAAGTACGTGAGGTTACCGCAGACCTTGTTAGCAGAATATGTGTTTATGTTGCCAAATCTATTTGGTTTTACATGCCTTTACTTGTCCAAACGTTCATGGAAGGTCTACTTTGGGGGTCACTATACATAATGTGGGTTAACCAAACACAATAGGAACTGAAAAGGTATTATGTCTTGAACAATAAATAATAAAATCATTACAGTAAAACAGTTCACTATAAAGTGAGTCGTCATTTTATAAAAAAAAAAAACCATCAAAGTTATGACGGTAAATCCCTCACAGGCTGCACGTATAACGTAAAACAAAGCCCATATGAAGGCATTTCAACATGGCTGTCCAGGAACCGCTTTCACAATGCCAACTTTAAATTTGATTAGGGAGACCACCTGAATAATGCGTTTTACATCACGTACACGAACAAAAGCTAAGTTCTAACGCGCTGAAATGAAATTCACTAAATTGCCTGCCGTATGCTGTAGTTTCTGAACTTTTAGCGCACAAACGGGATCATATCTAACATAGTAATAACGTGTAACATGTTGGCCAGTACCATTGTATAAAAGAACACCATTTAACTCGCATAAAAACTGAAATATATTTTTTCTCTTTCACAGTTTTGGACTAGCATGAATATACACTTGAGAGCAATAAAATCGCACACCCCTTATAATTTGGTGTATTATTGATTTTTTTCTTGAATCTAAAGTTATTGAGTACAAATCATTAAAGAATATTAAAGAATACAAACTTAGCTTTAAAAAAACACGAAATTAAAATCATTGACCTTTACGTAACTTACAGAAATCAGCTGTACACCAAATTAGCAAAATTCCCAAGATAGCATGGTCACTACTTGCACCCCTTACCCGCAGTATAAAAGGGTCGGTTTTTTTGAATTTCTTATCAGTTGCATACCGAAGGTCAACGTGATAACATCTCTCCTGGAAGCATACAGAAAAATATGGATACCACGCCTGCAGAAGCCGCTCAAGTTATAGCCTTGCTCGAAGCAGGCCATAATCAAAGTGAAGTTGCTCAACGACTAAATTTGAGCCGCTACTCTGTTCGTCGTGTGTACCAGAGGTTTCAAGAGACCGGTGGGTACATTCGGCGACCAGGATCTGGCCGGCGACGCAGAACATCGGAGCGTGATGACCGTTTTCTTGTTTAGAGGTCTTTAAGAAATCGGCAACTGAATGCGGTTCAACTGGGACAAGAGCTTCGAGAAGTTCGCAATGTTAGTATAAGTCGGTGGACAGTCAGAAGAAGACTTAGTGAAGCAGGATTGACTTCACATCGCCCAGCAAATGGCCCCAAATTGACCACAGCTCACCGACAAGCCCGACTACAATTTGCCAGGGAACATTTAAATTGGACGTATGACCAATGGCGGTCTGTTATGTTCTCTGATGAGTGCAGAATGACATTACATGGTCATGATGGACGCTCTAGGGTCTACCGAAGGTCATCAGAGAGATTTTCACAATGCTGCATAAGCGAACGCGTGGCTTTTGGCGGTGGATCGTGTATGTTTTGGGGTGGCATAATGTTGGACACTAAAACTGACATTGTATTCATCACTGGGGCGAATACCGGCCCGAGATCGAGAGGTTTGACGGCTGCACGATATGTCGAAGAAGTGCTCGAAGGACATGTGAGGCCGCTTGCATGGCTTATGGGAGAAGACTTTCTCCTCATGCACGACAACGCCAGACCGCATGTCGCTAGAACAGTTTGCGACTACATGGAAGACGTTGGAATTACCGCGATGGAGTGGCCGGCTCGTAGTCCTGATCTCAATCCGATTGAGCATGTCTGGGACGAGCTGAAACGAAGAGTTCGAGGAAGAAGCCCGGCTCCTACGTGCCTTCGAGATCTTCAATATGCCATTGAAGAGGAGTGGAATGCTATACCACAAGATTTCATGGTAAAATTAATACGGTCCATGAAAAATCGATTAAGAGCTGTAATTAAGGCTAGGGGAGGGAATACACCTTATTAATAAACAATTTGATTAAACATTTGGGTTTAAATTTTCATTATTTCTCAAGCAACATTACGTAACTCTACCCGTTTGTGGGATTTTGTGCCATAAAACCTTATATGGGTATTTTTTTACACTGTATTTGGCATCATTAGAAAGATAATGAGGTAGGCTTTCAAATAGTGTGTGTGTTTTTTTTATATTTATTTAGATTCATTTAAAAAAGCTTCCTCATACAAAAAAGTCAAGATGTGCGATTTTATTGCTCTCAAGTGTAGTTCACAGTTTTGATCGTAGATCGATTTAGAATCTTTTACTCTACGATCGCGTTTGCAGTCAATTCAAATATCTGTTTCCAAATGTAGCCCATGACTAAAACATTCGTGAACTTGGTAACATGTGGTAAACCTTGTCTGCCTAAATCAAAGCTTTTGTAGTAACATGTAACAATTCCATGTATAACGTCCAAGTGAGGTTATTGTTTTAAAATTAAGAATTTTTAAGGTTCAAATCTAAGACTCTTCTCTATTTTGTTTGACTATAATTATTAGTTTGAGTTTTCCAGGAATCTTCAAGCTTGCAATGTCTCATTGCGAAAATCTTAAATAGAATGATTACCTCTTTATTTAATCTGTACTTACTGGTAACATGAATACCTCGTGCCATATTTTTACTACCGTGTATTTCTTTACGTGTATCTTAAAGTACTTAAATACGAGTATGTTAGTAGCATTGTATGTTCCCCCATCACTCGTGGTAGGGGCCAACACATCTCTATTCATAGATGTAAAATATAGCGTAAGTTGCTGGCTTCGAGATGCTTATTGAATTATATTCTATCTGAGTCTATTGTTGTAAGTTTTAATGAATGGCCGAGCTAAAGCCTTCGCACGTGGGCCACTTTATGGACCCAGCTTTTATTAATTTATAGCACGGGCTTAAAAATGACCCGGTAATTTAGTGTATTTTAATCTTAATTAGAGTAAGGCAGTTTGGGCCTCGCATAAAGGTTAGTTAGTGCTGATAGCGAGGTGTAATGGTTGGTCTGAATAAGGTGCCTGTGTGTGAGATGGGGAGATAAATTCGTAGTGTCTTTGTCTGGTATGTTTCCATATTAGATTTTCTTAAACTTCTGTATTTTGTGAGCTACTTTTCTGTGTTAGGTTAACTGTGCCCTTTATTCTCCTGTTAAATTATTCATTGTAAAAAAATCGAATCAATGGTAGCGCCGGTTATTCCGCTCACTTTTAGAACAAATAGTAAATGAATTATTTTATTTTAATATTTATGTATTAACATTACTCATTTAACGACGTGTAAACATCACAAAATTTTACTAGGGCCTATAGAAACAAATGCGGTAGCAAATATTGAAAATCTATAACCATAAAATTGTTATGACTATGAATTGATGAAATACAGATATTATCGTCCGAAACTCATTAATCACTAGCTTTATGCACAAACTAGATATTGTAGTCATTAATCAGTCGATCGTACTGATTATTTATTATACTGAAACATATCAGTATTTAGGAAACAGCATGAAAATCAACCCATTTCTGTTTCTTACATTTACATTTACATTATTCATATAAAGGCTTGATTTTAGTATTCAGTCGCCCTGTAAAAGAAAGTACTAAAACAATTGTAAAATACCTAGTTTTGTAAGTTTAAAATTTGAATCAATACTTTTTCCTTTGTAGTTGTAAGTCCACAATAGTTAGCCATCTTTGACAGTATTGTTAATCAGTAAACAGCTGTTAGTGATATCTTAAGTTTATCTTTTACCAAACTTGATCAATTCTCGATTGTTCGAGCAACAATGTGGCTTAAACTTATAGTTATCTGATGAATTTATTGGTTCAGCGTAAATTACTGAACAAAGGTATTCGCGGTTTCTCCTATTAATTAAATTGGGTAATTTGATGAAATTTATCGCAACGATGGCCTACTATTTAGTTTAAGTCGAAGAAATTTCAGTTTGGTACCGTTTAAATTGGTTTAGCTAACTTTACTTTAATACTTTTGCTTCAAGAAAATTGGCTGAATTAGCGTTTCAGTTTTCTTTTTAATTTCGACATTTTTGCGCGGTTTGATTATTTTTGTATTTCTCAAAATATAAAATTGATTTTGTAGGTAAATAATTTAAATATGGTATAGAGACCCATTGACTTTTTAAAAAGGTAGCCACAACCACCTATATTTTTTTTTTGTTTTTTTTTTTTTTTATTATTACGACTTGTACAGGTAATGTTCAACCATGTGTTCTACACACAAGTTAAAGCTTGACATACTCTACCTATCTAATAAAATCAGACAGAACTTCAAAACTGATTTACGTCCAAGGTTCCTAGATAAAGCTACCATTTTGCACGTAAACTTCGAAAACAATGTTGACATTAAGTATAATGAGGTAATAACAGCGACTAACGCAGATAGACAGGCGCTGTCAAAATTTCTGTCAGCCATCAAACTTTTTTGACGATTTTGTTTGCAAACGGCTCGATTTTCCGCTAACGTAGATGATTAATTAAACAAGTTCGAACTCTAACAGTTTTAGTTTATGCTACATTCAACTTTATTCCTATCGTAGTAAGCTATGTTTTTGCTTGTACTGAAACATGCAATACGTGTCTTTATTATGTGTTGGGAAAACGATGCCTCGTATTTCTCATATTACTGTGTATTTTTGTTTACTTGTTGCATTGGGTAATTTTGTAGTGTATCCTTTGCGATCGTATCTTCGTTTCGAAAATGAAACTTTCTTTTGTACGACAATGTCACGTTCATAGAATATTCATGACATGTTTATTTAGTTACTGTTCAATACTGAAAATTTGATTCATAATGGTAATTTAGAAGACCTGAAAATGATGTCATTGACCTGATGTCAAGTTCCTTAAGAGATAGTTTATAATGAAACACGAATTAGTTTCGAACTGTTATTTATTAGTAAATCACGTTGCTTACATGCAATACATGCTAATCTACTCTAATATATTAAGTCAAAATGTGAGTTTACTCAAGATAATTGCTGCAGTGAATTATTTGATAAACTTCACTGAAGAAAGTCTCTACTTTCCAGCAAGTCTTACCTAAGTTTATATGAGTATCATAGTCTTATACGCGCACAACGCTGCAGTGGTTAACTAGTATTTTATACGATTATTATATTATTATTAATTAAGATTAGGCCAGAAACTTAAATCACGTTGGCCCTTTGAATCACAATTATATCAATTCGTAGTATATCATGATAATTGATAAAGGTAATGTAAAGTATTAAGTTCGATATTTACTTGCGATTGCCGCTATAGCAAGTTATGCAGACATATTTGCTGTGTTCGTAGCAAGTGAATCTGGAGCAAGTCACACATATTTCACGAGTTGTTTTGTTGTTTCGTGCTCGTCGGCAAACATGGCATCTTCCTCTTGGCCCAAGTTTGTTGCAGGTCGCTCCATCAGCTATATCTATTTGCAGCTCAACGTCTATTGGTACCGGAACATTCAGAAACTCGCACATTTTCTGCTTCACCATCTTTGGTATGGTATCAGAGTACATCCTCCTCTGTACCATCGGCCTAACCATGCTGAGGGCCATCTCAATCTGGAACTCACGGCGGACAACTCGTTCCTTGCTTTTATTGCAAGTATACACACATAGTGCATTTATGGCAGTTATATTCAACAAGCGAAATAGAATTGACAATGCCCATCTACGAGAATTCCTGGTGACATCACCTTTTTCACAAAGTTGTTCCATTACGTCCACAGCACTTTTCGTGCGGTTGTAATACGTAAAGATCTCAGGTTTGTATTGTATGCCAGAATCCATATCAATAGAAACATCACTGTGCTTTGATGACAGCAGAAGAACAGCCTTATCTGACTTAGTAATATACTGAACTAAGGTGGCGACATGGCCGAAGCCATAAAGTGAGTTGTACAACATCTTGTCTTTGATTGTTCTAAATATTCTTGGCACTTCTTTCTTCCGCGGCTTAATTGAGCCCACGGCTGTTATTTTTTTGTCAAACAGTGCTTCGACTGCCTCTAGCGATGTGAAATAGTTGCTCAAAGTCACATTACGATATTCTCCCTGGATGGGATCAGTGATTCGCATCAAAGTGTCTATCTTGTTATAACTAATGTCATAAGGCCCTGGATTATCACCCAAATAAATTTCCAAATTGTAAGTATAGGGATATTGGCAATCTACTAAAGTAAACATTTTAATGCCATGCTTGAACGGTTTCTTCGGCACATGGTGACGGAACAAACATCTCCCCTTGCACGGTGTCATAACCTGGTTCAACGCCATTTCATGACCAGGAGTGAAATGTTTTTGAAAATTATTAACCAGTACCTGCATCAAAACCCTGATTTGTGACAATTTGTCTTCACCGGTTCGTTCATTTGATGAATCGCTAAATCGAAGATTTTTCATTAAAAATCTATATCTTTGAGCACTCATTGTGAGATATATTGCTTCCATTCCAGTTCCTTTCTTGGTGTCGAAAAGTTGCAAGAAATTTTCTTTTCCTATTTTAGCACTTCCGCTTAGAAACAAAATTCCTAAAAGTGCGTATATTTCAACCTCGTCGGTGTGTTTTGCATCTCTTTCTCTGGCGAACTTCTTTTGTTCTTTAATGATACGTTCATTGGTATATTTGGCTATCATGTAGATGACGTCTTCATCGAAGAATAGATCGAAGCACTCTGAGGGCGTTCTTCTGGTTCTAGCGTAGTCTCGGGGCCCAGCTTGTATGTGTACATTGTAGTCGCTTTGAAGAATTAATCTTGCTTCAATGGGCTCCTTCATCCATTTTGTACCTTCCAGACCTAGATAATACTGAGAACTAGGCCCTTCGATTACATTAAAGATAGTTTCCCAGTCGAGATCGTCGACATCAGCAGGTTCCTCTGTTGCGCTGCTATATTCACTTTCAGAACTTTCTGCAGGCTCTTCAATATGGTCCAAATCATCATCGGAGCCAGCTGGGCCGTCGATGAAGTCTTCCTCTCGATCTTCCTCAAGCCAGCGGGCTATGAGGACCTCTGACCGTTGTGTCATTTTGTACCTTTAACAAAATAAATTTGCTTTATTATTTTTTGATATTATTTTTTTATGAGAAAATATTATAATTGTAGATACACAAAGCGATAATTTTCACCCTTATCCTAAACTTTATTGAAATGTAATTATATATCTTTACTATCTCAAACCAAAACTATTTCATTACCAAAATCTAACATACAACAACGAGACACACAAAAGCTCAGTACAGCGCACAGTCATTAAAATTTCATAACGCAATGCAAGTACAATCAATCGCAATCAATAAGTCTATATGTAGCTGTGTTCATCGCGGCGTCGGGTCCGTTGTCTCGCGTCACTAACGCATAAGGGCGTATAACGTGTACAAACAATAATGGGACCTACGGAGACTGCATGGCGACCGCGGCGAGCTTTCCACAAAAATAAACCAAGGTTATGAGACGACAAATGTTCAAAATACAATCCTTTGTCAATGAAATATAAGTATATAAAAAAAAATAAGATCATAATTTATAAAAGATAATAATATGAAATATCTCAAAATAAAAGTTCAAGTTAACATCCCGCTGTAATCTCAAAAGGTAAGCCACACAAATCGAAATCACTTTTATTAAAAGTTGACAATCTCGATTACGGATCGGATCCAATTTACGTTCGCACAAACAAAGATGGCGAGGAAACCCGAATTGTACCCGAACGCTGAAACGAAGCCGCCCAAACCACCCCGACTACAGTACCGGTGTGAGTGAATACATCTGCCAAAATTATAATATTACCTAAATTATACACGATGATATCACAAACTAGTATGAAGGAGAAACAAAAGAAAAACAAACAAATGCCTCGAAGCTTCTCGAGTGCGCGAAAACGCGATCACGACTGCCTCAAAACGACCTGTTACTATATTGTGGTGGAGATGCGCAACAACCCCAAGCGACGAACCACGCGGTCTCGATCACCTATCACGCTCAATATTCATAACAAACGCTATTTTCGACATGAAAAATATACCAAAAAATTTTGCAACTTAAATTATGCAAAAATATGTAATTAATTAGTTATTAATACATACGTAGTGGCCTCGCAGATAACACGCTGCACTCTCGCTCAATGCACTTTCTGACACAACCATACACTTCAAGCGCACGGCCGACACTGATGTTACCGAATAGCCGCCCTAGTTAAATATTATTGACGAGATTTATTTACGGACGCTGAAATTAAGGTATTGAATACCTGTTTTGATTTATATGCTATCTACGTGATAATTTTAGAATTAATCGTAATGTTATATTATGTACGTTATTAGTGATTCTTTGTTCTATCTAAGTTCTTGAACTGTAAGAGAAGCGAGATAAATTCGAAAACACCTGTTTCACGCAACTGGTTTATAAATTCAGAAATTAAATTAAATGTTATTTACATGCTTTTATAAGATAAAGAAAAAAAAAATGCAGTCTGAAAATTTTCAAGTCCCCATGAGACTTAACTGAAAAAGGGGCTTACTACCTGGAAGTACTTTTTTTAAGCAAATAAAAAGGTCATCCACCTCGGCAAAGCTCTTAAGCGCATTGGAAACGAAACGAAATTTGTTCCACGAACAAAATTCAGGCGCATCAATCGGTTTAGACAGCATGGCGGCTGGAAGCTGCTCATAGAATATAAAATGTTGCGACAGATGTTAAACTTAATTACGGTCACGTGACTTTTGATCGTATGTTCCAAAATTTGATTTCTTCAGGTGAATAATGTCGAAACTTATTCAATTGGACTATTCTACTTGGCTAGTTATACAAAAAGTTCGAACTACCCTTATATTTCTACCAAATCATGCGTATTCCCAAATTGCCATGGTAAGGTCAAACGTGGAATGTTTCCTGATCTTTTATTCGTTTTACTGTCGTCCCATCCTTGTAAAGATCGTGAAGGAATGTATTCAAATATATTTATTTTTATTGATAATGGTTATGAGTGTTAACGTCGTCAGTACACGCGTCTGGTAGTATACTAACAACTGTTGCATCCATTGAGGAAAATGAAAAGCTACGCTCGGAAGACAAGCGAATGATTCAGGCGTTTTTCTCGTGAAACGAGCGAATCTAGATCTATTACAGTGTGATTTATGATACTTCCATACATTATGCAGTGTTCTACAACGACTACATACTAACTAATTTCATCCAAAAACATGGTACGTTCTACTTCTCTCCTCGGGGAGTCTCTAACCCCAGTTGTTAGTTGTGTATCTTAGCGCATGCTACAGGATATAAAACTGAATACTGAACGTAACATCAGAAGTAACTTACAGTCAGTTGCGGGCCGTCGTCATTCTCAATTCTAGTAGGAACATATTAACGAAGTTGCCGTTTTAGCACCTGTGCGGTAATGCCCACGCCATCGCCCGCCATAAAATATTGACGTCCGAACTACTGCACAGTCGTCTGTCTGTCTATTCTATGACCGCGGAACCGGCGGGCGGCGGCGGGGCGCGCGCGGGGCAGCGGCGGGGACCGTGCGGGGTGGCGGCGGGGCGCGGCGGCCGCGGCGCGGGGCGCGGCGCGTACCTGCGCCCGGCGACTCCCGCCATGGAGGGTTTCTGTATTGATTATTTGAGGGCGTTCACTTTCGCCAGTGTTTTAATGCGAGCTATGAAAATGTTTTTATTGGCAACTTGGCAGCCCCAGCGCCAAACTGAATAAACAGACGAATAAATGTACGAAAGCTCTCGTAATGCCCGATTATTCATTTTATACCGTCTCGCTTATTTGTCGATGCGATATTTTTTTCTTCGCTTTTCGTTCGGTAATATCTGTAAAGAGCCTTATTTCATCGGAGACCTCACAACTTCGCTTTCCAATGATTATTTCTTATTTCGACTGCTGTCATTCTTTCTTTGTATTTTATGTATCAATAAATCAATTCGTTTGGAGAGAAAATTGTATTCTTTTCTGCGAAGCCTTTGTGTTTCCCGCTGATTGTCTAATTTCCAGAGTACGGGTTTAGTTCCGCTTATATTGCCTGCGCTTAGAATTGTTGGAGGTCTTTGTCGTTATATGGCTGGGTATTAGAGCTTTCAGCGAGGTTTCGCGTGGTTAGAGCTGTATCAAACCGAATAGTCTAATTACATTGTTGACGACGTGTAGAATGTAAGGAAACTAAATGGAATGGTTTGTAGTCTAAAACGGCTAATTGGGTAAAACGAGCGGGTGGGTACTAGGTAAGTCCTCAAAATATTCTTGTTATTCCAATACTTATATACAAATAATTTGTCTTCCAACGAAATAACTGATGTAAAGGTAAATTATTGCCAAATTATCACAAAATAGCTACAAAAAAAAGTAATAAAAAGAAAAAAATCCTTTGTAACATTAAGATCATATCGTGTCAGCACTGAAATTACGAATTGTTTCATAGCAATAAAATAAATACACAAATTCCGACGGGAATTCGAACACTTGACTTTATTATGACAAAATGAGTTTTCCAACGTTCGTGACATAAAGTACAGACAAAATGTAAAATTTTATCATTACGACTATTTCTGTGAGATTCGGTTCCCGTTGCAGTGACGTATAAGGCTATATTGACATGTAAATTTGAAACGATAAAGACTAAAAACTTTTCTTTGAAGTCGGATTATGGCTGATGGTTTTTATATGACCATCTTTTTATTCAGGTGTCTATTGATGCTGAGAAATGGTAGGCTTTTGTACTTGCATTCACTTTGAAATCATTATTAAGTTTTTTTTTTAGATGTTCCTGTAAAGAAAGTACGAGTGTTTTCTTTTTATTTTTGCGATACATGTTTTTTTTCGAAATACAGATATTTTTAATTGATATCAAGCTGCTAGGTTACATAATTCTAGTCTATTACAACTTCAATTCTAATACAAAATCTACTGACACTAGAATCCTCATATATTAAATGTAAACGAGACAAAAACTGGTTATAATCGTTTATCATTCTCTGCAGTACTTCAAGTACCTGAGCAGATAATTTATGTGAATATTTCGCGAAGCTATCGGTAGGAAACATTAATTTCCGGAGAGGTAACGAGATCCACGCACCTACGCTACGATGTTTTTTGATGGCGCATTTTGTGTCTCGAATACTCGAAGTATGTTAGCGTGAAATTATTGTAAATGAAGCTTGGATGCAGAGATGGAAGAATTTGCTCTTCCTTGTTTATTAACGAATGATTTTGTGTGTGTAAACATGTTGGGTTTTGTTTGTGTAAGATTTTTGTGTTAAGTTGTAAATGAGTGGGATTTATGAATTAATTATACCGTCCATCGTTTTCTAAATTATTGAAAAAAAGCGTCTTCATCGAAATTATTTATTTATTTCGCCCTTTTTTACTTTCAAATTAGTCACTTAAGGATACTTTTAAAATTGTAAAATACATACACTTATCAAAGGTTTTCACAATGCAACTCAGTACCTAACTACAACTCAGTTAAATATCAGCTACCTGATAACTTACATGCAATTCAAATTCGTGTTTCAGTGTTTCTATTAACATCATACTCGCGAATATTACAACAATGTTCTTGAATGTTATTAACTCGCCATCCTTAAGTTTGCACTGATTCAGGTTGCATGAGTTGAATATAATTTATTTCATGAATAAAAATGTTTAGTATTTACATTGGATTTCGGGATGATTAAATTTTAATATTCATTCTTTGTTGTCTGCTAAGCATTTTTTCCTTTAGTTAAGATTTATATTAATAACAGTTTAGGGGTCAGGATTTCTTATTAGTGTAGCAACAAATTCCACTTTATTACAATAATCGGATGCAAGTCTTTAACTAAACTCAAACGGTCTAATAAACTTCACATAATTTGTCCATAAAGGGGCTTTATTTTATTACTGGTGAAGACAAAATGGGTTTTTGGGGGTAATATAAGTTAAAAAAGCGCCCCTTTCCCTAATATCGTGCGGAGCGAGCCACTCGCAACGAGTTTTACGTGACCAGTGTCTTAATATAAGGACACCTTTTATCTAGCTCTTCTATTTGAATGAAGGGACCGTGTCTGCGGCAAGAGACACCGTCCTCAAGTTAGTGTTCTGATTTTATAAAGCTGTTGTTTTGAGGTTACTAGGAAAAAGGCCCCGTTTTAAAAGAGTCTGTATATTTGTTAGTATCTCAACAAATTGTAATATCCTTTCTAGATTATTTTTTTACTGCGTCTAAACAGTAGATTAAGGTACTTCAATTTAAACAGACTTTTTTGCTATTGGGTAGGTACTGTAATAGGGAGACTACTGAAATCGCCGGCGGGTATTTTCTTAACGGCAATTACTAACGTTTTACTATGAATTCGTTAATAGTTTATATGTTACGCTATTATTTTATAAATTGGTTTTAATATTTATTTTTTTTGTTGACATAGCTTACCCAAAATATTTATATGAATGACAAGTTACTATTATTTAGAGTGAGGTTTTTTCCTTGTGACTTAAAATAATAAAAAAAGAGAAATTTATGATATTAAAACTTTTAAGGCCGACTTTCACATTTTTCTCCTCTGGGTATCATTTGCGAAAACAATACATAGAATATTATGAAAATATATAAATCGTTTAAGTCCCCAAATCGTAGGGGAGAGTAATGAAAACTGGTGATTTAGTGAATTTAGGGGTAACTAGTGCCTACTCGGGTGTCGGTAAATTTTCGTTAATGGTTATAACATTGTTTCGCCTATAGTTCTCTTATAGATACAATAAGAAGCAAAGTAAAAATGTTACCGAATTTCGAAAGCTAAATATTTCAGTATTTTCTTGTTCGCCCATTTTTACTGATTTATATTTTTTCTTTCGGCAAAATATTGTTCGAAATTTGATGAGCACAAAAAACGCGTTAACTTTGTTGAAAATGTCAAGTATTTAATAAAAATGTTTTGAAGGAGAAACATTTTCTGAACGCCGAAACAAAAATGTTACGTAGGTACCTACTACGAAAAAATTGTATTAACGAACTCGATGAAACAACAATTCTAACTAAATTCGGTAAATTTTTCAAAAGCTGATTTCCTCGAATTCAAAGACGGGATCTATTAAAAGCGCCGAAATTAAATTCGCCGACTTACAAGATGAGTTTAAGATTATTTATTCCTTACCCTATTTACGTCTAAACAACGTTTTGTTTTATCATCCTTATAGTCTTTAAGGCTTAAGATATTAGGGTCAAATTGGATTGTTTTATTACGTCGATTAAGATTGTAATTTACCTGTCAGGGGTCAATTCCGTTTGTGTAATGAATTCCGGTTTAAGCGCCCACTCACACCAGCTATTGGGATCGAGGAATATTTGAAATGACCAAACTTTATTTTTTTCAGGGCTTGATACTCTTGCAATACTGAATATAAATTATGACGGGCTTAAATGTATTTATAGCATAGGTACAGACTTTATTTTTACTAAAATAGTGTTTATAATTGCTCCTGGAATTTGATAAATGAGTTCTGATGTTTATAACTCTTCTTGCAAAGTTTTGGACGGAATTTTCCTTTTTAGTTTCAAGTAGATCGCCATTCTCGCAGTAAGTCGTAACAGTTATGACAATGTAGTTCTGACCATAACTGCGATGTATTCACATAACAATGGTCCCGATAAGAGGAAACTGCAGTTACATAGTAATCCTGTAGATAAGGAGTTATTTTGTGATACAAAATAGTTTCCTTGTCGCCAGTGCAACTGACTAGCGTAGCTTTTAACGCGGCTTAAAATGGGCTTAACTACATAGTTTTGATCGTGATTTAGTGTAGCCATTTGTTTTCGATAGTTTTTGTTTAATTATCGAAACCAAAGATGTGATACGTGTTGTGAATGCCAGTACCTATTTTTCCTAAACTGTTGACACTAAAAACACCATAACCAAGCAAAGACTTCGGAGATGCTGGACTAGATTTAGGGTGTAATGAACCGCTATAAACTTGTTGGCAAAACCTGTTTTCTGTCTCAGTTTTGGGCATTTTTTTTTATTTGTAGCTTACTCTGAGACTCCACCAAAGCGGAGACTCTATTTTGATGGAGTCCCAGCCTTAGCATCCAAAATCCACTTCTCAGCACACTTGCATCCTATGCGTAGGTTCTGATGCAATGAAGTCCAATACTAGTAATACATTTTTTACATTTAGACTATTAGATTATAAGAGATTTGATGTTCTGCCACCGTAACAATATTTACTAACCTGTTGAAGACAAAATCTTGTAAATATGAGTCAAACCTCAAAATTCCTTGTCAACATTTAAATGCTACATTATGTATTAAATGTTTTAAAACATTGTAACTTCGGTCCAGTTCGTGTAATGAAGATTTTAAGCCTAAAAGGATTGTTTTAATAATGAAACAGGAAGGAAAGTCAAACTTTGTTAGAGATGTACTGCTCAGAATATTAAGACTGTTTATTATCAACGACTCTGTTCGCGATACAGTTAGCTAATTTTGGTCTATTTGAATTTGATCCTAATGTCTTATGTTTGTGTAGTCAATGGTTTTACTCTTAGTTTTAGTATTTGTGAACATTGAATTTAGAGCTACTATACTGGTCATTCTGACTTTAGCGGTGAAGAAAATCAATGGAAAATAAAAAATACAGTCAGTTGAAAAAAATACGTATAACTGATAATAGCCAAAGTTTGTTTTGATAAAAGGAAGATATGAACATGTAGCTTTATTTTTTACTGAAAATAATTTAAAAATTGCAAAAAAAGACTTGCGAAAACTAATAGCTACTAATACTCCAACCCCAACGAACAGTAAAAACAAGGGAAAATATCGAAGTACCCTCATCGAATGCCCATTGCGAGGGCTACTAAACCAATCATTAAGTTAAACTCGCATGTCCAGACATTAGACCGTCCTGTCTCTACCATTACTGATAAAAGGTACTAGCGTTCCGTAGTTTTCAATTGTCCCTTTCTTAAGGGATGACTTTAGGGTTGGTCAAAGTAATTTGGGTTTTACCTGTGTCTGAACATTTGGACAGCCGGCTGTAATATAGGTTGAAGTGGTTTGCTGCGGTCTGTGGTCGCTCGAGTGATAGGATGCGAGGCTTGACCACACAATTATATGCCTACCCTTGTTATAGTTAAACCTAATGTTTGTGATTAGTTTTTCTTTTGAAAGAAGAAAAGGGTTGAGTATTTTTTATCTGCCTGTTTCTAATTTATTTTCAGGTATTTTAATAAAGTTTAGTTACTAATTTATACTTCATAAAGATTATTTTATTCTAAATTATTTTTGAATAAGAATGTTTTCAGAGACATCATGTATATCATATAATCATCTTATTAGACCGAAGATATTAAATGTACTTGTTAAAATGTACTTTTTTAGGTAAGAGTTTATGGACAATTACACCATTATCTATAGCTATAACGTCATCGCTGTTTTCTCGTCTGCCTATTACAATTAAGGCTACTAAATATGACTCAAGTGTCACATTAACAAAGAAAAACCGTTTACATTATACCCTTGGGACCCGTTACGTAATTTTGTACTTAACTCGGCAAATTACGAGTATCATTGATAGTGCTATTACTTCACAAATAACTTTGTGTTCTTGCTTTTGTTTAAAGCTGACGAAAACTGGTCTAATTTATGAATTTCATGTTAAGATCAGGAGATGGTGTAACGTTCAGTTAAAGAAATTAGTAACACCTCCCAAAAAAAAATACATTTAACATTTTTCCCTTCAACTACAGTAAACCTTTTTAAATACAGATTCAATTTTCTTAATACTTTTTGAATAATACAAGTGAATTGTCATCAAAAAAAAACTTACACTTGAAATTTCAACCGTTTGTAATTTGCAACATACTTCAAATATACAAAGAAATTTTACTACTGCTATACCAAAAATTTCTTCCGTTTTTGGGCAGCCCTAACCGCGGTACTTTAGCCCCCCTGCCGCTGCTCACTAGTGTCTGTCGACCATGACCCCAGCGATAGACCTCTTACATGTAGCTACATTATTTCAAGGCAACGACAGAATTTTATTGATCACTCTTACCCCGGCCCCACTTAGGTTCTGCGTCATTTCATCCAGGCATATTGAGATGAAATGGTCATATACTTACCTATACTATTATAGTATTTCAGTGGATTTATGTGTAGTAAAAGAAATGAAATGGGGTTTGGTTCTGCTTGTTCTTTGTTCTGATATGGCTATTTTGCACAAAAATTTAGGAAGAGAAGAATAATGATTTCGTTTTATTAAAATAATGTAAAGTGCCGTATTGTTTGAGAATATTGTTTAGGATCAATAAAATTGTGCTTTTGTTATCAAAGCGAGAGTATTTTAGTCGACATGTCTCACACCACATATCACGCGTAAACAGCATACCTAATACGATCCGTAAGTCATAGTTCATTCCCAATATCTGTAAAAGGAACCGAAAAAAAACAATCATGCTACAAGTAATTTATATAAAAGCCTACCAAAAAATAATTTTATATTTAATAAATGTTATTTAGCTAGTTATCCCGTGGGAAGAGTCGCTAACAGCCTCGCAGGGGGCTTTATTTCTTGTTCTCTTTAATTAAACGATATATAATAGTTGGGCCCGCGGCTCCGCTCTTGTAAACAGTAATTAGATTTCCGGGGTGAAAATTATCTTACGTGCTAATAAGGAACATTTTGTCTCTCTACAAAATTAAACTCAAATATTTTCGTGAAGGTTATTTAGGTAATTGAACTTTGATATTTTAAATAAGAATGTAGGAGGTACTGATAAAATTTAATAGGTTACGATATTTTTGGAATATCATGTACAGTTTTGTAATACCTCTCAATCGGAGTAAAATTGACTCACGGTTCATTGAATGTATCGCGAATTTCTCGTCTACATTGTAACACGTAACAGACTAATATAAAAATTAAACATCTTCATTTTCTAAACAATTTCTGAAATTTTCTAATACGCGACGACAATAGACATTCGAGACGCCGTCTAAAAATAATTCAAATTTATCCATCATCTATTATGAACAATAACTTGTGCGAGGAACGTTAAAATCGCGGGGCGTTTCAAAGAAAATCGGGTTTTTATTAAATATTTCCCCTTCGAATGGGCAGCGAAGACGCTCGCGCTAATAACAGAAATACCGGACGTTCAGGCGCGGAAAATTTTCAAATAAATATAATATAATAACGATGATAGAGAATGCCCGGCGAATATTGAAATTATTTGTTTTTGTTTTACAGAGAATTTTTTATTATCAACGACTCTTGACTGCGCGGAAAATGTAAGTTTCCCAAATAAAAATTTTACGCTCTGCCTCCTCCGAATTTTGTTAAAACATTTGTACATTTTGCTAAATCTTTCAAACAGGTACTAGAAAATATTACTCGGTTAGTTGAATATTAATCCATTAGCCCTATCAAATTATTTCAAATTCATAATTAGACTAAAGTCTAAAGTTCTGAAAGTGAGATGATCTCAAGCAAAAACTTGGCAACAGTTTCCTTCTCATGCAGAACTATATTTAACGGTAATCAATTCCGAACAAAGCAACTATTTGCAACAGTTACTCAAGTAATGGAAGTCTATTCATCATAAACTTGTGTCAACTTCGAGGTTGCTGTCGATAGCAGGGACATCGGAAACTTTAGTTCGTTTGTATCAGACGATCATTACCATAAAAAGTGTGGAAATTCTTGTTTTGTGTTAACATAAATCTTTTTGTTTAGAAGTTGTCTTTGAGGCAATGTGATGATTATTTGGACAATTTTGAAACTTTCTTTCATTTATATAGATTTTAAACATCGTCTTGTTTTTTAGCTACAATTTTTGTACCTAATACAATAGTTACAAAAATAAAATACTTCAGAATTTTAATTGTTTCACCGCTGAATTGATTTTTAACTCTTTCTCTCACTTTCTAATCGTTTTTAGTTTTCTATCAACGTCCACGTGTTCCACATTGGCCTTTTATAATTTCACCACAAAACACCGTCACCTTTTTCTATACTTTTTCGCAGTCTGACCCACCTACAACGATGGTCCTCTTGTATACAATATCAAAATTATCAGAAAGATTAAATTACTTTCCAAGTCTGTCATTCGTTCTTGAATTATATGAGTTAGGACTTCTTGTATTCAAAATTTAAAATCATTTCCAGCCAGTGACGCACATGATGCTGATTAAAACGACCCTGTTTGAATCCCCTTCGGCGATTTCTTTGTTTTATTCCTAACGCTAATTTTGTATCACAAAAGTTCTACGTGAACGCGTACTTAGGTATGGTTGGCCTAAGTTTGGAGTAAAAGCGTTTTGTGATGGCACTAGGTCTTGTTAGTAGACCATATTTTAATTGTAAGTTAGGCTGGTATTTGCTGCAGTATCTGTAATATTTGTTATTTTTATCTAACTTTAACTCTTACATTACCTACTGTACACTTCTTTTAAGAGATCACTAAGATCTATAGCATCAGCCTCAGTTTGATGTTTTACATTTCTGCCGTCAGCTAAGTTTTAAATTTTAAAACCGTTTATAATGAACTTCAAACCTAGCATTCCAAAGAATTTCATCTCCAGCCCTATATTTTTTTTAATGCATGCTGACATGTTTTTTTTGTGCACTATTGCATATAATTGTTTAAAATATTATTTTCATGACATGTTTTTGTGCTTTTGCATATACAGTTTTACTAGTATGACATGATATCTTGTGCTTTGCATATTACATATATTTACAACTGATATACATATGAAATCATATTATTGTAATATGTTAGAATTATTTGATAAATATTATTTGTAAGAGTAAACATAATGCAGGTAAATTCCAATTTCAATACAATTTTGTTATTTTTGCATAATTAATATTCCTAATTTCTCAATCTGGCGATCTGAGAAAGTTATTGCCTGACATTTTTTGTCGTGTCACTGGCGGTATCGTCAATGTGTCGGGTTGTGCAGCACCCTCAAAAATGGTTGAGCTGCATGAGCTATTCGGGGCTTGCGTGCCGCCTGTTGGCACAGGCTTCCTCAGATCGATCTGGCTCTTTCGTCTAAAGGCCAGTCCAGACCCTGCCATATTGTTTACTCAATGTGAAAACACTATTGTCTGGACTTTAAAAGAGGCGATGACCCCTGAGTTTGTTTCGACGTTTCTTCTCAGGGTAAGCCAGTTAGGAAATGTCGATTCCCAGCGAGCTCATATTTAAGAAGATGACATGTAAAAGTGATACAATTTATCCTATTTGCAGAATAAATGATTTGAATTTGAATTTGAATATATTTCAGATATCGTATTTTCTGTCCCTCTGACCGCTCCTGCCTTGCGCGGCCTCGTAAAGTCGAGTACAGACAATAAGGAAGACGCCGGGAGGTGTCGTCCCTGGGCGCCCCCACCTCCCTTTGATAATTTATTATTGAAACCTCGTCTCCATTCTTTTCTTTTGTAATATTGTCTCTCGTTCCTTATTTGTTCCGTGGTACTAATTTGTTTGTTATTTTTTTTATGATCGGCTTCGCTTTTGTGCTGTATCTAATGAAGTGTGTTTGGAAGTCGGCGACCAAATCAATGTTCGATCGACTTGTAATTGGATGGGGAATTATAATCATAAGATCTTTTTTCACATCATCGCAAATTTTAATGCTTTCTGTAAGTAGACGAGAGCCTTGTTTTACTTAAAAAACTCGTTTTTGTACGACTTTTTTTTTGCTTTTTAAATACACTGCTGCATTGAATGATTTATCACGTAAATGGTTGGTCAATTTTGTGTTATTTTCTACAGTACATTTTGGTGACGCGCTACTAAAAATTTAAGCAGAAAATAGCTCCAACTTGCACTATTTACGTGCAATATACATTTCTGTCCTTCGCGACGAACCCTTTGCGGCGTCCCTTGCCGCGAGGGAATAGGGATTTTTTCCAAGTTTGTATTAGTAATGGGAAAGTTTGATGAGTCGAATGAACAGAGTTCGAGTCTCCATGCAAGCTTTTCTTATTATCTGAGGCTTCCTTAAACATAATATTTTATTGTTGTGTTTGAGATCACGTAGGATATACTTCTACAAAGATTTTTAGACCTCTCATATTTTCATTAAACTGCGTTGTATGTTACCAAAATTCAGAAGTTCTATTCCTATTTATAGCATGAAAGTTTAGTAAGTTATGTAGTACAAAAAAAAATACACAACAAGATATTTTCTTTCAAGATAATATGTGAAAATTGTATTTTCTGTATCTCACAGACGGGCCTAAGGATTTAGGTATCTACGCACTGTTGGGGTGACACAGAAATTGGGAAAACTAGACGATGGCAGAGCGCCAGACAGACAAATATTACGTGTCTTAATACCCACTATTATTATAACAGCGCCTAATATTGAAGGATAAAAGGACCAAAATTGGTACAATCTCATTTAGGTATATTGTTTGTTTTACGAAAACAGGACAAATACTTAGTATTGTTGGCTTAATGTATAGTATTATTTTGTATTAAAGAACGATGCTGAAATTACTTGTTATTTCTGGATAAGAACTACAGGATATTGGTTGTTTAGAGGAAATTACAAAAACCGAGTAGAGGTTTGATCATTATAACTTTTTCGACAAAATTAAAGTTATTCAACTTTCGTTGAACGATTTAAGCAAGAAACTTAAATTAAAAAAGTAATTTTAATACCATCTTATGTCTGACCAACTTTAGAACAATTGTCTCAGCACAAACACCATCAAATCCGTCTATATGTTAACAAAGTCCCCAGACTGAGACAGACCGTTACACTTCAGTTTTATAAAATGTTTTAATTAAACATTTTATAAAATATTTAATTAAACTCTAAATGACTCTCGTCAGTGGATCCTTTATAAAAAAAAACAAGTAGTTTGCAGCACAAACAAGCCAAAGTTAATTTCGATTCGAGCGTGGCTGACGAAATTTTTTAATAAAAACATCACCTGCGCGGCATTTAGTATACACAGAGACGAAATGGGACGAAGTGTGAAAGACGAATTTTGGGATGTTTAATTCCCCCTTGCGAATGGGATCAATGTTTACCTAACAAGATTATGTATATTTTTGTCCTAAAAATGGTGCAAAAAGGTTTTAAATTTATTGATTGCGATGAGACTGTTTGTCTAATGAAAAATAAAGATCACTACGAATTTGCCCTTACAATATTCATCTGATAGTTTAGTTTTGGTTTAAAAATTACAAAAACAAATTTTATAACGCTATACTTTAGTACCGTACTGTGTATAGTAAAAGCATACTGACCAAGCTGAACTTTGGGTCCAGAATTGTTGTTTTGTGAGTCCTTGCCTTATATTTTTCTTCTAAAATGTATCACTGAAAATCACAGACGGCAATAAGATTAAACAAAAGCCTGCAAAGTTTCACCATGAATTTATAACGCATAAAAAGACATCTCAAATAAATCTGTACAAGAAAAAATATTACTTGCAAAAAATCCTGGGAGTACCCGACCCTGTACCAATGCATGTATGTAGATGGATGGAATGGTACAAACAAAAAGGAAGTCCCAGTTTTTACGTCACTTATAAAAAGAATAATATGAGAACCTCAATTTTTTAATTAGCGAAGATCGATGTATGATGTAAGAAACATATGTATAGTAGGAAAATTTCTGAAAATTATTGTCACATATTGTTATACGACTAGACTTTCCTAAGACATCTACAGGCCTGTTGGTCTAGTGGTTACTGGCCCTGACTGCTATACTGAAGGTCGTGGGTTCGATTCTCACCCAGGATTTTTTTTTTGTGTGATGAGCATGATTATTTGTTCTGCGTCCGCATGTAATTTATTTGTAACATGTGTGTATTTAGAGATATTTAAAAATGTTTATCAGTTATCTAGCTGTATAATTAAAAAAAAATTCAATCAAATTACTCTCGTATAACTAATTTGAGACTGAGATAACGTTTGTGTGAATGTTAAAGAATATTATATTAAAATATCTATACAATGCCCATCAGCTCAACAAAAATACGAAGAAAAAATGTTCTAAAAATTTAGGTAGGTATCTTTTATTAAGGCCGACACCAATAAACATAAATTGTTAACCTTCTGTAGTACACGTGTTGTTTTGTTAGGTAGACAGGTTGCGCTGTTCCGTGAGGGGCGCAACAATGTGCCTCGTTTGATAAATTGCGATATTGTTACCAAATGCCTCCCTGTCCCATGACCGTCATAACTTGGCCCTCCATACTTCAAGGATTCTTTCAGGCTGTAGGTCTATGTAGCTTGGATGGTCTACGGGATTTTTTGTCGAGTCAACATATTCGGGCGGCGTAATTTCGACTGGTTCATTGGATTGTGTTAGGTTTGAGCTTTTGACGTGGATTTTGGTTATAAACTATGTGTAGCTACTGTTGCAGTGGAATACAGATTTTTTTCGAGGTAAATATCGTACCATATTTTGTTTAATGGCAACCAAAAACTGTATTTTTTTACCGTTACTACGTATTTTCGCTTTATTATTCGAGTATACTTCGACAAAGAATCAGTTTCGGAAGTAATATCATCCCTAGTTACTAAGCAAAAGCACCTTTAAAAGTGTCCAATTCTCTGAAATTATATTTAATAAAAATCTAACTAGCATTTAGCGTACCTTAGTGCTTATTTTGCACAACAGCTGTGTTTAGCCTCCGCGACACGTGTACGCAACGATGCGGAAAAAGTTATGTTCTAGTGCTTGTAGATTTTATCTAGACTATTCTAGACAATTATCGTTATACTTTAGGTATATACGGAGCCATACTCACTAGGAGAAGAAGGAACAATGCTAAACAGAATACGCAGTTATGTATCGATTTAATAATATAACAATTAATTGTAAACACTCAAGGAGAGTTAATCATGTAATAATGATAATGATTTGGCACGATGAATATAATTCTTAGCTAGTAATAGTTATAATTGCCATAAATTTGCCATAACGCTGAAATTTAAGTCCTTTTGTGTCAGTAATATAATGAGCGGTATAATTTAGGCTTTATACCTATTTATAATTACAAATTCACGAAATATTTTTCACACCCTTAGTTTCACATACAATTATCCCTAAAACTCGGCTTAAACAGCTAAAGGTACCATTCATTACTCGAATTAAACTCGGCGTAACATTCATTTAGTAAGTAGTACGTGCAAGTCAGCGCTCGGTCATTCCCGGACACGGATACATAGGAAAGTAGGTGGAAGTAGCACTCAAAGAAGACGCGTGGCACGATTTGGGGATAATGATCAACATTATCCCGTAAAAAAAATTGGTTGTGCAAATGGAACGTTTTGCCAATAGGATATGCGAATTGGACAAGATGTTCTACGAACGAAATGTGTTTTTGCCGTGAAACTTTTTGCGTTTTAAACCTAAACCAAATATTAAATTATGTTTGAGTAATCCCAAGACACATTTTTTCTCTCCGCCGTTTATTTATGTCGACGACATAAAGCGACGAGAATCAGAAAGCAAAAAAAAAACATATCATCTCTCGTTCTAGTAAGACGGTAGTATGTGGAACGTGGACACTTTCATTTCAATTTTCTATGTTCTATGTTCTTGACGCTAAACATTCGTTAGCAAGGCCCTGACAGTTTTGTATAACTAATTGCGATTTTGAAAGGGTGCTTTTTAATATACTTGGGATGTAAGCGATTCAGAAAATGTTGTGACTCGTATGTTTTTTCGGCAATTAACTCGGACAAATGGTTGTTTTACCACAATAAATATAAAATTAAACTGGGGCTTTGTCTTTTTTGTTTATTTAATACTTTGTGACAAAGTTTAGACTTGAATTATTTATTTTATTGTATATCTTTTAAACTGTACTTTCTGAAGCATATTATATCAATTTTTCACATTAAAATTTATCTTAGTTTATTTTCTACGACTTGAAGTAAATCAAATATGCGAGTAACAAGTGTGTCTTATTTCGCTACTCAATGAAGATCCTCCACATTTTTTCATAATATCCTTTGTATAATTTATAAAAGATTACCTAAATTTTTCTCACGAGCGAAAACAAATCTTATTCATATTTCACCGTTACATAATTTGGTGTACAAACCACCCTATTTATAAACCTACCCTGTTTTCACATATCAGTGTGCATTGCATATATCTCGTAGTGTTAGCAGTGAAATGTGACCGCAACGCGTGTAGGATTACGCCGGTAATTTCAATATGAGCAGTGCGCGGCCACGCCGGATTTCAGATGGACCGACACTGTATGGTTGGCATCAGTAAATTCTTTTTTTTCATGACTTTCACATAACGCCATCTAGTCTCAAACTAAGCGGAGCTTGTATTATGTACACTATGGAACTAATAAACATACTTATTTACTTTTAAATGCATACGTATAATAGATGAATTACACCCAAACACAGAACAAACATGATCGTGTTCATCACAAAAACATTTGTCCTGGATGGGAATCGAACCCACAACCTTTGGTATAGCAGTCAGGGCCACTAAGCACTAGACTAACAGGCCAATTAGTATAAATATTTATTCGATTAAATTTTACCTTTGATTGCATTTATGTGACAAAAACATCATAAACCTAAATTTAAAAACATAAAACTTTTGTTGTGAACTGTACCCTGTCAATAACGTCGCATAGCGATCGCATCGTTAATGTTTAGCCCTAATTGTGTGTATGTGTGTGTGTGTGTGTGTGTGTATGTGTGTGTATGTGCAGGTACCGCGAGGTTTACTGCATAGTTTTAAGCGCTAATGTGCATCGCTTAAATTAATCTACGTTTAGTTTCACTCACTAAATGTAGGTATTAAGCTGGAAATTCAGGCTTGACTATTTAGGTTTAAATCCTTGTTTATACATATATGCATAACCTAGTTAGTAAATGTGTGGTTAATTAGTTTTTTTTTAATAAATGAAAGATGGAAAAGAGCGTTGAGGTCGTTGCTCAGGTGTCACAACGATATTTTTTCCAAATTTTGAATCTTTAAATGGCTCTCCTGTAATGTTCGTAAAATGTCGCTTAAAGCAAATAGCCTTTCACCCCTCGATGCACAAATTACACCCAGACCCAGAAAACAATATTGTGCTCATCACACAAACGTTTGTCCTGGGTGGGAATCGAACCCACAACTTCTAGTTTAATAGTCAGGGTCACTAACCACTAGACCAACAGGCCAGACCAATTTAAAACCACTCTACTTTGATGGATTCCAAGATTATCAAATTAATTTTAAGCGCAATACGAGTGTTCTTGTACCTACATTGTATCCAAGCACAAATTGCATAATATCGTCCATCCTCAACTATCAAACAGACATGACATTCGATGCTGATACCGTACGAGTGTCCCCAATTATCTAGTTCACGCACCGTTTGTCGCGTTTCTGTGCTAATGCCGTTAATAACCCCGGGTAGTGTTACAGGGGGTAGGCAGAAATGTGTTGCATGCTCTGTGATGACATGTGACGTATGAGGTGAGAATGTGGGTGAAGTTGGTATATGAGCAAGGAGATGATAAAGAAACACTAAAAAGAAATAAGTTATTTGCGTATTTGGTGTGTTAAAAACAACAGCAAGATTTACAGTATTAATTGACTCGAAATAATGGTTATGTAGTCTTCAGAAGAAGAAGAATCAGAATAGCTATCCACCGCTGTGTTATACTAATAATAATAAACTTGAGCTACGGTTAACATGTTTTACAACTAAAATTTTACTTCGATTCACATCGCCTACTCCCATAGGTACAAAAAGCTTGAATATTCATTTTTCCTTTTTAATTAAAAAGTTGTGCCACAAAAGTAACTCCGCCAATATAACTCCAAAAACATTTCAACCAGAATCCCGTAAAAACGAACTCTCCAATTTCGGACCACAAATATGTAGATACGAAACGGCTGTAACAGAAAACTAGATAGGCAGCCGCTATCAATTCCGTCTACAAAAAAAAAATGGCCGAAAAAACTAATGAAAATCCTTTCATCTGGCCGGCACTGCGATGGTCGCGGGAGGAAATGAAGACCGCAAACTTTGCCCCAATTTGTTGTACGGATGGGAATAGTGACGTGAAATACCGGACTTGAAATACGGGAATATATTTTAGAAATTCGTTTTGCATTTTTTTGTGTTCGCATTTTTGGTTCGGGATTTATGTAGTGGGCTAACTATTGTATGGGCTGGCTTTCATATTTTTGAGCCTATTCATAGTGATCATTTTTTGGTTACATTTTTAGTTAGATTTTTATACCTGTACAGTGTACACTCTATTTACAATTTAACATTTTCACAATGTGTTCTATGCGCCTTTCATAACGCTGTTTTTCATAATAATACCGAATGAAATAACGTTATTGTGTGTTACTTTTTACTTCATCATTACATTTTTGTAGAATTGTATTGTGCTCATCAATTGAGGAAATAGGCTGTAACAGTCATATTGTTGTGAACTAGGCTAATCTATTCGATAGGCTCTATTATTTAGCGATTTTAAATTTCGCTTGCAATTATGAAATTGTAATAGGCTTAAAAGAGAAATTTACGCAACAAAATATGATGTTCTAATTTAAAAAAATATTAGCTTTAAGTTATTAATTGTGTCTTTTGCAAACCACACAGTTTTAACATAAATATAAATGATTAGGTTCCAAAATCTCGTTTAAAAGAATCTCATATTGCCTTAAATATCCCGGTGTAGCACAACACTAGTAAAGGCTCACTGCCCGCAGTCCAAAGTTCTACCCTTGGAGGAAATTAACCAAAGGCCGGAATATTTTCGTGGCCTGTCTTTATTTCTTTGCCATGTGTAGTCCGTGTGTTATTTTGACTTAGAGACAATGATATCTTGATTATGTAAGGGCGGGCTAAGTGGATTATAAGGGTTGATGTATGTATTGACCTTATTTCTCGACTACTGTAGAATTTTGTGTGTCGGGTGCTGGTCTATTTGTGAGGGTCGCTAAATCTTTAATAAAGGTAAAAGTTTTGTTCTATACAATGTGAATTCTAGAGCTCTTCCAGTGACTAATACTTCATTTTCTAAAACTGTAATCCGCATTTGAAATATTTTTACCAAAATGAATAGTTTAAGTATTACTTTTCCCGGTTTGAGGGATAATACGAAGTCAAGACGAAGAAACTTTGACGTTTAAAGGAGACCGTGTTTGAAGCCCTATGGTATATTATAATGTCAGACTAAGTTGACGACTAGCATTCCTCCTTTCTCCCAGGGTTCACAATTGTTACTTTGTTTAATTTAAAACCTTTATAGATTGTGGAGCGAAATAAATTATTGAGTATGGTGTCCAAAAATGTTCAACAATATGAACTACAAACTAATAAAAATCCAGCACACTCCTAAAAACCTTCACCTAATTAATCTCGCCACCTCTAACCCTTCCCAACCAACCGTGACGATAAGACGCAAATTCACTTACATTTTTCAACAAGCATATTAATGAAAGCTATACATCTCCTTACGATGAACGCGGACCAACGAAGCGTGTATTTTTAACCGGCTGTCCCACACGAATGTAACGCGATGAAATATATCAAGCTGCATTATTTATTGGGAATTCGTGAACGTTTATACGCTTAAAAGTCATGTAAAAGGGTTCTGAATTAATCTAATGTTGGGTGCAAAATGTTTTGCCTCGGTATGAATATTTTGAGCTGGTGTTTTTGTGATACAATTTCTTTATTGAGAATTTAGGAGAGGTACAGTTGATAAAAGGTAAATGTTTTTGTTAGTGGCAGTTATACAGAAATTTAAATTCGTATCATGGATTTAGTAAAGTGGTCACATATTCTTACATAACACTTAGATGATATCTCTAAAAGGATCTCATCTTAAAACGTGATTAGCCAAAAAAAAAACAAAATATATTATGTAGGTATATAATTATGGTCGAATTAATAAACCTCATCTATTTTGAAGTCGGTAAAAAAATATCTACCATTTCAAGCACAGGCGCATGGTTCAGCAAAATCACATGCACTCTGCATCTAATACTTAACTTTAAAATTTACCGCATGATATAAACAAGCTATTTAATTACCTTACAACCTAATCTTCTAAATTCGCGCATAGTGCAGCAACAACCTTTCAGCCAAGCTGTAAATGCTGGCTTAAAACTATGTTAAAACAAGCGACGGTGCGAGCTACGTTAGGGTTTAGTCTCTGGGAGACTACAGCTGCCTTTGTTTTTGATTAGAGCTAGTGGCTTGATAGTATACGAGCTTGACTAACTATCGGAAAGCTAAGGCTAAGAGCTACTTGAATTTGTACCATAAGTTGTAGTGAGTAAGGTTTGGTTTACGTTGGAGCTGCAAATAGAAAATCTTTCACGTTTATTTTTTAGTTACAACACCGTTCGTGAGTGTTTTTGATGCAGTATACACAAGATGACTAATGAAGTTAAAAAATACTTTTTCGAGTACTTATTTTCTTACTAAACTAAACTAGCCAAATAAAAAAAACTAAAGTCAAAATTATTTTATAGCATTTACTTTACCTAGATATTTATTTATTTTAATGTATTACTTTATCGCACCACTATAGCAACGAACCAGCATAGCATCCATTACTAACTATTACACCTCGCTATAACAATGGGCGCATCACCGGCGCGTGCGCACGTGCTCGCCAGCGATGCGTAGTTCCTGTAACAGTTGCGACATAGGAAATGTTTGTGCGGGTTTCTTGATGCCTCGTGGCATATGTGGTTATAAGGGCGCAGGTGACGTATGTTATGGTTAGACTGATGTTTTTTTTACGTCTATTTAAAAGTTTTAGACCATGTCACGTGGAAGGTAATAACCACCATTTTGGTCTATCAGCAACACCATGCAATAGATACTATGTTATTTTCGCTGTTTTTATTATTATAACGTGAAGTACCATTTTTACAAGAAACTAAAGAATGATAGGTACGTCTGTGCCTTTTTTATCGTCAAGCTTAAACAAATGAAAAACATTAAGTACATAATAATATTAATTTAAATGGTTGCTTGAAAATTATTACCTATTAGCCAGTTGATATTGCATGTGTGTATTTAAAGCTTATATCGATGAATGGATGAGTGGATGGTCCTTTGCTACATTCCAAAAAAATTACTCATTTAAATATTTTTAGAACATGGTCAATCTTGTTCTACACGTGTAACCCTCATTCACAGACTCATCGCACTAAATAATCTCTTCGAACAAAAACTATGTTCACTCATAATCCCTATTAGTTGGTAACAATAATTAGTATCCATGAATAAATTTTGTATAATTATTCAGGCACGCGCCTTATTTAGATGTCGACGCTTCCGTGGCGCGCGCGCAACTGCCATACCAAAAAAAATCAGAAGGTACAACATGATAACAAAAATTTTGTTTATTTTTTTGTTTACTAGATTAAATTTGCAAATTAGAATAAACTTTCTGCAACTGGGAATAAATAGCATTTCTTTACTTGCATTTTCGTAATGAAATTTAAGTAAAGCATTAAACACGTTGAAAGTTAGTTCCTTCAAAGCTAGAAATTAAGTTACTCAATACTTTATTTACTCTCCATGATGCGTAAAGGTCTTAAAAAATAATGGTAACTTATTGATGACTGGAACCAACGATACATCGATCAGAAGCTCAATCGTTTAGTAATGAAAATTTTTGAATTTACTTTTTTAATACCACTTCATTTTAAACATAATTTTATAACCTTGCAATTTCATTACCATTCTGCCGTATTGTTCGGAGTAGATTTTCTGTCAACAACTTGGCAGTACAGCGGCGCGTGCGCACCAGCCATGACCGCCACTTCATTTGCACATCAATGCGTGTAGGTTAACACCCTTTTGATTACGTGGACTAATAACATCATTGTTTGTTCTTCTTTGTTGGGATACAATGTGAGAACAGAGGGGAATGTCTGATTTATTTACTTGCACCTACTTTTATCATCATCATCATTCCCCTACCTTTATCCCAATTATTTGGCGTCGGCGTAGCATGTCTTCTTCTTCCACACGTTCCTATCTGACGTCATCTCGCAACCATATCATCTTTTACACAATCCATTCATCGTTTCTATGGTCACCCTCTTCCCTTATATCCATCCGCATTCATGATTCATTCATTCTTTGACAACTTCATATAAATCATATTATCATCTCATGTAAACTGATTCTACAAATTAAAAATATTCGAATTTGAAATGATTTGTTTCGTTTCTGTTAGTAAATTAAATAGGTAAAATATTAATCTATTAAACTAACCTGCCCGATGTTAGTAAGGGATGAGCCACGTCACAAGCCCATCGGGCGACTTCAACTCAAATACCAGGTTATTGTTCAGATATTTATTATAGTACCACATTGCACATCAACCGTACAATACGAAGAATGAGTGCTTTTGTATCCAAAACTAATTGGTACAAACAAAAACATACGTTAGTTTTCATATCAATTTCAAATAAAAATCAGCTAATAAAAAAACACTTAACCCCTTACTTAAACGATTGCAGTCGCTAGCTGGAATACTCAAAGTAAACCGCAATCCTGTATAATAAACACGAATAAAACACACATAATTTCAGCAATAATCTAGAATATTAACCTCAATATCGCGTGCCTAAAACAGGGTCGAGTATTTTTGCAGAAAAAAATATGGACGCAATTAAAGCAAAAATAGAAAGAGAGGAAAGTTGGCCGCAGGTAATTAGGCTTGCTTTTCTATGAGAACGGCACACGTAGCAAGTTTAGCGGTACAGTTTTGGCCAAGTAAAGTGTAGTGGAAAATGAATAAATAATGTATTTTTTACGTGAAATTGATGGAAGAGTCAATTATGTGTTTGGGGTAATGTTTAATTTTTATATGAGTAATTAATTTATGTTAAATATAATTATTTTTAGCAGTTCAATGTTTGTGCTGATATATGTTCTTTCAAAGTATTAAACAAGCTCCACAACTGTATAACTTACGTGTGAACATTATTCAATATTGCTTTTTTAATATCTCTAAGTCAGTAGGTAGGTATATTTATGACTACTTTAAAGAAATAATTTGAAAGCTACACATGATATATTTAAGATGAAATATAATTAATGATAATAAAATACATAGCAATAGCAAACAGAGAAACAAACAACTAATCATATGAACCCGGTATGTCATATTAACCCATTTCACATAAAAGAAGCGTATAATGACGCCGCGACGTGCCCTCTCACCGCGCTCGTCAGTGTAAGGCTCACAGTGAGATTTTTCTCTTATCTCCCAGTAGCGGTAACGATGCGAAAGTTTTCAACTAGATACCCTCGTTACTACTCCTTGGACGTTTCTAACGAGACTTTTTTCTTTTAACGAATTTCCCTGGACGCAGTTTTGTGTATACTTTCTTTCGGCCCGACTTGTAATAGTTTGAACGATTAACAAGCTCAACTTGTGACGGTTTACTCAAAGAGGATTATCTGTAAACGTGTCCGTAATTTTGGCCGCGTGTGTAATATGATTTCTGCTTGATCGTATTATTGATGTTGGCTTATGATTTTGTGGGTGGTTTGAGTTTTATGTGTGATTTATTACTTGAACTATTTTTGTTGTGTTTTCACAGATGCTTGTGGTCTAGTTATGAGTTCTGACAAACGAAGGATTAAATACTGTTATGAAGGGATAGATGTAAAAAAATTTGATTATAATAAGTGTAATATTTTTTCATCATTTTCTTGGTTTTGCGGAACGACCTATTCCAAAAGTTAGAGAGGTAAAAATTGAAAAATATACGTTGTTTACTATTCCCTTTAAACGGAGGAAAAAAATATTCAATACATTAAAATTATTGTTATCTCATCATCATAAACTTACTAAACATGTTTACAACCCTCAAACACTCGCATTTATTAGCATATCATCACGTCATGTTCAATTTAAACTTCCACAAAAGGTGCTCTGCTCACCGGACGCTCCAACTTATTCAACGTTAATTGTACTACAGTTAAACATAGGTGTGATGAACACAATGTTCGTTATTCAGGGGTAATAACACTAGTTACTTTAAAAACTGGATTTGTTGAAGTATGCTATATTGATTGTGTTTTGTTTTTGCTTGAAGTGAAAGTACGTGTGTTGTTGAAATGCAAATAGGAGCTTCGATATTGCTTTACCTATCGCTAGATTAGTATTAACTGTGCGATTTAACCGTGTTACGTTATATCGACATTTTACATAACAGTCGTATAGTAAAAATCAATGTCATAAACATTGATTTTTCAAAATCCTGTCAAAATCGAATCAAACGGCCGGATGGGTATTATTAGACCTCTGACAAAGTTTCAGTAGATAAATGATTACTTTTTAATTAAACCAAATTAATCAGCTCTATCCCCAAGAGGTATAATTATAATGTTTTCGCTTCTTATTACAATACAGTACGTGTCAGATGAGTATGCAATAGCACACCTTTCCACCCTAGTGTGTTCAAGCATGACACACACACACACACACACACAATCACTATACATATATACCCCACTCACACATAGGTACACAATAGAATATCTCGCAGCGCTCACTAATTAGCAGACCCTAAGTCAGAGACACGCGGTGCTGAATTAAAAGCAGTTATTAAAGTAACTACGTTTATGTTTTACTTGATTATTTAGATATATATTTTTGTCTAGTGATTGTTATTCTTTTATTTCCTACCGAAGTTTGTAAACTCTTTGTTATCGGTTTAAGGTTGTAGGACTATTATTATTACTGATAAGGACTCGCAGAACAGGCAAAAGTGGCATAGAAGCGGGTGGTAATAGGTATAAAAAAACATCTAAACACAGAAACAAATTATCGTGCTCATCTCACAAACATTTGCTTTTGGGAATCGAACCCACGACCTCCGGTATAGCAATCAGGGCCACTAACCACTAGAACAAAGAGGCCAGAAAAAATTATTTAAATTGTTTTATTTTTATGTATCGATATATAACTTGTAAGTAACAGTAATAGCCTTTTTTGTTGAGATAATATAATACAGATTTGTACTGAAAATAGATTTATGGTGGCCATGGCTAATGATCCGTTATAATAGTTTAATTACCGTATTTGATAAATGGATGGGTAACTGCAGTCACTGCGAACATAAGAGTACCTACTAGGTACTTAAAGATATCGAATCTTACTTTGCAAAAAAAACGTCTTAACCACTGATAAATGTCATAAAAATTGGTTTTCTAAAATACTAGTACAACAGATTAAATTGCTTAGAATTTTAAGAAATTAGTGCAAAATCATCGTTACAACTTGTGTTTTTAGCACTACGCATAATTTTATTAAAAGATATCTCTAGAATACCATATTCTCTGGAATAACTGATATGCTATTCTAAACAACGGCTCAATTTATTGTACAATATATCCGTACGCGAACTGTAAACAGGACTCGATAAAAACTAAGTGGAATGGGAATAATAGTAAAAAACGTTAAGTATTGGATAGCGGTGCTTACTGTGACGCACGTTCCGTCTGTTGCTCACGATGGGTACGTTGTCCACTGTTGTCGATACTGCGACCAATAAAGAAAAAGGTTTATGTACTTTTGAAATACTGCACACGGATTTATGCCTATATTATCAGTTTCTTTTAAAAAAATGTTGTATTTTAACACGATTTTTTAATTAAGGATTTTTATATTTTAACAACATTAATGTAAATAAATGATGAATAAGTTATTACAGTATATTAAATAATGACTTAGTTCGTTGGTTGTGAAAATGATTGCTAAAATGTTTTTTATCCTGTGCCAATGTATAACCACCATAACTTTGTTGCGAGCAGCATTTACTTGAATACTAACTTACCAATATTTTGCATAAACAACATTTTTCGTTTTCTTCAAAGAATCTTTATCACTGTGTCGACAGCAGTGGCCAAACGCAACCCAATCGGACGGTCGTTAGCGTTTTCAAAAGTCCTGCCGATGGTCCGATTGGATCTTGTGGATAGTTCCCGGTTGTAAAGTTCATTGCACCCGTGGGAAGCGAGCTATTTGCGTTCTTACTGGACTTCAACTTTGCTGTAGTTGGACTAAGTCCGTAGATATCGATGGCTAGGGAATCGGGTTGACACGTTCACTGAAATATGAAAGTTTGGTCGACTTAGATTGGACTTAATTTTGATGCAGTGAGATTTAAATTGCTCGAATTTTAAGACGAATTCGTCTTTTGTTTGTTTTAGTTGGCAGCAGCAGTGTGTAGTATTTCACGGTAATAATATTCGAGTCTTTTAAATATTTTTATAATAAAAACCTGTGTCACATCCTACTGCTGGGCAAACGCCTCTCCTTTCCACCTTCAAACCTTTCTATTTATCGTGGTTTCTGGCCACGACTGCCCTGCATATCTGACAAGACCATACAAATCAAGGTAACCCACCTTGAGTTGTATGGTCTCCTTCCGTCTTTAAAAAATATAACCGGAAAATATGTTTTACGTTTTAAAATAGTTTAGTTGTATTACAATTGTAAAAACGTTGTAGAATTGTAATTGACACAATTGCGTTTAATTATTCACTAAGGCTTTGGCTATTGTTAATCCTTAATACACAATTATGCAAGTTCGATCGCGTAGTACAAATTCCCACGGGAACCAACTATCCTTGTTTCTCTGGTCCTAGACTAACTCTTAGCAAACCACGTTTAGTTACTTGTTAGCTTGTTGTAAGGTTAAGGTTTAACCTTAGAATTTTTAATTTGGAAAATTAAATGATCTGAATATGAAATCTGAAATATCTATTTTAAAATGATTTGAACATTGGAAATTATGACAAAATATACCTACGTCTAAATGGTGCCGCGTCAGAAATTAAAAACAAAGTGATCGTTAAAATAGTTTATTTAGAACACATTTTAATTATTTTTTTTATGACATAGTATTTTGTAATAACACCTTTTTTGAAATAACACAGTAGGGCAAAGATCTTCATCGTTTGACACTAAATTCTTAAGCTCAGAGCAACTTCACACAACTGATCTAAACAGCGTCTTAACATACCTAAATTTATTATTAAACCGAAACTTACTCGTTCTTAGTAAGGAGAGAGAATTGTAAACATAACACAAGAATCCTTAGAAGGTATTATCAGGTTAAATTGTCGTAATCCTACCCGTTAACGCTGTTTATTGATCGCTGGCGAACCCTGTTGGGTCAACGCGGCTGTAATAATACAAATCACGTGATTACAGAACGCTTAGATGGATGCGATTTAATAATCTGTAGTTGAAAATAGGAACTGTTTTTGGTTGATAATATGTGTGAACTTTTTAGCTAGTAGTAGATTTAAGAATAGTAAGAAGTCGGCACGGCCACAGCGCGGTGGCAGCATTTGAATTATAATTGCGTAGCTTATTTTTTTTTCACTTTATTAAAACGAAAAAAAAAATACATTTGTTTCATGATATATTTTGGATTTATATTAGTTTTAATTATAAATGTATGTTAAAAATAAACATTGACAAAAAACACCGTCAATAAATCCTAACTAGAATGTACATTAATCAACAAAAGCCTTAACAAAAAACAATATATATTTCTATCGAGCAGAAATCGTGGGCCAGCCATGTTCGGCGCAAACACAACAGAGGTTTAATTAAAACATCGCGTTAGCCGACCCTTGCGTCCAATCAGGGGTGGTCGAAAAGTTGCCCACTCATCGACGGGCCAATATCGACAATATCCATTAGACGTGCCCCTATGTGTAGGGCTGCCAGTGAATATGTTGTGATGTGTTTATTTTATGATGGAATTTGTTAGCTCTTTTCTAGAAAATCGGATGTAATTTATTTATATTTATTTTAAGGTTTGTTTCTATAGTTCTGGAGAATAGAAAACTGGTTTTAGCTAGATCTTATTTTGTCAACTACTTTTCTACCAACTGTTATACCTATCAAAACCTTGTCAAAGTTATAGCTATTTAAAAAAAAAACCTAAAAAGGTCTCGAGCTGTGTACCCTTGTAAAAACTTTTATAATTTAATGCATAGTTGAATTAGATAATACATACAGATTTTTCTGCCTACCCCCAAGGGAAAGAGGCGTGACGTTTATGTATGTATGTATGTATACAGATTTGTAAGAATATCGTTCAATATATTATTTACCAAAATATAATAATAAAATAAGTAACACGTGCCAACCCTAATCCCACCAGCAATCCCGATAATGACGTATGAAATGCACGTTAATAGTAAACGCATTGTGCGGGCGACTGTACAAGGCTTGAGTCGAGCGAGATCTATAGTAGTTTTACATTGTAATAGGAATTTATATTAAAGTATGCGGGAAATCATTTATCTCTGATTTTATACGGTAGACGCCATGATGAGAGCAATATTTTGAGCTGTGAGGATATCAATGAAAATGACACGTAATCTTGCTTGTAATGTTAGGGTAGAACTGAAGGCTGCGTTTTAGGGGGTGATATTATAGTGATAATAGTAAAACGAATGAATATTATCACACCTAATATCGCAGGACGCAGAATATCGTTTAATATTTGTTCAGTGTTATAATAATTCGACAGAACTGTTTTGATGATTTCGCTCTAGGTGTTAAACCACCTCTTCATAAAATAACATTTTGCCCTACACTGCATAGAGCGCCTCTGCCTTTCACAACTTTTTTAAAATCTAATGTTATACTTTCAGATATATGAATGACGAATCGTCATTGATGAGTCAATGGCACGACTAAACTCTATGGCACTTGATTCAATCGCCATGGAATTCAATTTTCTGGATTTTCAAAGCTGTTTCTCATGAATCTCTTTCTTATTGTCCAGGGCAAGGCGAAACGCGACCAGTCACTAGAAGACTTGAGGCAGCACATCCACAAGTTCTACATCCCACTGGCGAGGCAGTTCATGGTGCTTTTCCCAGAAGGTGGTTTCTTGCATAAGAGGAGAGAAGTCAGTCAACGGTAAGTGATTATGTAACGTGTTATAACTTATAAAGTTCTTATATAACATTAATATATGAGTTGTACCTACTCATAATGCAAGCTCTACTTAGTTTGAGACTAGATGGCGTTGTGTGAAAGTCATGGAATATGTGTGTTATTGTTATTATGTTCTTAGTAAAAACTCGTTTAGGCAAGATAGCTCGACATTATGTGGCTCTGCTTGCGTAGGAATCTGAACTTCATCAAACACATGTATTTTAAGTTACTCAAATGTAGTATATGTCATTTAACGTATTTTCTCGAAGAAGGATCTAGCGCTAACTATCTACCTTAATCAAGATAGGTCTGACTATTGGTAATTGTGATTGACAGCAAGTCATTACAAATGCGAGTACAATTTTCTGCGTGATATTGCTTATAGACTTTTATCAAGATATGACGTGTATAATATTATTTCTTTATCATCAGGTTCGCAGAGAAAAACAACCTGCCAAAATTAGAATATGTATCGCTACCTCGTGCTGGTGCTATGAAGGTGATCATGGAGGAGGTGGGCCCGCACAGGGACGGAGGCGCTGGAACTTCGAAAGAGGACTCTACCAAAAAAGGTACACATTGACAATGATCAAAATACAACTCGATTAAAAATGTGTGAACTGTCATACTCACCAAATCGTTCACTAACTTACTTGTCTCATCTCTGCTGGTTTAGAGAGCCTGACCAAGACTTAAAGTTAGTGCAATTATTATTGTGAAATAAACACATCGCTGTACGCTGTACTTTATCACGCTTTTGTATCTGCAATTACCTATATCAATTTAAGTCTTGGTAGTAGACATCCAGACTTACGACATGAATCAAAAAATATTTTATCTGCAGAATAATTTTATCCAACTTAATCATTATTCTTTGTCATCCACAGACGATAACTTCAACCAAAGCAACGCCAATTCCAAGTTGATCGTCGAGACTAAAGTCGGTGACAGTATCGAATGGATCCTGGACGTGACCATCGCCTACCCTGACAGGATTCCCCTGCACCTCCAGGACGTGGTCTGTGGGATCCGGCCGTCGTGTACCACCCATCTGCATTATAGGCTATATCCTAGTAGTGAGGTACGTTGGCATCATTTATCATCACCATTTTCCTTTATTTCATCTTGTAGCGACATTTTTCGTACAATATGACTGTGTCAAAGAAAAGCTATTAAATCCAATTCAATAACTGCCATGATTTGAGCTTTAGCACAATCATCATCATTCCCTTGTCCTTATCCCAATTATTATTTGGGGTCGTCGCAGCATGTCCTCTTCTTCCACACGTTCCTGTCTGACGTCATCTCGCAAATTACACTCTTTGCAGCCATATCATCTTTTATACAATCCATCCATCGTTTCTTTGGTCTTCCTTTTCCCTCTGAGCTTTAGCACAATATGGCTTAAAATTAATAGCATTGATTTTTAATAGATACATTTCAACTAAATGGAAATGTGTTTTTGTTTCTCAGGTACCAGCAGACACGGAAGGAATGACCCAATGGCTATACGACAGGTTCATTGAAAAGGACAAATTGTTAGAAGAATTTTACCGAACTGGCAAATTCCCCACCAAAGGCAGTGGTCCCCACCTAGCTAGAGTAGTGAGACAGGACAACCTCAGATACCTGATCCTTCACCTTTTCTTCATCACGTCTACATACCTACAGTACACGGTCTTCCGGGCCCTCTTCAGCTATGTGTGGTAACGGAATACCCGATGATCAGACGTGCCCTACAATACCAAGATTTGTGTTTACATTTTAGTTCATAGAGCTGAGTTTTGTTTCTTCTGTAAAAACCTTTACAGATTCTTTCTCATCTAGGTTTTACTGGCGTGCAACTTAACTGAAGATTTAAGTTGTCTTATCATAGGTTTCAATAGAAGAGTGTAAAATAAGTTAGTTTTTTTCGATGTCTTTGCCCGGGTTCACACGGTTGTACGCATGAAGTCCGACTTTTACAGAGTGAATGGAATTCTGAACACACAATTTTACATAATTGTGTGTTCAGAATTCCTAATATTAAATAGGCTAATTTTATCTACCGATATCAGGCCTGAAGCCATTACCTATGTTACGTTGGAATACCTTAATAGTAGTAGTTCATTTTTCACGTCTGGTCTAATGATGTTTAGGAATCGATACTTTTGGATATTGACTGCTGATTTTTATTATTTTTTGTTATTTAGCTAAAAATAATGTCCTTAATTAAGTGTGTAAAGAGCTGTGTTCTTTTTTTTGGACGGAGCAATGCATTAGTGCTGAGGAATGCCAGTTTGACAAGTGGTGTTTAATAAGGATGATCATTGATTTTTCTTATGCTATTCTTCATTTTTGACCTTATAATGAAGTTACCAAAATTAATGTAAATAGTTTTTTTGAATAAATCTTTCTGTAAAAGCTAGTCCAGAGTACTTATCTCTAACAAATGCTTGTAAGCCAAGTTAGGCAAATTCGAAACAGTTTAGTTAAAGAATTGTGTCAGCTTGATTATTATCGAGTTGTTTATACATGACTGCAGTTGTGGAACCGAGATGACGACGTAGCAATGTATTGCGCCATCTTGCTTCTACAATAGGAACTGTTTCATTTTATGGATTCAGTACAGGTACAGTTCTTTTCCACAAATAAATGTTTTACCTAAAACTATGTCAGTCATCATCATCAGCAGTCAACATCCAAGATCTAACTTGCCCTTATTGTAAGAAGGCGCAAGGGGAAGTACATTTTTTTATTTTAATTTACTTGTACTTTAGAATTTATTAAGTTTTTTTTTTAGTTTTAACACGTGCGTTTGCGGTTACCTCGAGTTTGACCCGTCGAGTCAGACCTCGATAGATTCGTGCCCAGGGCACACCTAATTAAGACCAATAAGCACTTTCTTAAAGTGATAAACGTACGCTCAATACTTTAAATCTATTGGAAAACGAAAACCGAATTCGCAATTGATTTAAATGTAGCATCGATCGTACGTGACACGTATATGTGTTAATCAAAGCGTGCTGTGACATACAAGTCAATATGTAAGTAAAATCTAGCATAGTAATTGTGCTTCGCAATGAACCAAAATTCAATCCCTTGTGACAATAAAAAAGAAAAATAGACGAGTTTTTATCCCTCACTTTTATCACGTTTCACGTTCAACTTAATCAGATCCTCTCGCTTCAAAGTTTGAATTTAAAAAAATCTAATTTTATACGAAGAATTCTCAAGTCAATTCGTGTTGAGAATTCTAAATAATTTTTGAAATAGCGAACGACGTTCGCATTTGGTGTTTGGAGAAAGTAAAAAGCCGAATTGAAAAATCTTAAAATTATAACCGATAACTTTCCGTCAAACGTATATACGACTATGGAAATCAGTGCGGTTTTTCTCTTCGGATATTTCTATTAAATTTTGGGTTGAAAAAAAAACGTTTGTTTTCAAACGCCGAATGACGAACTACGATAAGAGAACTTGTCAATGTCTAAATTAGTAATAAGTCGATGTAGTTTGAATAACAATAGCATAATTGTAAGAATCACGTTTTTGTTCTAACTAAAATGTGGCCATCGTTCCTTTTAGTTAATAGCTATTGTACAGGTTTATTCAAAATGTAATCTGTAAGTGGAAGTATGCGTTTTGTGGTAAAATTATATGAATTATTGAATATGCCAAAACATATTTGCCGTAAGTGCCTAGGCATGTATTGGTGTAGTTTATCATTGTAAAAATATTAAACAAATGTACATAATCTAATGTCACACAACATACTAATTGTTAGAAATTACTCGATGATTTTTTTAATTCACGAACATTGTGTTATGTACGAGCAATTTACTGAATGGTTTTTGATTAAACTTTTTTGGATTTATTCACAAGTTTTGCATGTTATATAATTGTCGAAGCAGGTATTTTTCCGAATAATTAATATAGATAGACAGGAATAGACCATATCCAACCAAGTTCCTTTTATCAAGTCCAATATTGTGCCTTTTAATTAACCAAATTTAGTTTAAACATTCAAAATTAAACAAGTTCAATCAGTGATAACAGAGGACGGTGAAATTCCTTTATTTTTTTCATAATTTTAAAGTATTTTTAAACCAATTAAGTAAGTATTGTGACCATATCAACATGTGATTTTATTTCTTAGAATGGATAAACAAATGTGATTGCTACCTTATGCTGGAGTAACAGCAAAGTTTTATAATTCTAAACTGCATAATAATATTATATTATACAATTTAACACTGAAATCGCACATTCAATCTTTTCTGATTAACACAAACACTTTATTAACTAAAAGTAGGTTTTTGGGATCTACGCGATTTTTCTTGACGTTCATTTTACATTGGCGGCGTATTTTTAATTTGTCTTCATTTATATCAACAAAAATATTAAATGAACATGTGACATTAAAATCGAACGTCTCGTATTATGGGTTCAAGAAAAGTCGCGTAAAAAATATCCTAAAACTTATTTAATTTTATATTTGCGCACTACAGTTTAAACATATCCTCACGCGTCCAAAGCAGAATTAAATAAGCGCATTTTTTTCAAGTATTATGTTCAATTTGTTACGTATTTACTGCATTTAACTATCAATATAATGACTATACTGTTCAAGGTGCTTGTAAACTGTGAGGGGTATCACGAGTCAAGCCTTAAAAGAGGTTAAAGACTCCAGATCTTTTTGCCGGTCCATTGTCCACAAATGTAAGCATTGTGAGAGCTAGACAGTATTATATACTATGTAATGTGTTGCCCTGCTGCCACAACTACAAAAATCAGTCTTTTAGAGCTGGTACAAGATTCCTGTATAACCTATCCGTAGATGTTTTTTTTTGTTCAGATATTAATTTGAGTGTGAACGCAAAAGTCGAGATTTAATTTCTAGCATTAAAATTTATCTAAGGGTACGTTACTAATGTAACAGAATTAATTAATGTCAATCAATAAGATCGAAAGGAGTGGAAAAATCTTCTGCGAGTCCTTTGTCTCTGATGAGGAATAACAGGACGACATTATCATCGATAAAATAGGTTGTGGAGATCAGATAGTAGTGAAATTTGGTATACAGATGAATCTAGAAAGATTTCAAGCCAACCAAATGCCTTGGGAAATACTCACAGACTCTCGTGCTAACCCGCACAGTTTAGACGCACCTTCTTAATTTATCCCTTAAACGGTACTGCAGAATATTCTGTAGGTCTTGAATTATTTTTAATGACCATTATTGTGTAATTTTTCTTCATATAATTAGTTGAAATAAAGTTTTTCTTTAACGAAGTGATGTTTGAAAACTAGTCGATAGTCGATGATAATACTTTAATTCGCTGTAACGGGAACTGTTTAATGACAATTCTAAATTACCTAATTCTGTAGTCCTATTGGTCATTCGATTTTGAATCGATATATTGTGAAAATTGCTTTGTAAAACGTTTAATTCTTAATCTTTTTTAGTTTTTAAATTAGTGGTTATCGTCAGCTGTTGGCTTGTGTCGGGTTAGTAACACTATTTTGATAAAACATGTAATAATTTGACGGTTACTTTTACGTCTAAGTAATTTACATCGCTGCACTAAAATTTAAATTAATGTGTCTTTATATTTCTCATGCTTTTCGATACGGATCAGTGTAAAAAAGTTTCACAGATTTCTTGCAAAATTACATCAGCGAAATTCTGAATTGTAGAATGATATTGTCTTTATTTATAAATGAAACATACGGGACCATTTTCAATCTTCATAGTTCTGTAGTATGTAGGCTTTAAATCAGTACAATTTATTTGCTTTACTGACGACAAAAAAGGAAGAGGTTTGCACTAAGCAGCTATCCTGCTTTTTTTTTTGTCTTCACGACTAAAGATTCGGTACAAAGAAATTAAGTAACATAATTCGATAAATTTCATATAATCCGACACTTTATCGATTAGCATGGGAAATCACATGATTGGAAAATAACAGGGATGTATAATTATTGTTTCCAAAGCGAGATTCAAATGAATAAACGTAAGGTTAATTGTAAAATTCTAAATTCATTTGCCAATTTTAATTTTAGGTTATATTTAGGAATTGTGATTTAATTCGATTTCAAAATTGGGTGTTTTCTAGTTAGTTTGGGATACTTGGGTCAATGTCATTACTTTTAAGATACATGTTGTTGTTTCTTTTTTTTTAATGAGTTAAGTTTGTTTTTTTAATGCTAAGTAATGTAGGCAAGTAACAAAATTTTGTGATGCTTTTCGTGTTATAATTTTACTTTTAATTTGCTTTCTTTTTAATGATTTTATTTAACTTTCGTCTTGTTTATACTTAGACATTTTTATTTCTTAGTAGATAAAGATGGTGAGAATGACCACAGTCCATAACATGAGTGAGATAGGGTAAAGTATGGAGTTATCTTGAAATTATTACGAAGAAGGTTTCACTAGTTTTTGGTGTTAACCTTTCGTAAAGGGAAGTGTTACTGGGTTTTGTATACTAGTAGCCCGATGGGATAGACTTGTTTCTGGGCAATATACGGGGCACTATACTGTCTAACTGTGGGTATTTAAATGTATCTGCCTAACTTTGGCTTGTGAAGGCATGATAATTTATTTTTGACGTATACGAAATTTGTATCAGCGATTATTTTCAGCAAAATTATACACATCAACTGAAAATTTCCAGTCGGAAAAGTCGACTTTGGTTCTGATTTCCATAGTCGTAGCAAACACGAGTTTATTTCCCAAGTCGACGTTTTTCTAACAGGAAATTTTGGTGTACATTTTCGTATGTTTTTGTTGTCAAAAGTAAATCAGTGTAATGAAATCTAAATGTACCGAATTATATCTATATCTATTGGTCTTATCTATGTGTTTTGTATAAATGTCATTAAACTAACTGTCAGTGGCTATTGTCAGAGCATCGAGATGTCAAAACTGTTGACGTTCATTTGTCATTCGTCAATTTTCACGTCTTTTTTGACATGAACTTAGCGACATTTATTTTAGTCCATTAATGAACTACTAAAATGAATTCGACTTGCGTGCTATATTTTATATTTACTCACTGTATGTCCATATCCCTTATAACAATAAACGAATGTGATACATAGTACTGATTTTACATAGATCCTTAAAATAAACAAAACGAGATCATATCCATATTTTTTTAACATTTTTTGTCGTATACTGAGAGGAATAACTAAATTCAGTTTTATGTCGCCATAATGTCTCGAGCCAATATGTAAGTTAGCAACAGACAGGCTTGTTATTAAGTCACATTTCAGTATTCAGAAGTAAAATGTCTAACAATAGTGTTACTTATTTGCAGTCAGTTCAAGTTTAGACAAAATTTTACAGAAATGTCTAGAAATGTTTTAAATAACGTGCGTAGAACTAATTTAGTTTAATCAGACCAATGTTTATTCTGAATATACCTAAAAAATCAGTAAACTGATCAAAATAACATACAGGAAGTCCAAAATTTTTGAAGTAGGAGGTGGAGACTATTGGTATGTTAAAAAAAATGATTATTTATATAGATAACAAGCGGCATGCAATGAATGAAGCGTTTCTATTCAAAGTTTTTTTAACCAACTATCAATGTTATAATTTACCACATTTTAGTACATAAAGCAATAATACTAGACAAATATATAAGCTATCTCGATGTTACCGACAATTGCCACGGAATGAGCTGAATGCTTCGCTCGCTGTATATAATATACTTATGGACAACGTCCACGGTTTGTCAGTAAACACGTTTGTGGCACTCCATGAATCTTGTTTTATTTTCAACCTTATTACCCTATTAATAAAGATAATATTAGAAAATCAAATTCTCGTGATAGATGGTGAAGAAGAATATTGTAAGGAATCCTGGATTTCAGAGAATAAAAAAATATGAAATCACCAAGCTGCAGTGATCAAATGTGGTGATTATTATTTATTGATTTGCTCAGAGCGTTAGGACATTTTAAACGGTGCAATCAAATCCATGTCCAGTTACGTAGGCAACTAAAAATAAGCAACCTCTTTACGATATTCAGGGAAAGCTTTACTAATTATAATATTTTTGTTGTCAACTATTTAATTTCTACTGGAAACCGTATATTTACAAAATACGATGTTTCATTTCTACTTAAATTAATAAACATCAGCCAGAATAATTCGCAATGTTTAGCAAGGGTCATTCCACTTACTTCCTTAAACAGCCAAGAAATAAACTCTTAATTTTATTCTTACAATAATTTTCACCCCTTTAAGGAAAATAAAGTAAAATATAATTCTTTCAGGCACAATGACAAACAAAACCACGCAATAATAACTTTACGAAACAATACTGCTTACATCCAACATTATAAGGTGTGAAATATAACAGCGAAAGACTATTATCATTCATGACCATTTACATTATCTTTACCCAAAATAACTTGAGCCCGCACAATGTTCTAGGATGCTCATTTTCCTGGTAATTATTTCCAAGTTTGGGGGATGGAGAGGGCAAGAGAAACTGGTTACTCAGCCACCCTTGTCAAGCAAGAGTGGATTAAGTTGAATTTCAGAGGCATGTTTCGTTGTGCTTGTGATTAAGACGGCTCTAATGTTAGTCTCGAAATTTTGTTAGTAAAAAAGTAAATTTCTGTTTACATTTCCAAGGTAAAGATTTTGTTAATAAAGTCTTTGTGGGTGCTCGTTAAACGCCTTAAGACATTCAGTTTTTTGGAGAAATATTGAAGCTTGTTTGTAATTTGGAACGAAAATAAACAGATCGCAGAGTTTCTCTCGTAAGAAAATTGATGAGGATAGTTATATCTTAATGGCACATATTCGTTTAATAAATTACACTTAGCTCTGTTTTAGTACCTAATCTCTAAATAAAACGACCAATCTATGTAAGTACCAGTAGGAAAAGTGTTTCTAGTATTTGTAAAATTGATTAGCAAGGCAAAACTGGCTAATCTGGTTCTCAACACCAAAATCGACCGTTATTTCAGCTATTATCATTTTTTTTGTGAAAATTACTAACAGCAATAATTTCTTATTAATATATTAATTAAGACACTGTTACTTCAGTAAAAGTAAATATAAATATACATATCCGATCATCATTAAACAATGCTCTCTCAACAAACATAATCCAACCTAAACCTACACTCTTAACGTCATTTAAACATATTTATTCATCCCACACAATTCACACGCACACCCATAACCTTCCTTCCACCTTTAACCTTTAATCAAAAAGTCTTTCATCACTTTATTACCAGACAGTACTAAAACCGTTTCCTTAAACGGGAGAAAAATAAACATCTAAATAATAACGCCGGCGACGTAATCGAATGCTGAAGTACTTCCTGCGATGAGGAGGGAAGCTGGAAATCGCTCTTTCCCTTCGTAAATAACATTTTTAAGGTTACGCTGTAGAATAGACGCGACGACGTCTGAACACGTGTCGTCGTACGGGTTCGTACGTTCATGTACGGTAAAGGTGGATAGAGGAGATTGTGAAATGAAAAAAGTGTTTTTTTTTTTGTAAAATGATTGGACACGTGGACTTAAATAGAAAATAATATATTTTGCAGAAAATTGGTAAGGTTTTCTGCCTTATTTGGTTTATAAAAAAAGGAATCGCCATCGTGCAAGTTCTAAATTGTCTCGTTTTCTTGCTAATTTGTTATGAAATGAAGTTATTTTGTTTTGAACTTCAACAATGGTAATACTAATATCCATGTATCAATATTGATTAGGGAAATGCTGTAAGAACCTGTACCTTGTAAATAACCTATGAGCTAAAATATTACTAAACTACCAAAGAATTCAGTCTTAGGTCTTTTTTGATCATTACCAATTTGTTTGAATTAAAAATGACCGTAAATAGGTACGTAATATATTTCCTTTACAAGGTTCCAGTATATTTCTCTAGCATATCAATAATTCTCAGTCGTCTTCGTACATCTTTCTCTAGCGTCCATTTTACGAGACTGGCTGCTGCGACAGTCGGGTCTGTATTGATAAAAAGAAAACACCATTTATGTTTTAAGAGCCCGCAAACTGCTACTTCTACAGACTTTGCCGGCTATAAACTATTGCATGAGGGAGCTGTAAAGAAAATATTATTATGAGAAATTAAATAGATACGTTGAACTGATAATTTTGAAAGTACTTCCAAGTTGATGGATATATTGTTTTTTTTTAGTTTTAATTAGTTATACAACCACTAAACACGATGAATAGGAATGGGTCCCTACTCTAATTGATCAAAAATAGAAAAGCTGTCATCAAATTGCCATTGATGTTTTAATAATTTTAAATCTATCTTTAGGTCGTCAAAGAACTTATGTTTTCTTTACGAAAAAAAAAAGAAAATCATCATTGCTTTTTCATTAAAATGATTATTACTAGAGAACAACAAAACAAGCCTTCAACGAAATTCTCTTATTAAAACTTTAATACATTCTAATATACCCAAATAAATTCGGGAGACTAGACGCTTCGTATTTTTTTGCTTTAACCGTTCTGTTTATTCAAAACTGAAGTGGCAATAAAGACTACAGGTGTTGTTAACAGCCAATATGTTCAGACTTAGTACATTATGAGAGTAGGGCCCTTGGCTCCAGACTGGTTTATTGTGGAACCAGACGCTTGTATATCTGAAGCCATCCAAGTATGAAAATCTTATACGTACTTGTCTTGTCTTTGTCAAGACATGTTATTACATTATCAAAATTAATTTTATGCATGGATAATATTTTGTATAGAGAATTTGTAGTGACAAGGTAATTTTAAGTTTTTTTGAAATGGAAAAAGAATTTAAATTTTATAAAGAAAATTTTAATACAGAAATTCTACTAGAGGAATATTTTTGAACGCAATTGAAGTTTTAAAGTAAATTGCTTATCACAAAATCAAAAAAAAAATTAGAACCACCTCTTTTTATTCAAAGAAAAACTTCAAGGGAAAAAATTCGATTCTTTTTAAAGGCTTACACCGGGACAAAGATCTAACGTGGAGAGGCCTTGTTGAGAACTTTAATCTAAAATGTGATGGGCCATCCACCCCTGCTATATGAAAAAACTGACATGGGCCGACGATGTACGTAAAGTAGCTGCAAACCCATTCTAAATTATGAAGCTTAAACTGATTTGGGATATTGATAGAATAATTTAAATGTAGGTAAGTGTTTTCTTCACTAACTGCGAAAAACTATGGAAAACTTTTCAATACATTAGAACGCCATTTAGATGGCAGGTAGTGACTCGTCAGCTCAACAGTTAAAATCATCTTATTATTATTAACATGTTCTCAAATATACTATCAAATACATAAATAAAACATAATACACATTTTTACAAACCAAAAAAACCATCCCAATGAATAGAAACATCCCCAAATTCAAGTCAAAAACACGTTGTTTAACAAAAAAGAAAATCTTGAAGAGAGACTTTCAGAAGATTAAGCGGAAGTAGCGTACTTTGTGTGGTTGACGCCCCCCGCCGCTAGGTGGCGCCGGAAATGAATGTCTGTTTGTCTTCCTCTACAACCTGAGTTTTCTTTCAGGTGCATTTTTTAAATTCGAAATTTTATGTTTAACAATACAGGTGAAAGAATATTTTTTTAGTTTTGATTGCCATTACTTGGTGAAAACATTTTCAAATCTCATCTTTCTAAGAATGAAAACCAAGAGTTTCAGGCTTTTAGGTGTAAAAACTGGTTTGTGTGGTACGTCGTATTACATATATTAAGACATAATGCAAGCCAATAGACGCCATAACATTTAAAAACTTACCTAACCTAACCCACCTGCCCAAATCCCAATCTGATACACTATACACGAAAAAATAAACATAAAACGATCTCAGTTCACTGAAACTTTAAAAAAGGAGGTTGACATTTCAAAGCCCACGTTTTTTATTATAAAAGCCATTGATACTGCTCAATGCATTGGAAATAGTACGATAACACTGATGGGGTTAGGGCGACCACCCTAGTGGCTAGAGTAGACATATGGACTGCCGGGCATAATCGCATTTACCATGCGACGGTGAAAAATAACTGGATAATGTGGATTCGAATAAGCACGGGATGTAGCTGGTTAGTGGTGGTTCTGTGTAAGTATTGATGATATTCGAAATCGTCTGTATCGATTTGATAAAAATGTGTAATAGAATTAAGGTGAAGTGTTTGTCTAGCGCTGGGATACTAATTTTACTGTGGTCTAATAAAAAAAAACTGAGTAGGTAAGTCAAACCTAATCAAGGAAGAAGGAAGAGAGAAAGGGTTAAGGAAAAGTGTTTGTCCAGTGTTGGAAATAGTCTTAATTAAAAAAAAAGATCGAGCTTGTCACTCCTGATTTAAAATTGAGCTGTTTGTTATAAATTCTAAATACCTAATAACAATATTTGATTTTAACTTAAAATGTAAATGAAAGGCAGGAGAAAAGATAAGAGTAAAATAACATTAACAAAGGGAGGTCTATGCCTAGCAAATGGGTTATGCAGGGCTAATGATGAGGAAGACGAGTGTATGTATGTATGAAGAGTGAGTGTATTCTGATAAAAATGTTGACCAGTTATTGTTTGAAGCTCTAGCTTTTAAGGCGAACAATAATTTGGAACAGTACGGATATATGTTTGTTTTTCCAACCCTATAATAAAACACCCACACACAAAATACATTGCAAAAATGTCTTTCAGTACCGCACTCAATCTTCATTAAGGCGTTTAGAAAGATGGTTCTGCAGACCCCCTGGGGGTACCATCGTGAAGGCACATTACAGAAACAATAGCCATTATTATGTTTTTCTTGAATATTTAATTTTTATCCTTTCCATGTCTCGTATGGAGTCCAATCGATCTGAAAAATTAGGTCGTTTACACAAGAGTTTTTTCTTTTTATCCAGAGAATGTCCATTCTTCATCGACTACTATTTTATACTAGGGAAGACAAAGAGTTTCGCTGGGCTCTTACTGGGAGTATCAACTTAGGTTAGTATCTGAGAGAATTGTTCATTCATTCCCTGTAGCCTCTTGAACTTGACACAGGTTTAGAAAACCTTTTTGAAAACTAAAACTTTTAATCCTACTAATATTATAAAGTTAAAAGTTTATAAATATGGATAGATTTCTGTGGATAGATGGATGAATTTGTTGCTCCTTCACGCTAAAACAGTTATTGCAGATTTGATGACATTTGGTATGGAGTAAGTTGACACCCTGGATTCTGTAATACGTGATTTACAAAAAAAAAATGACGTATCCTTTTCAAAAGCATACTTTTTTCTCTGCTTAGCTTTTTTCAACTTCACTTTGCCTATATGCAAAAAACAGAAAGACACTTTCGTACACAACCTCCCCGTTTTACCCAAAACATTTTTTCTCACTCAGAAACGAAAAAAAAAAGGAAAAATATTGACGTATTTCAGTACGGAACCCTTTTAGCACGTCACGCCTCATCACGGTCCGCGTCATCGACATTCAATTAGCCACGGGCGCTATGCGGAACCCTAAACAAGGGTGCATCGTCACTCATGTGTGTATGCGTTTTATTGAATACATTATAAAGTGGCTGTGGTTACTTTTTGTGAGGAATTTTATTGATTATCGGAAATATAGGAGTACATAACGTTGAAATCATTTTTGGATCGAATATTAAGGACGAAAATATGAGGTTTCAATATTCCAAAAAGTATTTTTAATTTTACATTCAATCGGTCTGCCGACGCGTTCAGAAATAAGCAGTATTACATGATACTTTTAATGTTTGTTTTTTATATCTCCAAAAAAATACTGTTTTTCAATAAAGTCAAATAACTTTTACATTTAACAAAAACGCAGTCAAAATTTCAATTTCAAAGAGGACTGTTAACTATTCACAAATTTTCTTTACGTAAACATTTGACAGTTTCCCTCCTTTCCTATACATGTGTAAGGTCTTATATCACATTTTAAATGGACGGTATGATCGTACATACGTATACAGAGCCAGGTAAGTCCACTCAAGCCTTGGAACCCAAAATCACCCAATCACGGGGTACCTATCAATTAAATTAAGTCCTAAACAAACAGAGAATCAGGCAAATCGTTAGGTTGGCTTAGATAGGGATGGGACAACACCGGGATTGGAAGATGCGGACTTTTTGTTTCGGATTACTCCGAAACAAAAAAAGAATAAAACCACAAAGGTTTTATTCTTTTTTTGTTTCGGAGTAATATTAGTCAGATACATCAGAAACAGAACTATTTGCTATTTTTGAAACCAAAGTTGGTGAAAAAAAAGCATGTCGCAAAAATGCTAGGAGTATTTTTATAAAAGTATATTATATACTTGTTGCTTGCCAATATTGTATTCGTAACTAAACTAAAACTATTAAAAAAATATTTCTCGAGTCCAATTGACCATTCATCGTGTTGTCGTTGCTGGTAACAAGCTTCCTTCTAAACTAAATATAAAATTACAAGGGTGGTGAGACTTTAGATATTAATTAATAAAATTATAGGGGTTTACTAAACCTATAAATTTACTGTTTAATATCTAAAGTCTCACCTTTAATTTACACTTTATCTGCGATTCAGACTAGTAGAAGCTTCGAGCGCCAAACGTGTCAATAATTTCATTGATACCGGGATCCCAATAATAGTTACAACACTACTAACAGTCCTAGTTGGACTTATTCTGTTCAGTTTGCCAATCCCCTACAATTGGGGTTTATCTTTGTGGTGACTTAATTGGTTCGTCATGTTTGCGCCAAAGATTTGCGTATGCTTAAAATAGTTTAGCTTAATTTAAATTATACGTATTTACAGTAAGATCTGTGTGGTAAAATTTATACTGTAAAGTCCTGCGATACATAAAATATCAAAGTCGAGAGTAGAAAAAATGTAATTTAGGTGAGAATGCTTTGTAATAATATACCATGTTATGTATTGTTAAATGTAAAATCAACATTTTTTATAGTTCAAATAATATAAAATGATCAATCTGACCAAAACCAAAACCTTTATAGACATATTTGCAAACTAAATTTTGACAAACACGTCCTACTTAAAACAAATCATAAAAAAATTAAGATTTTTTTCTTAATATCTTACAAGTACCTACACATTGTTACTAGCTAACTTAAAACCTCTACATCTCACAATTTCGTCCATTCCAACATATCAAACATCAAGATATCTAAACGTAACATCTATTTTGGGGCAGGTCTATCAAGGATATTGGTTCGTCACAAAGCTTCACGCCTATACACTGGATGTGCCACACAGTATTGGCCGAGATTACAGGCTTTGTAAAGTTCGTAATGGCTTTCCGGTGGTTGAATAGTTAGATATGCTAGGTCTGGTATTGGCAGTGAGTGATGCGGTATTGAAGCTATCATGTTGGCTTGAGAGATTTTGCTTAGTTACAAAGGTATATGTGGTAGACAGATCCTTACATGAATGACCAACTTATTCGTAAATAACATCGGTCCATGGATTTTCAGGCTTGTCGTCATTTCAGCATATTTTGAGTCATCTTCATTTCAATAAAAACTCTTGTGCTTTTGGGCAAGACAATTGAACAATATAATTTATCTGGTTCCATAAAATTTCCTATTTTAACCACCCAAGCAACTCTAAATTATAATTAAATATAAAAGCTCCATAGTATATAGCTGGATTAAGACTTAAACCTACTCGAAAACGACTACTAAAATTACTATATCAATTTATAAACATACTCCAAGTGGTTACCATAAACTTCCAAATATCAAGTCATCCCCAAATCGTGAAGTTCGCTCGTTACACCTGTCTAACAATTTTTGCAACTCGCCCGAACCTGTTTATGTGGCCGGACAGGCACGTGACGTGAATACGAAGGCGCTTGTTAGCACTTGTTTGAGCGTCATTAACGCCTCATCTTATAGGGAATAGGGAGCTTGATAAAGACTTTGGGTAGTTATGAGGAGTTCTGCTGATGTTATTTGGGCTGTCGCTGATTGGGAATCAAAAATCGACTCATTTTTTTTTCTGTTGAACTGTAAAGGTTGTCGTAGTGGCCTTACCGCTCCACGTAATAGTATATGTTTGTATGCACGAGGTTCAGGTTCGATCCCTAGCGTAGGTAAGTACCTACTAATGTGACTTTTTAAATTTATATTGTACTTTTTTAATTATTTTAATACACTACTTACAAACGCTGAAGGAAAACATCGTGAGGAAACCTGGATTCCAAATGTTAAAATCTAAAATCGCCAACCCGCAGTGACCTAGCCTAGCGTGGCTATCAATGATCAAACCTTTCCTGTATGGAAAGAGACCTGAGCCCAGTAATGGGACGTATATAGCCTGATTTATTATTACAATAATGTAATAAAATAATGTTTTGAAATTATCTTGTAATCTGCCTCCCAGCTCTGTCTGTTTTGTTTAGCTGTTGTCCTATAGGTACCTACTGCTAAAACTATGTTAGTCAAGTCTGCATAGATACGCAGTTATTAATAATGATCTTATTACAAACTAAACATTACTGTAGCAAGGTTACCATGTAATTATTTGTAAAGGCGTGTGCACACTGAGGCATTCGAGCATGTCGCGACTCGTTTGTGACGCGATTTGCTCGCGTCTATAACTTTTTGGAAGTTAAACGTTTCTTGTTAGCAAATGTCTTTGATCTTCAAGTTTCTCGTGGGTGCAATTAGTGGGTGTAGGTAGAATTACTTATATTTCTATGGTACGAGTATGTCACGTTGTGTTTTGGAATTTTTGTAAGCTGGAAGAGATTGTGGCTTGGTTTATTTCCCTTATAAAAAAGAAGTCTCACCCCATATTAATTACTTTGCATAAGGTTTTTTGTAATAAAGAAATTAATTATTTCACGTGATACTATCTGTTTTTCTTTGTAGATATACACCGTGTAACATAATTAACGCACATCCTGAAACTACTTTGTTCAGAATCGATAACAGAATCCATTTCATTAATAAAAATAAATATTTTTTTTTACCAAAAAATTATTTAGAAATAATTAAATTGTAGACACTATTTTCATAAAGCACTCGAAGTAAACGAAAATGAGCCTTAAGTCGATGCAATAAGGCTTTAGCAATTCACAGCGGTTCACACTTTCAAATTTCACTCGTTTTTCCAATTATTTGTACAAATTATTCTGACAATATGTAATAAAAACAAATATCTAAGAAAATGATAAAAATGTTTCAATACATTAATTGTGGATAAAAAAGGATATTCTTTTTGGGGTGTCTGTGGATGTGCGTTATTTCTGTTACACGTTGCCTATAGCCTGAAGTATAAATCGCTCAAGCGTACATTGAAAAAAAAACCTTAAAATATTGACAAATAACTTCACAGAAAACGTTTTTACCCAATCAATTAAAACTAACGCATGATTTCCAACAAGTTCCTTGTAATTTAATCGCAGTTTCTGTCTCGCGTCCAACCTTCACTTCAGTTGGGCGGAACCTTTAAACATAAATACGTTAGAGGGCTGAGTAGGGTCCAGACGTTACACATGTGTTGCTAACAATATTATGTACGTTACAAGGTTATACAATATAACGGTACTTATAACTAAAATAGTTTACGTAGAAGGATTAAAAAGCTATCTTCTATTCTCTTAAGACCGTGTAAACTTATTGGAAATAATGTTCTATATTCGACGGGCCTGTACGTCCACCAGAGATTGTTAATGTAATAAAATATTATGCGAATCTTATGGATACTTGAGGTAATACTAGGTATATAAAGAATGTAGGTAGGACAGGCAGTTCGACTCGCGACCCCGCCGCCGCGTCAGCTCATGATTAAGGACTCCGGTCGGGTCCGAAACTAGTCGGGCTATCCCGATAAATACGCGTGAGTAAACCGTTATAACGTTTAAGAATGTAGGTAGGAGTTAAATAAATTCGGTAAAGCTAAAATCTCCTTTTCACTTATAATATTGCCTCATAATTATCATAAAATGTTATTGCAGCTAGAAATAGATCCTGCCCACTGCCACTTCTAATGCAATTACGCCGAGGCAAAAATACTTCCATCACATCAGTAATATTTTTCATTAGTGTTCATTTTACTACTTACCTTCTAACGATATTACGTAAAATATTTATTTTTATAAAATCTGTCCTCGAAGGCGTCTAAATTTAGATAGAGTATTGCAAACCAAGCTATTATATTGTAGTGTAATACCTCCATAATATAATTAATACTAATTCATTAACAAACATGTTCGCTACAAATCTTCATCACTAATACCTTTCTTTGTTCAACATCAAAGCTGAGGTAAGCTTAAAGCAATAATTAACAATGACAATCGCAAGCCAATATCACCTTTCATGCACATTCATATAAAGACTACAATTCCATAAACGACTTCAATAGTATAATCATTTCATAGTGCTTATAGGAAATCACGCATGGGCTTCGACAAACTTATTATGTAGCGAATTAAGGGAAATTGATTTCTGTGTCGTTGAGTTAAGGTTGTGGATGACAGCAAATTTAATTTGATGGTTATATGGTAGTCATTTAATGATGTCGTGAACGGTTCGCTTTGATCTCTTCTGTGGGGTGTGGTGTAGGGGAAAAGAGGTTACAATGTAATGTTCCATTAAATAATAAATGTAATACTTTGTAAAGTTTTTTTGGTCAAAACATTACTCTGTTCGACATGTGAGGTATAAACAAAAATGTCTTGTACCAATAAAGTAAAACGATTAAGAAAAGACTTGGTATGTATTTAGAAGTTAAAAACTTGGGACTTGAATTAACTTTAATCGTAAAACACAAATATCATCTACTAACCACAAATCTTCAGAAGTTAATTCAATTAACTGGTATTTTCTCTCTACCAATACCTTAATTACCTAATTAAAATCTCTTAATAAGTTTTAAAAAACCAATTCGCTTACACCCAACATCCTTTTCAGTACGAAACTCATCCGCCAATAGTTGCGGCCTATCAAAGGGGCGGAACTTCGGCTAACTTCGGCAACTTTCGGAAACTTTCGGAAACTCTCGACTCAGTAACGAGATTTTTTTCACATTAGCCAGTTTTCGCTTCATAATGAATAGGTCTAATCGGAAGTGAAACTTTTTTAATTTGCTGAAAGTTTTTGATAGTATTCGAAGCCGCTTTCAATAGATGATCTCATCATGTTAAGAGTCAAAGAAGTTTCTAGAAAGACACCGTTTTTGGATATTGAGATGGTTGCTATAAGAGTTTACGTACTTGAACGTGAAGTTGGGTTGTTGATTTAATCGGTATTATATTATGAAATACTATAAAATAGTTGACTGCATGTATAGGTAAAATGTTGTGAAAGGATCAAAAATCGATAATTTAAAAAACTGCATGAATTAATAAAATAATTAATTTAATCTTCTCTACCCTCTACCCTGTCCGCCTACCTGCCATTGAAACGAAGGACTTTCATACAAACTGCCAAATCCCGTTTCACCTCCTTAGGGGTCGAATTTAGGATAATCTCGTATTGGTGAGCACCTATGTCCTAAAAAAACCAATGCAAAATTTCAGGCAAATCAAATTCAAATTCAAATCAAAAAGAGTACGTGCAACTTGCTGGAAAGGGTCTGGAAAAAAAGGTTCAACCAGTTTCCCAGACCCTCTTCACAAAGACGTGACGCTGGGGGTTTTTAGTGGGTATACCGGAAACCTCCTAGCTCTCAGGGAGCACATACCCCCTTGACTTGGAGGGGATGCTTAATGCCTTTTCAAACAGCGAAACCAAACAAAAAAAAAGGTTAGGATAGTCCGAGAGATATTAGAGATAGAGTTCCCGAGAGAAAGCTGGGATAGAGTTCCCGAGGAATATTTTTTGGGCGACGCTACCCGTTATTGAGCTTGGTACCGCGGCTGATGCAGTAAACTGTCTACTACGTACGTCATATATACCTACTACACTTTATAGTTACCAAGACAAATCTAATCAGTTAAATGATAAAAAAGTTGTTAACTAAAGTAAAAGAATGCGATGGGTTAACCACAGCACTTATTTCTAAAAAGATAGAATTCTCAAGTGTCGCCGCTGAGACCCAATGCAATCTATATGCAAATATGCGTTCCATCCAATTAGAAATGACTTATTTTGTACGCAATATCTGGAGAAAACGCTACGTTTTTGATACAATACTTTTTGGAAAAAGATAATTTTCAACAACTCTAAAATAGTTTTTTTTCTTACCATAGATGATGTTACATATAAGTAAAAGGAAATGATGTTACGTATTTAATAATTAAATTAAAATATTATATGTTGCGGAACAAAAATTAAAAATATAAAAATTACGACTTTTTTGACCCTCCAATATGTCTATTTTTTCTTAGCCATGATATCAAAACGACTTAACACATCTTCAACCAAAAAACTTCTATAAGCACTCCAATTAATAAAGGTCGGCGACCAGCTGAAATCTATCTTTATCTACCAGATACTTACCCCGAAACTTCTAATGGCATTCTGTTAAACGCCACGTAACACCAGCTGTTACACCGCCAAGTGCGAACCCCAACTTTCCGAGTGTCGCAGCGCTATAACGATAGATTATTGCATTGTCGCGTCATTTGCATCTGCTTTCACCTATTTGCGTACGGGATTTCTTAATAAAGGAATATAATCAGGGGTCGGTCCCCGTTAATGGAATTCGGTCAAGTGTTGCCGCTTGTTAGGTTTGCTTCCCAGATCCTTTAATTAAAATTGTCTGATAATAGCTCTGTTTGCACCCTGATTGAGTTTTTGGGATTTTTGGGAACGTGTCTTGGGATTTTGTCGTTAATGCTTAATATTTTTTTTAGGAATGCTGTTTGTAATAATTATACTCCAATTTGTATTGGAAAATATTTTCTAATAGCATTAATTAATCATTAAAACTGTGATGGATTCGTAATTCGATGTAATTAAACCACAAAATACTTCAAAACAATCATTATGATTCATAACATAATTGGAATCATTACCATTAATTATACAGCAACAATGATAAACTACATATTTCATCTATTAAAATGAATTTAAGCATGATTAATTAAAATCAAAATCCAACATCTATTTGACTATTCACAAATAAATTAATAACGTCATTTGACAACTATGATTACAAATTCAAAAATTGGTTTTGAATATGTTAAACGTTAACCAGATTAAATGGGGAATGTAAATAACAAATGAGGAAGCAAAATACCAAATTACGCAATATTCGAAGCGTAATGGCGATGTGCAGTAAAACCTTTTTGAATTAATCCAAACCAAATTTCAAAAAAGGGTCCCTTATTATGTCCAGTATTTTGTAAGCAAATCTCCGTTCCTAATTTAAATGTACCACAGTGTCCGGCCATGCTTAGTCGGATCCTACAAATTGGATATAGTCCTTTTTATGAACCGCACCGCTTTCCGAATCGGTTTCCAGCGGATAAAACGGATTTTTTATCTTAAGGTCGGCTGTAAAACCAGCGTCCATTTTGTAACGTTATATTTTGGTTGAATATAATATTTTGGGAATTTTACAGAAGTAAAATTATCAAAATATAAATGGCTTTCTCAATAAGGTATTTTTGTACTAAGAAAATAACTTTCGGTTGATACAAGCTTCTTATTATAGCTTGTTATTAAAAATATCTTTGTTAAATGATACAGTAACAATACTTGGTAATTACTCAACTATTCAATCAAAATGACTAAGAGTTCAAAATGCAAGGATATTGTATTTGTTTAAGACCTCGTCTTACTAACAAACAGTTTAGGAAAATAAAAATAAAACAAAATCGTATCGTTTGTAAAATTCTTAAGCCAAATCGTATTCAGTAGTCAAGTGCACGAGCCCAGTTGGCGTATCCGAAGTGCGTCTAATTCGGATAAATTCCTACTGTTACGGTTAATTTAACCGGCCCATCCCTTTAATATTTTGTTTCAATGTTCAGCTGAAGATTCCGGACAAATGTGTTTGATCTGAATTCACGTCAGTAAAGGTTCTTATTTAGAGAAAAAATCAACAGAGGAAGGGTTTTTTGGAATTTCGGAGTTTCATGATTCAGATTCACTGAATCTTGTAATGTTGTATGTAAAATATTTGCTTAATGTAGCAAAATTTGTCTGTTTTGGTAATAAGGAAATGCAAATACGTACTTTAACATTTAAATAGAAAAGTAAACTAAATTGCCATCACCTATACGTTAAAAACGAAATCCATCAATCAGGTAGGTAACAAATTTGGGTGCAATTTTGGTCAGACTAATTTTCATACCCCTATAATTACACGTCTAATTCCTTCAAAATACATTGCTATAGTCCTATATACTGCAGGATAAGTCATCAAAGCATCTCTAGCTCCTATAACCTCACCAGCAGCACACCACAAGAGATTGTAAACGAGGCTTATCGGCGTGTATTTTTTCGAACGATCACCTGCTGAGCGCTGAAACGGGCGTAATCGCGAATAAGCGCTCGATCGAGCGAAGTGAGCGGAGAACTACGGCTGAAGACAAAAGTGCTCTGTAGATATAGATTTACTGGATGTGGAGGATTTTTTTGTAGGAGCGTGCCTTTGATACAATAAGCATGTAACTAGTATAACTTTAGAACCAAAAAATACCTCTGATGATGTCAAATTTAGAAGCCGTTATTAGGATTGTCCATGTTGAGTAAGATGCTTTTAAAAATTTACTTGCAGGAATTACAAGTCGTCAAAAGCTTACCTCTTATCTATTGTTAATTGCTCTTTTACACATCTGCTTCATAAGAAGTTAAGTTACAAACATAAGGGGGACTGTCCTGCGACTTAAGTACCAAACAATCCCATTGCACGAAACGCACTTGCAGTTAATAAATAAATATTCCTTAACATTCCCACAACGTCATCTAGTCTCTAATTAAATATAAGAGAGTAAATTATGTTATGAGTACAAGACAACTGATAAAAATACTTTATATTTCTAAATACATGAATATTTTATATAAATTACACCTAGACACAAAACTAATGATCTTGCTCATCACACAAACATTTGTCCTAGGTGGGAATCGAACGCACGACCTCCGGTATAGCAGTCAGGGCCACTAACCACTAGACCAACAGGCCCGTCATTAGTATGATAATTTGTACGGATGGACTTTCTATGCCGGCTGCCAAATCTATCTTTTCCATTTCTTCTACGTCGACGTCTTTCCTTGTGGGTTGGATCGGAAATCACTTGGTCGACATTTGTGTCTTGAGTGTCTCACGATACACCCTCGTCTGTCACCTACCTCGCCACGACTTTAAATGGGTTGCAGGATTATAAACTTTTATTCGTTTCCTAGGATTTTAAGCTTCTTTTGTGATATTAGTTATGTATAAAAATGAAAATAGCGTTTATTCACATCAATCAACTTTTCAAACAAACATTTAACTTGTGACTAACTGTGTAACAGTTTGATGGCAAATGTGGCTGCCATAATATAATATATTGTCCTTAATTCATAAAATTATATTAGTACTTTTTATTTTGAGGTCTTTTATGACCACTTCATTCTTGGAAGGTTAATTAGGTTTTACACTTAATTATAAATACAAATATGAAGATTACTAATGTCAAAAATAATGGATTCGGTACACATGTATTAGTATTATATGCCTGAAATTTCTTACGTTAGCGAAAAAAAATTTTTTTTGACGTTTTCGTTGTCTTCAAGTAATTAAATGTTGAAATATTGTATAAAATTGAACTATATAACACAAGATATGAAGATAAAGAAGTAAATAGAAACAACATATACATAGCCACCATCTTTTAATTTAAACAACACAAACTTTAATTGCATCAAATTAAAGTTTCTACCTAAAAAGATATAAGAAAAGTTAAGAATGTTCAATTTGAAACATTTACCGACTTTGCTAGATGACTTTGAGTTATTTAAAACGTTTGCTAATTAAACAAGAAGTTTCCTATCAATTTAGGGGGCGAAACAATGAACAAGCTTTTAATTAAATAAGTATTGGCGTATCTTGAACGTTTCGCTTTTAAAATTGATTTGAAATATTTAGGTTAAAGTCTTGTTTTGTTGTGTGACCGTTGTGTTGTTAATAATTTATCCATCTAATTTTGATACAAAATTAATGCATGAAACCTTATTATAAATCCTTATTTCTCATATCATTAAATTATAAACATTTTTTTACCTGTCATGTTCAAAAAAAATATTTCAGTCAAGACTTAAAAAATATTTCAAATGCTGTTTGTTTATTTTTATTTTGTTTTATTGCTTAAGGGTTATTTAATAACGTATACTATTTTTCTTAGTAATTATCAGATGATAACCCAATATAAATGACCATCATAGTCCAATGAAACATACCCTTAATGTTTTATTGTCAAAATGTCTAAATTGTTTCTTAAGCTTTGGATATTTCATCGTCATAATATTGGGTTTGGTTTCGAATAGAAAGGGTTTGAATAAATGGAGCTAATAATTTATTGAATCGTCCCTTTGGCGGAAATCTATTGTTAAACTTTTGTGTGGGAGGTATTTGTAAGATGTGATGATCCGTGTTCAGTGGTAGTTATGCCCGACTTTCAACGGAAAAAAATCAGTCTGCATGCCTATGTACGTACTGTACGTTTTAACAAATACGCTTTCGTTTTAAGGGATGCTATATGCAATCATAAATGCATATCCCTGAAAGTAACGCATCATCATCATTTCCCTGCCCTTATTCCAATAATCATTTGGGGTCGGCGCCGCATGTCTTCTTTTTACACACGTTCCTATCAGACTTCATCTCAGTAAGCAACACTCTTCAAATTATATGTAGGTATTTTAATCAATATTTGCTCAATTAAAACTCTTTTCCGAAATAAAACTGTGAGCTGTTTTTACATATCATCTCTATATATTCCACAGACTTAGCATTTGCGTTAGCATATCCTCCATCTTTGGAATTTTCAATTTCAAAGAAGAAAACGCCAACTAAAACCAGACAGAACTTTGTCCATCCACAAAACGGGAAGTACCTCTGTTATATTAAAGTTGTTAAACCAATACGGTAGCCCCGCGGTAGTCGCGACGCATACGTACTTAGAGTTAGACAAACTCCGTGGCTGTGACAGCGCGTAATATAATTAATAGTGAGTTTGTGCGCGCCTTCGCAATGCTCCCGTTTGCCTCCAAGCACACCCACAGGTGGGCTCTACTTGGGGCCTTTGAATGTACTCGATAGTGGTATTTTTGTGGCATTCAGTATCAACAGCGCTGGGAATGTCTTAAAATACATTTTTAAGAAAATTTGGGATTGGGTCTGCATTTTTTGAGATGTGTAATAGCATGTCAGAAATTTACTTGTGATGCAAAGTTATCCCAAAATAATTTAAATCATGGAATAATAGTATACTGCAGATATAGCTACAATATAATCATCATTCCCCTGACCTTATCCCAATTATTATTTGGAGTCCGCGCAACATTTCTTCATCTTCCACACGTTCCTATCTGATAATATTGAAAAAAAAAACAATGATCATTGATCCTGCTAAAGTTAAATACCGACACCGACAATAGTCGAATTACGCTCATCCCTAGAGCCATAGAACAAACAAGACATTAACAATTTCGATATTCGCAATCCTTAATTACATTACACTCATTACACTAAACTCAGCTTTTTTGTCCTACTAATTGACATCATTGGTCCCCGCAAGTAATAACAATAAGTTGACGCCCAAAATTAGGTGATTTGTACTAACGACGCCATTACGATGCCCGATAGCTTCGGATACCTACCGATAGATATGTACGGTGATTACCATAGTTTATTGTGTCACTGGCTTTTTAGACTTGCTGATAACTGTGATAAGGAGTGTTTTAAGTGGGCTTGTGGAGGAAAATGTGTTTTTTGTTTTTAAGAAAATTCTTGTAGCCAGTTTTGTAATTTTGCCCGTAAATAGGGCAATTCAATGACAGATGCTGGAGATATTTTTTCTTCGTGTGGTTGTTGAGTTTTTTTTTTTATAGACTAGTGTTCTATGGGCACTATTAAAGTAATAAATAATGTAATTGAATAAAAATACGGTTTGTTTAAAGGTTCGTTAAGTATTTACACTCTGTGTAAAAAGTATCGGGAATTTATCAATAAAACAAAAAATACTAATTATTCATCTAAATTTATTTTATCGCCTTCAAATTAGACCCCTTAGCTTGCAATAAAACATCTCCAACGCTTCACCCAGTCTTCCATACATTTTTCATACGCTATTTGTGGTATGGCCTTTAGCTTATTCAGCGAATTTTCTTTTATGGCTTTTTTTTGGGTTTCAGATCGTTTTCGAGTCGCCATTCTGAAGACTGTTGGCTTGTTTGCATGTCGTACTCATAAACCAATGTCTCATCGCCAGTTATTATACGTTTCATAAAGGTCGGATCCGTAGAAGCTCGGGAAACCATGTCTTCAGCGACATGCTTTCGCTGCGCTTTTTGAACAAAATTGAGCTTTTTTGGAACTAGTCGAGCGGCAACGCGTTTGATGCTTAAAATGACAATGAGAATGTTGTGGACTGACTTAAAAGATATGTTCACCTCACTAGCCAACTGTCTCAGACTCATACGTTGATTTTCGAGCACTAGCTTTTTGATTTTGTCGATGTTTTCTTTGGTCGTAGCGGTTGAAGGTCTACCAGAACGAGGCAAGTCTACTACTACTTCTCGGCCTTCTTTAAAAGACTTATACCAATCATAAGCCCTTGTTTACGATATACACGATTCGCCGTAGGTATTTCGCAACATTTTTAGTGATTCATCACATGAAATATCATTCGAAACACAAAATTTAAGGCACACTCTTTGTTCAACAATATTTTCCATTGTAAAAATCGCCGAGAACTCAAAACTATGACCAACAAAAAGTGTAGTTTAAAACAAATTAAATGACAGATCTCGCTCAAACTTTGCACGCTAAGTCAGTACAGTGCTACCAACATGCAGTAAAAAAATTAGAACGACATCTTTTACGCAGGTCTTTTTATTGACATATTCCCGATACTTTTTACACAGAGTAGTACATGTTATTGGTACTCAAAATTACTCAAAAGCGAACGTCGTAAAAAAAATCACACAGTATTTTTTTGTACTGCTGTACCAGAGTAATTTTATACGGTTTTCCTCATAAATAATACCAGCATCAAACCAATAGAGCCAAGCAGAACACACCAGCCCTCATGTACAAAATGACAAACTTCCCAAAGCGTCAGCAAATAGGTATTTGTTGACTGAATTCGGAAGCGAGTTCCGAAGATTGGTTATACAACTAGTTGATCAACTGGTCGCTTGATCAGTTGAGTTGGTTGTGATAGACAAGGATAATATTGAGTTATTGAATCGTCTGGTTGGGTGGAAAACATGGCGGACGATGTGGTTTTCTGTGTATGAGTGTATGTGTGTATGAAGTTTTATTGGATGGCTGCCTATGAGCTTGGCAACTTAATTGGCTTTACTACCTGTGTGACGATGTTGAGGTGAAATAGCTAAAAGCTATGAGTCTAGGTAGGAAATAATGTCATTTGAAATGCATGAATGTTTAACAAAAGAGTATTTATTGACAATTTATTTGTTTTGTTTTCAGATGGTGTATTAATGACATTTCAAATACGTTATGTTTCGTCTATATTACGTGTGGTTTTGAACGGTTTTTTTATGCCAAAAATGTTTTTGTGAGCTGAGAAAAGAAAACATAATACTATATATTATGTAGCGTTATGGATATCCTGTATACTAGCATTGTTAGCAGATTACACCACAATACTGGACAGCTTTTAAGTCCTCATAAATCGATTTAGAAAATGTTATTAGTAGCAAAATTAGAGTTAAGTGCTCAGTTTGGGGTCCTTAAAAACCCGGAGCAGCACGTTACACAGGGGTGTACAAGTACGTTAATTCCCGAAATAACTTGTCGACACAACCACTCCCTTTGTGGTAGGGTGGCCATGGTCAGTAGTTATTGAAGACTTTTGGCTGGTAGTTGTAGATTCATTTGGTTAATTAGTTATTGAGTGATTAATGTGTAGGAACAGTTATCAGTAAAAACATTCTCATATAAAGGCAGGAACGGGGCTTTAGTTACTCAGTCGTTGCAACTTTCATATCACAGTGTGAGGTGAATTGATTAGATTTTCAGGCAACAAAATCTTGTGTATAAAATTCCCGTGTCGCAACGATAGTAACCATACTCCTCCGAAACGGCTGGACTGATTCTCATGAAATATTCACTTGGTCTGAGAATCGGCTACTATCATTTTTTTTTTCGCGAACGAAGACACGGGCTACAGCTAGTATACAAATAAAAATATGAAACCCAAAGTCAGTTTTTGTTTGAATTTTGAAATCTAGACTTGTATAGGCTCCGTGTCTTAGAGTCAAATCAACAATCAATAGCCATTCAAGTACGATCCATTCACGTATTATACAACGTGGCCTCCCTACACGCGACTAAGTTTCAATTAATCCTTCCCCTCGCTCATTCGTCGCTTCACCTAAGCCTTACTTGGCGAGCGCCTACAAAATATATTACAGGATCTACGCCACGATTGTTTGTACTAAAAGATAAATTTTGATAGAAGCCCTTTGTTTCCAAAAGATATGGTATTAAAATTAGATTATAAGTTTTTAGACAGGATTACTTTACGAGGGCGTTGCCTACTGAGGTATTAAAGATAAATATTTTCTTTATTGTTTAATGGAGATGGTATTATGTTTTAGGAGGGCTTTAGAAACCATTTTGTGTCTTGATATAGATATAATTTGCACTAGGGTGAATTATCCAAATACAACTTAGGTATATTCAGATATGTTACAAAAAATGACTGCAAAACTTCATCTCTATAAAAGTATGTAAGTAAAAATCAAAAATATCTATTGCGTGGATTAAAAGAAACAAAAAAATCACAAAACAGAAACATTTTTTTTTGATATCACATTGATATTTAATTCTAAAATATTGGCCCCAAATTAAAGCAAAAAAGAATCATCCAAAGTATAATTTACTTTAAGAAAACTATGAATGTAGCAAAATATTACTAAAACTTACGAAACAAAAACAAAAAACATTCACACTGCTTAAGCATTTGTTCTTAGAATGGCAAAGCAAGCATCATATTACGTTAAACACACCCAATTACATCCACATCATTACTGAACAAAAGCCATACTAATGCATCCCTCACAATAGCCATATTCCCGACCATATTCGTATCTCGACGAAGTCTCACTCAAATCTTCCTTCGACAATGCACACAAAATACAGTTACCTCTAGTAAAGCCCTTGTGAAAGGCGGCACCTAATTCAATGCGACCCTTGCCGTCCACCGCCACAATATCAAAATCCTATTAAAGAAGCTGCAAATGTTGCTTTCGACGATATTATTACGATATTTTTGCGATTTGGTTTGAGTGGTTGGTGAATTAGGTTTTCCATTCTTTGTGTATTCAAAGGTTTGGGGTACTAATTGTTAATGGTAAATGGTCTTTTTCTTCTTAAGAAATATGCAACAGACAATAATAATACCTCATTTGCTAAATTACGATACCTAGTAGGTAGTTTAGAAGTTATGAGGGGAACCGATAAACACACATACATACTCACAAACTGGTCAAAATCATAACCCTCCTTTTCGCTTCGCCGTAGTCGGGTAAAAAGAGACTGAAAAGATACTGGTACATTTATTAAATTAATATGGCGTTAACATCTTTTGTCGCTTTAGTCTCTAATTCTTTTATTTTTATTTAAAGTACTCTAGATAAAAATATTTTCTAACCACTAAAATATCGTTTCTCATAATAACCTTCAACGGACTTCCTACGAAAGTCTCTTAGTAGAAATAAGTACAAAACTTGAGCAAGCCTACCATTGTATGGGGATCCAATAACGGATCGCCAGGGAGCGGCACGATGCGACTTTGTAATAAAACTAGACTCGCGTTATCTGGCTTTGGAGAATCTAGAATGTTAGGATACTGCGACAATATATGATCGTTTATACTACTCTTACTACTTTACTTGCGTTATGTAACTTTTCTTTCAAGTTCTTTGTTTGATTATGATAGAGAATTATGTTTAGTAGTGTACTGCTATATGCTGCACTACTTTGAAAGACGATCAACCTTTAAAATGAAACTTAAGTAGTCAAATCAACACGTCTAAACTTTTCTCAAAATGACCAGAAACAACATTTTTGTCTAACTTATCAGACCAAAACATCAAAACGAAGTGAGGGCCTTTTGTCGTCTAAGTCTTCTCAAAATTTTCCATTCGACTCCAATTTCAATCATCCCTATTCTAGCTTCCTCAAAACCATTGCTACTAAACTCATAAATAAACCAATAGCAGACGTGTTCATCCATACACCAGCAGGTCTCGTAGTTTCAAGTCAAGCATGCGTCTCGGCTCATCACCTCAGCGATGCCCGCGGGGAAGCTTGCGCGCTGGAGTTGATGTAAATCAGATTGACAGGGAACTTAGGAGTTCAGAACTAATATTAGCTGACGTTTTAGAGTGAAAGGATGATGTTGAATTAGATGTTATTGAACTAAGTATAAAAAACAGCACACAAAAAGTTTACTTTAGGTACCCAAAAATAAAAGAAGAAGAAAAAATTGGGTGTCTAGTGATCGCTATTTTTGCTATAATTGCTTGGCAAATTATAATTTCCATCCAGCTTTATAGTCCTCAATTATTTTAGAAGCAAAGCGACAGCAACTTACTAAACTATCCAATTTTAATGTCTCAAAAACAGCAAACGCCAATGCCATTTCAAAGAAAATCCCAAAAACATTCCAGATCAATTTTAAGAAATCCCAAAAAAACCCAGACTATTTCGGATCCTTCTCACAAGCTTTAACAGACAACAATGTATGTTATTAATACACCCATGAAATCTACTGCGACACCTCAGCACATACTATAAATCAGTCTACAAGTAAATTTATTCAAGGTAGATAGATCGCAGTCGCCGTTATCAAGTGCTCTATCTTCATAAATTGTTCAGAACGCCATCAATCTGACGCATCCAGCCCTAATTTATTGCAATCGCGATAGAACTAATATTTTTGGTAGGAACTGGGTTGAGGGCGTGACCTTGTGATAATAGTGTTTGTTATAAGTAACGATCCTTAAATTGGGGTGGTTGGAAATAGAAGGATGTTAAAAAATAGAAGGATGATTCTTTTTCCGAAACATTTTTTTTTTGTATGGAAAACTAACCGGGCAATAAATACAAAAAGGTCTATATAAAATTTATATTCACGGTCTGAATAGCTCTACAACAATTTTGAGTTGAAAACGAATTTAATACAATCCTATACAGATCTAAATCTCAAAACACCCATAGCAGTAAAAGACATTTCAAATTTCGTACCTGAAACGGGACAAATACCCTTAAATCGTATTCTTTCATACAGAAAGACTTTATCCTTTATCCGAGATTTCAAAGACCTCTTTATACAACAATATTAAATCTAGACTGTAACACAATATGTCCTTTCTCATCCCAAACAAAGGGAACTTTAGGAAAAATATGTAAGAAAAGAAAATTTTTAGCAAAAAGTTCTTTAGGCATACGAAACTTAAGTAAGCCTCACAAAAAATAGACGTAAAAAATGTTATGAAAAACGAATGATTTATATTAGGCCTCCTTAAAAATTTACGAAACCAAGACACCGATTTATTACATCCTGCCATAGACATGCGAATATACAGAATTGACGAAATTAATAAGTACTAATTATTATGACCCAATGAAAGTCAATAAATAAGTTATTGTTCTCCCATGAACTTTCCAATTTTATTTGATCGAAATAGATTTTTTTAATTTCAATTTTATTAAAGTTTAAATATATTTACTTTGCCTGAACATTGTTTGAAATAATAAGATTAATAATACAAAATCACGACACCAATGTTAATATGAGATAATCAATACAAACAATTTCTGAAAAATAAAAACTTCACACCAATTTATTTGTTTTTATTTAAGGTGTGTGTTTTTTTTTAATGAAATTAAATAACAACAGCAAAAAATCCATTGCATTTATAAACATGTCATTACAAACAGCCACCTCTATAACATTCTTAACGCAAACTTCTATATTTTCTGCCCTCCTAATTTAAACGTCGCTTAATATAAATCCCCTCATGAATTTGTTTTCGAAGAAAATATTTGTGTATTTTCTTTCTGAACTCAAGTATAATATTAAATATCTTATATTAGTATTGGTATAAGTATAGTATAAGCAAGCTATTTTCGTAAATCTTTGGCTAAATTTGTACGAAAATAACCTTTTTGGTTCGGTTAGCTCCATAGGCTTTTCATATTTACTGTTAAATATAATACCAGTTGTTATTAAACTATTTAACATAGTAGGTATGTTTATTTGTATTCCTCAATAGGATTAAATACTGTTAATTTGTAGTCGAGCTAGATGGTTTATAATAAATACAAAACCATTATTATTATGTTGTTATGATAGGCTTTTTTGTAGCATTATTGAGTCAAAGTGTAGCATTATTGAGTAAGCGTAGATACACGTAAATCTGAGGAGAAATCCTGTGCCCTAAATTTTAATGCAATCGCGATGGAACTAACGTTTTTGGACGGGTTCGATACAAATAGATAATAGTAGAAGGACTAGGGGGAGGTCTTTGCCCAGCAGTGGCGTACTATAGGCTAGGGAAAAAAATATTTATGTATACCAGGATTTTTACCATTGCTCTCGCTTCTAGAACTTGAACAGCGCTTTAAGGGTGCCTTAAGCGCTGTATGGTTAAAACAACTTACTCGTTTTTCATTAAATTCATAGGTTATTGTTAAATTCTTTAAATAACACTATCCAGCGTTGAATGAAAGTAAGATACCGTTTCTTAGCACAGTATCTTGGAAAGTAGCCAACTATGCTACTTGGCTTATTTTTCTGAATGCTTATTAGCTTCTACTCAAAGTGCATAGAACAAAAATAATCCAGTCAGATATAGCAATTTTAAGAAAAGAAAGAATTTTACATTTGCAAAAAGCAAACGGTATTAAAATTTATAATCGTGAATCTAAAAAAACGAATGTTTTGACGATTTGAATTGAATTTCAACTAGAAATTTTAAAACAAAAAGGTACTCAAATGTGACGTAAGTAAACATAATATTCTTTTCTTCCAACAAAGCTTCTTCACCAAACCAATTTCCCTTTCGAGACTATAATACTAAACAATCAATATACTCGTACTTAATATAATTATGTAAACTGTATTAAAAAATATAAAAGAAATTATTTACTTTTAATACCCAATATTACTTCAAGTTTTGGTTTACTCTGAATAAGGAGAGGCCAAAAACATTGCGAAGAAATTAAAATTCATCCGCAGGTGTCGTGTGAAAAGTTACGTTGGAGTTCGTGATCCCTGTTGGATGTTGACGATACTTTCTGCCATATTCTGGAGATTGTTTAGGTAAGGAAGATTAGGGAAATGTTTTTGGAGTATTGTTTCTTCTTTTGTAGTGAATTTTGGACTAGTACTTATACGTAACTATCGAAATTATGCGACCAATTTGGTAGATGGTTGACAATTTGGAAATTATCCTAAAGTGTTGTTACTGCCATACGTAGTTTGATAGTTGATACAAAAATCACTTCAATTTATAAAATAGAAAACCACACAGGTAATAATGATCTTTGCGTTACCCGTCAATTGCCAGTGAGAAGTGAGAAGACAGAGTTCCTATTCAAGTATTACACATTCCTGATGTGTGTTATGCCGTAACAACAAATAATACAATCCCCATTCACCTTTACCAGTCACCAAGGTCACATCTTCAACTGACTTTCAGGACTGACCTTTAACCTAACCTGAATCACCTCAAAACACTAAGACGATTCACGAAATTCTCTATTCACGCAAACGACTTCGTAAATACATTTCCTCGTCACCCCAGAATATCTTGTCGCCGCAGCCTGTGCCAACTTGTGTAATTTTGACAAGTTTAAAATCCCCCCTTCTCCCCCTATGTCCCTCTGTTTCTCTTTCCCCTTTCCCCTTTTCTACCTTGCCCCGGCTGTCATTCTTAGAAACTCCACGTGAATTAGATGATGCTGTTAGGGGGACGAATTAAATATTGTTTGTGACTAAAGTGACTTGCAAAATAATATTGGGAATAAACAAAATTGTTATTGTCTTAGTAAATTGGCACATTGTTGCGTCATGTTGGAATTATGTTTTCTTTGCGAATTTCGGATACGTGACCTATCGACGAATGTGAAAGATAAGATTTAATATTTTTTTGTTAAATTTGCTTTTGATTTTATATTGTTACACACATTTATTTTTTCAGTTTATTTTTATAAAATAAGTGGGCAAGCAAAGAGGCTATGTATGTTTTTTTCCTATACCTTATGAATAGTTTTTACCAATTATAAATGAGACATTGAGACATCCCTTCTTATGCATTTATTATGGTGGGATTTTTTGTAGTAAATTAGAACCCGCAGTTCCTAAGCTGTATAAGAAACGAAGAATTATGTTTTATTAAAATATACATTTTAAGGACAATATTATTTTTCCCTTATCTCTACCTTAATAAGGATACCTACACACATGTTTACAAAACTCTACCTACAAAAAATATAAACAAAAAACGTAACAGTACACATCAAGATATCTCCTGGGATAACAAAGACATTTGAATTCACACGCCAGTCGCTACAGGCCTCCTGAGACGTATGCCTGGAGAGTAAAGGATACTGTAACACAATCTCAAGGATTTCGTATTGTGTTTTGAATATTTTGAAGGAACACTTGTGTACTGAGCTTTTTAAATGTTTTTCAGTGTTTTATTCGTATGTGTATGCTATTTTCTAGCTGGTGAAAACTGTTGGAATCGGTGACCAATTGAGAGTCAATATTATCTTGATGTTTGGTTTTAAGATGTAAAATAGAACGTTTTATTCTCATTAAACCGGTGGGTGCGAAAGACATTAAATAGTATTTTTTTAAGCAAATAAAACCTGCGAATTGAAGAGCATGGTTTCTAATATTTCTATGGACACGACCGGTAAATGTTGTTGTTCTATTGTAAGAAAATAAGTTTTTGTGATTCCTAACAAAACGAAATGAATACCATAAAAACTCGATATAATTTAGTCACGAGTATCGGTAGTTCCAAAATAACATAATTCCATATAACATTCACCCCGATGTTATTATAATTTCAAACAAATATTAAGATAAGTTTTTCAGTTTGCATCTAATTAACATTAATTGCTTACCAAAGCAATACAAATTTCCATCTACATAAATGCATCTCGAATAAAATCTCAAATAAGAAGATTCGGCCAATTACCGGTTTCAGCTGCAAAACTTTAATGAAAACCAATAAATTGCAATTAGTCCAAACTCTCCCTTTTATTGCCGCTTCCGTGAGGCAGGAATGGCCGGCTTATTTCGGCCCCAGCATATTTATTTTTGCATTATATCTTCCCTATAAAACCCGACATGCTCCTTACAACAAAAAGGGTTATTCGAGAAAATATTTTTCTTCCCGGCTTAGGGTAGAAGCTCCAATTCCCGTCCGCTCGGACCTAATTGTCGTTTTTACCCTACACGTCGTGTTGACGGAAGTGATATTAATTTAGGGTTCCGTAGGGTGGGTAAACAATTGACCGCTTGCCGTATTATTGTTATTTTCTCTATGGACCCTTTTTCGGGGATTTCGCGTCTTTATTTTTAAGGTAAAATATATTCGTGTCAACATTGATCAATCGTTGTGGTGTTAAGCATTGTTTGTTGGACAAAGGACTTCATTTTATGCCGTCATTATTTGTGATTGACTGCTTTTAATACAGATGTCGGGACAGATAGAGATCTCGCAGGTGCATTACTGAGGGAACGTAAATGGTTGATGTGCGATAGAGGCAATATTATGGTTAATAATGACAGTAGTAAATGTTAGAAAAAAAGCAATCAATCTTAAGGCTATTAGAAAATCGTTTTTATGTTAAACATCGAAAATATGGTAAGAAGCAAGTTCTTTTTTTTGTCGCCACTATTATTTTAATCAAATTTTACTTCCAACTTCGCTTAACTCTTTTTAAACGACTTAACTGTGCCAAAATCTTCCAAATTTATGTTATCTTACATAACACAAACGTGATCAAAAATATATATTTCACATAAAGCAAGTTACAACTAAAATCCATTCATAGTCTTTAACATTTCTTAATCCCAACTCATAATCTGAAACAGTAACAAGTACCTAACACCTGTAATTTTTCAAACAAATTTCATAATTTCTGCCCAACACTAAGTGTAAATAATAAACATAACTTGAACAATCGAAAAAGTATTTGGGCACGACGCGCGTCACCTCATGCCTGACAGCGCGGGATTCTGAAAACTTTTTGATTAATTACATTTCGCTCGCCGTAGAAATATTGCCACATTCCTGGTAGAAGTTATGCGAACGGGTGCAGAATTAAGCGCTCATAGACTGGGCTGAAGATGGTGTATTTTTTTTTTAAGTTCGTATTCGAATTCGTATTCGTATTATTTGCTTATTTTTTCGGGAAATGATAATAAAAAATAATACTCATTAAGTTTTTGGTGACATTATAGATTCACATCGACTTCTGAAGATTCAATGAGGAAGTATGAATGTAAAAGTAATGCTTTCTTCATATTTATTTATTAACTAGCTGTTACCCGCGACTTCGTTCGCGGAAAAAAATAGGGATGGAAAAAAGATATTACACGCATATAAAATTTGGTTAAAATCGGTCCAGCCGTTGCGGAGGAGTACGGTAACTAACATTGTAACACGGAAATTTTATTTATAAGATTAAGTACATTTAAATTAAAATTTGCAAGTAACCTAGTATAAAATACAAAGGCTTTTCTCTTTTAGACGCATTTTTGACCAAAAATGCGTAAAATGCTTATATGCTAGCTATCATGCTACATAAGTGTATATGATTAGTCAATTTAAATCTTATAAAACCGTTTAAAGAAATTTACAAAATAATTGTAATTTTTTTCTCAGAAATTAAAATTTCAATTTTACGTCCCCTCTATAAATTCTTAAGCCAAAGTGCAAAGTATGGAGCGCGACTTTCAAGTTTATTACCTGACATGTTTGAAATACCGGTTTTATTGTCGGGGATGGGAAGGAACGTGTCGGAAGATTTTTATATACTTACATTATGTAATAGACTCAAAGAATATGCCTTTTAAGTTTAAAATCGTTCACTGCGTTTTGAATTTGAATGGATGGTAATATGGTTATTTTGTTGTATTGATAGAGTTCTTACTTATATGTCTGATATTACTATTGTTATCTATAGTGTTCAAGCTTCAGTACGTTTTTTTTTACTTAAATATGTCCTAACTTACATTGATTCAGTTGCTGGTTTTTTAGCTTAAAGTGATATTGTAGAGTCATACTGACTTGTATACTAATATGAAATACTAATTCTCATCAGTCGCTTTCGATAAAACCGTCTAAAAACGCTTTTATTTAACGTACTTATTGTTAGTATTAAGGTGAATTTTTAAACGAAAGTCTAGTTTTCATAATGTAATACAGAATTAAAATTAAAACTGCATTAATAAAATACTTTCAATAAACCTTCTAGTTTTCAACGAGTTTTGTGTAAATGGGCATAGAAATAAAAGCTTCATATTAAAACGGTTCCATCAAAAAAACGTTAATGGACAAAGCACCGGTATTCCATTAAAAACTACAGGTTTTTATGCAAAACGGCCTACCGTCACTCTTGTCAAAATGGGTGATGCCTATCATAACACTTAACAACAGTGAAAATAGGATTGTATTTGTTTTTAATAACTCGGAACTGGGATATAAATATAAAATTGGGAAATGTACCAGCCTGTTAATATCCCAGTGCCTGCCATATAGAGAAGGATCAAACATTGATGATCACCTCTCATCGCTCACTTGGCGATTCCAAATTCGTTTTTTCGTAGAGCTACAAGGATATTTTATCATGTTGCAGAAATCTAAACTAATGCCGAAAATGAAATATCTGTCAAAACCGGCACTTTTGACAAATATTTCAGTTAGTTTTTTTTTAAACATGCACAGCAACATCCTCATGCTAATGTCACCCTCGTGCTAAAACCTCCTTTTATAGAGCAAAAAAATTCATTTGGCATGTGGAAAAAATCAATAATTACGTTACTATATCTTAAATCTAGACCAATTACAATGAAACAGCTATCGACATATATACCTATAGTTATATGTATAGATAGCGGCCATTAATTCGTCGATCAGAGTTTGGTCACAAGTTTAGGTAAACCCGTCCGTGCCCGACTATTACCTGTGTCGATCACAGCGATATTAGAATATGTGGAAATGACAAGGCGTTGATAAGTTGTTTGTATGCTCAAAAGTGTTTATACAACAATTCCAGACAAGAAATTGATGTTTTTCGCAAGTGAATAATTCATTCCAAATATTTAACGGCCATTTTTTCTAGTTCTAAGTCTAAGTGATTTGTATTAAACAAAAAGAAAATCTTAGATAACTTCACTTAGACTTAAATAATAAATAGATGATATAGACACAGGTATGTACCTACTTGCTGGTGTGTGATGAATTGTAACGTGGGAGAAGTTGCTTGTTGTATGGCGGTTCAGGTTTAGCCAGTAAGAATCTGAAACTGAACGATTTCTCCCCTGATGATCTGAGTATTCATGAGAATCCTTCCGTTCTTACAAAAAAAGTAGATATGTACTTGTGAGATTTCGACGATCAGAAAGCGATAATTGTAATATAACTGACTGCACGGATAGCTGAGTGGTATAGGTCACCATGCCAATTACCACTCGCGTCGTGTCGCGGGTTCGATCCCCGCGTAGGACAAGGACAAGAATTTGTGCGACCCACAAAGGCTTGTTCTGCCGAGTCTGGGTGTTTTTGTGTATGTGAATTGAATGTCTGTGCATGCCCCCGCGATACAAGGATTTAATACCTTATTGTGGGAGTCGTATAAAACAGATATAAAAATAATAACAGAAAACATAACGAAGAAATAATATTAATGTTAAACATTATTCGACATCGTTTTAATAAATAAATGAATCAAGTTATCCGCATCGTCAGTTGATTGTACGAATTAATGCAGTTCTGTCGTAAATTATTTTACAATCAATAAAAGTCGGACGAAAAATGTATTATTTACTTCAATCGTATTTCATTGAATACCAATCAATTCCATTCATTCACTAGCAGATAAATCCTATAGGATATTCAACCTTGGGACTTGCGAAATAAAGTTCAATTTTAAATAGCTGTTTATAACAATATTATATCTGCGCGGGTTTGTTTTTTTGCACCCAGTAATTACGAGTCAAAGTTCTTCAAAAATACAATACATTTTTTATGGTATAACAATGGGAATATTGAACGAGTAATACTAAAAAAAACTATCTCTCGCGCATTATGGGATGTTTGTCCTGATGTAAAAATAAATAAACAAATTACAAATACACTGATTCCAAGTTTCTTTCTTATTGTTCTTTATTTTAAATTCTTTACTCTTTGATACCAGTACCATAAAAATCTATTTTTCATACGCATTATATCATAACTTGAAAATTATTACTACAGTAATTTTGCGCTTTTTATAACAACCAATTACTTAATATTGACTCATTTACTGAGAATTTCTACAAACAGAAAATTAAATGCATTACACTGCACTATAGAAATTGGTGAATGTAATCTTTACTAACCCAAGAAATGTATTGTAAATAGTTTTCATCAAATCATTCTTCCATCATGGTCCATCCAGTAAAAAAGCATCTAGAATCAAATCGGGGACAAAGTTATTTCAATTATAATGCAATTAAAATCTAATTTTGTGGGTTGTTAAACTTTGTACGATGGATTCAAATTAAATTACACCCCTTTCAGAATTTTGGCTGTTTGTACATACGTAATAGGTACTATTGATGTTATCTACAAGCGGAATTTAGTGGATTTGTGGTAAGTAGATTTTACTATCAACGTGAATCAATATGATTTAAAATTATAGTGAATCTTCTATAACCGCATGATTTAAAGTGTTAAGATGCTAAAGTTAATGTTCTCAGAAATAGTTTCGTGGTTCAAAGTTGTTAATGATCATAATCAATAACCACTCATCAGGTCAAATGCAAACAAACCATAGCACGCTAAAGTTGTCATTTTTTATAACTAGATGGCGTTGGCGTCGATTTAAAAGTCGTAAGCGTTTGTTGACATCGATTAGTATAGGGAAATGTTGTTTTTGTTTTAATAAATGAGCTTCTGATGGGAGGACCAGTTCATTACCTATGCAATTAGTATTTAATTTTGATATTCTTTCAGTGTTCAGTTCAGGTCATTTCTCTTATTCTGATACTTTGAACCACAAAACTGAAAACCACAAAAGAGAGAACCACAATCAATGATATTATTATCATAGTTCGTCATGTTTATGTAAGGAAAATAGAAAATAAGACTTAAAGGAATTATAAAATTAAATATTGGCCAGACTCGTAGTAACGAACAGCATCCATTTCTACTTCAAAGACCAAATCAGTGAAATTATAGTAAAACCAAAAATTATCATCATCATCAGGCATACACAATACATCAAGAAAAACTTGAAGCACTAGATCCTAAAAAACTTCATTCTGACACAAGTCCTAAAATAACTACGCTTAATCTTCTAAGATTAGCTCCAGACTGCTTCACATCGTGAATCACAATTTTAAAACGTATAAAAAAGATAGGGAGTTGAATGTAGCACTTTTCCTTAAGATAAGTACTTCATTTAATCTCTGCACTGACTTGTTAAATTGCTGACATCAATCCTCACGATTACTGAGCCCTACTGTACTGCTTTATATCTTGGAACTTCTTATCTTCATCTTCTTAAGTATAAAGTGTTGTCGTTTCTCATTTTAGGGTCATTTTCATCTTTTCCATCTGTACAAGAAATGTCATTGATTTTAATTTTCATTTCATCGTTTCTTGGTCAAATATTCGAACGTTTCTCGGTTGACATTGTAAAGGAGCTTTAGAATGACATTAAAGAACGTCTTGAATAAGGGTGTGAGTTTTCTTGGAACGAAAAACAGAATTAAAAATATTTAACGTCCACGTTTCGTGACATGGAAGTTTGAACATGAAACCATTAATAATATTGGGCAAATTACTTTAAAAGATATTATGAAACGTAATTTTATGGAAAGTTCATAACGGCAACCTACAAGCAAAGGTTATTACATTGCTAACTTTTTATAAATAATCGTACTAAAAGTAAAGTGTTTGAAATGGTTCTTAAAACAATAATGACTACTAACCTATTTTACAGTTTCAAATAGTAAACTTTACTTTTAATAAAACGCCTAAACCCACTTTACAAAATCAACGAAAGTACCTTCTGAATTTAAATGTCTGCTTAACGCACCTATTTATACCTATTGAAATGGCAAAGGTATATTTTGTATTAAAACTTGAGACTTTCAGTGGCAATGATAGCAAAGAACCCCAAAATAAAGGGGTGGAAATTCTACACCCTTACACGTAAATTTATCCCTCGTGAGTTGTAAAACTACCCTTTCTTATTCGAGCACTGCCTGGGGATATAGCCTAGAGCCTAGGGGAAGTCTGTCATAGATTATTTAAGGTACTCTATGATTTTAGGATTCCTTTGTTCGATGGAAAGTGTTTTTTTTGTTGGGATGTTTAGCTAGAGTACGTGACAAAGAGATGTTTATAGATGAAAATGGTTGGTGATTTAGAAAATATTTAAAGAAGAACCTTATTGTATTTTTTCATCCAATATTTAAATCACAAATGCAGTATTAATCTTGTTTTCTTATGGATGAACGTCTTTCAGATTTATTTTTACTGTTTCTAACATATAAAATCTTTTTGTATTTTAAACTGAAGTGAAATTATTAACGGACAATTTCCTCTCAGAGGCTACAAAGTAATATCCATAAAGGCACGTGTCGCCTAACTAATCGACAGTGGCACGTCGCATCCGGTACTCTTTACGGCCTATTTGCAATGAAGGAGTTTTACAACCACCCTGTATCCTTATTTCCAGCATTTTTATATCACCTGGTGTTACGCCATCTGCACATGACGTCAGATTAAGGACATAACGTGTTTATGAAATATTTTTGTTTATGAACCTTTTTATTGGGCGCGAAAATTTGTTTTCGTTTGTCGTTATGTACGTTTTTATTGTTTTCGAAAATTTATGATGATTTTCGTATTCTGAAATGTCACATGGGGCTTTAAATGCCATTTGATATTGAAGGTTTAACGAAAATCTGTCTCGATTGTGTGCAAAACCGCGCACGACCTCTCTTTATCGCGTTCGACGTGCAAAATCGCAGTTTGCCGGTAACTTGCCACATAAGGTAAAGAATAATGAATCACATCTTTCCCTAGTGAGAGTCACAAAATTGGATTTCCCGATAAGGGAACGAAGCGGAGTGAATGGTTTAAGCTAAAATGGTAACTTTGAGGATGTCTTTTTTGTTTATTTAAGGTAAAAGCGTCGCACATAGCCAACTTCCAGCCATTTACATGACTTCGAAGATACCTTTAGAAATACAATGTGATTTTGATAATTGGTTAGCTAATTCAACGATCACAACTTCCAAGACGAGCTACTAAATCAACATACCTACCAGAGCTTCGTTTAAACAAGCCAACTGTGATCAAACAGTAACAAACTATCGAAACGATTCAATAACTACATTCGAACAAACTTCGCCATAGAACAATGCAGACGCGACACAATGCCCAATTACTGAACGCAGTACGCAGAAACGGCACAGTTCATTCATGTGAGAGCTTGTTAGACGCTCGTCTGTATCTAGCTTAAAGAGGGGTGCTGTTGATGCGATTTTGCGACTTTTTTGAGACTGCTCGAAACTGTTAAGATTATTTATTGCTGAAGCTAAGATTTTGTAAACATATATGTATATCGACCTCTCGTCCAAAATTCATTATTTGACATATTGTCATCACTGAGTTTCTAGAGATGTGTTTTTTTTTTATGCTCTGTAATTCCCAATTTCCTACAGCACTTTTTATTTCTTAACCATTGACGAAATCTTTATCACGTAGTCAATCTTATCATCTATTTATTTCTGCTTTGTTTTCTCTCATCATAAAATGCTGTAATTACATGCATTGCAGTGTATCAGTAGTATTAATTTATTGGACCGATAATTTCTCCCTGATATCCATCATTATTAGCCATAAATGTTAGAGGCCACTGACGATGATGAAACATAGGTACCTAATATCTTTTTCATCAAAACCTCCGAACAAAATCCGCATCAGTAAAACACACCCTTAACTAAAGATGAGAGAGGGGTGACCACCTGTGCGGGGGGAGGCCAGACGTCAGCTATCGATTATTCGAGAGTGAATACAGAGAACTTGTTCGGGACCCGGGAGCATTTCCTTTACAAACATCACAATACATGTTATACACCTTACACCACAGGTATAAGGTCCAATTCCCCTCGACAACAATCATAAATCACTCGTGCTCATCCATGTGTCCATAATGACGCTTCAATCTGTCAAATTAGAACTTAAAATTGACGTTGCAAGGTCGATTTTTATATGGCAAGTCACGTCGCCTCATATTACGGAATCAATTTACGTTTATGAAAATTTTTCAAAGTACGATTCCATGTAATATTATGGTTTGCTCCGGAATTAAGGTTGGATGAGATTTTTGTATGATAATGAACGTATGTTTGAAGTCTTGAAATAGGAATGCGAGGATGAGTATTGTTTGGATGAAATGTTTTATTACTTTTGTGGGGCTCGCTTTGTTTTAGTTCCTTCGTTTGCAATTTAATGGAAGTGCTCCGTCCAAACTTGAATATGATTATTTGCTAACAATTAAAGTGTAATCTGTGAATGTATTATCTTTTTACATGTAGTGGTTATTTTAGACTTTTTGTGTACGTCCAGTCTTTAGTGGATTCGAGACTTCGAATCACACTCTAGAATACTGAATACTAAACAAAAACTTATACAATTTACTTAACAATCCGGTGTCAAAAACAGCTATTATTTATAAAGACAATGAAATATACGGTTTTAACCCTTCTCGGAAGATATACTCGTTTAAATGGAGGATACGAAATCTTTATGCAGGAAGAACACAAGCTTAGGTTAGGCTTAGGTTAGGTTTGTTCAAAACAAAAAAAAATAAGGATATATTGAAATGTAAGAAAACGGTTGAGTAGCACAAAGAAATTAACATTAAGTACCAAAATAGTTTATTAGACTGAACTGTTAAATATATAATGTAATTTATTTTTACAGTTTGCAGGATGAACCACAATTGCTATGTATAGGGCAGTTGATATAAAAAAAAAACATTTATTTTGTTAGTATTACGCCATTTTTTGACCACACAATTTACTTACAATTCTAAGTAATTTCAATTAGTAGTATATCCACAGTACTTTGGCTGTTCACGACGAACAAATTTTAATGTTGCTTTAAACAAATATCCCAAATGTCTTACCAAGAAAAACGGTCTCACTTATCTTATAGATAGTTTTCTGTACGGTCAGCGTCAAAAGTCGATTAACACATTTAGATTTTCAAACAAACTGTACACAATCGAATTCAATGTATTGCTGTTGTGCTATTATATAGGTAACAAAACAGGCTTGACACCTGGTATAGTTAAAACATACTAACTAAGCACTAATTCCTACATGTCATAGAAAAATTACACTTAGTAAATCAGTTTGTGTTAACTGACTTCTGATGCTGACTGTACCAACCTTTATGAACAATCTTTTTATTCAGTGTAAAAAAACAAAAGCATTGAATTGATAACGTCGCAGTTGAAACGGGTCGGTCAGTGAAGTTGGCTGTTCACTCGACTAGAACTATTGATAAAGTACCAAAGTACTGTTTACCCTGGTCAACATTTACTAATGGACAACTGTAACTTAGGTTAAACTAAGTTCTAACACTTTTTTGGGACTTTGTGTCATCAGTTTGGTATGTTAACAGTTAACAGTATGGAGTTTCTTATCGCGGAAGGTTTTTGACTTTTTAGAATTAAGTTGTGAAAAGACTAAGCCCTTTTTTATGTAGCCTAAATAAGATTTTGCTGCTGGGCAAAAGCCTCTCCTTCTAAACCTCCCTGTCTTTTGCGTTTTTTGGCCTCGTGCGACCTGCATGAATGAGTGAATGTGAATCACTAAAAATAAACAGGTTGGTAAAATGTAATTTTTTTATAAACGAAAAAAATCAGTGTTCAATACACAATAGAAAAAAAGAATATGAAACAGTCTGTCCCTAAATGAAATACACGAAAATCCAAAAAATTAATAAACACCGTCGAAAATATTGTTTGAGCGAAACTTAATCAATTCGGTAGATTGATGGCTCGATACCAATTTTATTAATTGAAATGTCGTCAGGCATGAAATCGCCGTTGCCACTTGCAAACTATTAAATTTAACGTCGGTATCACTCCCTTTGAGAGCCATTCATGTCAATCACGGAATTATGAGAAGGGATAAGAGTAATTGAAACGGGGATACTGATTGCCAATAAAAAGGGTTATGAATTGATTCGTGTTTGATTCGGTTATTTCTAATGTGGCTAGCTTTTGTTTGATTTCTAAAATGGTTATTATGAAATTTTACTCTAGTGTGAAGAGAACTGAAATTGGCCCGATAGCAAGCTGTTGGTTCAACTTTTTTTTTTAATCCCCAATTTGGCATTTAGGTTTGGATTCTAGTTTCTGAATGTTTCTTACCGTCGATTTTTTTCAAGAAAACAACAAATCATTTGTGATAAACTATGTGTAATCTTAGCCTTCCTAGCTATGTTTTTTTTCTCTACATTATGTTGGATTCTATATTGTGTTGGAGTCAGCTTCTAGACTCAGTAGTTCCAGTTCCAATCTTATTCGTATCTGATCTTCATAACCAATTTTACTGAAAGACCTCTCAAGTATACTAGCAAAAATATTATCTTGAACTTTACTTAACATTAAAAAAGTAAAAACGCCTGAATTTCATAACAAGCCTAATCATAATTACCATAAGTTACGTTTTCCTAATATTAGAGCTACTCGAAGCAAAAATGTTTGGAGTTCATTAGCAAATAAAAAAATATGATTATGTTACTAATAATTTAATTATATTCCCTCAAGTTTTATAATTAAGCTTAATGTGGAAGGGGCTGCCATAAACAGGACCGGTAGGTAGGTACCTACAGACATTTTTGGAAGACCAAAATAAAAAGACCCTTCAAGAGGAAAAGTCTTAGGAAAATATTTTAGATTATTCTCGGAATGGGAGCTCAAGTTACGTGACCTACATTAGCAGGAGCTAGATAATATTATTTTTGTTACATATTTACTTATTTCATTTGTTAATGTAGGAAAACCGGTGGTCATAAAGAAATGCCATTATTGTTATTCATTTTATCTATTTTAAAATTAATAAATTCTGTAAGAGTAAAATAACAATTAAAATTATTTAAAATCATAAAAAAATGTGCCTCGAAGGACTATTGAGCAAATACTATAAATAGCGCCATCTTTGTGACAAATGCGAAACTATTACAGTGAGAGTTGAAAACTTTCTACACAACGACAACGATTCCTTTTCGTAAAAGTTCTTTGGTCGAGCGATAGATGGCGGTCTCACAACTTCGTCTACTAAAATTATTACATTAATTTATTTTGAACCGTTGTCACATTGGTTTTTATGAACGTTAATATTATGAAAAAAAGTTATTATTAATACACTTTGACGAAATCGACACTAAATAATTATAATAAAAAGAATAAGTCTCTACTTACATAGATATCTACTTTAAAAACTTTCAAACGATTACATTTTTTTTTTAACTAAACAAAAATCGGTGCTCATTTTATTAATATTGCTATAATGATTTTATTGAAATACTATTACCACAATAATTACTTTCGCCAGTAAAAGCAGCTATGATAAATCACCAACCACCAACTGAATAGGTAAATAAGAACAATTCAAATTCAATTAGATTGATAATTTATTTGACAGTTTAAGAGATTTTTTTTAATGTTACGTTTTAATTAATGGCATCCGTAATAAAGAGCTTTCGAGTATCACACGACAGTCTTTATACAAGGTGCGATAAAGAAGTATGGATATCATTTAAATTCTTAGTCAAATAACTTTGTATAATAAGGCTAATTTCTTTTTTAAATTGCCTTTTGGTTTCCTTAAAGAAAGTTTGTTTATTTCTCCTTCAATTTTATTTTAAAATATTATGGCTACACTTCCGTTATTCCTTATTCAAACATACATTCTTTACATCAAAGAAAGACATTATTACCTACCTACTTATTAAAATTAATGTTATCTTATACGGAACTGACTGGCCAGATATTCCAGATAATAAGTTTTATATTACTAAGTGCGCCGGAACATTGACACCAGGATACTACATGAATCACGTAAAAAAAGAAAGTGAAATTGCATACGTGTCTCACATACTAAAGAAAATACTTTATTATACGTACCTTGGTCAAGAATATAAATGGACGTTTTGGATTTTTATCAATTACCGTTAAAGAGACGGCAAAACTGTTTTCCTGTCTTGGAGAGATTTTCGTTCTCATTTGGGTATTTGACCAAAGAAATCTTTTTAGTCCGTCAGATAGATTAAAAAACATTGGATACCTAAGTACGTACTTCTTTTTCATTTTAATCCAAGAAAGAAACATGCTGGGCCGATAAAATGCGATAAGGGCAGAAAGATTATGATGATCCAACCAATAAAGGAATACGTAGATATAACGCATCAAAGAAGATGAATCGTATGGGGTTGTTCACAAACTCGACACAAGAGAGTCCAGTCTCTTGTGTCGAGTTGGTGAACAACCCTTCTGAACAATTCAGATTTTAAGGACCGTGTGTCCAGTTGACGAAAACATAAAAGTAATTTAATTTAAGTTTCACCATATGGACACGCGTAAAAATTGTGGCGTGTCCACATGACGAAATAATTAAATCACTAATTTTGAATTTCACCAACTGGGCACACGTGTGTCCAGTCTCTTGTGTCGAGTTGGTGAACAACCCGTTCAGAATCGGGTATAATACGACCGTGTGTCCAGTTGACGAAAACATAAAAGTGATTTAATTTAAGTTTCACCATATGGACACGCGTAAAAATTGTGGCGTGTCCACATGACGAAATAATAAGTAGCACTAATTTTGAATTTCATCAACTGGACACAAGTGTGTCCAGTCTCTTGTGTCGAGTTGGTGAACAACCCGTATGGAAGTGAGGACTAGGCATAGGGGTCATCATCATCATCTCGTGCATACAAATCTATACAAAAAACCGCAAGGCCACCAATGCCAAAGTAAAATTTTGGCCTGAAACTGCGTTAAGCCGCAACGGGCAACCGCCGCGTTTACATTACGTTTACTTATACTATCTCCAGCAATTTCTCCATACTATATCCAATTCTGACTCCCACGTCCACTGTCCCCTTAGTATATCTAACAAGTGATCTGATATAGAAAGCCAGTCCTTTTAGGTATAGCTCTTAACATACAATGGTATAAGATTCTAGGTCGACAGCAGTATGAAGGAAATGGTCTGAATTCCTTATCATTTATGATGCTTTATCTGGAGAAATGGTCTCTATATGGATAAGTGGGGCTATGGTTTTGATTATACATGTTTGTTTTAGGATAGAGCAGTTCTAATATTTGCATAGTGGTATGAAAAAGGCAATCACACACTATTAACTATTTTATCTTGCTTCTATCACTAAGATTGGGTGTAAAATGATGACAGATAGACACTCAAGAAGGTTTTATAGTTATGTGGTGGCCAAGTACTCTATTAGAATCAACAGCTACTTTAAATTTAACTTAAAAGAGACCTTTTTGTATACTAGAAAATAGTATCATTTTTTTTATTATATAAATTAATATCATATCTGAAAATTATTTAATCATCATCACCAAATTTTAAACTGCTTCCTTTTTTTGCCTTGGATCCAAACTTTGTTAGCCAACGTATTAAACATTTGAACTTAGTATCCAAGAATCAGTATCGAAAAGATTGGTTACCTCACAAAATCGATGGGAAAATACCCATATCTAATAAGATTACAAACATCAGCCTGTCACCACCACAATTAAAGATTTTCCTCACTTGACCCTTTAAGATTTTCTCCAAGACATTTACATCACAACCAACCATTGTTTACATTAGTTCCCATGGCAACGAACTCTTGATCAAATACTCGCTGTCAAGAAATTGTTTACTCTTAAATTGTAACACTCAATAATCAGTAACGTAAAATATAAGTACGGAACAACAATAAACAAAGTTTTTACTTTTACCTTTAATACTACACACACAATCGAAAATCAATCTAATTGTTTTATCATAAAGTATATTATCGCTTGGCTAGTTTCTCGAATCATAAGGTGCAATTCTATATACAGTTTATTAGAAATTGTACTCTATTTCTTGGAAGTTAAGGTTGAGTTTGTTTGTGTTGGGTAATATAAATACAAGATGTGGTGTTGTGGACTGTGCAAAGAATCATTGCGCTATTGCCTGTAGTGTTGTGACGACGTGGGCTTTGTATTCCAATTTCAAATGTGTGTGATTAAATAACTGGATTTTTATTATTCAAATATTTTTTGTGGATGTGACCGGCTTGTTCAAATGTAAGTTTTATTTTTGTTGTATTTTTTTCTATTGTGTTTTTTTTGAGCGGGAAATTTTTAATTATTTTTTATTTTATTTGTGGCACAGATTTTTTTTTTAAATCGTGCTTCAAAATTCTAATTACTTTTGATGGCCCATGTCTTCATCCATTTGTTGTCAGATTTTAAACTTTCAACCTATAAACATTTATTTTTATATGAAAATGAATACACTTAGGGTGTTTTATTTTTATTTAACATAAAATAAATAAAATTAGAATAGTGAAATTGTTATAACATTTATTATAAAAAAGCAATAATGAACAAATATGATTTATTCCATAACATAAAACCAGTTCTGTAAAATTATAATCTGTATCTAGAACAATTTAATATACAACCAAAGTACCTAATAAGATATTAATATTTATTAGTTAAAATTCGATTATAAAGTTAAATTAAGAACCTAGCTGCATTACACAAAGTGTTAATATTTAAGTATATTTAAGTAGGTACCGTTTCAACAACTTTCTTAAAAACCCGCCAATTCTCGAAAATAATTGTCACCAGTGCAGCTGGACAAAATTATTATGGAGGACCCAGTTTTTTTGAAGAAAGTAGTCATTTTCTTGCATTGAGGCTTTATTTAAATACAACCGAGCTTTGCCGAAACAAGTTTTCTGACTCAATGTATAATGTCATTTCATATTTTCTCGACTAGATATGATATGACTACCTAGTTACTTAGATGTGCATAAAAAGTTTGGCACCTGTTTTTTTTTTAAATAGACAAGTTAATTATTATGACTTACTAATACTAGCTTTTTTTAAAGATCGCTTATTTCCGAGACTGAAAAGTGGCAGTAGAAGTGAATTCCCAAATACTAGATCTATTTATTTCCGGATTCTGGAAGACTGAACAATTGAATCTGCTGTCAAATCAACTGATAACGACTGTGATTGGTTATCCATGAAAGTTACAACCAATCACAGAGCTTAACATGAGATCAACAATTAACAAATTTTTGTGTTTATAAACCAAACATAGTGTAGTAAACACAAAATATTTTTGTTTTTTTTTTTTTATTTAAGTAATAAAATCATGAGATCAACAAACATCAGTGTAACTTATGTCTAAACTAGCCAAACTGTTACGTTTGAAGGCGAGAGGCGCTCTTTATATAAATCAACGAACTTAATATTACTTATAGGCACAAAAATCAATATTATACATGTAGGTATACCTGTTACATATTATGTTATCTATATAAACTTATATGCCATTACAGTTTTGTGGAGTACATACCTACTTTTTACATATTATGTCTGTATAATATATATATATATCATTTCTTTAATTTTATTTAAGTTTAATATGTATTCTATAAATTTAGATTTCTGCAATATAATACCTAAAACTATTAGGCCGGTGAGAACAGCAGAGTAGGAAAATTGAATTATGTATTTATTTTTGCATTTTCATCGAAAACACGCGGAATTAACGCGAAATATGATTCATTAATTCTGCAAGGTATAAATTTCTGTAAAAGAAATGCTTGAAATAATTAAATAATCCTTTCTACTACAGACTCGTCATATTTTTTCACTTTCGTAAAAATATATTAGAAAAAACATACAAAAAACAAGAATATATGTAAACCGTGTCGGCGAACTGTCACAACAATTACAATCTCAATTGCAGTCATTACTTGATTAAGATCAGCTGTGCGGTCGTATGAAACAAGCGTCACCTGTCACACAACCAAACTACAATGAACCCTCTAGTCCCCCTTCTACCGTCCTTCACCACCTCTCTCGTCCAAAAACCAGACCAAAACCAAATGTGCACCAAACTACGTCACTCAACAGAGGTCTAGATAAATTGGTCTCGTTTTGAACTAAGAATTTTGATCGTAAATTTCCGCACTGAAAACTGCCGAATGTTTTGGCGGAAAATGTGTGTATCACTTTCGTTGGAGACCAATTAAAAATGTGGAGACAGACGGAGTAATTATGTATGAAAATCAAGGTCTCGCAGACGAATAAAAAGATATATGAAACAGTTTTGCGAATTGCGCATGTTTACCTAGAAGAATCAGAATCTAATATTAATGTAATGTAAGTAGTAATGCGGAAAGACTTTTTCCCCGACCTATTATTATAAGCCTTTTATGAAGAAGTTTTTAATTCCAGAGGGTTTAAAAATGATATTATACCTCTATTGACAAAATTTTATCTATCCTCCTCAAACTAAGCTACCCAATCTATAATCCCTACATTGACCAATACTCGTACCCAATTTTATGTCATATAAATTACCACATTATGCGTGCGTTCCGCAGACACATACTACATTATCACACTTCCCCATACTAAATCATTATGAAAATTCCAACCGTACATGTTTTCCGGTGTTAAATTGATTGATTTTAACTTTGTACGTGTAACTGACTTTTTTGAAACCAATTTGTCTATCAGCTTTTGATTTACTTTCCTACTTTACTACATCAATCAATTCTTTTCCTATTATCATGTTCAATGTTGGCATTTTCGGAAATAAGATTTGTGTAACTGACTTCCGAACATTGAACTTCAAGGCGTTATTAAATGTTTTGAATATCAATCACTCCTTTGCTCTTTTATACTTACACGGAATCTGATACACAAGAGACTTGAACTTGAATTGATCAACTCTAGTGTAAAGGGCCATATTAAAGTACGTATAGTTTGACAAAAAAACCGACCGTCCGACCGAGAAAAGTTTTATAACAAAAGCGCCCAATAGTGAATTCCATTCTCATACAACAAAATCATTATAAAACCGACACAAAGTAAACATTAGATACATGTAGTTACTTCAAACGACGCAATTACTTACACAAGTAATTACAATATCAATTCAATCAATGACGGCTTAGCAACTAAGAAATGCGTGCATTCAGTCCAATCTTAGTATTTAATGAGAATATGTAAGATCTGATGTTAAGAGACTGCAAGCTGTAGTGATAAGCAGAATTTGTACAGAATTAATTATTGGAAAAGCTATCATTATAAGTGAGAGCATTTGGTTTGAAAAGAGATAGTTAGGTGTGGGTTCTTTAGATGTAGATGTAATTGTATTGGTGTAATGTGCTGTAATAAAGCCTATGAATGTAATAATACAAGCTATTGACTAATCTAATGTTGTCGCCGATGGCAACATGAATTGTTGGCATGCCATCAGATTTAAGTCATTAAATATTAATAAAAGGATAAATCTTTTAAGACTTACAGATAAATGGTATCAATAATTGAACTATCCAAAAGTAAGCTATAAAACCATGGACAGATGCATTGAAAACAAAGATGACAAATCAATCAAAACGATGATAACTAATGAGACTGTATTTGAACTAAAGATAGGATTTAAACATGAATCGATGGAACCAGGAATAAAATACCCCAAAGGACTAAAACTCGAAAACAGAAGAGAAACGAAAGCAATCTTTGAACCACCTCACACTAAACTATCGTTGGTATTAAAATAGTACAGTTTTCGATCACGACACGACAAAGACATAGGTAGCATTGGTTAGGTTAGGACTATTAAATTAAACCCAAAAAGTTTTTGCCACTGTAAAAGTGAAACAATACTATTAATGTTACGACGCTTGCCGGTGTTAGTTTCCACGCGGATGTCCACAGTACTGCTGTGAGAATCTATAGTACAGAAGTTGATCACGACTGCACTGATAAAATAAATGGCTAGTTACGTATTCCTGCTATAGAATGAAATTGAAAGTTTGTTGATACCGGTACAATCGTATTTGAATTCCGAAAAAGGTTTGAAAAAAAATTATTTCGAGTAGGCCTTTTTTAGGCACTCTCAAAACGTTACTGACTTTAGTTGCGCGTTTCCAAAATATCATTCTTATGGAAAAGAACCGGCAAGAAGCTGCAACTCCGAAAAAAAAGGTAGACAGATAAATCAAAATAATAGGCAAAACATACTATGAAGTATAATATTGATGTATCATGTACATTTTTAGTTCATGTCACTAAAACTTGTTAAATGTAAGAAAAAACTTTCTAACAAATTCATTATAGTCTTGTCAAGTGTTTACGTAGTGCAAAATTTTTCTTAAGTCCATGGACTAAATAAATATAGTAATAATATCTTGTAATTTGTTAGTATGTCAAGTCCACTTAACATATGGTTTTGCTGTTTCAATACCGCTCGCTATGAATGTAACCGTTAATTTACTATTGATATGCAAACTATTTGTATTTTTACCAAAAATTATTCATCAATTATTAGACTATACTACTGATCTTCCAAATTTGTTATCACTATTTTCCTCTCGTTTAATATAACACAGATACACACACGCTCACATACGCACACACACATCTCCAGAGTTTTTTTTTATGTTTCCTTAATCAGATCCTTAAGATAAGATACAGTCATGTTTGACTACTGAAAGCTATTGTAATGTTTTTTGACGAATAAATAATTTCTTCTTCTTCAAAAATTACTATCAGAATTTACTTAATAAATACTTTAGAAATTGTACCTACCAACGATACTACTCAAAATCAGTGGACATTTTCGAACATAACTGTACATAGTACCTGACTACCGCGGACCGTGAGTGAGAGTCCCGGCTATTTAAATCAGGCGAAAGCAAGCACTTGTGAATAGCAGGAAGGTTTACTTAAAAGAAAAACGTCTGACTTCCGATTTGCTACATATAAAGCTGACTAGATAGAAGAGGAAGCCATATACCTACATTTTTTATATTACTAAAATCTATTTCGCGTAAAAAGGCATCATTCATTAGTTACGTGGAAGTTGACACAGCATTTTGGGTGCTATAGCAAGTAGACAAGATTGTCTCCTTATGTGCAAATTAGGACAGCGGACTAAGTCCCTGGTTACTATAATAGTATATTAACTTTTCAAGGATCTGTTATTGTGTGGATCTCAGTTATCTGATAAAATAAATTTATTACTATTAAAATCACCAAACCGTTAAAATCATTCTAAATTTTGTTCACAGACACTTGTAAAGTTGTAATAATTGTCAGAACTTCAAATAGTACATAACCGTATTTATACACATACGATAGCAAAAAGATTACTACACCAAACAATTCTGCCGAAAGGACAATTAATAAACGTGAGAGTCCGATTAAGCGGTAGAACAGTGCGTAATTAAAATATCTACAGTTAAACAGTACCAGCATTGTCCTTAGAAAGCCGGCAAGTGGGACGGTACACTTTACTTGCATAAATTATCTTTATAGCAGAACAGCACGATAGCCAGGAGCCCGAGGCATTCGGACGTTTATCATCATACCCCATGTAAAGGTGTTTAGCGCCTGCAGAACTCTCTTGGTCATTATTCATAGTTGTAATAATTATATTTATGGGAAACTGTGTAGGTTGGGATATGCAAGTATGGTCTTGATTGTAGGTTTAGATTGCGTAAATAGAAAACGAAAATAGAAATTGGACGTTAGATACCTCACATACCTACTTTTGAAGATGCGTCTTGTGAAAAAATATACCGTAAAAAATGGAAATTTTGTAACAGCAAAATACTTAAAATTGCAGCTAGTTACCTATATCCTTAGAGGAATTAATTTACTTATAAATATGATACCTAGTTTGAATTTTATAAACGATACGGACTTGACTGGCCTGCAGTTGGTCTAGTGGTTAGTGACCCTAACTGCTAAACCAGAGGTCGTGGGTTCGATCCCCGTCCAGAACAAATGTTTATGTAATGCGCACGATCATTTGTTCTGTGTATGGGTGTTATTTATCTGTAATATGTATGTATTTAGATATTTTTAAGTATGTTTATCAGTTGTCTCATAATACAAGCTCTGTTTTGAGACTAGATGGCGTTGTGTGAAAGTTGTGGAAAAAAAACTACTTTATTTCTTTATATCAAGTATCGTACCAATAATCAATACAGAGTAACACATTGTCAATAGCACAGTGCGAACGGAATAATAAACAACTTTTTATCCATTTACATATTTCAATGTATTGAAAGATACAAGACTGTCACATTTGTATTCTTTTTAATTACGAATTAACATCTACAACACATATCTTACATAATTCATTGCTTAAATCGTAATTCATATTAGTAACACGCAAAATGAAAAAATATGCCTTTTAGATTGTTTCAATTTCTGTTCAATTTTTAGTGCAAATTCATGATTTGCTGGTAATACTGGTAATAAATTTCTTAGTGTGAAAATTTATCTAATAAAAATTGTTAATGGATGAGTTTATTGTGATTGAAAGAACATCTTAATTAAAAACCTAATTAATTATGCTATAACTTATCCATTACCCATCATTTTATAAAAAGAACAATAACAAATTAATTATGTAAACCTATTACACATTATCGCTAGTATACTCAAATCACCTCAATCATTAAAGATTGAAAACTCCGTAAGTGAAAGTAAACAATAAAAAAGATACGCCCATCAAATTACTGGCAATCTTTTTATCTTTGTAGAAAGAAATAACGATGATCCGCATACAGTGCAAGCTTAACAAAAAACTATAACCACAGTATAATAATATAAACCGTATTAAGTCTTCATATAAACGCAATGCTAGTTATGCCTACGTTAGAGAATCGTGGCATGACCGTGGCATGATACAGTCGAGAGCGTGTCGCAGTGGCTCACGAACGAACGGTTTGTTGTTGTTGTTGATGTAGGTAATTAAAATTCTGTAGGTAGGCAGCCCTCTGCTGCTACCGCACGGCTGTAGGCATTTTTTTTTACATTTAACTACTGAATGCATTTATACTGTGTTGCAAGCTTAACAAAAACCTATTACTTACAGAAGATTTTCTCACAGTTACAATGTACTTTGTGGTGGAAACTATACAATCGATAACCTTGCTTGGGAATATAGGTTCTTCCCATCAAACTAGACTTTGTTAGGATGAAACGTGTGGTTATTAGCTCGTCACATCGTATTAATGCAGTTGCTCATCAGAGTCTAAACAATCAGATGGAGTTTCTTGTCCGTTCTTCTCCATAAGAATGATATTTCGGAATCGCGCAACTAGAGTCAGTAACGTTTTGAAAGTGCCTGAGGAGACCTACTCGAAATTAAAACCCTTTAAATTTTGATTTTGATTGATTGTGTACTGTGTCTTATAGGTAACCTAATAGGTCACTTTCCTTCATAATATTATGGAATCAAAAACCAAACCCAATCGTACATCAATTCTAGATCAATGAAAAATTGATGAACGATTTAGGTAAAAAGGAAATTATAAAAAACTAGACTGATCCTGTAAATAGTTTCTGACAAGTTCCGCAGATATCCTACTTTAACAACTCTACTAACACACCCCGTTTTATATAAATCTTCAACAATGTTGCTAACTAGAAATTTCTCGTGCCGTGAAAGCCTAAATACACATATCTGAGACACAAATCTTGAATTCTGCATAAGCAAATGTCACCTGGGGTCATGAGAAAATAAGCCTTTATCCATTGTAGTCACCGTACGTGTATTAGCATTTTAGAATTAATTTAGACCTCTCATGCTTATGTGCTGAGAAACTATTAAAGTTGGTCTATAAAGAATGAATAAAAATTTGCAGCATGTAAGTATGGGCCTCGTAATGAAAATTTTGTTTGAAGAATGTAGGAACTATGGAGAAAAATAAAATAGATGGTAATGTACACCATCAAGGTAGTCTGCAATAAGTTTCCATGTGACTCTCAATAATGGGAAACGGTTTTGGTATTCAAGTATTTCTCAGGGCGAAAGAATCTCATTAGGATACCCGAAAAGTTAGAAAAAAGGTAATGTAAGCCATGCCGAGGTAACCCATATAACATTTCCAGTGACTCACAAAAATACTAACATAGACCATGGCAGCCTAGAAAAACAATTTAACAATCAAATACACCATTCATCTTAAAAAAGCAAAAACAATGGAACCCAACGTTCAAAACAAACAAGAATCTAACAAAAATATGACACCAAAAATCAAGAAGCATAAATTCGCCAACCAAACCAAAAAGTGTGTTATCAACACATCGAAAATGTCGGCAAGATTGTAACAGTTGCAAAAAAATCAATGTGAGCTAATATGTATCATGTAAAGCTCTCAACCAAAGAAATTACAGCTCTTTAAGAGCTCGCTTGCCATAAAGTGATGCCTCGTTAGGTTTGCTAGAAGAATCATAATCATTTAAACGTCTACTGATTCTGGCATTGTAATTATTACGACCAATTTGATATCATTAACCTTTTGGCCTTGTGGTTACAATCTTTCTGCAATTAATTCGGGATTTTGGATCTAATCTTGAATGAAATGTTTTGGAGCTATCAGCATTCCTCCACCTCTTCCACCTCTTACAAGATTTAGAACCTAAACAGTTGGAATATGAAAGCAAAGTGTACATTTACAACATCAAGATGCTTTTCCATAATTCTTTGCAAAATAAGGTCACACAGTAAATCACGTTACAGACAATCAAAATTCGTGACTTAAAACAAAACATAGTAAGCACATGATTACTTTTGACCCAAATTTCTAGTTACTCGTGCATTTCACAAAATTTTGGATACATGAGAAAATAAACTAGATTTGAATGGCTAAACGAGTTTCTAATATTCTTTCGGAATCTTCCGAGCGTGTAAATGTTTTAACGTATTTCGGGGATAACGTATCATTATCATCACTAAACGATAGCATCAAAAACCATGTCTTTTATCATTATTACAATTTGCTATCTCCTTCAGTAGGTTTAAGTGCTCATCAAAGTCGAATATCATTTCGTAGCATGGGCTGAACCTTAGCTCTTATTTTTACTTAGATTAACATCAATAGTTCTTCCTTGATGTTCAACATTGTTCTTTACAAATTTAGCTCATCACAAGTTATCATTCATGAGCTCTTTATGAGGTGCAAATTCAAGCTACGCTCCAAATTGCCTTGTTATCCTGTTTTGTGCCATTTCAATTTCAACCCTATACAGCTAAACCGTTACTTTCATTTTGCATGGCAATAAACTATGTTCTCTCCCAAGATTGTTGGATATCAAACAAGTTCTTTATAATGCTCTAAGTAATTACGGTTCCCACATTTGTCTTATAAACGAGTGGTAGTAACGGAAAGTGCTTATTTAAAAATACAAACATGCAAAGTATTGTTTGTATGATGATTTTTGAATGGGAATGAGAAGGCAAGCTTGATTACAATCCCATCTTACTTCAAGTACGCCATTTGTGGGCATAATTGCTTACAATTGTTATTTATGTCCAAATAATTAATTTTTAAACAAAATATCTCACACTGTTTCATTTGTAAATTACTAAGTCTTATATCATCAATTGTTAATTTTATCTCATAACATCTGCTTAGGTTTGACTTTTTCCGTCATATTTGTTACTTGAACAAACTCCAGAAAAATATAGGTATGATTGAAATCACTTAACTATGAACACTAATGAGTAAGAAGTAGTAGTAAATCTAAATGAAAATCTCTTGGTTATACTACAACACATTAGTGTAAATAATATATAAGCCATTTAAGAGGAAGCTGTGATAGCTTAGTGGCAAGACCGTAGGACTGCTAAGTCAGAGGTCTTGAGTTCGATCCCCACGGCGCGCACCGACTTTTCGAATGTTGTGTGCGTTTAAGAAACAAAATATCACAGCTTCCGTGTTTCGGAAGGCACGTAAAAATGTGGGTCCTGCGCCTGATCTCTCTCCGGTCGTGTCGGATTACCGTCCCATCGGGCTATGAGAGTAAAAGGAATAGAGAGTGCACTTGTGTTTGCGCATACGCTTGTGCACTATAATATGTCCTGCGTAGCTGGCTGGTGTCATAGTAACACTAGCTGCCGTGGCCGAAATCGGTCCGGACATTATTATTATTATTATTATATAAGCCATTTAGTTACAAGTCATAGAGCCATTTAACAATGGATGGTGCTATTTATTTTCTGCACTTTCTCAGTGAGAAAGCTGGAATGGGTGAAGTTGCATATTATTATAATCTACTGTGACATTAGAGTATTGACTGGGATCTGATGAGTGGTCATAATAGCATTGTGCACCTAAAGATGTTGATTTAAACAAATGAAGTGTATCATTTTAAAAAGGTTATCAACGGTTGACAACATTATCTAAAGCCTAGACATATTACTACAAGGATCTTTTGGCACGTGGCCGAAATCGGAACTAATGCCATATTTGAAAAACCATCACTTTTAAAACAATTTCGTTGATTTTTTTTGCGAATATGCCAAAGCCATGTTAATGTCATCCATGTGCCGAAAGATACTTGTAGCTTTATACTATCTTCACTGATTGACGCAATCTATGCAAATGACGTAAAATAAATCAAAGAAAGTGAAAACGGTCTTGTAACATCAACTAATATGAAATTATTTTATTGCAGAAGCTGTTACTCAGGCAAAAACAAAATTAAACTAGAAACTTATGATGGCACGTAATAAGTACAAAGATTGCCACAAACTGGTATGAAGGGATGTCAAACAAGATTATGTCCATGAGAAAATGCAGCATATGGAGCACCTGAGGAAATTGTTGCAGAAAGTCTTAATATTTATGGAATAGATGAAATATCAAAACTTGGAGTTGATCTACTTGAAAATTTTCGAACAGTTTTGATGGGAAACAAAGATTTTCTTCAATTTAACGACGCGACGTCTAAGATTTGCGACGAAAGCAGAAAGCAAGCTAAATGCAGAAAAGACTTCCGTCAATCCGCCACGCTACAAGCTTATTTGATCGAATCGATCTCAGAAGGGAAAATCGCTTCGTTATTGTCATCACTTATTGTCCGCGAACACACGAAGAAAATATCAACCTTCGAGATTTATTAGAGAAAGCAAATATTACCGATAGAAATTCTACTGAAGACTTCAACAAGATTATTAAGTCATCAATAGCAAGTGCCAGCTTGTTAAGTAATTGAGTATCATCATCATTTCAATAAGATAGTTATGAAGTAATTGATAGGTACTTGTCGGGTAACCTGTGATTACTGACAAAATTACATTCTGCGGTCGAGTAGCACTGATCGCTTTTTGTTTCGGGTGAAAATTTTGAAGATGCGGACGAGACAATTAGATTCGTGACGGTAAATATAATATTGCACGGCGTAACCTCTGTAAAGGTTATTAGAAATGACGTTGATATTATGAATCGTTATGAAGATACACTTTTACTGGTACCGAGAAAGAGAAATATTATGGCGAGAAGGGAAATGCTTCGAATTATTGAAGAAATGGTGTGAACGAGCGCAGGTAGACACTGCGTTGGACAGATGTATTTAACAGGTGAGTTTTATGATAATTTCTTACTAAAACACTGTTGGCAAATAAAAAATATTTAAAAAAATATAGAGAATGAGGTAAATTTCAAAACAAGAGGAACACGTAACGTCATTTAAAAAAAAACTAGTTTTTTACGTGACTAAGACCCAGAATTTGATTCGCGATGTAAGTCAATCAAAAGTTAAATAATAACTTGATTGTAATTCGTCATGAACAAGTAAATAGAAAACAGGTTTAGTGAAAATTTGCAATAACAACACTATCTCTTGATTTGTTTATAGGTAAGTATTTGTAGGTAGTAATTACTTTAGCCATGGTAACTGGTAAACGATCACTGATGGTTAATATGGATGTGAGATCGCTTACAATTAGAAGAGAGATTGCAATTATTTAGTACCGATTGATTACTTAGTGATTGCCTTCGAGAAATTAGTAGTATTCATGTAAAGTAATTTCAGTAAGTCAATTAAATTAAGTTAGATGGCAAATACAATTACAAATAACACAGCACCTGAAAATGATTGATGGAAATTTTAAATCAACTTAACAGTAAAAGAAAAGTTGTATTATAAAACGAGATAATTAAGACCTATTTGCAGTAATATAAACACAACCGCAAAAAGACTGTGCTAATTTTAGGTAGAAATTCTTACTCTATTGGGCTCAAAGAAAATTTAATACGTCGTTGTAATATTCCTGCGGCTACAATTTAGTTATTTCCTTACTGGATAGTGGTTTGGTTAGCTTCTAAGCGGACCGTGACAAAAGCTGGAATTAAATTGTTGATGCCGTGAGATCGAGTAAGGTCTATTTTTGGAGAGGTTTGTGATGGAAGAAAGTTTTGAACTGCACTGTTTTAAGCTTGACGTTATCGAAATATAGGGACTATGAAAAAATATTTTGAATCATTAATATTTGGAAGGTTATTCTCATTGGCTAGGCGATGTCATTGTGCTTCATCCTCATAATATACTATAACATAATATGAGAATAGTGCGAAAGAAATCAGCATGTATTCATCAAGGGTTCGAAAAATTTGTCGCATTTTAAGAATAGGTAGTAGCTTAAAACTAAAACTAGATCTGGAATTTGTACTTCTGTGTCTAGTTCTGTCGTTTTCTTTAATTCTGATACATTATTCTAGTTAACACTACATTTACGTGTCTATATTTAGAACATTATTTTCTTGAATACGATTATAGGACTAATGATAGCAACGCTTTAGATCATCACCATAATCTCTCTCTAACAGCTGTTTTTGCTCAATTTCTCTAATATCATCAAAGCGATAGTTGATTGCGATACCTTTTTCTAAAACAAAAGCAAGTTCAGTAGAAAACCTACGGATTACGTGTAATAAGTTTTTGTTAGCCATGTTTTTACGGTGTACCTTTGGTATAACAAAAACTAGTACGTTGACAGCGTTAGAAAGTGCAAGTTTAATGTCTAAAAAGTCTAAGGCTCGCTCGTGATCTATTGATTTACCATAGACAACTCGGTCATGGCTGCTGTGACTCGAGTTATTTATAATTGACAGTTGACGATTTAATCAATTTTAATTACTTTCTTTTCATTGGCGTCTAGATTTGGAGACAGATTAGACACAAATTGAAATGTTATTTAATTATAGACAAATACGTAAAAACTTAGTTATAATATCTGTATAGTTAATGCCTGTCACGAATGTAAGGATAGTAGTTAACTATGCGAGTTGACCTATCAGACAATGAAAAGGTTTTACATCTAATATAAAAAATGACAGTAACTTGCAAAATAGGAACTTTTTGCTAAAAGATCTTGCTAATTAGCTCAGTGAAATAAGATTAATTAAATTAGATCATATCTTAAACTGCCGTCCTCAACCAGTTTGCTCATACATCTTAGTCGCGATAACATCTCAAAGATTTATACGTACAGCGTTTAAAAATGTAACTCTTGCATACTTTCAACGAATACTGAACTTATTCGAGTTCAAAACGTTCTTTATAAAAATGCTGCGAAAATTCTACGAGCGTTCAAATGATAACCCATTTGACATCCCATGTAAGAGCTTGTTTGTCCATTGTTAAGAAGATCACAAGTTGTGATTGGAGAAAATAAAAACAAAATTAGTTTTAATGTACTAGCTCCTTAAGAATAATTGAACGTTTAAAGCGTTTCTAAAAATAATTTAATTACACTAATAACGATATCTAATTCGGTTTAAGACAGTTAAAACACTGTTAATAGAATTAAAGTTCAATTCAATCCAATTCTCAATTCTTTATTGCGTACCATAATGTATGATTACATAGGTGATAAGGAATATTATAATAAAGTACAATTATGAACCCTGTGGGGCACAGCATAGTGTAATAGATAGTGACAATATTATTGTCATAAATAAAACAATCTGTCAATCCTTTAATACTGGCGCGATATCTAAAACAATTGCAGCTATTAGTAACACAAACGACGTATGAATCAATCAAGAACTCCTTTTAGACAAGTAGTCAAGTATCAGTACAACCATACTAACATGCCTAGCCTTTGTATACCTTTGTCGCGAGAGAAAGCACTCCATAACTTCTCTATATTCGACGCGTGTAACATTGGTGAGCACGTGCATACAAGTCTTACTTGCTACATATTATGCGAAGATTAAAGATCAGGAACGTGAAGGTCGTTGGAGTAACCTTAAATTTTTAGGCCATTTTATCAAAATTGTAATTGAGGTTGAAATATTGAGAATTTTGTCCTCTTATCGTTGTGTGGTAATGTTTCTTTGCGTTTAAGATAATATCACAAATGATAAGATCATATAAGAACGTTTTAAAGTTGTGGTTTGACAATCTTATATAAAATTTCCTTGTCACAATGTTACTTACCGCACCTACACCTCCGAAACGGCTCTTGATTTTTTATTTTCTTTGGCGATCGAAGTTGCGGGTAACAGCTAGTAATATAATATATTTTGACAAGCTCAGTCACTGCTGGAGAAAAGCTGATCCTATAAACCCAACTAAAAATTTCAAATTTTATCAAAATACAACGCTCATTGGTTCGCCTACGAGCTTCGAGAAAACTTATAAACATAGAATATTTCTTTCATATAGTCACCAAAATGAGAGTGAGATCGAATTTGAGCATTACAAAAGTATGACGCAAATGGTACAATTTTTGCAAGACAAGGGCGTGATTCAATCCTCTTTGGCCTATGAGAATTCATTTTCTAACTCACGTTTCTCGATAAATTTATCAGTACGATCTGGACCAGTGGTACTCAATCCAAATTTTATGCATTCGGTACAAAACTACGTTTTGTGTGCCAATTTTATTTTCGGTATTTACCTACAGGCAAACAATAAAATAGTAATAACAAACACACATAAAAAAAGCAAATTACTTTACTTCTATCTAAAAAAGTGGAAATGGCGTCATGCATCAGCTTGATAGGTTTTCTTTATTTCCGAAATAAATATAACCTATGTCATTTAATTTTGAGACGATGGAAAGATTCTTAAGAAAAACCTGGTATTCAGAAGAAAATTAGGTATTTTACTTCGCCTTAACGTAATTAACGCACACGCGATCACACTTTGTCACACAAAGCATATTGCTTTTGGTATTTTGGTTACACTTAGCACTAATTTCACATCTAATACACTTACTCTCAACATGTATAATTAAATAAGAGCTTACCTACTCCTCACTAAGGCAAAATATTTGAGAGCCTTTGCTCGCCAACCTCTTTTAGTTTAAAGTTGGTTCAACAGATGTTATCAGTCACGATTCGCGGACACATCAACTAACTGTCGCTGTAATTTTGAGATTATCTCGTCGTGATGTGAGGAAAGCTTAAAAGTTATTCTTAGTATGAGCTTACCTACCTAAGATTTTATTTTTCATGTTTACAAGACTTCTTTTGCTATTAAACTGTTGAGTGCAATGAGACTGTCTCACCGATGTGCAACACTTCATAGTACTGTTTAATCTGTTATATTGTTCTTTTTTGTATCCCAATGGAAGTCCCTGTCTCTCGTGAGGGGGTTAAAAATCACTAGAGCGTCCTCACCTGCCTATGGCCGGAGGTACGGGGTTCGCTTTCACATTCACCGCCCCTCGGCCTGTTTTATTGCCCTACTTAAAAAAATTAATAAAATTATAACATTTTTTATCTATCTCTTTGAAGTAACTTTGCTACATCAAATAGATTAAGTAGGCTCGGCAAGATTGCATGCAAAAATTCACATGCTGAGTCAAAGCCTACAAAAGATCTATTTTATTATTTGACTTCTATTTTCTACTCGGTGATTTGGGATGCATTTCAAGTCTGTATATTTTGTTTCGATAACTCAATGATAGTGAAAAGTGTAAGTTAGGATTGCGTGTGAGCATCATTAAGGTTACACAATATTAAGTCTTCGAAATTGATTGTTTGCGGTTGTCCAATTAAGTAATAAAGTTATGTGAATCGGTTATTAAAAGTGGCTGTATTTTTTTAGTTTTCATTGTGACTTTTGTAACACAATGTTACTAAAAATACCTAAGTATACCTAATTGAGAAGTAAATGTAGGTAGGTACAATCGAAATGAAGTTAAACTAAATTAATTTTTAATTCATTTCCTTTGGTTAATGTTTTGTTAATCGATAATCACTAACAGTATTATTATTATTCACCTCTGTATTGTGCATTAAACGCATCAATCCCAGTACTGTGGAAGTAGTTGGTAACAGCGCCATCTAGCATTTTTTAATGAAACTGTTACCTAACGTGGCTGGCATTACCTTGTAAGCTCTCGCTGTCTTTCAGATGGCGCGACTAGCGCTGACTGAGCCAACAAGTTCAACGTTACACCGCTAGATGGCAGTTAACTAAATATTCGTAAAAATAAAGATACGTTTACTATGTAATGTTAGTTATAACTAGGTTTAAATTGTATTTACATAGGTACCAAGATGGTGTAAAAATATTTCTTAACAGACGATAAAGATATTATTGGGTTTGTTTATTTAATAAAAAAACCGTGAATCAATGTTTTTATAAGGATGTTGATCCCCGATGACCAACGTTGTGCGTAAGCGCGAATTTCAATAGCTGAGTAATTGGGCATACTCCGGAAATCTTTAGATATACTTTTGCAATTTATATGCAAATTAATATCTCGTTTTTAGCTCTAGGTAAATACCATTTCAGCTTTTTACTGTTCAATACAAGAATATAACGCATATCTGACTAACTGTAACTAGTGTTTTCATATGAGAGTTAGGTAATATTTTAGGCATGCATTTAAGACAAAGATATTTACTTAAAGACTATTCAGAGTTGTTTTTTGTAAGTATTAAGTACTTAGATAGTTGTTCTGTAATTAAGTATAGAAAAAACCGACACTTGCACCTTTACTTCTATTTCCTTAATTTCTACATGTCTGTATGCCATTTGTTTTTTTAATTATTTGAATGTTAATTAATTTCCTTGACGCCTAAGTTCTAATGAGTAATGATTCCAAGTAGGCCGCATCGTAAATACCCTCGTTTGCCTGCTTTCTCAAACGATTTTATTTACTGTTCTTAGTTCTACTATTAGTTTTTTTCGGCTTATAAAGTTACGATGATATTTCCTCACGTATAGTCGGTAAAATCCATTATTTTGACGGGGTATGGATTGCGTTTGCGTATGTATTTTCTAATTTGATTGCGACTAAACGTATCGATGTTCTCACAATATATTTTTCAATATTTTTTTCATTCATTTACGACAAATAATAATAAAAAAGATGTACTTATCCCTCTCATCTTTGTACTATACGATAGTATTTTAAACATTCACGATTTTTGAATAGATAACAAACAATATTTTGGAAGAGGTGGCCGGCAAATCTAGATGCCACGACTGCTAGGTGATGCAAAATAGGTTTAACGGGAGGGAAGGGCAGGCAGATAGTTTATATCCAGCAATAAGGCAGCAGATACTCAAGAAAAGAAAGATTTAAGCTGGACTAGATTTCGTTTCATTGATAATAATCAGATTGGTTTCGTTTTATTAGACTGTGTAAGATTGACTATCATAAGCGTAGTATACAAGGGTTATCGTATTAAGTCTCAGCCATCAATCGCGTTGGTTTTTGAGTATATTAGAAGTAGTCCAAAACCAACAATGTCCTCAAATCGTGTCAGATGACAAGCGCCTTCGGAATTCAAAGATTCATCGACATTGTTTACGTTTAGGAAAACCGTAGTATCATTTACATAACCTTGTCGAGGCCGCATTTTTGGGCTTCTAATTTCTTCCGAAGGTCCACTAGAATCTAGTTTGGCTGTGTCAGCACGGTCGTTGTTGGAATGCACTGTGTCTTGTGTGTCCCAGTAGGGGAAGTAGCACGACATACCGTTATGCATCTTCGAACGCCAGTCTGTCGGTATACACGGTGCTACCCGCGCGTGTCGCAACGGGTAAACGCGAGTTAACGTTAAGTTCGATTGAAGTATTCATTAACGGTAAGTTAACTCTTTTTTATGGTTTAATCGGATGCTCTCCGATTAGCTGTTTCGTTCGATGTTGATCTGGATTTGAATTTTATTTTGTTTCTTTTGTTTTTTTTTCTTCTGATGCTATTAAATATCGATTATTTTCAAAAGCATTCCAATTTTCAATATCAGAAAAAATATCTCAAGAGATTGACTTAATTTTAACTGTTAAAAAAGTAATTCTAACATTGCTTTCGTGTTCATGTTTTTGTTGGCATGAAATGAGGGAAATAGGTTGTTATGATTCTCTTAAGGAAGAGCTGCCAACCTGTCGCTTAAGCGCTGGTGCATTCTTGCGGCCAACTGCGGTATCTACTTTACCATTATATGGTTCCACTTTGTATGTAACTAGCCCTAGGATCGTTTTTATAGGTGCAAATAATGTAGCGGTAAATAATATTTGTGCGTACACGATTTGCGTATAAATTACCATCACTGTGTTAATTTGGGATCATGACAATTTTAACCATGGGTAAGAAATTTCGAATCAAAAAAACTTAGGCAGCTTAAAAAAATTCTGGCTGAAGATGGGCTAGGGCAAGAAAAACCACTACAACTTCGATCACAATCGTATTATTGTAATGACTAATTAAGCAAAAATATCAATCATATTTTTCTTGATGAGACTAAAATCACACTATTCATAAAATAATAATTTTCAAGAAAAATTAAATAAATCTTGAAAATTAATCTAATAAAGAAAAAGTGATCGTGATTTTTGAAATTGATGAAACGATTCTCAATGAAGCAAGAATTGAAGTAGAATCAAATGTACCAAAAGCAACTGAACAATGCGATACCGTGCGTGTGTAGTCTAATATTTTCTTACTGGCACATGGGCATGCTCTTGCTGAATTCTCCACATTGTAAAGGAGAGAACGAGTAGGCTTATGCAATTTATTGATACGAATTAATGTGGGACTTTTGCTTATTAGAATATTGGGTATTGATTTTAGCTAGGCCTACAGAAAAGTTACTGCATATGTAACTTGTACTGCTTTTAAATTACTCACGAGTACCTAGCTAACTAGATTGTTTAACGTTATCTTGTCATTATAACTTTTTTCTTTACCTTTTCGAACTTCAAACTTCAAATATTTATTGCGATCATGAGTAAAAACATAGGATGTTATAAAAGGTAAAAGTAAATACATAGTACTCTGTTAGTGCGCAGAATGATCTTTGATGATGACAAATATTGGCTATACTATTCCATCACGATTAATTCATCTCTTTGTAAAATTTGAATGGAAAATTAACTTCCAATTCAAATTATTTCTCTTAAATATGGCATACATCTAAACCGACATTAGCCATACATTGTAGGAAGCCAAGTAACACCAATATATTCAAGTGATGTAAACGATGAAGTAATTACTTAATTGGATTATAATACACACGTATTTAGTTACAAAGACAGCATAAATATTACGACACATGTTTATTTTTTTACCACAACCATTTTATATCCGGACAAGTAGATATGTTCAAGAAAAATGTTTCCTAAATATCTTACGGATGTTTTTCATATTATACTTATGATTGTTTTTATTAATTCAACATTGTCGTGATCTTCATAAAATGTAACTTGTTATCTGATTCCGTTGTTATTGAATTGGACCTCATGTAGTGCCTTGAGGTATACCTAAGATTATTTTAAGTATTTATCTGCTCTTGAACCTTCTGTACCTACTACTTGCTCTAAGTTTAAAGTTATTCTAAGTGAAAACTATTTCAAAAATACAGACATTGATCTTGAATCGTAGGTAAACAAGAACGAAACTTGTTGTTGTTTTTTAACAACTGTTTTTAAGAAGTTATGTGACAACTACGTATAAATCAATGGTCTTAAGTACACATTTCTCAATATTTTCTGTACCTATTGTTCAAGGCACTTAAAAAATCTTATGTAAATTACAAGAGTGTACACAGTAGTCTTTCAAGGTTTTTTATCTAGAAGTTTGTTAAAGGACGTAATAAATTATAAATTTAAGGCCTAAGAAAATAATTGTCAGTATTTTTAAATCTCATTAAAGTTACAAATTAATGAAGGTAGTTTAATTCATACTAGCTTAGATACAGATTTATAATATGAAATTGTTAGTATTAATCTGTAAGCTCTACTTAAAATACTACACTGTTTATATCATCATGAATTCTGCTAGTTTATACTAGACTCTGTTTAGCAGTAGGTATTTTAGTCAGATTAACGTCAATAGCACCACTATCTTTCTTGTTAATAGGAAATGTATACCTGTCTTTATATCACCCCATCAACTCGAAAACAACATTAAAACACACAGTTCAATGTCCAATCAATATTGTTAAGTTAACTAAAGAAACATCCATTAGCCATTTCTCCAACCCACTTACTATCCATCAGCGATGACATCTCGACCACTAACTAACAATACAAACAAATAACTAGAGGTGAAAGTGTGGAACGAAAGTGTGGCTACATTTAAACAAACTGTGAAACATGTTGAAGATTTGAACTATAATATAAATAAGATACAATTGGTATTAGAACCAATTGTATCTTATTTATATTATAGTTAGTATAGTAGCACGGAACAAAGATAGACAAAAAATGTGTCGTTCTTCTACAGTATTTTGAGACTTCTTGTTCAAATTTTTTGTTTATTTATTCCTAAACTATTCTGAAACCTTCTAAGTTCTTGTAAAAATTGGACCTAATTTTCTTAGCGACGGTATAAAGATTTTTTTGCGAGTATTACAATGTCCAATCGAACTTTGTTTTTAAAAATGTTGCTTAAACTCTAATTGAACTTGGTTTTTGGAAAATTCTAAAGCTGTTCTCTAAACTTCTATGTGCTAACTAAAATAAGAATTGACGTGGTACGCGTAACCCTATACGGTTATGCGTACCACGTCAATTCTAATTTGAAGTTGAACTAACAGGTGATGAAGGATACCTACTTAAGCTGAGATTAATTTTAAGCCACTGTTATGGACATTTGATTCACTTCTTCATTTCAGTGTCCGCTATCCGACAATCATTAGCGTGACTTACAATCATCTAGAGTTATCTTGATATCGTGAGTTTTATCATGAGTTAATAGATTTTCACGCTAAGTTACTTCAAAAGAAATTAAACTAATAAACTACTAGATGCGCTTCCATCCATGAATCATTACGAATATAATTCTAAGATGCTCTCAGATCTCAATATTGATAACTCTGCCGGTGAGCCGGTGTGCCGGTGTAGTATTTCCCTATATTGAATCAAGGCTACTTTCGCTCAAAGATTATTGCGTTTTAAGGGCACTTTCATTTGGTACAAGTTATCCTTGTTTCATTACGACCATAACGCTTTCTCCTTTGATCCGGGAGAGAATATCTGTATTACTTTGACCAATATTTATTGTAATGTATCCACATTTGCTTTAGCCACTTCACCTTTACCACATTCCTCGATTATAATATCATCTTTATCATACTTTACCGCTATACCAATTTCTATTTATGTATTTCTCAAAGTTTAGCTTATAAAATCACCTTGTTTTGACACTTGCCTATTAAGTTTAAGATGTCAAATGATTTCTTCATCACCAAATGTCCACAACTTTAAAATTAAAACAACTAAAAGTCAAATATAATTATTTCTTTCGGTCAAAGTTCAATAAGCAACAATTATGCTTGAGAACGTAATTTTAACAAACGACTATGTAAACATCAGCCTTTGCTATGAGCCTTTGCTTATGTAACTGTATGGGTATGAGTACTGCAATTGATTTATGTATGTGCGATATGACCTGAATGGTTACTCGTTAAAATCTCAGGTCACCATACTAAAGGCCTACAATTACGTCACTCCCATCACATTTAATGTTAGGATAGTGGAACATCTCTTGGGAAAGGTCACATTTGATGAATTGTCTGTCGTCGTTTGTCTTTTCGACCCATTGAGATGTCAGATGATATGTAACGGGGTATAGTGAGGCTAAGAGTCAAACGATTTTGTTCCCATGAAGAACTAGAGAACTGTTAAAACGTTACAATTACCAGAAAAAAACAATTATTATTTTAATAAAAATAGTTTTAACGTATTTCGTGAACAGCGTGAGTAACAGAAATGAAATCGTCAATTGTTTTACAATTATCATGTAGTGTCTCAAAAATAAAATTGTTTGTATTAACTACATAGCCTAAAATAAATAAAGAATGTCTTACAGACTTAGGTTGTCAGGCAATTTTCTCTTTATCTAACCACTTTGCCCAAGATTAGCATAGTATAAACATCCAAACCACGAATAAAACTAATTCGAATTATCAATTGTAAAACATAAAAGAAATGTATGTCAGTCATTGTGACCATTAAAGTCCCGTTGTATTCGTGAGCAATGTTGGCACACTTCGCCATAAATGAATGGTTTTCGTACCATAACAAGCGAAGGATGGCTTTCATCGCTTTGTTTGAGAAAGGGAAATGGGTCTCAAGTGTTTGTCCTTTCAGTTTTGTTGACACGAGTTTTGCTTTGTAACTGTCAAATTTGAACTGTGAAAATTTTGTATGTGTGTGTTTAAATAAATATCTAACTTTAGGGCTACCTATTTGGCAACTTAGCAATCTACTTATTGGATCTGTACATGGCCCTGGTATAAATACATAAAATTCATCATGTCAAAAAATATAATTGTAACGTTTTAATAGGAATTGCGAAATGATTATGCAGTGGTTTTCAAAACAACAACTACTTAGTGATTTTAACATGCGAAGTGAATACTCGTGATTTTACGCAATAAGTGTATGTCAATTAGGACTAAAATGATGTATCGTAAATTACTTAGTAGACTTGTGTACATTTACAAAATTTTGTTTTATAATCACCAGTTCTAGTTTAGTTAGGTGTTCATCATAACTTGCGTCAGAAAGGAAACAATTGGAGGCAATAAAAATAGGCAATTTATTTGTCACGTCTACTCCTATATCATTACTTCCAAACGCAATATAGGGCGTTATAGGAAACACCCAAACCACCAATGTCACAATCTATTAAACAAAAATAAAACGTTTGTCACATTTGCAAAAATAACACACGTCACATAACACCGTCCCTGTACCATTAAAGCGTCTTATGGAAAAAGACACCTTATCACTTAGAAACAGAGTTACAAATGGATTGTTTGCTTTTCGTGCGTTGTGATGCGTAAAGTGACATAAATTGGAAAGTGTTTCCGCCTGTGATGGACCAATCATGCCATATTGCACACAAATTATCGTGTATTGATACAAACTGTTTATTATGGTTGATACGCTACCCTGGTAGGTTAACGTACTGTGACAGTTGCCTTGCCTTAGCTTTATTTGTAAATGATTTTTGATGTATTTTTTATCGTGTTATCACTTGGGAACTAACTAAAGTACAGCTCATACTATATTTTGCTTATGCTGGAAGTTAGAACCAAAAGTAATTTCAAAATAAGCTTATATTCATTTAAAAATGTCACTCATTAAGAATGTGTTTTTTTGGACGGTCATTATCTGGCTTTTATAAGTGCTTTTATTTACAGTTTTATTCAAGCAATTAAAATTATAAATACAAAGTCATAGCTCAGTTTTCAGTTCAGCAATGTCATTTTTTGCATTTCGTTAATTGGAACAATTTACTCGAACTCATTTATTCTTTCATGTTCCTAAATGGATTAAGGAAACAGGGATATGGCACGACAATTACGCTTAACACGATAAACATGCTATTCAAGTGTTAGTAACTGTTTACATACTTTTCAAAGAGGAAGAAAATGGAATGTCTAATTTAGACATAGATGTTATGAATGGTCATTCCTTTCTTTTGAATGACGAGAATACTACTATTTCGGTCAGTCACGAATTGAATCTAGAACGCGAATTTGAAGCTTATATTGCATTGATATTGACCTTAAATACTTTTTAATTAGATAGTAATTTGAAAGCAGTTAATGATAATGATTATGCCATTGAACTCGATTTAAGTATAAAATGTGTAACGGAAGCCATTCTTCGGAAATGATATCTATTTCTCACATTTATTGAAACCATACAAATTGCACCCACAATCAAATTATTACGGCCTTACGCTATCTCATTTATTTTGATATTTAACTTGATTTCCATTTCTTTTTTTACTTGCATGAGAAACAGAGCATGTCTAACCTCAAATTCTTTCTCGTATTCTGCATAAGATTTATTTTGAACCAAATAAAATTACTGACCTTCATACAAACATGTTTATTCAATTTCACCATTGTCTTTTACATCAGCGTCTGCTTTGCATTGATTAAAATTGGTTACAAAAGTATTCGTGAGCATCTATTTGAAAGAAAGTGGAGTAATTGTCATTCTAAGAACATCGCAGTAATTATAGGTACCTTCAGACAATTGTTCATCTTCTTTGAAATCAAAATTTGGTGAATATGAGCAACCGGTACTGGTAAAGGCCTTAAAGTCACGTCTGGTGTTTTCAATTATCGTTGATTAAACTTACATAACTAGACATTCTCTGATGCTATGGAAGTGTAATCGATGGGTCAGTGAAGCTTAAGGAAGTTAAAAGGAATATGGTCTAGATTGCTCGATAAAATCTTTTTGAAATTTTATCATTTTGGCAAGATTTTTTATCAGAGATTTTTAAACGAATAAAACCAAAGCTTTGCTGGTCATAATTTGAACAGACTGTGCAATCACATATTTCAATGCTCAATGGTTTTCGAACTACTCTAAAGTTTTACACGTATTCATTTCTCAAAGTCAAGTATTCTTTACCCTTCGAAAGCAACCTGCAATCTCTCCTACTTAGAACAGGTAGAAAAAGAAATGAGAACGCGTGCCAGTGCGTCAGTTATATCATTAACATAATAATCGTGCGCAACACGGGCAGGTGTGGTCTAAGTAAATCGATCAGGCGTTATTTCTAGAACATTCTCGATACCTACTATTCCATCTGTTTCATGACATTCATGTAATACTATCTTCTTTATTGTCGTTTGGTAGTGATGCCTCGCTAATACCAATAAAATTTAGTTGAGTAATCTGCAGATCAAAATCTGCGTCTTTTTACATAATCCAAAAGTTCTAGTCAAAATTCTCATGTCATTTTCTAAAATTTGGTTATATTATCACATCTATTCATGCAGTCAATGGCTGTATAACTCGTCGGCCAGTATGCAGCAAGCATGAATGGTATGTCCCACAATTTATGTTGAGGCTGACCTAGAATCTGAATCTAGATTTGCATTAGCTGTACCTAAACATGTCAAGTTCTTAGAACACATCTGAGATCTTAATGATAAAATGGAATTGGTTTAAAGTTAAAGTGATGTAGTATGACATAGAGATACTGTTAAAATGGAACTACTGGTATTATACGAAAATCTTTAAGCGATGACAATTCTTGACAAATTAGGTGTTTTACAGCGTTCTCGTATCTTTGCAAATATTTAAAGAATTCAATTACAGAAAACCAATTTATGAAGATCGCCAATACTTATTACTTGGTCCGCAATGTCAACGTACTACAAGTTGTAATTAAGTAGTTGAATGTTACGGTCAAGTACGATAAACATGGTCTGTTACGGGAAGTGCGAGTCTGTGGATACGAAATGCAGGGGAAAATTTTAATGTCATCTTTACGCTCGTACTTCCTTATGGGATAGATACGATCAGTAAATGGATTCTGATGATGATGAGAGTTATGTAAGAAGGGAGATGGGACTTACTTGCATGCTTAATAATGTCATACAATCGTTAGGTTTTCAACATCTTGATGTCAAAAGACTATGACGATTGGTATTCTCAATGGATTTTTTTCTACTTATTATCTTAGGTACTTTAATTGAAGCGTCTCCAAGTTTCGTTAGCCAATTCATAATGTGACATATTAGTTATTTTGCAATGTTATTTACCTATGAATGGGTGAGTTTAACTGAAAGTCTTGAATGATTTACGATTACTTGAACGGAGTAGGGCGTTCCAAAAATTTAAAGCTTATACAGCTTTTGTGATCTTGTTTGGAGACTTGGGTTTTATAAGTAAAGGCAAACAAACTTGTATGGATACCAGGAAGACTCCACACTTAGTCGGTAGAAAGCTATGGAAATTTCTGATGAGTCATTAACCAGCAACAGTTCCAAGTATGTTTTTATTAATACTTAAATTACCAGTATTTATTGAACTGTGTCAGTAATACACTGACGCACGAGGACCTTTATTACTGGGTTAATTGTTAATTTCAGGGGTTTATGCTCCAAGTTTTCTATTTAGACTTGTTTGGGTTACCCACCAACTATACGACCTTCAGACTAAAAAACAGACCTTATCATAAATTCAAAGCTCCTATAATATTAATTTATACTTCCATATATTATAGTCAGGTTAAGGCAGTGACATTTTAGGAAATAACAGTTAAAATAACGGATCAAACAATTTTGATCTTGTCACCTTTACATGTTTCTAGTAGGCTTAAATATTTTTCTTTCCTATTAATGACACTAACGTCATATAAAATCTATTAATGTCACATAATCAAGAATTTTAAAGGTAACGGGAAAACGGGACCTTTAAAGTGTACAACTAGGTCACTAATGTGTTGGTCATGGAGTCAAAACTTGTCGGTCATGGCCGTGCGGGCAATGACCTCCTGTTTAATCTTGTTGTCTCTTTCTGACCGAAAGACGTCAAACATGGGTTTTTTGGTATCACCATGGATTGGAGAAGGTTTAGCTTTGTTATAGAGCAGTAAATTTGAAGACAAAGAAGTTTTTAGTTTTATTATCATTCTTGGTTTGAAGCCTCTGCCTGTAGAATTTTTCTTTATGATTTTGCGCTTACTACATTCAAGCTGCAATAATAAAAAAAGCTAAGTAGCGAGGGTTTTTCTTTCGTCATAAAAAAAGTGTAAATTACTCCACGTCATAGAGCAGTATAAATAGCTAATAAAACTATTTGTATTATGGTTAGTAAACCTAACGATAAATTTATATCCATCAATAAGCGTAATTAGCTTCTAAGGCTTGAGATGATAATGACATTTCTATACTATTAAGTAAGAGAAAGTTAATAGAGAAATTTAATAGCATATTATAATATCACATCATTGGTCACATTTCATAATTATTGCAGCGTTATCGTGAGCTTCTAAGCTATTGTACTATATGGAAGCTGATATGATCATTGTTAATTTTAGTGAGGACGTTGTACCTTCGAAGGATCACTCCAGTACCTATGGTGTTTATTAGTTGAATCTATTGACACAAGTCGTTACCCACGTGTCATTGCTCTTAACCCTTAAGTAGAGTTTCTTTCGTAACTGTCATCATGGACTATTGATCACTATCATCATCATCAACCTATTGCAGTCCACCGGTAGTGCTTAGACCTCTCCAAATACACGCTACTGAGATCTGTTTTGAACCACTCGCATCCAGCTCCTAATATTGATTTAAAAAAATGTTTCTATCCAAACATGTCGTTGAAATCTTTCATCGATTTTGAAATACCTATCGTTATTTTTACATCTTTTATTCCGATTTCTATGTCAACAACATCATCACTTATATGTTCAAGTATGATTGCAGTTAAAATGTTATTATTAACTTAAATGTTAGTTATAGCGTTCTCAAACTGGTTTTTGTTACTTTTGAGGTCAGTACTAAAGCACTAATCTTGTGAAAGTAGTATTCTTAGAATATCATGGATTACGTCTTTTTTGATGTGTGTGTCATCAAACAAAAAGTTGTTTGTGACTATTAAAATATTAGGTATTTACAATGTATGCTAACCACAACGCATCGGAATTTTGTTTATCATAATTTATTTTTGTTTGTTTACAGACCACAAGATTTTTGTCGTATGATTATTGCGTGTTTATAATTTCAATTGTGGCATATTTTTCTTTGTCTTTCTCCTTTTTCTACCAAACATTGTTTGCGTAATTCATTACTTTTTACTTTTATAGATATTATCAAAAATACGACAATGATTCAGTCCATTTTACTAAAAGATCGTGTGATTAAAATGTTTTTGCTTTTATTATATGAATCTAACGAAAGTATTCTTTCTTTACAGGTACAGTTTGCGGTAAACATGACGAGGCGAAAAAGTGTGTGTTTAAAGTGGACATTAGTTTTATTAGTAGTATTAGTTTGTCCTTCTGTTTATACTCGACCTCAAGAAAATTCTCCAATCCCTACAACCATAGGTGTACAGAATGAGAAATCTACACAAGCACCAATAAGGTATAGATTTAGCAATTTAAGATTCAATAGTTTTAGGATAGCTCCTAAAGTCATTAGTATTGTAAATAATACCAATGTAGACAATAAACCTAAAGATTTAGTCCTCAATTTTGAAAGTAACAATGATACAAATATTAGAAATGTTAGTAACTCCAAACGAAATAGAACCAGCCGATTAATTAGAGCAAATGCTTATGTAGTTAAAAAGAAATTCAAACCCAAACCAATAAAAAATAAAAGTAAAGAAGATTCCTCGTCGCAAGAAGTAAAAAAACCAGCAATAAGAAAAGTTATAACTAAATGGAGGGATAAAACAAAGTTAGATGATTTAAATTATTCATATGAATCGACTACGTCACGTGAGAATGAAAAGAGTTCAACTAAAATAAGTAACACTCGTCCAAATGATGATTCAAGTACGGATAATTCCAAAGAGATTAATTCTAAAAGGCATACAAGACCCCCGAATAATGTCCATTATATTAATTATAATCCTAATCAGCACGATCCCGAAGAATCACACGTCTATTCGTCTAATATCCATCTGATAGACATGCATACACGTCCTACTAGACCTCCTTACTTTCATACAATAATGCCAACTCCTACACCAATTATTACAAATGTAGGCTACCCTAAACCTTGGAATCAAATTACCCGAAAAACCACTACACCTAGGCCAATACATAATAATAAACCGATAAACTATAATTACCATAATGTACAGAATTTTGATGGGCATAATTACGAAGTGTCCACGTTGGAACCAGCAAATTCATATACAGATAGAATTGTTATAAGGCCACAAGAGTACAGCCCTTATGATGAAGACTGTCCCACAATTTACCTTACTCTAAACAACACATTTCAAGGTCAAGGAAAAGAGGCTTGTCCTGATTTAAATATTGCTGTAAATACAAATGTCGTCAATAAGAATGTTGTTATAGAATCAGAAGAAGAAGGTGATAGTTTATTTCCCGGTAGTTTTGGATTAGGTATAGGAGATGATTCGGGTGCAGACGCATCAAAAGATGAAGATTATTCTGAAGAGACTCTAGGACAAGAGGAGGAAAGTGCGTCAGTTGAGGGTACAGAGTTGGCTAGTTATCATGCAGCAAATAGTGTTGTTCAGTCAGAATCTTCTGAGGGATATGGAGCTGCAGCTTCGCCAAGTGCAGCTCTTAGTACTCCAGGTCGTCCCGGAAGTTCAGATGATGATATATTTAGCTTTTCGTCTTTAGTAGACTTCTTTCGCCCTGCTTTGAACGCTTTAGGTTGGTTAGCGACCATCAACCCATTGAGCATCGGTCTCTTTCCATTATTATTAGCTCCATTAGGCTTATTATTTGCAGGATCTGGTTTTGCTGCGTTATTCGCACCTTGGTTTTTCCCTTACGGTAGAGAAGCCCCCAAAGTCATTCATGTGTATAGGCCCGAATGGCGATGGGATGAAGATCTTAAAACGTGGCAGCTACATTCGTTCCCAAATAACAGGAGAATAATTCCTGATTTAGGAAGAGCAAATAAAGAAACGAATGCCTCTGATATTAAAATGGAGTTATTTTCAAAACTAAAAGATTGGATGATAACTTTGACGAACAAGTTAAAGGAAAACCAAAGTAGATACGTGGTACCGAAACTTCGTAGATCTAACAGGAAAAGACGAGAAACATGGAAGAAACGCCTAAAAATAACCTGAATTGCAAAAAAATATTTATTTTGAAATGTAACCTGCATATTTGCCTAAAATCTTACGTAACTAGATCTTGTGTGAGACGATGCATCCGTAACAATTTCGTTCTGTATATAGGCACTTGACCTACACTTTCAATATTACATAATTTATTCAAAACATTCGTAGAAGTTCATCAATTCGCGTTTCTTTAATGTCATAGACATATAAATTGGGATTGAGAATGAAGGTGGTAATCAGTGCAATAAACATACTTAAACTAATGACTTTAGGATCTAATTTAAAAAGTATATAAATATAATTAGTGACATCGTACCTACCATTTATTATAATTATAGACGTAATTTTATTAATACCTGTAAATATTTAAGTCTTATGTAACATTAGCTTACATTTCTTTTTGAAACACGCTTCTCTCTTTCTTTGTCAGATTTGTGATTTTAATATTGTCATAATATGCTTGAAATTAAATTCTATAATCAGGAAGCTTTAAGTTATTTTAAAGTATTATCTACCTTTTTTACCTTCCTTTCTTTCTTTTGCAAATTCTTTACATCCACGCATTTTCTTCTTCAATTTCATAATATATTTCATAGCATTATTTATAAAAATATCATGTCTTTGATGTACTTAACAATACATTTATCGAAATTCATTCGCATGCGACTCTATTGAACCACACTTTTATAAAAATAATGTGTTCTTAAACCAAATACATATTTAATTTTCTTCCCATCCCAAATGATATTTGGCGTTGGCGATGCAGTTTTCAAGTTTATCGTCAAAAATTATCATCATAAACATAAGATAAACATCATAGATAAACATAATATATCATCTTCATAAATTTGAAAACTAACAGTATTATTAGATAGGTATTTATTCTTGTTTTAAGATATAATTAAAAGACTAACATTGTTATTTTAATAAACATAAATATTTATTGATCTAAATATTGCATGCTCTAGAAGTAACTAATTATTTAAGCTTCACAGGACAAGTGTATTATAATAATTTATTTTGTAATGTAATTTCTGTACAAAAATATTAATGTACAGTATTTATTTTGTTTAGTTTTTTAACAATAAATCAATGCTAATTACATACAGGTTGTGTTTTTATTATTTTAATTTTATTTGTTATACCTACACATTATCCATTTGTCAAATAAGAAGTTATATCGTTGTTGTAATAGTAAAAATTATTAGTTCTATAAGACAAGTTTTGTTACTTATTTTATATACGTATATTTACCGAATATTGTCTGATGTGGACACCCAGTCTTGTCCAGCCAAATGAAGAAAGTCATCGTGCCTTGTCTGTTACACTAACCATTTACAGATTTACCGACTAAATACTTCATCAAATGACATACTCCATACAGTTACACTATCCTCACAAAGATTTAGTGTGAAGAAATCTTTTAAAACAGGTTGCAGTATCTCTTGCTACCGATCCTTTTATTCAGTAAAATTAATTACTTTTTATACAAATTTGAATATTTGCTTGACACTTCATCAGTCATATTAAATGAATAGAGGTTTAGGTTTTACCATACAATAAAAAAGTAAAAACAGGGAATAGTTCTGATACTCTTAACGATACAATTGTAAAAGGAGTTGACATAGCAATAAATTAGGAATTCTTATAATATTTTTTAACTATGAGGATATTAAAATAAATTCAATATGTACCAGTAAAAATTCCATTTTATTAGTGTGACTAATATATTATTTTATCTATTTACAGGGAAGCCGATAAAGCAACAGCGGATCAACCAGCACAGTCTACCACATCACCATCTGATAATTCCTCTCGTGATGTCAAATCAAAGACACCGATACGAGATTCCATCGAAATGGTGGCAATACAACTGCTTGATAAACCTAACACTACATCTGAAGCTCCTGTCATCGCCGATTCAAGGATACCACCTAAAGTAAAAGTACAATTCAAACACAAGATCAGACGAAATGAAAATGGTGAAGACCTCGAAAACGCACACCCGGGAGTTGCAGTACCTGTAACTATGGACGAGTTAGATACTGAAAATAAAATTAATGAGGCGCCTAGTGAATCATCCACCTCAAATGAAGGCATCTCTACTTGGATTTCTCTCAGTCACAATGTTAAGGAAAATTCCACTACAGAATCATCTAAAGTAGAAGAAATCACAAAGAAGCCTAAACCAGCACCCTCTAAGAATAAGCCAAAGAGACCTCAAAACAACAAAATCTCTAAACGTCCCATAATTGGAAGTACCAATAAAGCTGACTTAGTTGCAAGTGGATCAGCCATCAACGAAAATGTTTATAATAAAATCAAGGACACAGTTTTGTCCAATGTTCAGAAGAATAAGAATACTTCAGCTCGTCCTTCTTCTACTACGACCACTACAACTACTACAACTACAACTGAAGAACCCACAACAAAGAAAGAAACAAAAGCTCCCGCTATCGTTCCAGTAATCACAGTCACTTCAAAGCCAAAGAAGAAAAATAAGAACAAACAAAAAGTCAGCACTACTTTAGCACCACCCGTTATTGATGACTCTGCTCTTCTGCCTACAGAAGCTAAAGAACAGGAAATTGAACTTGAAGTAAGTACACCTGCAACTACCACTAAGAAGCCTAAAAGGAATTCAACAAGGAAGAAGAATAAGACCAAGAAGCGCAAAACCGCTACTGCTAAACCTATCACTGATGTAGCTCTGACTGAAGATGTCGCATCCCCGAATAAAACCAAGTCCAACAAAAATGCTAAGAAGCCTGCAGCTGAAACCGGAGCTATAACTACACAAATTTACAACTATTTGTCTAGAGAAGTAATGCCGTCTGTTGGAGTTGGTATGATTGGTTTAGCTAGTTTAGTAGGCATTGCTGGATACTTTTTATATCCATTTGCTACCCCTGTACGTAGAACCTTTGAAGTTGACAAGAGTGATGACTTATACAGAAACAATGCAGAAGAGTATGCGAATGATGGTAATGGACAAGCTGAAGAAGAAATGTTGGGGACTGTGCTAGCTGGTATGCCCGCTCATGCCAAACAAAAGTTAAACCCTTACGCTGCTCAGACTGCTCACATTAACAGGTACCCAGTAAAGAAGGACCAAGATATCAGGTACAGACATGTTGCAACAGCCTACAGTCCAAACCCCAATTATGGTAAGGTTCACTATGCGCAACAAAAAACTGGTATAGCTCATGCTGCTGTATATTCTAAACCAATCAATTACAGTCCTCATTATGAGACAAGACACGTTTACACTACAGAAGGTAAATATAACTATGAAAAACCTCACCAACCACAACAACCGCATCAACCGAATTATACTCCGTCATTCCCTGCTGTTGAACCAATATATGCTGCTCCACAAACTGGGCCATCAGGAATCTCCTCGTATGGAAATGACAATTCAAACTCCGTAGTGTACGGTGTCAAACCAGCTTCAGAAACAGATTTTAAACCAGTTTACCCATTCGAAGGACAATTTTACAGTGAAACAACTAGCAGTTCTGTTACATATCCACCAACTTCAATGTACCTAGGTTCAAACGATGACGCCGAAAATCAAAATGACAGTAAATTTGATGAAGATACTAGTGGCGGTTCGGAAGCTGCAGACAATAAGTTTGTCGTTGGAAATGTACCCAAAGAACTTTCAGATTCTGCTACACCAGCTGTTGTGCCCGAACATGGACCAAGAAAGTTAAGAAAGAAGCGTAGTATTTCTGGTTCATTGGAAGAACTCTTAGCCGAGAAAGGAAATAAGGACATTTTTATCAGCAACGAAATCGACGACGTTTATAATATGAATACCCCTATCAGAAATCTGGCTCCCAATAATCCTGATGACGTAACAGTATTACCGAAAGACGTCACCACGGTTTTTGCTATTTCTGAACCTAACAAAGAATCTCAAACTAACGAACCAGCCACGACTCCTAAAATTGAAATTGTTGAAAGCGTGTCCACTTTACCAATAAACAACAAAGATGAGAAAACTACAGACGGAGAAAATGATACAGAGACGACAACGAAAACTTTCAAAGTTTACGAAGTATTTCCTTCGAGCGATGGATCGGTAACTGAGCGCAATAGTCCTTTGTCGCAAACAACTACTTTCAAAAGTATGATGACCGAGACCACAACGGAAGGAAAGTCGGAAACCACATCAATAATGCCAACGTCGGTACCCATTTCAACAGTGAAACCTAGCCCTACTACGAGACCTTTGGACGAACCTGAGGTCATTACGTATCCCCCTGACAACCAACAAGGAAGTTTCTTCACATTCTTACAAAGGCTGGTCGACTTTAAGTTTAGGCTCGGATTAGGCATCTTGCAAACTACAGTCGATGCTTTAAATAGGTTAAGAAACGACACTATGGAGAGAGTAGCAACCGCATCGAACCCACAAAAGGGATGATTTTAAAAATTCTCAATATTCAAAATACTCACCGATATTATGAGCAATTGTTTTAAATCTTTGATGACGTGTAAATCGAAGTATTTCAGCACATTTGAATTGTAGATAGGTCTTAGATTCAAGTATTAGTAAGTAAGTTGTGTCTCAATTTATTTTTGATCATTTGCTGTAGCACCTACAATGTAGACTGAAATATCTTGAGAACTTATAAATACAATTCGCGTAGAAATTGTTAGTTATACTTATTTAGATGTTGCATTTATGTATGACTGTATTACAATCAGTATCAAATTCTTTTTATGTTAAGGATAAGTTGGTATTAAGTTTACTATAAGTACAGGGAACGTAATATCTATTTTATAATCGAAAAAGTTTATAATTTCAGAATGTTGTCCTCGGCAAATTACTGAGGGAAGCCTACTGAATTTATATTGTGATAAACATATTAGTGTTCTATAAGAAATTAAATTTATAAAAATATTTTGCTTATTTCAATTGAAGTCCGTCCTTTGCCGAAATAATTTGCTTAAAATAGTTAATTAACTGCTTTTAAACTTTTTTCTCGAGATAACTTTATTTGAGTTAAAACAATTTATTTCAAAAGTTAATATAATTTGACTGTTGGTAATTGAATAATATTTCAAAATGTTAGATTATAGGTATACAAATATTTTGCAACCGTCCACAAAAATGTAATATTGTGCGAAGCATACTATTTTATGTACTTAATCACTAATTAACCACTTTTTATACGTAAATATTTCCGTGTAAATATTGAAATAAAGACTTTTTTTTAGCAATATTTGTTTTCTTTTGGGTAACCTTATGCCGCTGAAAAAAACACCAGAAAAATGGACCAAAGAGGAAAGTAAACTTAGTAATTAAGAATAAAAAATAATTTTGATTGTTATAATTTCATATCACGTCTACAAAAGTGACCATTCTTTACAACGAGGTTTGCAACATATTCATGAAACAGAAATATTATCTTATTGTGTCGGTACAACGCCATCTCTGGGTTTACTTAAAAACGTAAACAGTCTTTAGTATGACTAACTTCTATGCACAATGCTTCTGCAGACTCTATATAGATGGCGCTTTCACAAGTTTTCAATTCTTTTGTCGAATTATAAGGAAGTATATTTAGCTACATCAATACTTTTAAAATGACAACGATTTATATCTGTAAATACTGTTTTATAATAGGTATTGAAAGTTTACATTTTTTTTTCTAATTATACAGATTATTAGATGGATCAAGCAGAAAAGTTTTGCATCCTAACTTATTTAGGATGGACAAAATAAATGAATAATTAATTTTAAGACCCAAAATAAAATTGTTACTTAGTAAAACTCATATCGCACACCCAGGGAAACAAAGGCGTAAGACGAAAACACTAACTTTACAGTAGAGTAAAAAAACTGTTTAACCAGGTATATCTGTTATATTTTTGATGCTATGATATTTTGTTATATGCCAAAAAAAGTAAAAAAATCAAGCTTTTGTTTATTACATTAGAAATATCTCAAATTATCTCAGTGATTAATAAATTGATAATTAAAGTTTTACAGACGTTTTTCTTATTTATTTATGACTAATCCTTAATTGTAAATATATTTACCCCAATTATCGTTTTCTAAATAATGAATATACTTTAACTATTCATGGTTACGTATTTTATGAAGTTCTATACTATGTTAAAATACAAAAGATAAGCACTACTTACGGCCTTTTTTGCTTAATTATGTTTTACAGCATCAAAGTGTAAGACGTGATTACAGCATTTTTTGTTAAAAAATAAAAATAAAATGTAATGCTAAGCCTGAATGTTGACTTTTTAAATAGTATTTTCAGTAAAATCATAACTGTTACCAATGTTAAGCCCCTATGTAAAATACATTTCATTGGTGTAATAAAACAGATGATTAGAAAATTGCACTTTATTATAATTTTACACATAACAGACCTTGTTACAATTATATAACTAATAACATTAAATCATATTTATTCTAATAAATGTAACATAAAAATGACAACTTCTTAAAATTAGTTAAAAACCTCGAAAAAGCTTTACAAACATGGCATTAACAAAAATCCTTAAACTATTTATAATTTCAGTTATTAAACATTTAAAAGAGTAATTAATAATATTGTACTGAAACAAAAACAATAATTCTCATTTATATTAATCACTAGCTGCTGCCCGCGACTTTGTCTGCGTGGTGTTCAAGGTGTGTAGTGCTGTACAAAAAGTAAAGCTTAATAATGTTTAATGCCAGCAGCTCCCTAATCCAGTTCCGTTCCAAACTAATTTCGTAACTTCCTAATCCTAACCTCTAGTCTTACAAACATATTTGACTGTTAGTTAGTAGTTAGTTACTGCTAGTATTTTGCTGTGGCCACTATCTTGCGCTGATTTGACAATTGGGATTGAAGGACTTGAAAACGGGCGATAGCAAAGAAGTGTGCCGGACTCTTACTGGCTAAACCGCCGGAGTGCTTCTCCGTATCCTATTGTCGGGGGCCATGGGAACGTTTTCGCAATCTAGCGTAAGCCCCGACAGGAGAGCTCTTTTTAAAGGGAGCTTCTTCGTTAACGTGCAGCCAGCTTTCGCCAGCCCTTATTAAGAAGCGCGCGGAAGCACCGCGCAAACCGTCTTTGCCTTTACCCAGTATAGTAGACTGCCCCGAGACTACTGCCGTAGGCCTGTTAGGTTAGGTTTGGTTTTTAGGTTTTTTTTTTTTTTTTTTTTTTGTGCAGGAGTGTGGAAATCCTCATGGACACCTACACGACCCCCGAGGAGGCCGTGTGGGTAGTGCCGGACTCTTACCGGCTAAAACCACACTCCTGTTTCGAGTACCTCCAACATGATCGGAGCCTGTGTCTACGCGATCAATTTATTCTATTTGATTTTTCCAATTTTGCTTTTATAAATATTGTATACTTCTTTATATTCTTCTAAATTATACTGTTTATTATTCTTTTTTATTTTATACTATTTTATGAAATTGTTATTATATATTACATTTTCAATATACTTTTATATTTATAATACTAATTTGTTATTTTCTTAATATTTTCGTATTTACATGTATTTCATACCCACGATCTGAATTTTGTATACCTATTCTTTCATCCTTTACGTAATCTCTTCTTACACTTCATTTTCATACTTATTCTTTCATGTTCCTACACTACTTACTCTTTCATATTCTAGCAATCTTTTACTCTTTCATCTTTCATACTTCCATACATTCATACATTCATACATCTTTCATACATCATCTTTTATTGTACCAAGGGGTGGGATACCCTTATACGCTCGCTGTGCGTTTTTGCTTTAGTTCCTATGCCTTTTAGATTATAATGCCAATAAACAAACAAGTCAAACAAGGATTTTTACAATGAGATTTTTAACGATTATGGTGTTCCGAGCAATATTCAAAAATATTTGGACATCATAAGTTTTACTTCTTGTTTAACTTCCGTTAGCAATAATGTTCCGGTATGAACTTAGCACGCCTTTTGTTGGTGGTGATCAACACGATATGCTGAATTATCTTCAGTTGCGGGTTGATCACCACGGGGCTGCTTTACGTGTTTCCAGTTATGCGGTAATTTCACTTCAGCAGTACGCTACGGTAGAGCAAGCCAGGGCATCCCACTTCTTCCTTATAGGACAGGCCGAGTCAAACGTATTGTGCACTACACTTCCAAGCTGCGCTTCGGCGCAGTTCCGGCACTTTGGCGGCGATCCGGCGAGAAAGTCCGCACAAACCTCCTTTAAGTGCGGCCCGCTGCAGTGGCTGCACAGATCCGCCGGCTCAGTGCAGAAACGCTTCACGTGGCCATATCCCAGGCAGCGCGTGCACTGAACCAGCGGGGACTGGTCCTCAGCCTGAATGCACTGCAGGTCAATTCGAACCTCTCCCGCCGCGATCACCCTCTGCCAAATGACCGGAGAAGCGCCGAAGACAACGTGGCATGTGTGAGGGTTTCGGGCCTTTTTCCGATAGCGGACGTGAACCCTATCGTCCCTATCCTCAAGATTGAGGAACGCCTCTTTGTTCTGATTGCGTAGGGCCTTCAGCAGTTCGTCATTTGTATGGACGCTGAGCACTCCCTTCAAAACAAAGAGAGGGTTGGTTTTTAGGTTAGGTTAGGTTTGGTTTTTAGTTAGGTTAGGTTAGGTTTGGTTTTTAGCAAGGTTAGGTTAGGTTTGGTTTTTAGTTAGGTTAGGTTAGGTTTGGTTTTTAGTTAGGTAAGGTTAGGTTTGGTTTTTAGTTAGGTTAGGTTCGGTTTGTGTTTTAGTTAGGTTAGGTTAGGTTAGATTCGGTTTTTAGTTAGGTTAGGTTCGGTTTTTATCTCTGCGCTCAGCCTGTGTAGCTAGAAGACGAGAGTATACTCGACAACGTAGAAGGAGGACCGTTGACCGTGACCACGAGGCTCGACTCTACGAAGCTTACAGAGGGTCTAAGCTGACCCTTCAAACAGCTATCGGTCAGGCAAAAGACGCTGCATGGAAGGAATTGCTTGCATCACTTGACAGCAATCCCTGGGGACGGCCTTATCGTATAGTACGCGGGAAACTTCGGTCAAGAACTCCGCCAGTTACACAGACGCTAGATCCACAGTTTTTGGAGCGCGTGACTATCGCCCTTTTTCCTTCAAGAGCAACCCACACCCCTCCTCAGATGCGCCCTTATGACTATCCGTCCCGCAGTTCTGAATCGGAAATTCCAGAGGTTACATGTGCCGAGTTAACTGCAGCTGAGATGCGGCTGAAAAGAAAATGTACAGCTCCTGGTCCCGATGGCGTACCCGGCCGAGTGTTGGCCATAGCACTTGGGGCATTAAGATCCCGATTACGGGGTTTATTCAACGCCTGCCTACAGCGCGGTGAATTTCCACTGTTGTGGAAACAGGGCAGACTCGTACTACTCCGAAAAGAGGGACGACCCGTTGATGCTCCATCTGCGTACCGACCTATCGTGTTGCTTGACGAAGTTGGAAAATTATTCGAACGTGTTATCGCCGCTCGTCTTGTGGAGCACCTAAGTAAGATAGGGCCTGATCTGTCCGATAATCAATTCGGATTCCGGAAGAATCGCTCGACAATTGACGCAATCCAGCGTGTTAAGTCTCTTTCGGACCAGGCAGTATCGGGCGGTGGGGTGTTGCTGGCAGTGTCATTGGACATAGCCAACGCCTTCAACACCTTACCATGGAATGTCATCAAGGAAGCCCTCCGTTACCACGATGTGCCCGCGTATCTTGGAAGTATAATTGCAGCGTATTTAGAACAGAGAGCTGTGTTGTATGAAAACCGGAGTGGACTTGCTTCGCGGCAGATGTCTTGTGGGGTTCCTCAGGGGTCGGTTCTCGGACCACTCCTTTGGAATATTGGTTATGATTGGGTTCTACGGAGTGATACGCTTCCGGGCATCAATTTAATCTGCTACGCTGATGATACGCTCGTGTTGTCCCGAGGAAGTTCTTTCCGTGAAGCCGCTCACCTGGCCACTGCAGGAGTTGCGCTGGTCGTAGGTCGAATAAAAATGCTAGGTTTAGACGTTGCTCTAGAAAAATCAAAAGCTCTAGTTTTTCACGGGCCTCGAAAGGCGCCACCGGTAGGGGCTCACATTGTTGTGAGTGGGGTTAGGATAGAAATAGGATCTAATATGCGACATCTTGGGCTAGTGCTTGATAGCAGGTGGACTTTTGATTCCCATTTTCAGCAATTGGGTCCTCGGATTTTAAAATTCGCGAGCGCACTTGGACGCTTAATGCCCAATTTGGGAGGTCCGGGAACAAGCTGCCGTCGGCTCTTCCTGGGAGTGGTACGTTCTATGGCCCTATACGGGGCTCCCATATGGGCCGAGCGTCTCACTTTGCGGGGTGTGAGTTTACTAAATCGGCCACAGAGGGCATTAGCGGTCCGGGTAATACGCGGATACCGCACCATATCTTGCGTTGCCGCGTGTCTTTTAGCTGGAACACTTCCCTGGAATCTGTGCGCCAAAGTCCTCTCAGGCGCTCATGAGTGGAGGAAAGAGCTAATCAGCTACGGTGAAAGGCCAACCCAGAGAGAAATCCAGGTTATGATGAAAGAGCTGCACGATGCCTTCTTGGAAGTATGGGCGGTGCAACTGACTCGGCCTGGTGCTGGCTTAAGAACTGTCGAAGCAGTCCAGCCCGTGATTCGTGAATGGTTCAGAAGACGCCATGGAGTTCTGACCTTCCGGTTGACTCAGGTGCTTACGGGTCACGGATGCTTTGGCAAATATCTGTGCCATATAGTTCAAAAAGAGCCCAACCCCGCTTGTCACCATTGCGACTGCAGCGAGGACACGGCGCAGCACACGCTTGAGGAATGCCCTGCTTGGGCTATGCAGCGTCGAACACTCGCTGCCACTATTGGCCAAAATTTGACACTTGCAGCCGTTGTTTCCTCCATGGTTGTAAGTGAGGAATCTTGGAGCGCCATCACTGATTTTTGTGAAGAGGTGATGGCGCTTAAAGAGAGCGCGGAAAGAGTCCGAGAGGCAATGTCCACTCACCCAATTCGCGTCCGGCGACCAAGGGGTAGCAGAAGGGCGCAATATGCCCTGCACCAGCTACCATAAATAGCCTAAGGCAGCAGACTTGGGGAAGTCTGCTGCCTACTAAACATAGGCAAAAAGACGGCGCGCGCGGTGCTTCCGCGCGTCTTTTTAAAAGCGAGGGGAAAAAACAATATTAATTACTCCCCACCATAAGAAGCAGCAGTTTTATGTGAAACTCCCCTGTCAGGGGTCGCGGTAGCTTGTAAAACCGTTCCCGCCTGGCCCCTGGCAAAAGGGAACAGAGAAGCACTCCGGTGGTTTTAGCCGGTAGGAGTCCGGCATACCCCTCCGTCTCTTCCCCACGGCGGAGGAAGTCCATGAAGGATTTCCACCGGACACAAAAAAAAAAAAAAAAAAAAAAGGGTTCGGTTTTTAGTTGGGTTAGGTTAGGTTTGGTTTTTAGTTAGGTTAGGTTAGGTTAGGTTAGGTTTTGTTTTTAGTTAGGTTAGGTTTGGTTTTTGGTTAGGTTAGGTTAGGTTAGATTCGGTTTTTAGTTAGGTTAGGTTAGGTTCGGTTTTTAGTTAGGTTAAGTTAGGTTTGGTTTTTAGTAAGGTTAGGTTAGGTTTGGTTTTTAGTTAGGTTAGGTTAGGTTTGGTTTTTAGCAAGGTTAGGTTAGGTTTGGTTTTTAGTTAGGTTAGGTTAGGTTTGGTTTTTAGTTAGGTAAGGTTAGGTTTGGTTTTTAGTTAGGTTAGGTTCGGTTTGTGTTTTAGTTAGGTTAGGTTAGGTTAGGTTCGGTTTTTAGTTAGGTTAAGTTAGGTTTGGTTTTTAGTAAGGTTAGGTTAGGTTTGGTTTTTAGTTAGGTTAGGTTAGGTTTGGTTTTTAGTAAGGTTAGGTTAGGTTTGGTTTTTGGTTAGGTTAGGTTAGGTTTGTGTTTTAGTTAGGTTAGGTTAGATTCGGTTTTTAGTTAGGTTAGGTTAGGTTTGGTTTTTAGTTAGGATAGGTTAGGTTTGGTTTTTAGTTAGGTTAGGTTAGGTTTGGTTTTTAGTTAGGTTAGGTTTGGTTTTTGGTTAGGTTAGGTTAGGTTTGTGTTTTAGTTAGGTTAGGTAAGGTTAGATTCGGTTTTTAGTTAGGTTAGGTTAGGTTTGGTTTTTAGTTAGGTTAAGTTAGGTTTGGTTTTTGGTTAGGTTAGGTTAGGTTTGGTTTTTAGTTAGGTTAGGTTAGGTTTGGTTTTTAGTTAGGTTAGGTTCGGTTTTTAGTTAGGTTAAGTTAGGTTTGGTTTTAAGTTAGGTTAGGTTAGGTTTGGTTTTTAGTAATGTTAGATAAGGTTAGGTTTTTAGTTAGGTTAGGTTAGGTTTGGTATTTAGTTAGGTTTAAAAACTAAACCTAACCCAACCAAAAACCAAACTTAACCTAATCTGACTTAAAACCGAACCTAACCTAACCTAACTAAAAACCGAACCCAACCTAACCTAACTAAAACCCGATTCTAACCTAACCTAACCTAACTAAAAAACAAACCTAACCTAACCTAACCAAAAACCAAACCTAACCTAACTAAAAACAAAACCTAACCTAACCTAACTAAAAACCAAACCTAACTTAACCTAACTAAAAACAAAACCTAACCTAACCTAACTAAAAACCTAACCTAACCTAACCTAGCCTAAATAAAAACCAAACCTAACCTAACCTAACTAAAAACCAAACCTAACCTAGCTAAAAACAAAACCTAACCTAACCTAACTAAAAACCAAACCTAACCTAACCTAACTAAAAACCTAACCTAACCTAACCTAGCCTAAATAAAAACCAAACCTAACCTAACCTAACTAAAAACCAAACCTAACCTAGCTAAAATCCAAACCTAACCTAACCTTACTAAAAACCAAACATAACCTAACCTAACTAAAAACCAAACCTAACCTTACTAAAAACCGAATCTAACCTAACCTAACCTAACTAAAAACCGAACCTAACCTAACCTAACTAAAAACCAAACCTAACCTAACCTCACTAAAAACCGAATCTAACCTAACCTAACCTAACTAAAAACCGAACCTAACCTAACCTAACTAAAAACCAAACCTAACCTAACCTCACTAAAAACCGAATCTAACCTAACCTAACCTAACTAAAAACCGAACCTAACCTAACCTAACTAAAAACCAAACCTAACCTAACCTCACTAAAAACCGAATCTAACCTAACCTAACTAAAACACAAACCTAACCTAACTAAAAACCAAACTTAACCTAACCTAACTAAAAACCAAACCTAACCTAACCTAACTAAAAACCAAACCTAACCTAACCTAACTAAAAACCAAACCTAACCTAACTAAAAACCGAACGTAACCTAACCTTACTAAAACCTCAACCTAACCTAACCTCACTAAAAACCAAACCTAACTTAACCTAACTAAAAACCGAACCTAACCTAACCTAACTAAAACCAAACCTAACCTAACCTAACTAAAAAAGACAGGCAAAGCTCGACAACGCGGAGCACAACGCGTTTAGCGGGCAATGCCCTGTCAGACGCAAGTGGGACTCGCTAGCCAGGGCAAACATAGCGTATTGCTAAAGGCAACAATGGGCACACCAGAGGATATGCAGTGGCTCAAGCGAACCTCCAACGGAAGGAACTGGCGACCACCGAACTCTTTTTAGAGGCCAGTGAGCGAGCAATCGCATGGGCACTGATACAGGAACCCTATGTGGGAGGGGCGAGGAGTATGAGGAGCTACCGAGGAGCGAGAGTCTACCAGTGCGAGATCGACGGAAGCGGGAGGGTAAAAGCGGCAATTGCCGTTTTCGATGACACCCTGGACGTCATCCCCTACCCAGAACTCACCACAAACAACATCTGTGTGGTGGGGATCCGGACCAAAGCCTGGGAAATCGCAGTAGTGTCCTACTACTTCGAGCCAGACCAACCCATTGGGCCATACCTGGATCAGTTGACCCGAATCAAGGAGGTAGTGAGCACAGGAAAACTGCTCATAGGCGGAGATGCCAACGCAAAGAGTACCTGGTGGGGCAGCACCATAGAGGACCTCAGGGGAGAAGAGATGTCCGGGACCCTGGAAGAGTCCGAGCTGCAGGTACTGAACACTGGAAGCATGCCTACTTTCGACACCATCAGAGGTGGTAGGGTGCTGAAGAGCCATATAGACGTCACGGCCTGTTCTCTCGAACTCTTCAATCTGGTGGACGACTGGCGAGTGGACACTAGCATTACAAGCTCGGACCATAACGCGATCTTATTCAGTATAAAGGTCAAAACGGAAAAGGGCACCCATATTATCAGGACAACCCGCAAATTCAATACTAGAAAAGCGAACTGGGAAAGCTTCCAAGATACCCTAAAGACCTTTAAACAAGAAAATCAAATAAATTTAGACAGTATAAATCAAATAAACAATAAGGTCAAATTAGAAAACGTGGTAAAACAATACACCCTAGGAATAGTACAGGCCTGTGAAAAATCCATGCCTAAATTAAAAAATAAGGTCAAACTCAACATACCGTGGTGGTCCGAGGAACTCGCATCGTTGAAGAAGGACGTCGCCAGAAAGAAGAACCGCATCCGTTGCGCCGCTCCGGTCCGTAGAACAGTTGTCGTCGACGCGTACCTGCAAGCAAAAGAAAAATATGAGTGCCAAGCCAAGAAAGCCCAAACAGAGAGCTGGAAGGAGTTCTGCAAGAAGCAGGACAGAGAAGGTATGTGGGAAGGTATCTACAGGATCATCGGAAGAACCTCCAAGAGACAAGAAGACTTGACCCTCGTTAAGGACGGTGCATTCCTGAACCCAAAAGAGTCGGCAGCCCTGCTCGCAGATACTTTCTACCCGAGGGATACCGAAGACGGAGAAAATCAAGATCACGCGCGAACACGAGAAGCGGCAGGCCGGGTAAATGACTGGGTCTATGATGAATATCATGATCCTCCATTTACCCAGCTGGAGCTAAAGACCGCAGTGACGGGATTTAACCCGAAGAAGGCCCCTGGAGCGGATGGCTTAACATCGGATATCTGCTGTCGAGCGATCTACCAGGACCCGGACGCTTTCCTTGCCCTATACAGAAAGTGCCTAGAATTGGCACACTTCCCGGACATCTGGAAGGAGGCTTCGGTGGTAGTCCTCCGAAAACCGGGCAAGGACAATTATACGAACCCCAAGTCGTACAGACCGATAGGTCTGCTGCCAGTCTTGGGGAAGGTCCTGGAGAGGATGGTAGTGGCCAGGTTAAAGTGGCAGCTTGTGCCGCGGCTCAGTACTCGCCAGTTTGGCTTTATGCCCCAGAAGAGCACCGAGGACGCCCTATATAAGCTAATAAATCACGTTCAGGACAAGTTGCGGCTGAAAAAGCTAATTATCCTGGTGTCATTGGATATAGAGGGCGCCTTCGATAGCGCATGGTGGCCGGCTATCAAAGTCAGACTGGCTGAGGAGAAGTGCCCGGTAAATACCAGGAGGCTGCTAGATAGTTACCTCGACAGCAGAATAGTCAGGGTTAGATATGCCGGGGAGGAATGCACAAGAAATACCAACAAAGGCTGCGTCCAAGGGTCAATCGGGGGTCCAATCCTGTGGAACCTCCTACTAGATCCGCTACTACACCAGATGGAGAGTGAATGCATATTCACGCAGGCCTTTGCGGACGATATCGTCCTAGTCATCGACGGCGACACAGCCCTGGACGTGTCTCGGGAAACCAACGCGGCACTGGGTCGAGTCCATAGCTGGGGTATTAAAAACAAGCTGAACTTTGCTCCACACAAAACGTGTGCCATGCTCATAACGAACAAACTCAAGCATGACACCCCAGCTTTAACCATGGCCGGAACCGCCATCAAAATGGTGGACCGAATGAAGCTCTTGGGCTTAACTATCGACGCCAAATTGACGTTTAATGAGCACGCAAAGAACGTCTGCGTGAGAGCCGCCGGGATCTATAAAAAGCTCTCGAGAGCGGCAAAGGCAACTTGGGGTCTGAATACAGACATTATACACACCATCTACACAGCGGCAGTCGAGCCGATTATTACCTATGCGGCCGCAGCCTGGGCACCCGCTACCGCTAAGCTGGGCATACGGAAGAAGCTGAGCTCCATCCAGAGAGGATTCGCGCAGAAGCTCTGCAAATCTTACCGTACTGTCTCGCTGAACGCTGCCCTAGTACTATCCGGTATACTACCTCTCGACTTGCGCATACAAGAGGCAGCCGCCCTGTATGAAGCGAGGAGAGGGTCATCCCGGTTCGTGCCTGAGGACAGGGACATCGAATGTATGGCGAGATTTGCAGAAGCTCCTCATCCGGCTCTGCAGATAGCCTTGGCATTCGAATGCTTGGAGGACCAACAGCTGGTAGACAGCAGAAATGTGCATGCGGTGCGAATCTTCACCGACGGCAGCAAGATTGAGGGGAAGGTCGGAGCCGCATTATCCATTTGGGATAATGACGGTGAAACCCGGAACCTCAAGCTTAGCCTCGCCGCGTACTGCACGGTGTACCAGGCCGAACTGCTAGCTATATGCAGGGCAACGGACCTGATTCTGAAGCGCCCTGAGGGGAGCTATGGTTTGTACAGCGATTCAATGTCAGCATTGCAGACGCTTGCAAACCACTGCTCTCTCCATCCCTTGGCAGTGCAGGCGCGAAAAAACCTGGCTCAGGCTTTGCACCAGGGCAAAGCTGTAGCTCTGTTCTGGGTAAAAGCCCACGCCGGCCTGCCGGGGAATGAGCGCGCGGATGAGCTGGCTAAGGAGGCAGCATTAAAATCGCGGAGGAGGCCGGACTATGACCTATATCCGATTTCATTCATCAGACGTCAGATCCGAATGGGATCACTCGATGAATGGAATCGGAGATACGTGTCGGGCGAGACTGCCTCCGTGACAAAAATGTTTCTTCCTGACGCCATAGCAGCATTCCGTATTATAAAACAGGTGAAGCCCACAGGTGTAATCACTCAGATACTGACGGGGCATGGTGGGTTCTCTGCATACTTGAATCGCTTCAAGTGTAAGGACAACCCATCATGCTCCTGCGATCCAGACACACCACAAACAATACAACACCTGTTGACGAACTGTCCGGTCCACATGACAAAGCGAACAGACCTGGAAGCACGTATTGATATGGAGCTTGACGAAACCGCTGTGGCTACGATAATGTCGGAAAAAGCTAAACGCAAGCTGTTCCTGGTATACTGCACAGAAATTGCAGAAATAGTAATTAAATCTAATAAAGGAAATGCAACTATGGTTGCATAAATATTGTATATATTTGTAAGCAACCATAGGAATAGGGCAAATAAATTAAGTTAATAATAGGAAAGTAATCATAAGTTTAGAAATAAGAGATTGTATAGACCTAAGAACGTAGAAAATAAATAGAAATAAGTATAGTGGTAATTAATATTAAGTAGACATAAGGTCAAAAACCACTGTAATTAAAATCATTTACCCCACTGTGTAGTCACTCCCCTGTGTATACATAAACAACGAAAAATAAAAGTAAAGGATAGGAGTAGGCAACCATAAAAATGGGCATCCCACCCATTTGAATGCAAGATATGAAGGATGTAAGAAAGATACAGTATGCAGAATAAAAGTGCGAGAGGAATAATTGCGAGAACTAGTATGAAAGTGTATTGGCAAATAACGTCTCCAATAATGTTGGAGGACGACAGCTATTAATAAAAAAAAAAAAAAAAAAAAAAAAAAAAAAAAACCTAACTAAAAACCAAACCTAACCTAACTAAAAACTAAACCGAACCTAACCTAACTAAAAACCAAACCTAACCTAACTAAAAACCAAACCTAACCTAACCTAACTTAAAACCAAACCTAACCTAACCTAACCTAACCTAACTAAAAACCAAACCTTACCTAACCTAACTAAAAACCTAACCTAGCTAAAAACCAAACCTAACCTAACTAAAAACCAAACCTAACCTTATGAACGGAAAAAAGGCGTAAGCATGATTATTTCGAAACTGCAATACGAATGTATTATTCAACAAGGAATACGGCACTTTTTGTTTAACTATTTCTAAGCGTGATAGGTTGTAATCAGTATTATTTTAAGAAATTGCTTTTTTTATTAAGTATGAAATAGCATAATAGGGATTACATTTATTAAATATTTGTATTATCAAATGAAACAACAGCTTAAGTACGATTAGGTCTATATTATTATAATTTTACGTGCGTATGCTGGTTTATCGACTTCTTTAATTAATAAAGTAATCTAATTTTAAGACGTCAAAAAAACCTTTTTGTTATAAAATCCTAATTTTACATCAAAAATTCACGGAAAAAATGTACTATATGTATTTTTACTTGTACTATTTAAATATGCAATAAAAAAAAAATGACGTATCTGCACTTACGCTTTTGTGGTTCTGGGGGTGCGATATGTAACAAAAAAAACTTATTTTAGACGTCAAAAAAATAAAAAATGTCCAATGAAAAGTAAGAGCGACACAATAAGGCATTATGGTATCCCCTAAAACGAATTGATAATAAACTTAGCGAAAACTGTTACCCTAGCAGCAATAAAGTTACCCCAACTTAACAGTTAAATAATAAACCTTAACCCTGCGGTCACTGGCCGGTTAACTAAAAGGGTAAAACGTTTAACAATATGACATTGTTTGAAGGTTTTATGGGAACCGAGTTTATTAGAAAATTTTGTGCTTAATGGGCCGTGTTAGCGATTTATGTATTTTTGTCTTTGGAGAAAATTAGATTAGTGTTTTTCTGGACGTCTGTTTCTAGAACTTGGTGAGGATTTTTTGTTGATTGTAACTCGTGATCTATTTGATTCTATATTACAATGTATGAAGCTTTTAAGAATATCATTTCTAAAATTACTTTTAGACAATAATAATAATATGAACATGTCAGTCAATTAAAAAAATAAAAATAAGGGAGCTTAAAACAACATAAGAAAGTAAAAATAGTTTATTTTTGAAAGAAAATAATGAAAATTAAAGTACCTACGTATTTTCTTGTTACCTCAGATGACCAAATAGATAAGTCGCATACAAAAACTAGTTTACAGAACATTAATACCACTTACTATTTTACAACAAGAAGATAAACGCCAAACTATCTTTTATAGTCAGACAGGAAAAAAAAGAAAATATTTCATTTAGAATTTAACTCCTTAGAGTGAGAGATGTCCTAAGCCATATTAATGGTGCCCTTTGGGTCAGATTAACACGTTCAGTGCGGCGTGCGGTCATTATGCCCGAAGCGTGACTTTTACGCAAGCCGAAATCGCATTCTTTGCAGTTGGCCTTATGTGGTGTAATGTGGTCAAGCAAGGGTTAGTAGTTTTGTAATTAGGATAGCGTGTTAATTATCATAAGCTTTTATTTCTGAAAGTAAGTACAACCTTTATGGTATAGTTTTGTTTTATTTTCTCAGTTGGTTTTCCTTGACAAAACATTGAAAAGGTAATTTTTCTTTACGATTTGGTAGGTTTTCTCGTAGCTGACCAAAAATGAAACTAAAATCGTTACTTAGTCACCCATTTTAATTGAATTGGAAATAATTTTACACTCACCGGTTGTATTAACTCTCATGAGCTCGGACGATTTTTGATGGCACGCTACTAAAATGTTCTTTTGATGAGTTCCTTATAAGGTGTATCGGATAAATTTTAATGTAACATATTTTTTTGATACTCCATATCTGGTATTTATACCAAGTTTTGTTCACCTCTAATATATGTTTAAAGTAGCCGGCCTTTTCCTAAGCTATATTGGGGTCGGCATCCTTGTTCACAATAAAACTATTTAAAGAACAAGACATCCAAAGAAATGCTAACAAGGTTCAAGAATCAAGATTCAGATCTTAGTTCTTTGATGCCTCTTCAATTTCGACAAGAGGCTTTGTCCAGTACTTCTATCCATTCTCAAAGGCTGATTAAATCTAAATATAGCCTGACTAAACAGTAGCTTTCGCATCATCTACCAAATCAGTCCGTTCGTTACAAAGTTTCCAGTGTCACGGATAAAGAGTGCCTTTGTTCATCATGAACGAATTTAAATCGAGGACAAATCATTCTGTAGTTATACTTTGAACAATAGCCCTTAATTTATTCCGTTGGGTTAATTTCGTATACAATTTTGCTCCCGAAAAGGCGTGGGTGCGGCGTTGCGGTTTTAAGTACGGAAATTTGATAAGTATGAAAGGGTTTAGAAACGATAGTTTATGGGACATCTAGAGGGCCCTGGTTATTTGTTCTGTGATTATTTGTTGGATATTGAATGGAATGAAATTTGGGATGGGCTGTTTGTTTTTGGTATTATATGTGATTCTCTGTCATACTAAGCTAATAAATGTTATGAGATTCAAAGGATTTGCGTTACTGCTCTTTCAATAAAATTGTATTCATAAAGTTTCTAATTACAACCTTTAATCTAGTTAATAACAGTCTTGCAATACCTAATATCTATGTATAACTTTATTCAGTGCAATTACAGCCTTGATCCAGTAATAGTAGTGTATTATAGTTGTTGGGTCTCTTTTGATTAGACTGGGGCATTCAGGAAAACATCTGCGTTTCGTTCAAGAGATGAGCAAACCCCTAATTTAAATGCAAGCAAGGCATCTCTGAAATTCCATGGGTTTACTAATAGGCAAAAATGAAGGTCGAACCTGAGCCTGATCCTTGCTTAGATGCTAGAACAAAATTGGATTGGATTTGGTTGCATTGAATGGATTTACTGATATCATTCTTAAAGGCTCCAAAATATTTTTAATTCAAAAACATAGTTCTCACTTTGACTAAAACAGGGTAGATTGATAAAGCAATTTATTTAAAAGGTTTGTAAGAATTGTCGTCTTTAAAGCTGATTAAATGAAATGAAATATTGATACGTGTTAATTGCGTTTTTTGAACGACAAACGTGTAAAGTTTGACAGATATTCGGATCTAAAGAGCCTCTTTACATTTGTGAGAAAATTAGCATCAAAATGAAATCAAACTTATGAAACCATACATACTCAAAATACAAACCAAAACCACTCAAAATTTAATTAGCGGCTTACACAGACGTAAACAACAACAAAATTGTTAATAAACCCAATAACACATAATTAAATTGTAACCATTCACGCACAAATATAATTGTGTCGCGTAATCTATATTTTATTGTGTTATTAATTAAAATCGGCCGAGGGTTAATGTAGCGTGGTCGGCACAGAGCGACACAAAAGGTTGGGACGAGCACTCAGCCATGGACGAATAAAATTATTTGTTAGGAATTATGGTCGCATCGACGCTATTGTATTTGAATGTGTGATGTATTTTTTTTTGTATTTATTGTTTTGTTTTTTGTTTGAGTGATTGGTTTTTAATTGCGTTGTCACGAGTAGAACCACAAAAAACATTAAATATTTAAAGAAATTACCTACAAATTACAGATATTTTTTATTCCGAAAAGTGATCAGAAAAGAAAGTTCTCAGTAGAGGGTTGTTTAGATTCTCTTCTATGAATCTTTGTTATGTACAATCAATTGATTTTCCTACTACTCAATCTCGTATACTTTATTTACTGGTTCATTTTGATTCACAAGTTTTGCTGATTACAAAGTAGAGCACTCTGTATAACTGCATAAAATCTCACACCAAACCCAAGCATCCCCAAAAATATCAGTTGTTCAAAATATATTGACACTCCAGTCAATGTACCGTCACCTATAATGACCCACATCCTTTTGAATGCACAATGTGACCCACTTTCCCCGCCATACTTCATTAAATCAACAAATTACGTGTTAAAAATTCTTTGAAAAACGCTACACAAGATTTCAATCAGAAAGGAACGGGAGCTAAATAAAATAAAATGGGAATATTATCGAATCGTACCCGCTGTGTGTAATGTGCCGTGAGGAGGGTTAGAGCACGAGTGGTGTGGAGACGTTATGTAGTAAGCTATGATATATGTCAGGTCTCGCTGTGAATGTAGAGGGTGAAGCAACTATTTTTATCTCAATTGTGATAGTTTCCTTATTGTGAGGCTGAAAATATGTTGCATGGACTTATGATTAAATATTTTTTATCAAAAATAGTTCCAATATTTTATTCTCAATTTCAAAATTGCTTGATAATATTTCCGGTAAAAAATAAAAGCCCAATTTTATTTTTCGAAAACTGCAGGTTTTATTTAATATAAATTTAATAATTGCTTCACCACATATACATAACTTATCAACTATCTTATTGGGTACTTTTCCTAGTGCTAATGCAACAAAACAAGCAATCAAAATCACACACAAAAACAAAAGCCGACACTGTCAACTCCATACACCTCCGTATTCTAACCACCAAAAACTGTAACACTCATAAATCTGCTCATCGATACATCTCGTTGACAGTCTCGGTCACGTCGACCCCGTATTATACACGTATCGTACTTGTGACGTCATGGCCCCTACTACTGTACGCCACAATGAGAGTTATGACCCGTGCTCTAATGTGAATGTCACTATTAATTTCTTTGTACTTGTGCTCTGTTAGCTTGATTTATGCTTGTGGTAATTGAATTTAAATGGGAATGTGTTTGTGTTATTGAATTGAAGTTGTTTTCTTTGTTGTTTGGATAGTGAATTTAAAGTCGTTTTTGTTATTGGTTCAGGGGGTCTACCACTAGGTCGTAAGGTGATATTTTATCAGTTTTCGAAAAGACAGGCCGCTATGCGTCGTGTAGTGCACTGACACATTTCCACAACTGCATTTAATTTTTAAGAAGATTTTTTATATTTTCTCCAGCATCACAAAGCACGCACTTTCTTACTTAAAAGTTAATTAAGGAGAGAAAGTTTAAAATTTAATTATGCAACTTTGACGTGACAAAATTTTATCAAAAGCGATTTGTTATCCTTTGAAGTGGCTGTTGCACGGAGTTTGTTTGAAAAATATGTTTTAGGGTGTTTCATTATTATTTCCTTTACTTAAATATTTACATACAAATTATTATTATTATTATAAATACCTTTATAAAACTTAAATAGTAATCTGTATTTATTTTCTTGAAAACGATAAAAATAATTAATCGTAAATTGCCTTATTCGGAAAGGTTTTGAGTATGTTCTTCACAAATAAAAACAAATTAGAGGCCATTAAAACGCAGCCACAACTCAACAAAATACAAAAACATTTACAATCCTTGGAACTATGAGAGTAGCATCTATTTATAACAAGGCAGGTTTCTCGTGCCTCTGGCAACTCAGAACCTTACATTGTACGTACATGTCTTGTAGGTCTCACAATGAAACGTCTAGGGGCCTACCATTCTTTGTAGTTATACTAGCCTTTTCCCACGGCTTTAGGTATGCAAAAACAATTGCCTCGTCTGATGCACCCGGTTAAAAACTAACTCAGCTAACTCATGGGCCAAAGCCTGCCAGGGCTATAGGATGTTCGTAAGAGTTACCGAGACCCTGGCACTCAAAGGGCTCCAGGAGGAACATAGTAGCTTTTAAGATTTCCTACGTAAAAAAATGGTGCCAGCTAACTGCCTACCAAATTTCATCAAAATTGATCCAGTCAGTCAGCTGATTGAGCGTAAAAACGTAAGAAACATACGCACACATACAGATACACTTTTGTCTTTAAAATGTTTGTGTGATTATTATCTGTGAGAGAGACACTGCTTAACGCCATGTAGAATGTTGTCACGTTCCACAACAATTATAGTTTTACGTTGAGAGTTTATAGTAGGCATCCGTGACGTAATAAAAACACAAACTTACTTAAAAGAATGCTCGAATATGCATTGCACATTTTTATGACAGAGCAATGCTAGCGTAAAGGTATACAATTATTTATTACATTTTATGAAGTCTGTTTATTGCAGGCTGAATATTAAGTGATTGTGACATTTAATTTTATAGTAAAAAACTATATTAATTAGTCAATGACGTTCTTTCTCTCTAAGGGAGTTATCAATTGGCAAAATGATGATATATGGTATAACATACGCAATGATAATCATTGATCACTCAATAGTGTATTAAAGCTATTCGTTTCAAGTAATAATTTCAGAATACGGTTCATATTTACAATTAAATTCAACTCCACGACAGACAAACCGAGCTTCAATAGAATCTTTTATACTTTTGTCATTGCGGATTTAAATTAAATATTTTCACCCGCCTTATATCTTTTAAAGGCCATAATACCTGTGCCGACGTTTCATTTTAATAACAGTACAATGACAGTTACAGAGATTATCTTACATTCTGCCGAAAAAATACGGAACCTTTATGAAAAACCTATTTTTTACCTATTTTATGAACAAAAGGGTTTTGCACGGCGGAGGATTAGAGATTTTTTGTTGTTAAAATCCCGTCTGCTGTGCAATTTATGGCGACAATACGGTATGAGGAAAATATTTACTTTTGTATTTTTTTTCTTCGTTATTAATAGAGTTGAGTTGGCATGATTATGCTTTTACAAAAGCTTAGAAAACAAAGATTTGAAATGTAGAGCACACCTTTTATTTTTGATGTTTTACAAAATTTTACCAAATTTAAGTCTATTTAGTATGTGTGTAACGTGTTGCACCGACCCCAAGTAAAATGGGATAAGGGCGGGAAGGTGATCATGATGATGATGATGTGTGTAAATTTAGAAAACATAAAAACATGCCTGTGAACAAATACTCATGTTATTTATAGATAAATGTTTAGTTGTGTGCAAATTTTTATTCCTCATTTCATGATAGCTAATTACAAACACACTGTATAGGTACTAATTGCATGATCACTTCAACCTTTATTCCAAGCACTTCAGAACAAGAATACCCAAGTCTGCGGCTACAGTCCTCGCTCCCTTGAGTGCAGACCTATGTACTCCATATATCACAATATGCAAGCAAAACCGTCGAGACTTTCTGTATACAAAATGCCTACTTTCACTTAAGAGTACGATGGATTGTGACGGATCGCGTATCAAACAATTTGTCATACCGACGACAAGACGTGAGAATTTTAACATATTAGCTCTGGCCTTTAGGTCCCGACCTAGTTTGATGCTAGGCACTTTGACACTTCTTGAAGTTCAAGAATAAAGACGCTAGGAGTTTTCGGGTCGTATTTAAAGATTTGTGTCCCAGAAGTTTGGATGGAAGTCAGACCAAACGGGAATTTGGCTTTTACTATTGTTACCATGTTAACTATCATTAGTTATTTTTACGAAATCTGGCTGAAAAAAGGTCATTATTCGCAGAACGAAATTGAAACTATATTACCCCATCATTATTAACCATAGTTAAATTTTGCTATAGGTATTTAATTACGTTTTTTTGCCATCGTAATACGTAATCGTAATTAAACCTTACACAGGTCATTTACTTGCACTTTGATTTACAATACTCATCACACTTATTTATTGTTAAGTACACCTTATAATAATCTTCTTCAACAAAAGCAGGTCTGCTGGAACGGATTTCTAGTAGAAATAAGCAGTACCTTTGTACACCTTTTTCTAATTTAAGTCCTTCCATTAAATTATTTGTGTACATAAATTGTTAAATAAAAACCATTTCAGAACTAACACACACAACCCAACAGCACCCTTTGAACTAAAAACATAATTACAACATACAGCTACAACTAATATATGCTATTCGGAAAAAGGTTTTCTATTCGAGTAAATCAGCGGAATGTCTCGCAAATAGTTGTGTTCACAACACGAGAGTTGGAGGACAACACCCGGCAATCGGTACGCGACTCCGTCAAACGGAACCCTTGTGTATTACTACGGTACTTCTGTTTATATTTATTGTGAGAAGATGTTAGTATGAGTGATGTTGGTTTTCTCACTAAATTGATAGAAGGATGGTTGGACGCAATTAGCCAAAAAAGAGCGAAGTGCAAATGTGTGGCCTATGTTTGTATTTATTTTGGTATTTGGAGGGATTATTTAGACGAATATTGCTTAATGCTTTGCTGTCTCCTTTAGCTAAAGGATGGTTGGTATGGTGGATAAAACTGGCCAAAAAAATTAAAAGGAAAATAATTATGAAGTCTAAACTTTAAATTGACCAAAAATTTTTATATCATGATTTAGAACTAAATTACTTATACACAGTCATTTGCACGAGTGTTTCTCCTCTAGCGTTATAGCGACTAAATTCTAGATTGATTACTTCTAAGCATTTTGTTTGCCCAAAAACTATTTCTCATTGTAACAAAGAACTTACTTTAGAAGCTAATAATCTTACAGCTTTATAATTTCCGTTTCCACACGAGGTCGTACGCTTCGCAATCCATTCACTATGAACAAAAAGAAGTGGGTCGTCTGCCAGTGTAAAGCTTTGAAGCTACAGCTACAAAGCAGTAAACAGCTCTGTTAGCAAAAAACTACCGTATTATACCAAGTTTAAGTAATGCTTAGTTTACACTTCAACACTTACAGGATACAAAAAGTACTTTACCGACTGGTTTTTCATACAAGAGGTAACACATATTTTCAATACCCGTGGATTTGACAATGTTATATCAATTTCAATTAAAGAAAAAACATCAAATGTATGGGAATGACATTAACTTTTGACAAGTGATGTGACTTTGATCTATCCCGAGAATAACCTAAAAATTCAATGCATCAGAGCGACTCGATCAGAATTAGCGCCTTAATATCTATGATCGCATGTCTTTATATGAACTAGTGAGTGAGAACAGAGGCAGATATGATTATGTAGAGACAAACTTCGCCAGGTATTGGAAACTTGCTTTGCATTGTGCCTGGCTGTGAAGAACCATAGAGATCTAGTATTGGGCATTTTTATGAGGAGGACTCGCACTTAAATGATACAACTTACGTTGCTCGTTTGCTCACGCGTATTTATCGGGAGAGCCCGACTAGTTTCGGACCCAACCGGAGTTCTTTATCATGAGCTAACGCGGCGACGGGGTCGCGAGTCGAACTGTTCGACCGGCCGACCGGGGTAGCCTGACCGGTCCGAAACTATCCTGATAAATACGCGTGAGTAAACCTTTGTACCATTTAAGTATAGTATTGGGCAATTACAAAAGAATGCGTGAACAAGCAAACAAACATTTCTGTACTACAATAAGTGTCGTTGTAAAAACGCACCTTAACAGGCGCATTTCTAAACCGCTTTAGCGCTTCAATGCTTCCCCTACGTATCGTAGATGCCAAGTCTAATTATCAGCTTATATGTTCACGGATCGTTGGACTTTTCTGTCTATTTCTTTAGAATGTGCACTTGAAACAGATAGGATACTGCGAGTAGGATATAAGAGAGCTGGGTCGAGTGACTTTACCTTGGATCAAATAAAACTGTTCTGTTTTTTTTTTGTTAAACTTCTCAAACGGGAAGTATTAGGTTCTTGTGTTTGTATTTCAGGCTAAAAAAGACAGGGAATAGAGAGGCTTATGAATTGTAAACGTAGGCACGATAAACTCCATTCAATGGATTGTAAATGATCAATTAATGAAATACTTTAATTTGAAAAAGTTACCCATAATCCTACAACATATTTGTCTGAATATCAAACAATGACGTTTGACGTCAATTTTCGTTAATAGTTGTTACATGGTTAGGATACGTTTCTGGATATTTTTTAATCATTGCCCTAGGTGATTATGATCAGATAATGCGATAATAAATTGGCATCGAGTTAGCATCGAGTTTGCACAGTTAAATCGATCCGTCTAAAGCAAGCGAACCCTTATCTTGGGTGACATGTCTGTAAGTAGGCCCTTAAATTGCCCTTTTGGGAGTTGACCGATCACGTGTTTTGATGTCAAGCTAAACAGCTTTGAAATTGTGCTTATTAGTTGGCCCTTTAGCTATGTAAACAAACTTTAATAAATACAACAACATTTTGTATCTATTTTTAGTCCTAGTTTCATTTTGAGGTCACTATTTAGTTTCAACGAATTCAACCAATTACAATTCTTTCACAGCCGTTTCCTTCCTCTTTATCAAACGTTTAGAGCTTTATGTTACCAATAGTTTGGTTAACTTCAAATTAGCAGAGTGGTTAACGCTTGAATTTGAGCCATTGTGGATCAGTAGCCATGACATTATCCTCTCGTTCCCGATCAACACGCTTAGAGCAGCTACAAATATGAAACACTCTTAGAGTGATTTCCAAATCACAGTTATGACGTATTATCATGTAAATACATACCCACCCAACCACAGTGACCCCAGCACTCCCGGCTTAACCAATCAAAGGTCAACCCAACTTTTATCCAAGCACAAAGTATTTCACTAAAATGTTATCAACAAAAACAAATTTAATGAATACAGTATAAATAATAATTACTTTTAAACATTAACAGCGAAACCTGGGATACAAAATATCCTAATGAAATCAATGGAGCAGCAATAATTGTTGTTACTAAAAATATAAACGTGAATTTTCGACTAACTTTTTTGTGTTGGCTTGTAACTGGATAAACCGAAGTGTTTTTAATTATGAAACTGAAATGAACTAAAATTTTAATTGGAAAAGGAAAAATTTTATAGTTTAAAGTTCATTAAAATTTGGAAACCTTAATATACTTACATGATGAGTTTCTTCGTACTTTACAAGTTTGTTAACGTACGACTGACGACATATTTCTGCACATATCGCCGTGGTTATTCGAGCTATTATTTAAAAAGCGTGTATTACAGATTATGTGATACGTTTTATTTACTTTTTATCCAGTAATTTACATTACAACCTTTATGTTTATTAAGCTAATGTGAAAAATATCAAAAGAGTTTAATACCACAAAGGCTATTGCATGACGTGTTCAATATCAAAATTACTATCAAGAGATAGAGCTACCTATAAAATAATCGTAAAAAATAATATCTATTTTTCAATAATGTATAAAATATATTGCAAGCTTGGATAAATTCAGCTATAACTGACAAGTTTTGGCAGCCGAATTACAGCTGATATTATCGGTGACTCAGAATTTCGTCTGCGTCAATTAAAATTAGCATTTTGCTTGTCTTAGTCGGGATAAATTGACCGAGAGATTTAATGACCCTTTTAGGCAATGAGGCGAATGCTTTTTGACATTGCATTGATCAAATTTATATTATTATGAGCATAATTTTAAGAAAGGTCAGACAAGACTATTTTCTTACGGTAGACACAGACACATAATTAACAGAAGCGAACACAATACTCAAATAAAGAAGATGCCAATGCTTTCTATTGAACTTTATAATACCAAATTTGTTGAATGACGTTTTCTGGACAAAACAGGGTAATTGTAATTTCATTAATAACTGAAGTCATTGTATGTTAAATAATTGGATAGACAGGGTCACTGTCGCAATTAAAAGAGGTTGTGTAAGGCAATTCAACTCAAAAAAAAAATACAAATGTAGCACCTAGGTGCGCTTTCCAATTGCTAGTTTAATAGAATCAAGACACTGCAATACAGTACGCATAGCGTCTTGCTTCCACAACGGCAACAGCCCTGCTTTAGGAGTTCATAGTTCGAGGCCAACAGGTACCCACATCTATTATGACTGACATAAATAAACGCAAAAAGGAGAGCACTCCCAAATCACTTGTACACGAAAAACCGTGTAGAATTCGTATTCAGAAACCGTCTTCGAATCATCGATGAGCTATCAAAATTGACAGACAAAAAGATTAGTATTCTTCCTCCGTTTTACGAGTAGCAATTTGACGTCGGATTCAACTGATTATTCCTAGATATTGTGACGCTAGCGTGACACTCAGTACGAGTGAGTTCCAAGGGGAAAATTCAACAAAAGAAACGAAGATTTATCCTAGCCCTATTACAAATTAAGAACCTTTAAAGCTTCAACGAAATCGATCTCTTCCCGAGTAAATATTTGAAATTTCCTCCGCTCTTTCAATTGTGTTTTTGTTTTAAGAAATGTTCCGTACGAAATTCGAGTATCGTTTGTTTTCTTTTATTTAAGTTGAGTTAATTTTTAAAGACTTGGGTTAAATATAGATTACGAAGAATTAGGTCATTCAGATTTTTTGTTTACTAAACGCAAATGTTACCCACCATTGTCTTTGAACTGAAATTGCTGATTATGGAAACGGGATAAAACGATTGTATTTTAAAAATACCCTTTCGCTGTTCGTTCCATTTATTCTACTATTCAATGAAATATTTATAATTCAAGTTCATTTAAATATCAATAAAGTTTCGCAGAACTGCCAATTGGTACGCTTTCCCCTACTTTATTAGTGTATGGTTCCTCATTCACATTTTAGTGGTCATTTAACAAACAAAAAGGACTCTCATTATCTCCATTCAAATTATAATTCCGTTCAGTTGAGCACAAAATAATTTATTCAAAATTTTAATATGACGTAGCCACAATGGTAGCAATAACAGAAGCAATTCTGTACAATCCCCCATTTGATGTTATTTAGCAAAACGCTAGGGAATACGTAATGTGAGTTGGTACGTTAGGTACCTAGTTAAGCACAATTATGCTGGCAACATTAACCGTTCTAAAGTAAGGTATGATAATGATCTTAGCTAACAACGATGAAAATACAGTTGCAAAATTTCAAGTGTGCCCTCGGCCTAAGAAGATATCGTTGGGGAATCCACCTGAATTAAATTGGCAAAAATTGTTTTTGTATTTTCCTTGGGTACGCACGCCGAAAGCTTTTAACACGAGTATTAGTAATCTAGTATAGAATGTAAACGAAGCATTTATTAAATTGTTCTTGAGATATTATTTGCTTAAAGTTTTGTAGACAGAACAATTATGAAAATAGACATTTGAATATTTTTAGTGAAGGTCTGAGTTCTAAACTTGAATGTTATTAACATAATATTTATGGAGATAAGTTCCATGTATTTCAGTTTACCCAGGCTTCAGACACTGTTATTTTGAATGAATGAAAATAGTTGGATGTAAATTCCGTCAGAACTTTTTTTAGAAGGCTAAAAGAACGGAATAAGGATTTCACCTTAAATATGGCACGTGTTAAGAAGGAAAACCGTAAAAACGAAACGAAAGTATCAAAAAAGGAATAAAGCACAATTTTTAAGACCATAAATAATTAATGACTGTATTTGGAGCCAGTTTAGGGAAAATTCGTGTCACTAAAATACGTTGCCAATTACATTTGATCTTTTTATAACTCAAATAATATATTATGTTTTGCTTTGCATGATGTAATTTGACATGGAGTTAGTTGATACCATGGATTAATACATAGGTATTTATATCATAACTGACATCCATGCGGGCGAAGCCACGGGAAAAAACTTGTTTATTATAACGAGTAGAAGAACCTGTTACACCGCTTTTTTTTTACAGCCAAAGTATTTAAGAAGCAGTAATGTAAAAAAAAACTTTTTATTTGAAATATGAGCTTATTTCAGTCCAATCGCTTAAATTTACCAAGACAAGACTCTAGTCTCCGTAATCTTGATAAACACACATGCAGTTAATGTAAATGTAACTTAGTTCTCATAAGTTACGACAGCTCTCGTGCTCTCGGCAAGCAGCAGCTGCATACAGAGCATTTGTCGCAACACTGCGTAATGTGATTGTTGGGAGAAATTAAGGACACTAACTAATAACTTTACGGGGAAATTGTTACTTACATTTATGATTTTGTCTATCGTGAGTGGATAGGTAGTAGTAGTAGATAATATTACTCAACATTAACAATGCCATCTTGTGTCAAATTAAGTAAGTATACGAAAGTAAATTGTGTTATGAGTACTAGACAACTAATTACGATTTGATCGATTTGAACGATTTGAACGATTTGAACGATTTGAACGATTTGAACGATTTGAACGATTTGAACGATTTGAACGATTTGAACGATTTGAACGATTTGAACGATTTGAACGATTTGAACGATTTGAACGATTTGAACGATTTGAACGATTTGAACGATGTGAACGATTTGAACGATTTGAACGATTTGAACGATTTGAACGATTTGATCGATTTGATCGATTTGATCGATTTGATCGATTTGATCGATTTGATCGATTTGATCGATTTGATCGATTTGATCGATTTGAACGATTTGAACGATTTGAACGATTTGAACGATTTGAACGATTTGAACGATTTGAACGATTTGAACGATTTGAACGATTTGAACGATTTGAACGATTTGAACGATTTGAACGATTTGAACGATTTGAACGATTTGAACGATTTGAACGATTTGAACGATTTGAACGATTTGAACGATTTGAACGATTTGAACGATTTGAACGATTTGAACGATTTGAACGATTTGAACGATTTGAACGATTTGAACGATTTGAACGATTTGAACGATTTGAACGATTTGAACGATTTGAACGATTTGAACGATTTGAACGATTTGATCGATTTGAACGAAATTTAACCGATTTGAACGATTTGAACGATTTGAACGATTTAAACGATTTGAACGATTTGAACGATTTGAACGATTTGAACGATTTGAACGATTTGAACGATTTGAACGATTTGAACGATTTGAACGATGTGAACGATTTGAACGATTTGAACGATTTGAACGATTTGAACGATTTGATCGATTTGATCGATTTGATCGATTTGATCGATTTGATCGATTTGATCGATTTGATCGATTTGATCGATATGATCGATTTGAACGATTTGAACGATTTGAACGATTTGAACGATTTGAACGATTTGAACGATTTGAACGATTTGAACGATTTGAACGATTTGAACGATTTGAACGATTTGAACGAATTGAACGATTTGAACGATTTGAACGATTTGAACGATTTGAACGATTTGAACGATTTGAACGATTTGAACGATTTGAACGATTTGAACGATTTGAACGATTTGAACGATTTGAACGATTTGAACGATTTGAACGATTTGAACGATTTGAACGATTTGAACGATTTGAACGATTTGAACGATTTGAACGATTTGAACGATTTGATCGATTTGAACGAAATTTAACCGATTTGAACGATTTGAACGATTTGAACGATTTAAACGATTTGAACGATTTGAACGATTTGAACGATTTGAACGATTTGAACGATTTGAACGATTTGAACGATTTGAACGATTTGAACGATTTGAACGATTTGAACGATTTGAACGATTTGAACGATTTGAACGATTTGAACGATTTGAACGATTTGAACGATTTGAACGATTTGAACGATTTGAACGATTTGAACGATTTGAACGATTTGAACGATTTGAACGATTTGAACGATTTGAACGATTTGAACGATTTGAACGATTTGAACGATTTGAACGATTTGAACGATTTGAACGATTTGAACGATTTGAACGATTTGAACGATTTGAACGATTTGAACGATTTGAACGATTTGAACGATTTGAACGATTTGAACGATTTGAACGATTTGAACGATTTGAACGATTTGAACGATTTGAACGATTTGAACGATTTGAACGATTTGAACGATTTGAACGATTTGAACGATTTGAACGATTTGAACGATTTGAACGATTTGAACGATTTGAACGATTTGAACGATTTGAACGATTTGAACGATTTGAACGATTTGAACGATTTGAACGATTTGAACGATTTGAACGATTTGAACGATTTGAACGATTTGAACGATTTGAACGATTTGAACGATTTGAACGATTTGAACGATTTGAACGATTTGATCGATTTGAACGATTTGATCGATTTGATCGATTTGATCGATTTGATCGATTTGATCGATTTGATCGATTTGATCGATTTGATCGATTTGATCGATTAGATCGATTTGATCGATTTGATCGATTTGATCGATTTGATCGATTTGATCGATTTGATCGATTTGATCGATTTGATCGATTTGATCGATTTGATCGATTTGAACGAAATTTAACCAATTTAAACGACTTGAACGATTTCATCGATTTGAACGAAATGAACGAAATGTACGAAATAAACGAAATGAACGAAATGAATGAAATGAACGAAATGAACGAAATGAACGAAATGAACGAAATGAACGAAATGAACGAAATGAACGAAATGAACGAAATGAACGAAATGAACGAAATGAACGAAATGAATGAAATGAACGAAATGAACGAAATGAACGAAATGAACGAAATGAACGAAATGAACGAAATGAACGAAATGAACGAATTGAACGACTTGATCGATTTGATCAATTTGAACGATTTCATCGATTTGAACAAAATGAACGATTTGAACGATTTGATCGATTTGATCGATTTGATCGATTTGATCGATTTGATCGATTTGATCGATTTGATCGATTTGAACGATTTGATCGATTTGATCGATTTGATCGATTTGATCGATTTGATCAATTTTGATCGATTTGATCGATTTGATCGATTTGATCGATTTGATCGATTTGATCGATTTGATCGATTTGATCGATTTGATCGATTTGATCGATTTGATCGATATGATCGATTTGAACGAAATTAAACCAATTTAAACGATTTGAACGATTTCATCGATTTGAACGAAATGTACGAAATGAACGAAATGAACGAAATGAACGAAATGAATGAAATGAACGAAATGAACGAAATGAACGAAATGAACGAAATGAACGAAATGAACGAAATGAACGAAATGAACGAAATGAACGAAATGAATGAAATGAACGAATTGAACGACTTGATCGATTTGATCAATTTGACCGATTTGATCGATTTGATCGATTTGATCGATTTGATGGATTTGATCGATTTGATCGATTTGATCGACTTGATCGATTTGATCGATTTGATCGATTGAACGAAATGAACGAAATGAACGAAATGAACGAAATGAACGAAATGAACGAAATGAACGAAATGAACGAAATGAACGAAATGAACGAAATGAACGAAATGAACGAAATGAACGATTTGAACAATTTGAACGATTTGAACGATTTGAACGATTTGAACGATTTGAACGATTTGAACGATTTGAACGATTTGAACGATTTGAACGATTTGAACGATTTGAACGATTTGAACGATTTGAACGATTTGAACGATTTGAACGATTTGAACGATTTGAACGATTTGAACGATTTGAACGATTTGAACGATTTGAACGATTTGAACGATTTGAACGATTTGAACGATTTGAACGATTTGAACGATTTGAACGATTTGAACGATTTGAACGATTTGAACGATTTGAACGATGTGAACGATTTGAACGATTTGAACGATTTGAACGATTTGAACGATTTGAACGATTTGAACGATTTGAACGATTTGAACGATTTGAACGATTTGAACGATTTGAACGATTTGAACGATTTGAACGATTTGAACGATTTGAACGATTTGAACGATTTGAACGATTTGAACGATTTGAACGATTTGAACGATTTGAACGATTTGAACGATTTGAACGATTTGAACGATTTGAACGATTTGAACGATTTGAACGATTTGAACGATTTGAACGATTTGAACGATTTGAACGATTTGAACGATTTGAACGATTTGAACGATTTGAACGATTTGAACGATTTGAACGATTTGAACGATTTGAACGATTTGAACGATTTGAACGATTTGAACGATTTGAACGATTTGAACGATTTGAACGATTTGAACGATTTGAACGATTTGAACGATTTGAACGATTTGAACGATTTGAACGATTTGAACGATTTGAACGATTTGAACGATTTGAACGATTTGAACGATTTGAACGATTTGAACGATTTGAACGATTTGAACGATTTGAACGATTTGAACGATTTGAACGATTTGAACGATTTGAACGATTTGAACGATTTGAACGATTTGAACGATTTGAACGATTTGAACGATTTGAACGACTTGAACGATTTGAACGATTTGAACGATTTGAACGATTTGAACGATTTCAACGATTTGAACGATTTGAACGATTTGAACGATTTGAACGATTTGAACGATTTGAACGATTTGAACGATTTGAACGATTTGAACGATTTGAACGATTTGAACGATTTGAACGATTTGAACGATTTGAACGATTTGAACGATTTGAACTATTTGAACGATTTGAACGATTTGAACGATTTGAACGATTTGAACGATTTGAACGATTTGAACGATTTGAACGATTTGAACGATTTGAACGATTTGAACGATTTGAACGATTTGAACGATTTGAACGATTTGAACGATTTGAACGATTTGAACGATTTGAACGATTTGAACGATTTGAACGATTTGAACGATTTGAACGATTTGAACGATTTGAACGATTTGAACGATTTGAACGATTTGAACGATTTGAACGATTTGAACGATTTGAACGATTTGAACGATTTGAACGATTTGAACGATTTGAACGATTTGAACGATTTGAACGATTTGAACGATTTGAACGATTTGAACGATTTGAACGATTTGAACGATTTGAACGATTTGAACGATTTGAACGATTTGAACGATTTGAACGATTTGAACGATTTGAACGATTTGAACGATTTGAACGATTTGAACGATTTGAACGATTTGAACGATTTGAACGATTTGAACGATTTGGAACGATTTGAACGACTTGAACGATTTGAACGATTTGAACGATTTGAACGATTTCAACGATTTGAACGATTTGAACGATTTGAACGATTTGAACGATTTGAACGATTTGAACGATTTGAACGATTTGAACGATTTGAACGATTTGAACGATTTGAACGATTTGAACGATTTGAACGATTTGAACGATTTGAACGATTTGAACGATTTGAACGATTTGAACGATTTGAACGATTTGAACGATTTGAACGATTTGAACGATTTGAACGATTTGAACGATTTGAACGATTTGAACGATTTGAACGATTTGATCGATTTGATCGATTTGATCGATTTGATCGATTTGATCGATTTGATCGATTTGATCGATTTGATCGATTTGATCGACTTGATGGATTTGATCGATTTGATCGATTTGATCGATTGAACGAAATGAACGAAATGAACGAAATGAACGAAATGAACGAAATGAACGAAATGAACGAAATGAACGAAATGAACGAAATGAACGAAATGAACGAAATGAACGAAATGAACGAAATGAACGAAATGAACGAAATGAACGAAATGAACGAAATGAACGAAATGAACGAAATGAACGAAATGAACGAAATGAACGAAATGAGCGAAATGAACGAAATGAACGAAATGAACGAAATGAGCGAAATGAACGAAATGAACGAAATGAACGAAATGAACGAAATGAACGAAATGAACGAAATGAACGAAATGAACGAAATGAACGAAATGAACGAAATGAACGAAATGAACGAAATGAACGAAATGAACGAAATGAACGAAATGAACGAAATGAACGAAATGAACGAAATGAACGAAATGAACGAAATGAACGAAATGAACGAAATGAACGAAATGAACGAAATGAACGAAATGAACGAAATGAACGAAATGAACGAAATGAACGAAATGAACGAAATGAACGAAATGAACGATTTGAACGATTTGAACGATTTGAACGATTTGAACGATTTGAACGAAATGAACAAAATATAATATAGGGGGTTCATCTTTGAGCCGGCGTTTCACCACCTGCTGATCGAATTGCATTCCAATGTATTGAACGGCAGGTACCATAGTTTTCCATAGTTAGGGAAGGAAACACATCCATTTAAACCTTATCCTACCAATAGCCCAAATTAATTTCATCTCCATAATTTACAAGTCTTGTACAATTTTGGGCCGTCCATGGTTGTTCTTCCATAGAGCAGGGGTGGATGGCCCTTGGTAGATGCCCCATCAAATTATAGATTAAAGTTCTTACACAGGCCTCTGCATGTTGGACCTTTGCCCCGTGTAAGCCTTTTAAAAGGACCGGGTTTCTTCCCTTGAAGTTATCCCGTGAATTAAAAAAGAAGAACTACAATATAATTTATTATTTACTTACATATGTATGACAAGTCAGTTTTGAAATAATAATTTTTGTCACATCTTCAGACAAGTTGCTTGCGTGTAACATATTCATGACAGTTTCTTTAAACATAAAAAACAAAAACTTACGTTCAAATTACACGAATCTTTATAGTAATATCTCTTTGTTAATATCCGCAAATGTAATAAAGGTAGACGTTATGGTAAACAAACGCGATGTAATTTGTTATTTTTATTTATCTCTGATTATCCCGGCTAAGACAAAGGGTAATAGGAAACGAAGAAATGTATTTACGAAAAACATGGTTAGTGGTTTAATAAAAATTGTTCATTTCGCTTTTACCGCCTGATGCCAGATTGTTTTTTTAAAGAAGTTTTTTATGTATTTAGTGGAATAGAAAGATACTGTTAGAAGTAAGAGTTAGTGAGCATTTAGGCGTTTTTAATGATTTGTTAAAATGGCTATGTTGACTGTGTTGTTTTTTAATAATGCTGTCTGGTATAATTACCTACTTAACAGTAAAAGTTTTCTTTAGAGATAAGTGATTTCTGGTCCCTTTTATAGTGCACTGAATATTAGTAATAGAATAAATAGACACTTTATAATTACATGGCGAGTAAGACACTTTGTTGTCTAAAATATGTGTACAAGTCGCAAAAATTTCAGTTTTTTAGTATGAAGTCAAGACATTGGTAAACTGAAGCTACTTAGAGGAGTTTACAGATAGATTTGCACTTACGTACGTATTTTAAAACCACAATTCCTTTTCATAAATCACGTGAACCATTAAAAACCACTAAATATAACAATACTACCAACCATTAGTATCTAGGTCACGCTAGTATTTGTTTGGAAAGCTAAAGCTAAGTTATTGTGCCAATTACGTCATTTGTCTCAAATAGTTGACTAGCTTTTAATCGTGGTTTTACTTATATTCGATTTTGTAGCCAAAGTAGCAAAGTTCTATTCTATCTACTACCATCTATAAAGTAATGTCACAATATAAGTACATAATACAGTAGTTTAAAGGTTAGTGGTAGATTACCGTGCAGTTCCCGGTGCGAATAGGGCTGACTCATATCCACCAATGGGTGTCGTAAGAGGCGACTAAGGTATACTACGACCCGGTGCATACCACCTAGCACCTCGGATCAACCTCCTGGTGGAGACTAAACCACCAGCAACAGCATTCCCAAGGAGGCAGCCGGCCGGCTATAAAAATATACAGCCAAAACCTCAGCAGCATGGATAATGCTGCGCCGACCCCAAATTGGGATAAGGGCAGGGGAATGATAAATACAGTAGTTTAAAGGCTCTCACACTAAGACGCGATATTATAGTTCGATAATATCGCATGCGGTATTGCGATAATGCGGCCTAATTCCTTGCACACAGCTGCGTTTTTCCGATATTTATTTAGATTCATTCTAGAACTCATATCGGTATATCGCAGGACGGAGAAACTCAACGTCCTACTTCCATTGCAGCGTTATTATTATTTTTTAAGTCGAATAATATTAAGAAGACAATTGCCGCCATTATAACTTTCCAATGAGTAAATTCTTGATTTGGTTATGCGGTATAATAATTAAGAAGCGCACAATCACAAGACTGTGAGGGAGGTGGAGCGTGTCATAGCAGAACTATTTTTGCTCCATGCGATATGATAAACCCTTTACATTTTCTTCACTTTTCATTTATTGGATGTAAAACATTAACTTGGTATATAATAGAATGAAAAAATTATTTTTTTGGAAGAATATTGTTATAATAGGTATAACATAAAATAAGGTCCATAATATTCTGCTGTTTCCAGCGTCTAAATATTTTAAAAAGTCTGGAACGAAATTAAAAAATATTATTACAAGCATTACACTACAAAACATTAAAAATAAGAAAACTGAATAGGTCAAAATTTGTCGTTTAAGTAGTCATCTATAGAATTTTTTTCTTTTTCATTAAGGTAATAATTTCCAAGAAATTTTATTGTTCGACGACCTAGAATCCCAAAAACATTCATTTCGTATTTTATCGTGCCTTGTCACCCCGCACATTAACGAAAGCTGCCTAGCTGTAACGAGTAATTAAGGGTTACAAAGTAATCTTAATAGGTAATATTAGAAGCTCAACCAATTTATAATTCTAAGTACGTGAATTTCCTTTTAGTGGGAAATAGGCACTATAAAATAGGCCAATTAGCGCCCAGGCATACCTAACTTTGAGAGAAAGGTAAATTTTGTAACATTGATAATGTATTTTTGGTAAATGATTTAGTGTTAATTCTTTTTATTTAGCTGTTTTTCTGTTCTAGATACAATCTCTGATACTACTGAGAGAGTTGTCATATTTTTTTTACAGATCTTCTCCGCTTCCAACTACCGTTTATTCAGTGCCTTCCGGGTCTTCTAGCTAAAATGTTGTAGTGGTAGATGTTTAGTAAGGAAATAATAAACCAAGACAAACAGCTTTCCCACCCCTTCGATAAACCGTCCCTGGTTTAGATCCTTATAAGCAATTATCGTCCTTGACCTGCTTACCTACATATCCTACTTATTTATGCAACCTTATATTACCATAAAGTTCAATATCCCTTGCACTTCAATCTCAGCACCACCTAACAATATCCCATTATAAACACATTTTACAATGGCATTTTTCTCAGCCGTGATTATATCTGCCACGCTATTCTCGTACGAGGGCACTTTTAATATCCGCAACTATATATTTACAAACCTGACCCTTTGATCACGTAATCGCTCTTCGTGTCATGCTGAGCGATAGAAAATTATTTTACACTTCGACGATACTTCATCCTTTACGAGTTTTTTAAGGTAAGATTTCAATAAGATTTTCAAGGATTTTTTCAATATCAGTTATGCCCCATGATTGAGATGTTAATATATTTTCTGTTACATTGGCTTAAATTGAAAAAATAAGTGTAAGTGAGAAATATCACACTTATATCCAAAAAACAATCTATCTTGAGCCCTATACCAAGAAATAAATATTTATCAAAATAGTAACTTACATGAAAGTTGGTATTGAAAGTTTTCGCTAAAAATAGAGCTAGGAAAAGATCTGAAACCCAATAAGTTCAAAAGTTTGTTAACTCGAACAGAATTTATCAAGGGAGCTAATACTATCAGCTACAGTGGCACTCTTATCAAGGGGAAAAGAAAAATGTTTCCGCAAGTATATCCACTTAAACCTCGGCTTTCACAGGTCCTTATTACGATTTTATCGAATACAAAGGTTTGATTGGCCAGCAACGAGACAAAGGGACGCCCTTCTAATTTCACCCACATTTTTCCTTAACTGAACACTGGACAGTCAATTACATAGCTTTATTTCTTTTAACGCGTTCTCGGGCCCCAATGGTTTGAAAACCGATAAGATTGCTGAAGAGGAAACTGTCCCATAATTGAGTAAAGATTTAATATAAAAAAGGAAGAACGAGAAAAGTAATTTCCGTAAATTTTTGGGATCGGTTATCTGACTATTGGTCTGTTCGCAGCAATTTTTAATCCCATCTGATGGACGCTATTTACGGATTTTTCATTTTATAAACCGCCGGTCCTCACAAAGAGATTATTTTATTACATTTGATATTAAATTCTTGGAATTAAATAAATACTCGACTCCTAAAAGAGATCAGAAACAGAAAACAGATTTTGAAAATAAATCAAAGTGACAAAAGCGATTTACATAAAGCAATCTCTAAATCTACTCGTCAATCCGCTGAAAGCAACTGCGAACACATAGACGTCAAAGCGAATTGTCGATTCAGAATAGTAAATCATCTATATAGCGTAATACCAATGGAAATCCCAGTTATCCAAATGTACTCGATAGACAGCGTAAGCAATATTTAAAACTACCCTACATATAAAACTTGGCTTCGAATAGCAAATGTCACCAATTTGGGAGCTAAAACGTCACAGTCGGGATGTTCCGATCAGAATTGCAAATGTGAGAGTAAATTCACAAAGAATACACGAAAATTATGCGGGACCCGGTCAGGACTGGTTTTATTCGTGTAACATACGGAACCCTGGCCGTTTGGGGTCGAAATGTAAATTTATTGAGAGGTACTCATTACAGCTTTTAGGTAATGACTTTAAGTGATATTTTAAACACAGATTCGCGTTACGTAGGTGCTTCATTTTCATTTATGTCATTAACTTTAGGGTCTTTGTCCGTTAAGGGACGAATTATTTTTTTATCACCTCGTTGATGACTGGTTTTAAATGTTTTTGCGCAATCAATCTCTGTAATGTGTTTTTTATTAATCAATTTGCCTCTCGTTTTATTAGCACTTATTGAATGTAGACTGACATGCCTGAAACCTGGATTCATTGCGAGTAATTCTTTGAGAGGACGACACCTATCCGTCCGGCTCACAATACCCTGTCAATCTCGTTTCTAAGCTTGTTGACTATGAGCAATTTTTGCGAAACAAAAGCTCTTGTTAATTAAAAGAAAACCGAGATTTGCGTCAGGTAACGAAACTATTTGGATACTTAATGTGTACTGGTAAAATTTATCAAATATTCTCACAATACTACTTTTTAGTAGACGCCTAGCCTAGCCTAGTAACTCTACATAAGTAGAGTTAGCATTTTAGTAGCCCTCCGACAATTAATACGAGTAACGATGTTGGAAATCTAAAATCTCCATACTAATTGTAACGTTTGCATTACGAATATTCTGTCGATAGACGATGGCGTCAGCTCTCATTAGGCGACGGGCGACAAACGCTGACTAAACAAATAACAAGACAGCCCATGTCGCTAAAAAACAAGACTTTTGAAGTCTTCAGCTTTTATGACGACATTCGACACATACGGCTTCTAAAAATGGGTTTCGACATTCTGATGACACGGTATTTTTTAACTTTTTCGTCCCCTACTAACTCACGTCGGGCTAGTGAAAAGAGTAAAAAAATAACGTGTTTGCATCCAGTACTAGCGGCCACACCTCTCGACAATTTTTATTGAATTTTTGAATTTAGGCCCGATGGAAAATTTGTAGCTGCGGATATTTATACTACTACACTATAAATCTAGTTTATTTATTTTAAAACATGTGTGTGTATTTGAGCTGATACAAATCTGTAACAAAATTGTTCATGTAAACTTTGAGCCATTAAACTTCATGAGATTCTACATACAAGGTCTTCTCATCAAAATTAAAAAAAAGCTGTCATCTTTCCTACATAATAGCTTTGTTATTTTATTTTTAGGTACAAAGCGTTGTTCATTTTTCTAGAAAAACTTTAAGAGTCACGTCTTTCACAAAGTGATATAAAACTTTCGCGAGAAAACCAGAGCAAGGTCACTATATAATTAAATCTGAACTTACGCTGTGGGACAAACTAGTTTTATTTATTTTTTGTTCACGTTATACTTTCACAGTTCTAAGTTTTGACTTATATTGATGCTACATTTTTGCCTAACTAAATTAAACAAGGCGAAACATTTTTAAAGTGTCAGACTTACAGACCGGTTGTGGCCGTAGCTTTTATAAGATTTTGGGAAAGTTTGCTCGCAAATTAAACATAATCTAATAGTAGGTGCTTAATGCTACCACAATCCAACAAAAATATTAAAAAAGAGTAAACACATTTTCATAATTAAAAGTTTCAAAATCATTACTACAACAGCGGAACGCTACAAACAATATGACTGCTCCATGAAAATTAATCTAGCACTTTTCCAAAAATAACCAATTTATTTAGACCTCAAACAAAGTTTAACATTCCATACATTATATATGAAAATTAAACCCCTGGATGTTTGATATTAAACTGGTTTTGGTTGTATAGTACTGTCAATGGTACTTCACTATACCATATTAATTTCGGTTTTAAACGTTGTTATAATATTTTGTGTGAAGTGTTTACTCAGTTTGATAATGTTCAGATCATTTTAGTATAGATTTATGTTAATAGTCGTTTATTTTAATATAATTGCTAAAAGTAATTGCTTTTAGTGATCAACAAGTAATTGTGTTCTAAATATTTGCAGGTACTGGAATATAAACTTATAAATGAATTATCTTTTAAAATGATTATTTTTAGTTTAATTTTACATTAAAGTCACCTAGTTTTTCAATGGACAGGTCGATAGTTTTTATTTGAACCAAGACAAGTTCTAAAGGACATGGATATGCGATCGGGTAGTAAGCATGGATACGCGAGTGTTGCTTGCGAGATGACGTCAGATCAGGACGTGTGGAAGAAGAAGACAATATGCTGTGCCGTTCCCAAATAATAATTGGGATAAGGGCAGGGGAATAATGATGATAATAAGCAACCGGATTGTCTCTAGTCGGTCATTAGCTTTTCATAAAATAAAAACAAATGAACGTCAAATATCTATCTGCACCACTAGACATTGTCATTTAGTTACAATGGACTCGTAATGACTCCATAAATATCCGTTTGCTGATAGAAGCCACTAAACAAAATAAGATTAAAAAATATGACTAGACACAGCCTATTAACGTACAGAAGTCACAAGCCAAATAACTCGATGACAGATTTACATAATACAATAACAACAAACAATTCGACATTACATAAAAGTCGACGCCTGCCCTATCCTCGGATACAACGTAATAGGTCCACTAACTTTGCTATTTCAGTAATCGTCAAGACAAATGCGGGGTATCCGTCTTATGATATCGCACGATGTTTTGTGTCTGGCCGGGGAATATGAAGTATTGCTACATTTCTCTGATGGGCTAGACTTGTGTCTTGATTTTTGTTTCGAGAAGTCAATTAATTTTAGTAGGGTAGTGTTATGAGAAATGTATTATGATAGGTACAGACACGAGTGTGTACAAGTACACTCGACTAAACAATTGAAGTTAAGTCCTAGTCAAATGGTTTATACAATCGTGAAATTTTCTTTCACGTTAAACATTTTATATTTAGCCTATAACTGCTTCAGAAATTTTAACAAAACACCAAGTAATAGAAAATCTGCTGAATCTGCCGCAACTCAAAAACCCCAATACTTTCAAAACTAATAGAATAAAAGCTATAAAGATAAAATATAATGATTCCAAATATCGCTGAACAGTAAAAATGTTTACGGTAACTTATACATGAGTACAGTCACGAAGTTGGACCCACGTCAAAGGTGTCTGACGTTGGAGTTAACTCCCAAATGAATTAGTTATATTGATGCTTTGAACAAACATGTTCTGAAATAAAAACGACGCTCTTTACAATCCTGGAATGGTTGTTTATTGGTTGAATTTGAAGGGAAAAGTGTGGGAGAAAAGGAAAGTATTGTTTGAAGTGGCATAACTGGAAAATGATAATAAGAGCACTTATGTCTAGACTTAACTCCTTCCATCCCTCCTCTATAGGTAATTTCTTCATACCTACTTACAACCTTCATACTAAATCTAAAGTGATCTATCGGGATTAAAATGTATTTGATAAAAAATATGCACCGAATCAAGCCCAGAGTCTCTGGTATAGCAGTCAGGGCCACTAACCACTAGTCCAACAGGCCTGTGCAATATTTACAATGTAAAATGTGTATGTTGGAAATTAAAGGAACTTTAATTCTCCTTAAGCACTTTAATGACAAAATAATTAACCTCCCAAAACACTTTTAGCTATCATAAACAACTTTGGTTACGCCTTCAGAAACTGTACTATGCCCAAAAGAGTTCCCAGCATTAAAACTCAACGAGGCATAGCAACGTCATAAAAGTAAACATAAAATATTGAATGAAGTGTAACAACTTAGCCTCGAACGGCCCATTGCCTGTACCACGATCTCTTAAAAGACGACTCTTGTCGGTGTGGAAAAGAGATGACGCTCTACATGTAGTATCTTTGCGTCTCTTTTCCACAAAGGCAATAGTCCGGTTCAAAGAGCGCATAGTATGCCCGGAGATTGGATAAAATGGTCATTTTCACACTGTCAACTAATTTAATACAATTACAGCGACCCCTTGAAATTTTGGACCCTTCCTATAAACTACTCTCCTTGCCTCGGGCAAGCACCTGTCAATGTTTACAAAACTTCAACGCAATATATTCTTATAGAGTTCGGGTATAAATTTTATTTACGAACTAGGTTCGGGTGAGAATATTTGAATTGGATTTAATATCGCCTCTAGCATGTAAACGAACTGCATGTGAAATTTGAAGGAAATATTTTGGGCTTTATGAAGTTTGATGGTAAAAGTGACTTCGTAAGATTTAGTTTTTTTTTTTAATTTGAGATTTTTATCATTTTAATTGTATGTGATTATAAATAGCCTGTTAGATGTCATTTTTCCGTAACTTTTGTTATGCTATCGTATAATTAATAGAAGACGTGACTGTCAGAGGACACAAATTTTGCCCAACTGTGGGATCATACAGGCTATGAATGCTGAAAGAATGAAATAGAATATGAATTGAGACGATTTGTGTTTGAATCTATATGCTACCATATAACAAGCTTCGAAACCTAAATCTTTACAAATAATTTTCTCAGGAACTAAAAATGTAACATTTTCTAATATTATAATAGAAAATAATGTAAAAGTTTAGTCTGTAACCTTGTACAGTACAAACAGTACCCGCGGGAAGCTTTCAGTGCTCTTACGCGTATGTCTTTAATTACAAATCTTGTTAGCGAAGCCGTGCGAGCCATCACAGAAACAAATAAAAAGAATTTACTACACAACTCTGAGGCATCCGATGTGGTAGAGAACTTAGATACTGAGAAAACCATGAAATGTTTGATAACCATGAAATAGTTTTTATGTAGGTAGTAACAGAGTGTAATACCCAGGTTAAGATGTGAACTAACTAGATTAAATGCCAATGATATATACTATGTCACGTCTAAGGAAAAGATTAGTCAAATAAAAAAAAAAAAAAAAGAAGTTGTCAATGCAGCTGAGTTTGTTGCAACATTAAGTAGAGTTAGCAGTCGGGTTTTAGAAAAAAAATTGTTTGTAATCCTTGGAGTTAATCTGATTTCCCCTAAGTGTAATATTTCTTGCATATAAATAAAATCTTCAAGGTCTTTTTAGCTTCATCAGGACGAATAATAAAAAATACAAATCTTCTTGCTTTAGGTCTAAACTTTTTCTTCAGAACATGATTCAAGATTAATTTCAGTCACATGTCATTCACGCAACAACCTAGCTTACGTGGATGACATACGGTCTTAAATCATTCACGAAGCCGCAACAATATGTCCATTGGTTTTAAGAAATCCTTTACAAAGAAAAGAGGATGAACTTTATCGCGATATAGATAGGGTTGAATTTTGTTTGTATTTTGGTTAAATAAGTCTCGTAGTTGTAAGTAGCTGTTTGCTGACAGATGACGACAATGCGAAGCTCTTTCTTGTTTCCTTGGTCCCTCAACTCGATTTAGGTAAATGAAAGCTTTGACTCAAGTCATCTGTTAAAAAGGGACGAAGTTATAGAAAGGAAAGGGATGGAAATATTGGCTCCGTGGAGTAATCGTTTGGAAACAGAAGTTTTCGAGACTTGTGAAGTGACTGTTTGGGCGCGATTTTATCAAAATGTATGAAAGTAAATAATATTAATGATGGCGAATCTGTTTTGTTTGAACTGTATCAATGTTTCGAATGGGTCTATTAATTTCTCGTTTGTGTACTGAAGGTAAATATTTAATTAGCTTTTATAAAATAAATACAGGTTCGTGAGTAATAAAGCATTTTACATTTAATATACTGAGTTATTTTCAAGAGTAATATGAGTATTATACAGTTACCCATTACACATTTTGTGAGTATTCGTTAGCGATGGCACTTTTTGCTTAAATCATTTTGATGTAAAAATATTATCTGCTTATAAATTCTTCCACAATTACTTTTGGTCTTGCAACATTTTCAAAACGTTCCTTCTATCGTTATATTAGAGAAAATAAAGTTTATAGAATAAAAACATTAACAACAACACATGAATAACAAAATTATGTCCAAATTGATTTTTGTTAGCATTGCATTGTTAACTATTATTTTAAACAGTTTTTTTACTAATATCTAACACCGCACTTACTCTATCTCGAACAAAAAATTGTCCCTACAAAAAATACGGTTAAAAAGTAATGGGTACAAAATTTACTTTGAAATATTTCAATAACCTCTTAAAACTGTATCCATATGCAATAGAGCTTTAAAATTCAATAGTGGATATGCAGACACATTGAAATTGATAGCCTTCTAAAACGTCTATCTGAATAATATGCGACGAAATTTAAACCGCATTGATTCTGACGATGCAGAATCTTTTTACAAATACCGATATTGAATAAACCATTATCTTGATGCATATAAAATTTCTGATAATTGAATTCTAAAACCTTGAGCGGATTTTTTTTTGTATTAATGCCGTGAGACCATCGATATTGTCTATTTTTTATCTTCTTCTTCTTCATTTTATTTTTATTGTCTTTTTGGAGGTTTCAAAAGTGACAAACGGTGAAGAAAAACATCGCGAGGAAACCTGTATTCAAAATATTGGAATCTGAAATCGCCAATCCAACCCTAGCTCACTGCGGAGCTAGGGTGGTGGTCAATGCTCAAACCTTCCCTATTTAGAAAGAGGCCTGTGCCCAGCAGTGGAACTTGTAAAGGCTGGTTTATTATTATTTCATTTATGTTTTATTGGACATTTAGGTTTAGGTAAATTTTAGGAAGCTTATTTTTAGGGCTTACAATAAATGTACAAAAATCAGTTTAACATTAAACAACTCACGAAAAAATCGCATCGTACGCTCTAAAAGTCTTTCCTCATTGGATCATGGTAAACCAATATAAGAGACCGGGGGTACGATCATCCCTTCTTATTTGCTAAGCTGAGCATTTTCGTTGTCGCATTATATCGATTGAGGGTTATCTTCCAAATTGTTGGTGATGCTATCAATATTTATTGAATGTTTCAGTTTAGGTTCATTATTTGTTTTGTTGTTACAATGATTAATAGGATTTTAGGTTACTACTACTTAGGTTAGTTACTTGAATATTTATCGACACATTAGTGCTATTTCAAAATGTTTGCGGGATTGGGTGTCAAAGCTTTATTAATTGAATCAAGCTTAGGCTATTTTGCTCAGTGACAAATTAAAATTTAATATCACTTCTCTTGAAAACCTATGTTTTATAACCTATTTAAGCCTGCAAAAAAGCGTAGACCTATGTTAAATATTATTTTTATAGAGTTTTGAAGAGTATTCACAAGTACTTATTATGAAAATGTGGCATAGCAATAAAATTCCTAACGGACTGTAATATTAAACACAATATCAGAACTATTCTGCCCTCGTAAATGAAAACACAGTATCTCAAGAAATGTCGTTTTGAGATAATGGCGGTTAAAGTTTGAAAACTAAAACATGACGTTGTGAAGAAACTATTATGGTTACAAAAGATTGGTTTTTTTTCTATGAAATGCAAGTGACTGAACTTGATATTTTTATATTTAAAATTGCAGAATAACAATTAAATAATTAATAAAATGAGATAATGTGTTATAATTAATGAATTAATTTAATATATTTCGTAAAATTTAAGCTTAATCACAGTATCTAAGTGGTTACTGTGTTTTAGTCTACTTTTATTTTTTACTGTGTTTAAAGTATGTAAAGATACTAGTCTCTTAATAATGCCAAACAGTAACTTTAATGATACTGTGTTTTAAGCTATTTATCACATCCGAATATCAATCTAGTAAGTGATATGCTGTGATTTAGGCTAGGAAAAACCTATTTTACTTTAAGCTGTAGTACAGTATTTAGATATACTGTGTCATAAGCTAACCCTTTGTCATTAGTGTTATTTTTTTATTTTGTATAATGATCAGGATATTATATATAAAGATATAAGGGATATTAAATATGTATATATTAGGTATATCAAATTAAACTACACTTGAGAGCAATAAATAAAACCTTGACTTTCTTTATAAGGAAGATTTTTTAATGAATCTGAATCAATGTTTAAAAAAAACATACACACTATTTAAAAGCCTACCTTATTACCTTTTTAATGATGTTAAATACAGTGTAAAAAAATACCCATAAGAGGTTTTATGGCTCAAAACCCCACAACAGGTAGAATTACGTAATGTTGCTTGAGAAATAATGAAAATTAAACTCAAAATGTTTAATCAAACTGATTATTAATAAGGTGTATTCCCTCCCTTAGCCTTAATAACAGCTCTTAATCGGTTTTTCATGGACCATGAAATCTTGTGATATAGCATTCCACTCTTCTTCTTTCTTTTTCGCTCATCCCAGACATGCTCAATCAGATTGAGATCAGGACTACAAGCTGGCCACTCCATCGCGGTAATTCCAACGTCTTCCATGTAGTCGCTAACTGTTCTAGCGACATGCGGTCTGGCCTTGTCGTGCATGAGGAGAAAACCTTCTCCCATAAGCCACGCAAGCGGCCTCACATGTCCTTCAACCACTTCTTCGACGTATCGTGCAGCTGTCAAACCTCACGATCTCGAGCCGATATTCGCCCCAGTGATGAATACAATGTCAGTTTTAGTGTCCAACATTATGCCAACCCAAAACTTACACGATCCACCGCCAAAAGCCACGTGTTTGCTTATGCAGCATTGTGAAAATCTCTCTGATGACCTTCGGTAGACCCAGAGCGTCCATCATGACCATGTAATGTCATTCTGCACTCATCAGAGAATATAATAGACCGCCATTGGTCGTAGTTTGTACGTTCAATTTAAATGTTCCCTGGCAAATGGTAGTCGGGCTTGTCGGTGAGCTGTGGTCAATTTGGGACCATTTGCTGGGCGATGTGAAGTCAGCCGTGCTTCACCAAGTCTTCTTCTGACTGTCCACCGACTTATACTGACATTGCGAACTTCTCGAAGCTCTTGTCCCAGTTGAACCGCATTCAGTTGCCGATTTCTTAAAGACCTCGATACAAGAAAACGGTCCTCACGCTCCGATGTTCTGCGTCGCCGGCCAGATCCTGGTCGCCGAATGTACCCACCGGTCTCTTGAAACCTCTAGTACACACGACGTACAAAGTAGTGGCTCAAATTTAGTCGTTGAGCAACTTCACTTTGATTATGGCCTGCTTTGAGCAAAGCAATAACTTGAGCGGGTTCTGCAGGTGTGGTATCCATATTGTTCTGTACGCTTTTAGTAGCGATGTTTTCACGTTGACCCTCGGTATGCAACTGATAAAATATCCAAAAAAACCAGCGCCCCCCAGCCCCTCTCGGGTGAAAGGTTAGATTATAACACAGTAACTCAACGGTTACTGTGTTCTAACCAAGTAATTCGAACTACAATATCAAAACTGCAGGCATTAAAACACAGTATGTAATATACTGTGTTTAATTCATGTATCACGTAAAATAATGAAGTATTTATTTTAGTTCATACCACAGTATTCAAAGTTACTGTGTTATAAGCATAATAAAGTATAAACCTAAAAATATGTATCATAAATTAAAGAACAGTAAAGTCACTTTTTTACGTTAAAACACAGTACATGGAAATTTACTGTGTTTAACTCTAAAATATCTTGATATTTTTTTAAATTTCGCAAAGTTACTGTGAAGGATCTCGGCAACGGTAGGGGCTACAGACATACCGAAAAGTTCCCCAGATAGAGCTCGCGCCGTAGATTACTAATCTTTATCCAAAGCAAAAACACAGTAACTCAAGTTACTGTGTTTTCATTTACGACGGCAGTATTATAAAAATAGAAATATTATAATCCATGTTCAAGTACAATATTTTCACCCGAACTAATACCTTCACATGATCCCCTTCCTTTGGAGCTGATCAATACTGACAGTATGCTACTTGCAATTACTATCAGGAAGTCGTGTATAAATCAGTTTATTAATAACAGCAGACGCAGCATAATCATATATCATAGGAATGCTTTTATCATATTCTATTCCTTTTACCGGAATGTATATTTTGTTTGTTACTTACTTCATCAACAAATTGATTAAGATTGAAATTTTGGGTTTCTGGATATTTTAAAAACTTTAAGCCTTTTTCTTTTAAAATGTCTACAGATTTTTATATAACTGTCTTCTTTTATTCCGTTGAGTTTTTGGGTAGAATTATCATCTAAAAAAAAAATAACCTAAACCCCTATTTTGATGGCATTTATACCTTTCAAATAACCTACAAATATAACACATTTTTTCGAGGACTATCCAAAAATAGAATTAAATCCTACACAGGATAAAAGTTGTTTATACAGCTTACAGTGGTTTTACTTCATAGAACTTTTGTAACTAGATTTTCTGGATACAAAACTTCTAGGCTATTCTGATTAAACTTTTGTCATACGTAAACAAACTATTTACAATAACTAAAAACTATTATGTCACACCACTTTCTCACATATTAGTGGTTTGGAAGTCCTTACTAAAGCTTCAAAAGTTAAAACTTACGACGCCAAGCCTATAATGCAATCTCGGAACAACTTGCCAAGCAATTCTAAACTCTATTACCAACATGTTTAGGCCAAATCATACCAAATTCGAATGCTTTATTGAATTTGTCTAACTAATTCATGACCAAAGTTAATTTTGCTATTGTGAACGCTAATGATTACTTAAATTTAGACTTTATGGGCGTTGAAATAAGAGTCTTAGTAGCGTTGTTAGGGTTGTAAAATAAGTTTGTCCAAGCATTAACTATGGGCGTTCAGTGAGATCCGTTTTGAAACCCAATTTGCATGTAAATTCATCGAAGTCGGTTCAGATTAACTTTAGTATAGGAGTTATTGAACACACTCCAAGGTTTGGGTACAAATAAATTTAATACGGTTCTTACATGAGCATGCTTTTTAATAACATCCCTAAAAAGTTTTGTTAAGCATTTCTCATTATTTTTTTTACGAATAAAATGTAAGGCCATGTTAATATTATACAGTTAAATGTTGCTCTTTGGCTATTATTCATGAGTGATAAAAATATTGTACATGACACCTGTAGGCCTTAAACACTTTCCTAAAACATTTTAATTTTCACGCTATATGAAAACTCATACCTAAAATATCACAAAGATTGTTAGCACAAACAAGATTAACTTTTTAACTCATCGTCTCAATGAATAACAGCTTAATTTAGTCCAGTATTTAAAATTTGACCTACGACCTTTCTAAAAATACAGCCAACATAATAGCATTCGTCCAATGTTTGGCCAATCCTGGCCACTCTATTTACTTAGGACATCAAACGTTGGCAAACGTTTGTTTTTCATTTCAAATATTTGTTTCGAGTGCCACTATTTGTGTATCGCATATTGTTTTCTCTTGTTTGTGTTCATTATAGATGCTGTTTAGGAGTGCGTCTGTTTTGTATACTGTAGGTAATTGTAGTAGATCTATTTCGCGTCAAATAGTTAGTCAGTTTAAACGTGATAAACTGAGAGGGACAAAGATAATGGATTTATCTGATAGTGAAAGACAGCAACGAAATTAAAATAGTAAGTATACAAAAAAAGATATCGTTAATGTTGTAAAATCTGAAAATCATTTATTACTATTCATATTTGAACTTTAAAAACCATCTTAATTTCTTTCATTAAAAAACTTCTAGTATATTATAGTAGCGTGTCATTTATTTAAATAAAACATTATTAAAATTATGACAGGCCCTTTCAACACATGCCATTAACTTTAGTTTCTAATATCGTTGGCCTAGCGAGAGTTGCTTGAATACTAATACACGTCGAGTATCGGTAATTTGCATTACCTGGTACACGAAGGGTCATCATTCAAGAATTAATCCTGTTTCCCCTTCTGTTTAATATTTGCGCAATGACACCGCTCAAAGGAGCAGTCAACACAAGACTAGTTATTCAAATTTCATCTCTATAATCATAAGTATAGAGTTCAATATCAAATAGCGTAAGAATACTAGTGCGTTGTAATTTGCCCTTACCAAAGATCAAAGTTAATAATTAAATCACTTGTAAAGATGTGCGTTTGTATGGAGATTTTGATCTCGGAAACTATTGGTTTGGATATAATTAGGTTTGCCTTTGATGCTATATGTTAATACTCATTAACCTATTAGTTTTGGGTACCGTTCTTAATTATTGAGTTAATTTTAACCTTCAGTTTGACTGCGGGTTTTGCAGTCTATGGGTTGAGAGAGATTAGGTATTTCTTGGATTGGGTATTGCTTATTGAAGTGAATTTGAAAGGACTTCAAACCGATTTAGTTCATTTATGATTTCTGTCTTATTTGATATAGAATGGGAAACAAAATAATAGATGGATAGGTTCAATCAGTATGGTTCCATTTATGTCACATTACGATGTTACTAAACTTAAAGGGTTAAAAAATAATTTAATATTCAAACTGCAATCAATATTACCATTGTTGACAGTTTCTTTTTTATTTATGAGGTGTAAGCAATAACTTCCATATTAAGCAATAACATTTAAGCAGTAACTTCTACTTTGCTCAAAGAAATAAAAACGTTTTCTTTCATCACGTTACTTCACCTTTTCCTATTGGTGAAAAAGGCATTCTCATACACAAAACAAATGAGCATCGATTCCTCGCGCACTCACTGCAGATTGACGACTTCGGAATAATTAATCCTCGAGTCTCATCCTGTTTTCCTAGCGTTAGTCAGCGTTTCAGCAAGAACAACAGATACAAACGTGTTTTCTTTTAGAAAAAAAGGAGCTTTTCCCATTCTTAAAGAACAATGCTAATTACGTTATATCAAACAATGGTGTAAAATTGTTTCGATACTACGTATTTTTCATCTATTATTTACTGTACTACATTTCTCAAAATCTACAAAAAAAATAATAACTAAATCGTACAAAACCTATTTTCTGAAGTCATCATTATATTATAAGAAAAACGGAATCTTAAACATCCTTTTATAAGATTTGCCATACAGTATATAGTAGGTGTTACCCCACATTGAATAAGCGGTATTCTATTGACGCAAGTGTTTGCCTCGCGGCATCGTCCGTCATATTTGTATTTCATCCTTTGATGCAAAGGAATAACTTGTATGCAGCTCTCGTTTTAATAAACGTGGTATATAACATTGTTTATTTGTTAGGGAAGTTATGAAAGACGGGCTCGGTCCGTCCGTAAGTTTATTTATATTTGTGACAAACTTGATTTCCCGGTTTAGTGGTTTATGAACTAGATTCTATAGATACGGTTTGTTGGTTGTTAGTTTATTGAAGTTTAGTAAAGAAAATTAATAGAGTTCATTTATTATATTATTTTAAAGTGTATCATTTGTCACATTGTTGGTGCAAAGGTTTAGAGAGCATTAATTATCCTACTTGCTCATTTGTGTGTCCGTATTTTTGGAATCTAGTTTTTTCCACGATCCTTTTTCACTGTCTGTTAGTAGTCTCAGAACGATCGCATATTTTTTTTTTATTTATGCAAACATCATTAATGAGAACAATATCTTATAACGTTTGTTTTGCAACTAATGCATCTACTATGCGTGCGTATTCGACATCATCATCATCAGCCTATCGCAGTCCACTACTGGACATAGGCTTCTCCGAGTGCACGCCACTGAGATCTGTTTTCAGCCACTCGCATCCAGCTCCTGCCAGCCGTCTTGCGCAAATTGTTACTCCACCGACATAAAAGACGTCAAAACATGAACCAATAATAGCTCTTTTCACAACGTTCAATTACTAACCGATTTCAAATGCTTTATTAATTAATTGAGGTCGTTTCTATTACTTGACGATCTTGATACACTGATTGGTTAAAATATTATTCTGAGCACCTATTGAAAGTGAAACGAGGTTTTAATGAGGAAATTGCTTTTAAATACGATTGCTATTGAGAAATATAAATAGTTTTTATGGTAGGTGTACCACAATTTAAGCAAAACTAAATAAAGACTAAAATATTGGTAGTTTCTATAGATGTAGATAAGGATAGGGTAGATAGGATAGATGAATTTCTCTTATCCTAATTACACATGGGCCTCTGCAGAAACGGAAGCATTTTTGAGGAATAAGACAAAACATAAAAAAACAAACTATTATCTAAAAGGTAGTAAAGATGAAGAACCGAGGAAGGATTTGATGGAGGCCTTTTTCCAGCTCTAGGATATTATAAGGATATTATATCCCTTAATACCCGAAATAAAGACAAAAACAATCTCTACGATATTACAAGCAAAACATACATAAGTCAGAAGTTATTCAAAAAAGCTTGCTTGTTGTTTTCTCTGTACCAATAGAGGGCGACACTGGCCCTAGTTTGTTTAGGACGTGGGTTACCGCAAATAAAGCAGTGTACAGTCTACAACACAAGTTGTTCAGTGCATTGAATAGATTGAGTTTAGATGGGCACTTGAGTTTTAATTGCTGATAATTCATATAGTCGGCTTTACAGGTTAAACTGTTTGAGATTTTTATAATTATTAAAATGGTTTTACACTATATCTGTGGGGGATAACTTCTTTTAGGAATTGTAATATAGGGTTTTTGCTTCATATTTCAGGTAAGAAAATTAAAATTAATTGTTTTATGTAATTTCGTTTTGGCAGTTTATTTTACTGGGGTTATTAAAAAAAGTGAAAATAAAATATATTTTTTTAGCCATGAATTCTACTGCACTGTTTTCTTACTATCTAAATATAAATTCATTTTCAATTTATTTATTAATCTTTAAACTATTAACTCTTTTGTCTTCACCAGTACAAGCTGATTGTGCTTTTATTTTAGACTTTATTTGTTTGTATACGTCTGTGACGTACGATGCAATGGCGCTTAATCAAGATAATACCAAGATATATGAGAAGGTAATGAACTAATCTTATCTCTCGTTTGGGAATGTTCATTTTGACGTATAGGATACAGAGATGACGCTTGCGGGATCAATTTACTGAACAGACAAACAACACTGGATTACAAATAGACAAGCATTTGTTGGAATGCTAAATTAAAGTGAAATTTTATCTTTTGGATATTTAAACAGTTGAGAATGTTTTTTTTACTGAAAAAAACAAATGATTCGTTGACCTATCCTTACAAAGATTTTTATTAATATAGTATCTAGTAGTGTATAGGTTATTATTCCCATTATAAAAAAAAAATCCAATCTGTAATTCACTGCATTTCTATGACAATGAACAAAATAATAATCCCTGAAATATTTCCCTGCAATTTCTACCCTAATTCATGTCTTTTGATACATGTCACAATACTCCTCAAACCAACCCCAAGGATTAGGGGAAATCAAATTTAAAAAAATCAAAGTCACAATTTTCTTTCACGCATCGCTTCTAACATTACGCGCACGTGCAATAACGTTACCCCCAAAATTCTTAAGCGCGCTATTAAAAGTTGTGGACCAATTTATTTTTCCGGCCCTATGAACATCCAAGTTTTAACGACGTAGCGTTTCGGTTGTAGCTACATTTCTCCCTGCAACACTATGGCGTATGAACTATAAGTTTTTCGTTGTTAAATTTTTCTTAGTTGAGATGTTTCGTTGGAATACCTGTTGGGAAATTCAGGGGTTAAGTGGAAATCCGCGGCTCTGTATTAAAAAAAAAATGAAATGCACTATCCGTTACTATGGAAAACCTTTTAAATTTTGTAAACTATTGGTACTTTTAGAACATACCTGCAAAAGTTCCTTATAAATTAAAAAAAAAATGACTATCTCAAACACGTTCATAATATTATTATAGCGAATTCCAGGTTACTTGTAGACAGGAGTCTGAAAGAAAAAAAAAACATGTAAGCAATAACATAATATGTAAATAATAACATATTTTTACACAAACAAATTTTGATGATATTCATCATTCCCCTGCCCTTATCCCAATTTTTACTTGGGGTCGGCGCAACACGTCTTTTAGACATGTTGCTTAAAGTTTTGGCTATGGTTTTACAGTCGGCCGCCTGCCTGACACTAACCCTCTTTGGGAATGCGATTGTTGGTTGTTTACCCGCCACCATTCGGGTGACCCAAGGTGCTTGGTACAGTGCACTGGGTCTTAAGGTCCATTAGTCGCCTTTTACGACACCCAGTGGAGGATATGGGGTGGTGCTATTCTATATATCCGGACACCACACGGACGATGATGATATTCAAAAAATAAAAATTAGGAAATTATTAAATTAAAGTAATTCTCTAAGTAAATACGTATCCACGAAACTCAATAACAATACATTCCCACCTTTACTTAAACACATTAACAACCCTATATTTAGTTCCACTATAAAACATCTATCTTTATTCGTTAATTAAACTAAAATCCGGATCATTGGTCGCATTTTCCGTACGAAAAAACATACTAAGATCTCCTTTGGCCATCGTCGTTAGCAATTTAGAGACATTTAGTCCCCGTATTGAAATAAACTAAATAGGTACGACTGGAGACGGGGGCTATTGGATAAATTGGAAGAATAATTCATTTTTCCAGTCGATGGCACATGAAAGAGGACAGTGCGTTGCTCTCGTACCTTTTAAATATACGGGGAAGTAAGTTGTTGATGAACGCTGCGGTTAAAGTTCTTGGGTTGAAAAATTCTTGGTGATGCAATTTAAATTGTTTTTGGTTTCTGAAGTATCTAGAAAGTCTGACATTAATTTCGTTTGTATTCTGTAAGTTATGATTGTTCTAATAAAAAAGAGAGAATATATCGAAAATTTAGTTAAGGCTATCAACAGTTTAAGTCAACGATATGTAAACATAAGTATTTTTATACTATCTGAAAATTAAGGTTTTTTCAAACCTGTCACAATCTTTGCACATACACTACATTCTATGCAGCAGGAGATTTACAAAACAAAGCGATAACATTTATATTTTTCATATAATTATAGACCTACTAGCAACAATTAGTAGTTCTATTATTATAATTAAATATACATACGTAACGTGACGCGTGTAACAACAAGCTGTGTGTTTCCATTCCTACGTTGATTGTTCTAAAATCAGTACGCGCTGTTTTGGTACAGTTTTTTTGGGTTCTCTTCATATCGGAATACAATCGAAAATTCGTTCCGTGTTTGATCTACTTCGAATTAGTTTTGTAGAATTTTTTGGTGTCTACCATCTGGTGCAGAATTTTTTGATTGAACTGATTGGTATATATTATTCATCTATAAAAAGTTTTAGTCTGCACGAAGTATTTAACACTTAATTTTTGAGTTGAAATTTTAGTATTTTTTTTTATGAATCATTGTTTCGTTAGTTGATTCAATGATTTCGTAAGAATCAGTTATCATAATCTACATATTATGTTGCTTTAACAAAACCTTTTAGTCAGGTTTTTTCATAACAGAGTACCGTAAACTTATGAAATATTAATTATTCATATGACAGTACAAACTGGTTCTAAAATAATAGCTAAACCCATTTCAAGGAAACATTTTTATCAATCGACCAAAATAAATAACAAACGAAGACGCCTACTCGTTCCATTGTGACCGGTGGCCATGGCAACCATCATATTAAAACCAGAACTAATAAAAGTAAAATTCAGGATATTAATTTAATAAGGTACCCAATATAGAGGCGAAGAGGAAATAGCGTCGACAGAGCGGAGCTTCAAAGTCAATTTTTATTAAAGTCGGTATAAAAACGACTTGCGGGGAAAAAAGTCGTAATCTCAACGTTAAAATCATCGAAGTTACCAGTTTCAACTAAAGTCAATGGAAACTCTGGAATTTATTTTCTGTGACTATTTTTGGGTAACGGAAAATGTGACGTTTTGGTAGCAATTTAAATTTTATGTTATAAGTTTTCTTGTCACTGAATAAGTTGCAAAATACATTGCTGTGATAGGTTTATATATAGCAATGTTACTGTTTGGAAAGTTTCAAACGATAACGGTTATATCAGCATTATTAAGTGCATATTATGATTAGAATTATATACTACTATCTAATGTAATATTTTTTTTCTATTCCTGCCTTTAATAGGGAATATAGGTTTAGGTGTTATTTTATACCCCGAGGTAATATGGGTGGCTCTTCAAAAATAATTTGTATGAAGACGTTTACCGGGTCAACTACACCTTTTGTAGGACTTAGATCGGCCTTTAAAAGACACCGGTTACATATTTTTAAACATGAAAATATCTAATTTTGAAGAAAAAATGTAGAAACAGTTTTCCTTGCCTTGCAATACAATTTTTTATCGGCTGATCAAAATTATGGAATGACTATTTTACGATTAATTTCATATTTAAGAAGAAAACATATTATGACCTGAGTCTCTTTAGAGACATAGTAATATAACAATTTTTATACCACATTGTACTACAGTCTGTATCAAGCAGAACATTTTAAAATAAATCCGCCAAAGCTTATCTGACGTAATCTCAGACTTTATGAACGTCAAGCTGGGGGAATGACAGTTTTTTTTTAATAACTTCTGCACTGAGTAGTGCTATTCTAATATTAGAAATAGCAGAATAAGTTTTAATTCCACCACATTTCAGACAAAGTTCAATTGTTTTTTTTTGTTGGAATACGGCTTTGATGTGATAAGTACGGCATTAATTTTTTTAAGTGGTTGCTATTTAAGTAATATTCAACAATGTAAGAGGGTGTTAGAACTAGTTTTTAAATAAAAAAAAGAACTATATGACAATGTAATCTTCTCAATAATCAGTATTTGTCACTTTCCTGAAACCAAGAACGAACTTAAAATCAAGAGTCCCTCAATATGTTTACTTTCATCGATACCATATTATTATGTGACAATGACATGGAAAAACTAAGAAAGATTGTTACAAGTCTAGTTTAGAACCAGGAGTCTCGTAGATACAAAGCCTTTCAATGATCCGTAAGACACATACTACATTACTAGATTTATCTAAAAAGGAAATTAAAACAATGTCTTATTTATTTAACTCTCACCGAGATTTGGGTTGTATACCTTGCCTATCCGAAAATTTAGGTGTAATAATATACAAATTAAACATAACAACTATTATTCCAAACTTTCCACAACATTGCTTGAATAAATGTTATTATTCTAAATGAATAAATTATAATCTCCCCTTTCGAATAGGCTTCAAAATTATCCAACGTTCCTCTTAAATTAAAGAACACATCTGATCATGTTTCAAAAAGTAATTGAACTAATCAGAGAAGACTTGAGATTCGTTTTCAGTGCCTGTACTATGAACTTTCAAAAAATCCTTAATAAGAGAGAGAGGCTAACATAAATATCGTGGGAGCGAGATAGTGCTCTATATACACATAGCAGTATCTCTTTTCCACAACGTCAACAGTCTTCCTTTAAGAGCTTATAGTAAGCGCTTATAAGTACGTACGTCTTCACCGCGAAACGTCTTACAAACATTCGAGCCACACGTGACGTCATCATCTGACACAATTAACAAACTCCAAAGCTATTTCATTACCAAAGTAGTACCAATCTAGCAGCGCTAACTAATTATACATCCTACTGTATTCATTATAAAGTACAAATTGCTTTGTGGATATGACATTTGTTACGTAAAGTACACATCGCACATTGAAAGGAAATTATTTTTCCGAATCGTTTCACGCGGGTCTATTTAGTGAGGGGTTAGTATCGATTTTGGCTGCAATTTCGGTAGTTATTTTTATCGATAACCTGACTAAATACGGCTTCAAATATTTAATTTTTCTTCATTACGTATGTTTCTTCACAATGTTTGTTCCCGTACTCTTCCGAAACGGCTGGACTGATTCTCTCAAAATTTTGTGAGCATATTGGTTTGAGAATCGACGACGACGAATCAACTGGTACGAAGTCACGGGCAACAGCTAGTATTATAATTATATTATGTCTATAAAATTATATAGGAGACTTAAAAAAAAACTCACTGAGTTGAGAACATCCTGTTAAGTCAGTAATCGATCTAAAACTAAAAAGATCTTGGTAGAAGTTACTTAGAACAAAAGACTAAGCATTGTAAAGACAGCTCGACCACTAATATCAATAATTTCATCTATTTAGTGTCATATCAAAAACACAAAATAAGCAAGTCTTTTAAATTTACAAAAAATGTCTAGAAACTATTAAGTCAGCAAGACACCTTTATTTCTCAAACTGAATTAAATCACTCAGACTTAATCCTTAGAAAAAATGTTTTCGAATTTCTTGAAAGTGATATAAAAGTTGAAAAGGCTTTGATATCGGCTCTCATTATCACTTCGAAACTTCCATTTTCTTTGATGAATTACCCCATTATTTAAAATGTAGCCAATGATCAAGTTTGAAATCGATATCGTAATTGAATACTTTAAATTATGGCCTTTTTTGTTTTTGAAATCGTTGACAATTCAAATTGATTGACTGTTTATAAGGTGAAGTTATCAAATCGAAAAGGTTTTCGAGTTTTTGGAGGTATCTTGATTTTTAATTTACTTTTTTTCTCCTTCACATGTCATTTGCAAAAGTTTTTTTTTGTTGCGCAACCTCATTGCAATGCTAAGGTATTTTCCATTTTATATAGTTATTTACACAAATTAATGCTAATTAAAATCATAATTAACATTAACCATCGATACACAATAATTAACTAAAAGCATAACAATATCCTTTGTAGTCCACATTACCCACAAAACATAAGTCAAACAGCACAACGGCACTAATTCTGCTCGTTTAATAATGCACAATTAACATATACGGGGGGTCTACCACCTCCTCTATAACTAATATTATTGCAGTAGTTGAAGCGAGACAACGCACTAGATGGCGTAGAGCAGCGTCTCTTTTCCACACTTGCTATAATGTTACTTTAAGATATTATAATGGTAGGTACAGTAATAATCGGTAATGTATTCGAATCGAGCGATTAATCGATTTATGATGTTGCTCGCACATCCCTAGCCGTGACTGCGACTGCCGCGGGCAATAGTGTCTGAATGAACAATGTTTTATAGGGATTTTATGAGATTTTATCCTATAAGTGGAATCGTATTTCGTTGGTATTTGAGATTTTTCGACAATGTTTATTATTGTAAAGTAAAATTGTACTCGTATGTCAAAAAATGTTTCTAACTCCTCGTGTTTTAAATGGGTTTCCGAAAGTATCGGGTTAGTAATGTGTGTGGTTAAATGTATTGTTAAAAAACAGCGGACGATCGTAAGTCAATATTAACTAGTTTCAGGATATAAAAAAAAAAAACTTTGTCCCATAATTGGGTGCTTGTCTAAAATTAATGAGAGATTTCCAAAAAAACATTGGATATGTTTTTTTTTCTATTATCAAATCAATAAGAAAAATACGATGAAAAATCGTTTGAGATTTTTTGTGTGACACAGTGAGTTTAAGTTTAGTGTCTATCTGACGGACAAATTAGTTTTAGTCGAATATAAATAATTATGTAAAATGGCATGTTGTAAAGTACTTTCAGGTTTCTTTTTCACAGATGTAACACCTTTTAACAGTAAAGACCTACCAAAATTAATAAACTTATTCTACTAACCTTAAATCCTTCATTAATAACTCCACAGACGTCTCACAGTACTTGACAAATAACTATAAATAAAATTAAAAATTCATTGAGACCGACCATAAAACTCCAGAACCCGGTACATTCTTCAGCGGAAGCTATTGAATTAATTTTGTTCTGTTGATTGTGAAATGAAAATGGTTATATCTGCATTGCAAATGTACGAGAATGATGTACCAATTCGGTTTGGCCGTCATTCGAAACGTGAAACGTTAACTTTGTTATCGTATCGCTCGGATCGCGGAAGCAATTTTTGGTGATATGATTTTTTTTTATGTCGCGTATGTGACAAACTGACAATCGGTTACCGTATTTTTCTGTTGTTTTCTCGTGAAAAAGTTTTTTTTTAACTTAGTAAAAACTTAAATTAATTTAGTCATCTTCTTTTGTTTCGCTATTATCCATATTAGGTCTGAGTAGCCTAAAAAGTTACTAGATCGATTGCTATTTCATCATTTTTTTTCAAGTTTCAAATTAAAAATATAGTATTGTTCTTGTCTTACGGCAAGGAAGTATTCTTAATAAGTATTTCACATAGCAGTTTTTATACATCATACGTATTACATACTAAGGTTTTTTTTATAATTTTCTGCAACTTTCACACAACGCCATCTAGTCTCCAACTAGCAGAGCTTGTATTACGAGTACTAAACAACAACTATAAACATACTTATATACCTACTTCTAAATACACAATTATAGATAAATTATATCCAGACAGAATAAATGATTGTTCATTACACAAATTGTCCAGGGTGGGAATCGAACCCTCTGGTATAGCAGTCAGGGCCACTAACCACTAGACCAGCAGGCCAAAAAAAAAGAGAATTCCTGGCAGTCCATTTAAGAGTGACAATATTTTCACATACGACATATCTCCTGCACTTCCATGATCTGTGTTCGCGACAATTAATTTTCCTATGATTATCGATGGTGGAAATTTTTAAACGTAACTTTATTTTGTACGATATTCGTATGCAATGAAGCGTACAATGAGTTTTATTGTGTTACAAGTAATGTTGTTGTGTAAAAGTTTTAAAACAAATGATATGCGATTGACTTTTGTTTAATACGGGATCCTGAGATTTATACAGTCGTTCATCGTTCCGTTTAATGCCTGAAGTTCGTTTTTTGTTTATCGAAAAGTATATGAACTATTTTTTTTTAATATATGAACCATACATTAAAAAAAATATGTATATAGTTTGTATTTAGGTTGTAATCAAACCTATTAGGCTGCTAACTATCAGAGTGTGTTTTTTTGCCTGAATGCTAAAACTAAAAATGGAACTTAATAGAGACACATCATTGTACAGGTATATAACACATGAAAAGCACTAAACTTTCATACAAGAAACTGTCAGTAAATTTATTTCAATCCACGTTAAAAGCTAGTCAAATTATTCGCCACTGGTCTGAACGTCAACGAGATAAAGGGTGTTAGCAAAGGTCTTGCATCTTAATCAAATTCAGGCGACATACTGCCACCGCAAGTAGCCCAGGGCACTGTCTACAAACTTAGCGCTGCTTGAAAGCCCACTATGTAAACGAAAACAAGATACATGTAGCTTGCTGCGTTGTTTTGAGGTTATTATATTTTGTACTTACTATTATGAGGTAGGAATATACAGGTTTATTTTGGCTTAGATGCTCATTTGTCGAAATGAATTTGAGGTTTTGGTTTACAGACTCCTTTGAGTACAGAAAACACTTTCTTGTGTTCTAAATAACATTCTAATTTGTTTTTTAGACAGTTTCCCGATTTTCATTTATTTTTTGGCTTAGTAGATGTTTTAAAATGAAATTTTTTATTGTAATACGATTTTTGTTTAATAATTTGTCGTCGGATGAGAAATGTTTCAGAATAGGGCTCTCTAGCACACGGCAGGTTTGAGATCAGTTATTTTACATAGCCTGCTTCAAAGATTGGTTTATTTAGGGCCCACCATTGTCTATTCAGCGAATTTCCTATCTTTATTCATTGTTTTACGAGTTTACAATATTAATACGCAATGAATTTTGTTTCTATTGTAAATGATGATTTATTCTGAGAGCTGTCTTCGTGTTGTGAGGTTGAGATGGGTAGCCTTTGAACCGGGCCTTTGATTAGACCTTTATGTAAGTCGGCAGACGTCAGCAAAAATTGTGATTGTAATACTGACAGTTTGAGGTTTTATTAGATAGTTTTTTTCGTCGATGTAATAATAATGATATCATATGTGTTTCTATGATATCGATAAAACTGAAGACACAGATTTTTGTGCCCATTTATTCTGAATCAGAAACGTTAGTTATATTTGAAGGTTCCTTTACAAAGGTTTCGTGAAAAATATTTTGAATAATGATATAGCAGTAGCAGTACTGTGATAGTTGTATAACATTTAATCCTCAAATTAATTAAGAAAATATGTGTTAAAACTGAATTCATATATTATGTTACTTTTTCTTTAATTTCACAGACTAGAAAAGACACCGAAAAACAAATGAATTTCCCACTAGTCTCTAAAAAAATGATGGCGCAAACCATCAAGTCTATACCTACCAGACCAAGCTAACTCATTAGCCATTCTTAAACCCCACATACAGTCACCCATCGCCACACCGACGCCACCTCGTATAAACTAGGAATCCATAGCAAAACAACCGGAACGTCTCTACTTAACTGATTAAACATCAACATTGAAGTGTTTCTGAATTAATTGTCGTGTTTTCTTTGCGAGCCCGTCGGGTATTTGCAATTCAAATATGGAGGGCTTGTCTTGTCCAAACTTGTCATGCCACGGATTTTGTGACGCTGTATTACAGTTAGTGTTTGTAGAGCTGCTCTATATTTAGGTAGTGTTTGTGTCCTTGTTTGTTTTAGTACGTGTGAAGAGGAGAAAATATGAACTCACCTTGATTTTGTCATTATTATCAGTCAAAAGCATGCTAGTCACGTCACTTTTTACGTGTCATTCGCTCGGCTCTTGACAGTGACATTCATTTTTTTGATAAAGTAATAAACACATATGAAAGTATGAAATATTTTATACTTAATTCTAGATAAGAGAAATTAACTTTTTGTCAGTAGGTGGAAGGCTGTATTTTAGCTCTCAAAGGAATTATACACTTATGTATTTACAGACAAAGTAACATTCTAAGTAGGCGTCTAATATGCCTGTTCAAGTGAATTCTATTTAAAACAACATTAAGTACGTTGTTCTAACATTTTCCCCTTATCCCTTACAAGGCATACAATATTGATACCTCCTAAATATGTTAAATAAATTCTAATAGAAACTAGAAACCTTTCGGTATCAGGATATATTTGGGCATCCCTATTCAAAAGGATAAAGCGTTTGATACGGTATTCGCCTACACGTTGTAAGACCTATTGAAGAATCAATTTCGGGCTTGAAATCTTTTGCCATAATGTCTCATGCCCCTTTTAATGTTATCAGAAATTAAATCAATCTATTTGTGATTCTATCAAAGGAATTTCGATGTTCACTTTAGTTTTATTAAACGTCGTAAACTTCTGAAGTTTAATTTGTTAGTAATTTGATTATCTTGTTATTACGTAGGAATTTAATATTTGTGTAACCTAATTAAATTTGATTATACTGGAATTTACTGCGAGATATAGTGGATAATTATTACTGTTATTTGATGTTAATTTTTGGTTGTTAAGACTGAGACTTTATGTAAAATTTTGCTCTGTTCGAAATTATTAAAATTTGATGAATAAAAATAGTTCTGTTTAATATAAACATAAGTTTCAAGCATTGTTAAGCTCTAAATAAGCTGCGGTTACTTGTAATTGAACGTATATAAAGTGTAACTTTTAAGTTCGACTTTACACTACATTTTGTTAAAAAGTATGTATAGTTTCATATTTCATACCTCAAAACGAAAGATACTTGATGATAAGTAGGAAAAGAAAGAAGGATTTATGTCAGGTTCAGGGCCGGCCTAAGCCATTTGTAGAGAAAGATTTTATTCCCGACCTCACCCACATACTTTGGACGAATCATGGATTTAGACTTTACTGAGCCCTTGAAATAGATATTAGTTATACAAAAGGTTCAGGAACTTGTCTTATAGCGAATAGTTGTTTTTTTTTGTATATTTTGCCCTTTTTGTGTATAAAATATGAATGTACAACATCAATGTGTTATCGAGCTACATGTGTTTTCACAGTAATAACAGTTTTAACCTTAAAAGTGTAATTATTAGCTATAGCCTAGACCGCATATAATTACGATGGTATTTATTATATCATCAGCTAATGGAAATGTAATATTTTTTTTTAAATAATATTAAAAAATGTTTTTATTTTGTAATAATATTAAAAAATGTTTTTGTAATAACCAATTTACTATTTTTGCTTATAGCTCTACAATTTATATGCCACTGGGTGAGGATCCACACAAATTATGGCTTTTAATTATGTATAACTAACACTAGTCTTTTGAATTTAAATTTGAAATGGTTCAACAACATATTTTTGTTTGTTGCAATAAACTTATTTTCACTTTTCTAGATTAAAGTAAAAAAATATAACTCAGAGTACTTGTCAATTATTTACATTAACACTAACTAAGCCAAACTTTGTATCCCAGAATCTTGAACAACATGATGATATAAACACATTCATATTTAAAGCTTGGCAGTCGTGTTTGAGGCTTAGAGCTGAGGTAAGGAACTAATTAGCATCTAAGTCGTCTTGTTCCGACATACTACGCATATGTACTGCAGTTTATCATCACGTCAGATTCTGGGAAACAAGCTGATAGTTTGTATTAGATTTACAACGGAGACTGGTATTAAGTTGAGCCGTATTATTTTCGAAGCTAGGTAAGAAAGTAATTACAAACATATTTTTCTTTAATAAGTAAAATGAATTTGAAATGCTTGAGCAGTTTTCAAGTTATCGTCCATTTATCATTTCCCTTCAATATGTTTTTATGACAAGAGAAAAACAAATTTAATATTAACAAACTTTTATAGCATTACCCTTTCAGGAGTCCAGCTATAGCGTCCATAAAGTCCTAGCGTCTAAAGAAAGTCTTGCTTCACGCAACTCGCACTTAGCCAGTTTATTATTCAAACTTTCTAAATGTATATTTTACTTTATAATGTAGTTTGTGCTACGGCGTAGTATATTAATAACTCGCTACGCTTTGTTGACGGCTACGGTTATTGTCTACACCGTAGCATTTGCTACGTCTCGTAGAATTCTACAAAAGAAGACTGAAAAATATATAAATTATTTTTGTTATTTTCTTACACACCTAAGAAATAGTTCCTTGAAATTGTAGATAAAGTTCTTGCCTAGTAAAAAATACCTAGTTGGTGAAATTGTTTGCTTATTTCGCAAACTTTTAACCTAATTTCAAGTTTCTTCGTTTTTAGGTTTAAGCCTTTTCAGAAGTCCTAAGGTAATACGTTTCCATTCAATTGCCGTGTTCCGTGTACACACTAGGCAGACAGCTGTCGGGCGTATCCGTTACATTTCAGTTTCGGCGCTACGTTTGTTCCTCGGGTCTCGACGAATAAATGCAAAGTGCATCGTGTGTCCTAGCTCTTGTTGTGTTAAAGGTAGGTAAATTTGATGTGAAATAATATTTACCATATTAATACATTAATAATATTAGCGAATTTAATGGTAAATACAAGCTTTATAGTTTTGTTTGTGTTAAGTTTTTAATGAAATGTAAATCCATTGTTAACAATAATATGTGAAATTACGCTGAGGTTTTGATCAAGGTTGGTTCTTGGAAATAAATAAGCTACGGTAATAAATTGATAGCTGTTTTTAATAAAAATAGTCAGGGATTATTATTTTCACGCTTCAAATATGCTCCTATAATAATTGATAGCTGTTTTTAATAAATCTAGTCACGCATTATTTTTTATGCCCTAAATATGAATATTATTCATAGTTTCTTTATAAACGAATTACAATACGCGAATTACATTTTTTATGATTCTGAGTAAACTTACTCGTCCAGACTATCACCAAAAATTCTAAATCAAATCCACATTTACTTCCCAAAATGTATAAAGGGTGACTTCGAAGTCGTGGGCAATATTTTAAACTAAGACACTATTAATGATACTAATAGCGTTAGGGCTATTTTTACATAAAAAAATATTGCCCTCGACTTCGAAGTTACCCTGTATAGCTATAAATAGCTGCTTCACCAGCCAATGGAAACTCACGACCAGTATACACCAACAAAGGCATTGAGCTCTACATTCAGTGTGTGTAAGCTGCATACGTATGCACCGACTTCTGGCTACTTAGACCGCGGCTTGACGATTCTTTGTCGAGTTCTCGTAACGTTGTAGGTGCGAGAGTAATGCGTTTTGTAGTGAACGTTTGAACTGTATCACACAAACCCTTGTACCACGAAATCATGATCTTGTGTGAATGCTTGGCGTATTGCGAGGCGATTGCTCGCTAGATATTTGTTTTGTTCTATTTAATACATATTTAGTTCATGCTTGTGTTTGTTTTTGAATGTATAATTTTAATTTTTGTTTTTATTAGTGAAAGTGGTCAGCCATGCTAATAAAAAATCATATATAAATTATCATTGCTCAGTTGAAGTGAGATGCCGCTATGTGCAGCGTAGAGCACTGTCTCGCTTCCACAGTTGCAACAGTTTTACTCTGCTCTAGCTCTTAAAGTAAGACTCATACAATTGTGGAAGCAAGACGCCGCTATAGAAATACAGAGCGTTATCTCACTCCTACAATAACAACAGTTCTTTACGAGTTTGCAGTGTAAGGATTGATTTTCTAAGACGCAGTTCTTTGAATCGGAATCTTAGTGTTCCAGGTATTGGGTACAATAGAAACATTGTTTATATTGTTATAGACACTGTATAAGAGACACGATGTTCGATATTATGAAGATAATTGTTTTTTGAACCAACTAAGCATGTCTTTTGTAGAGTAAGTTTGTAGAATTATCAACTTATAATAATTAGAACAGCAGATACGTCTCTACTGCTGGGCACAGGTTTGTTTCCATATAGGAAAGTTTTGAGTATTGGTCACCACGTTAGCTCACTGCTGATTGGCGATTTCAGAGTTCAATATTTAGAAATCTAGGTTTCCTCACGATGTTTTCGCACAAACCAAGATTTCGATCAAACCTGCACCTAGTGCATGATAATTTATACAAAGAACCACAAGGCCATCTGGACATATACCTACTTAATATGTTATAATGTACCTACTTAATTATAACAACAAATTGCTAGAAAAAAAACATTGAAAGACACATCTCACTTTAATAAACATGTGTCCATATAAATAAATAATTTCAGTAACTTGATTGGAAAATGAATTTATCCATTTCAGCTTTGAAAATTGGATGGACACTTTATAATAGAATTACTAATAACAGTGTCAAAGCCACAACAACCACAATTCATGTACTATTGACATCTGGTTATTAATAAATATTTTCTAAACTAAAGCTATTTTTTAATAATCAAATATTGGTTAACCCTTAACCGGAATCGTGGGTCAATTTTGACCCGACGACGACAAAAAAATAGTTTAATTTCGAAACGCGCGCATCAACACATTTCCGCGCCTATGTAATGTCATCACGCCGTAAGGTGCGGCGGGTGCCGGACTTGTGGCGCTTTTAATTGACTGGAAGTGTAAGTATAAGCCATTGTTGGGTCCAATTGGACCCACGATTCCAGACACGTTCTCTTTTTTCAATGTGTATATATAAATATTCTTAATGGTTTTAGGTATTTTTTTGGAATAATGGCGCGTAATCTTACGGAGAACGATATTAAGGAATGTTGCAAATTTATTTGTAAGATTCATGTGCAAAAAAGAAATTTGTGTAGCCAGTGCCCTATACAAAATAGTAGGAGACTGATTACGATTTCACGCTTTGAGAATAGGTTGTCATCTTTTTTATTTTCATTTAATCTCACAAAGAATTTATTTTTTTATAAAGGGGAAGATACGTAAAACCCTATAGTGTTATTATATTTTTAAGTTTTTTTGTTTTTATTATTTTTTGATATGGTCAAAGAAGGAGATAAAAAAATTCTTAACAAATGTTGCACCTAAGATTAAAGTAAAAATAAATTTATAATATTAAGGTTTAAGTTACTAAAAGTTGATTTTTATATTACTTGAAACTTGTTTTAATAAAGTCAGAAGCTATATAGGTAGTAATTGCACAAATATAAAAAGCTAATTAAGATTTTAATTAATGGGTCCATTTGGACCCATGATTCCAGTTATGTGGAACAATTTAGCGATTCCGGTTAAGGGTTAATAATCTCAATCCAATTATTATTGACACAATTACTGGTTGTTACTGAATTGGTTAATTTTAAACGTAGTTCGAGTTATTGCAGTTTAGTGAAGGTTAATGTTGATATAGAACTTCATCACTTGTATTTCGTAACCTTATACAATACAAGTTTTTTTTTGTCATTTATTACAATTAGTATTAGATTACAATTAAGGTACGTCCATATTCAGCTACAGGTATCAAATAAAAACCATTAAAAGTGAAAATGACAAACGAGACACAAAATTAAATAATTTTCTCAAAGCATTTGCATTCATACAACTTTTTGTCTCATCGTATTCGTATCGACACAATAAAAAATAATTGATTCCTCTAAGACAAGACCATAAGCTTAAAAAGACTTCACAAACTGCCCACAACTGAACTCTTGGCGACAGTTATATTTTTCCCAACTGACATTTGACGATCCCTATTAAAAGTTGTTGGTAACTTAAGTCTATTCGTAATAACTCGAACGTAGAAGTATGTCAAAGTTAATGACGGTATCCAGTCTCACACGAGAAATAAAAGTTATTTCTTAATATTTGATAGGTTTGGTAAGTTTAAATTGGAAAATATTTAGGTAGTATCAGATGTAATTTGAGTATATATTTATTTGATTTTGATACCGTTTTTTTTAAGGACAAGATTGTTCAGTTACCCATTTTGGAACCTTTTATAAATTAAAATGTTTCTTAAATTAAATACCTTGCTATATCCCTCGAACAAAACAGATGTTTTTGCAATAATAATTAATATGCTGATAAAAAAATTAGTTTAAGGCAAAAATAAATCATGTATCTCGAATTCATTGACAAATAAATAATGTTTTTCGGATTTTCCAGGTTTATAGAATTTTAATTAATAAACTAAACAAATCACGATTTTTTTTTGTGTTATTTAACACTATAATAATATCGCCCCTGTACGTTGCCACAAAAATATTTGTTTGTTGCAATGAATAACGTCCAGAGCGATACACACGTCATACGAAACGGCCATATACCATCATATAAACGGATTTAGTTCAAACGCTGTGTGAATAGCATAATACCGTTCAATCTAACCTCGTGAATGTAAACAAACAAATCAGCGTTGAACAGAAATTTATAAATGAAAAAAATAACTATCGCCGCTTTTTTTTGGTTGCAATGATTATGTTTTTTTTTACTGCAATATTCCGTTAGCTTTAATATAAATCCCATCATTGCTATTTATTTAAGATTTAAGACTAAATTTTGTAAGCAGTAGAACACAAATAAATTTAAAAAACAAAACCTTTATTATTTATCCATATGTGGTTAAATGTTGCAATGAACATGACGACGATACGGACGAGATAGGAGAAGTGTCCAGATAGTCTTCGTCAGCCATGATAGTTATTTTGCATATTTTGTGTAACGTGGCGAGTATCATGCTTCCGTCCGTCCGCAATCGCGACTCACGTTCGAAGAATCCTCCTCAGGGCAAAGCACAGACCATCCCGTAGTATCACAATCACCACTGTCTTGGTCAAAACTGACTGACTGACTTGTCAAACTTGACGTTTCACAAAACAATCCAGTGTTGGCAGAGTGACAGCTGTTATCGGCGTGACACCAAGCAGGTGCGAAAGGTATACCACCTCGCCGACAAATATAAGACAGCAGAGTGTCTCTACTTGAATATTGTAAAGTTTGATTACGTACCACAAATGACTATCATTTTTGTTATGTCCAAAATTAAATGATTAGTTTTCCGCATGGTTGAGTATATACTAGGGACTTTTGAAACACATCCGAATACATTTAATTCCTTTTAATTCATCAATAATGAAATCTCCGTCAAATACTATATCTATCTCACTTGCTCATATTATGTTTCTCGCTCTCTCTCTTTCTCTCCTTGTTTGGCTTAAATCGCCGTTCGTTAGCCTTGCTTCGTAAATCATTGCGTTTCGTTTAAAAGACGCAATCCCTTGGTTCCCTTTTATGTTGGTTAAGGAATTTCGAACGAGGATTGGACTTTACAATTGCCCGTATTTTGAAGCTCTAGCCTAACCACTAAAGCCACGGCTTAGAGATCAAACAGTATTTTTAAATTAAAATTTTATTTTAGGTTTATTTTTGAGTACAAAAGGAATGGTGTTCTTAAACAACATGTTTTAAAAATATGGCCTATTTTCAGAATGGCGAATGTTGATAAAAAAAATATTCTACTAAAATAAACATCAATTTGTTGATATGTTAAATTACACAGTTAACGATTTGTAAACTCCACATGCAAATAGTTCCTAGTAGTTTGTTTTAAAATTTCAATTTCATGAGTATTTATTTCACAGAATTTAATATCATTTTTAAATATTTAACTTCCTATTTTTAGTCTATACTTAGTTTTTTTGTCCTGTATTATTAAAAATCTAAGGTTATATGCCCTAATAACTCTGTTAGAAAAGTTTTGTTAAAAGAAGTTAAAAACAGCTCTATTTTGTTGAATCAAAATAAGATTATCCACTTTATAATAATCCAAGAAAAACCCAAGTTACCAAAGGTTTACAAAACCGCGTTTTTTGTACACGAAGATTACGCAAAATTTCATGAATATTAAAAAAAAAAGCGTATTGGAGGCTCAGATTATGATTGAACGAATACTTGATTAGTGATTGCTGATTCTGCGAAAATAAAATAAAATTTATTCGTGCTGAAAATGATGTGGCGTGGATAAAGAACCTTCGGTATGCTTCTAAAGACAGTTAATGAAAGACTGCCTACAGGAAATGTACGTTACGTTGAATTTTTATTTCGAAGTTTTTGGCCTTTCATTTACTCTGAATGCTTAATACGAGCGCTGAGTAATTAAGCTTAAGATTACTTTGCTATTGAAAATTGATGTATCATCATTCGTTTGGGATGTCTTATTTTAGGTTATTTTGATTATCATGTTGTTTTTTTTTTCTAACGTTGAACATTTTTTTCGTGCTTTTGTGGCTATGACAATTGAAAAGCTGATATCAGGAGTATAAAATGTTTTAATGTACCTACAAAATCAAACAATTACAAAAACTCGCCTAATGCAACAGGACTCGCCTGTAAAGGATTCCGCAGCAACGGTTTACGATTTTTGTAAATAATAAATAAACAAGCTATTATACGTCCCACTGCTGGCATGCACTCATGCATATAAATCCATACATAGAACCGCAAGGTCAGCACGACAATTTTTTCCGAAACTTTTTATTGTAGATTCAGAAAAAAGTGGCTGCAAAAAAGAAACATATGGACATTCAGACAAACCAACATGACAAAGCTATCAGGGTTCCGTTTTTGCCATTTGGCTTCAGAATTCTAAAAACACTTATTCTGGTGTAGTCCATCTTCGATAATTACAGTCAAAATCCACATATTCACCAAGCATATTTACATAGTCCAGTTGATATCACAATACAAAGAAACCTTTACATATTTACTAAGTTACTGAGAATGACAGTTACATATGTCTGGCGTACATTAGGGCGGCTTAATGACGAACCCTTCAGAATGTCTGAGTGTCCGATATTTGTGGGTTTATCCTCCTGTCATTTCAAATATGTATTGCAGATGTTGATTAGATGTTTATACAAATATAATTGTATACAATATTACTACTGCAATATTATTTGACGTTTTTTATTGACAAAGAAAAAATATTTGATGAATTCATCAAATTTTTACTAAACTTTACTGTAACTCATCCATGGTCATGACGGGTTTAAATCATGATTAGAATAACTTTTTTTTATGAAGTATGGGTTTTTACACAATACTTTGTGACGCATAATAATATTGTTATTTTTGTTCCAGAATTTTTTTCGTTCCTAAGTTTAGGCAATTATAATTGTTCCACAGGGGCAAAGAAAAGAAAGAAGAAAAGAACAAAGATGGCAAATATTTTTATTGCTAACCGATTGTACCGAGGACTTCAGCAATGAAGAATAAGTACGGGATGAGGGTTTTAATTGAATTAATATTATTTAATAAAGACTATCCACCAAGCGCATTATCGAATGTGAATTAGAATATATTTCGTATTCCTCCTTTCAATTTTCTTCTGATTTATTTTGTTGCGGGTTCTAAGACAGCTAATCATTTCGCTGGGACACACCGAGCTTAGGTTTCTATCCTAGTTTACAGGACTTGCAATGATGGAAATGTGAGGTGGTCTTGTACCAACAAAAAAAGTCAAACAAAAGAGCTGTCGTGTTTTGTTTCCACCGATAGGTACACTTCTCTCCTGACGACATAAATTCATTGACCTAAGTCTCGGACGATTTAATGTCCTTTCTAAGGGACTAAACATAGTAATAAATACACGTAAGTATATTGCTCTTTCATCCTTCCTCCGAACAATCTCTTGAGACAACTCTCTTACATTTCTAATTCATCAACTAATTCGACTGAATACATCTGGTATACAAGAGGAAATATTTTTGCATCTGAAGGCATAAAGTGTAGCTTTGTAGAGTCATATTATGAATCATAACCAGCATTCTGTTTTGATCTGGGTAGCTTGCTACCAATCGTGATGAGCTAGTAGCGTAGTATGTACAGTCCGTCAAACAATTATAATTATTATTCTTTAGTGTCCTAGTTTGTAGTGTCTCACTGCTGGGCAATTAATTACCAAACAGAAAAAAACAATTATATAGACAATAATTACTAATAACTGGATTTGTTTCTGTTGTCAAAAAAGTTGAGCTTATTGTTTACTACCTTTACCCCACCGTATTACCAAGCAGATATAATGGGCTCTACGTAATTCCGAAATATCTGTTAACCCCGAACCAAATTATTCGAAATCGGTCTTCCTTTTGAACGAGAAGAGGTAACAAGCACATTTATGACAAGCAATGATAATGAAACTGCACTGGCGTGCACTAGGCACACGAGAGGCCTATGTCCAGCAACGGACTGCGATAGGCTGATGATGATGATCATGATGATTGACAATGAAACAGTTTCACGATGCATTCGATGAGGTTCTACAAAACCATTTTAGCTACCTAAGTATCAGGAAAGTTCTAGAATCTTATTTATCAGTATTGGCCGAGGAATTAATTAATGAGACATCTACAAAGGCCGTTAGGGGACCTCGTACTTCCCTTTAGCCCTTTGGTCGTATAAAAATTCCACCCAAGAGTACTATAAAAGAGATATACCTTCTTTACGAGTGGTTTAAAAGTAATTGACTATTGAACCACGCGATTCCTGTAACAAAGGGAATAAAATATATGTCGAAGACAAAATGTTTTAGATTTCTTTTTTGTTACAAGTGTTTTTGTTTAGTTGAAAAACTAATTTTGTTAAAAGAATCAAATATTTAGTGCAAGTCGCGAAAGTTAAAAAAAAACATTTATGTAATTTGTTTCCAAAATACAACTCGATACAAATACTTTTTCGATTCATGGCAGATCAAACCAGTCAGCTATCCGTAGTATCCGTACTCAGAAATAACTTCCATTATTCACTGCTTTAAATTCCACGTGTAATACAGTTGTAAGTGCAATTCCTACATTATGCCCGTATTCGCAAACGCTTTGTCAGGTAACTGAATAATATTTCTCAGATCTAGATAGATGTGACTGTTATGATATTCTAAATTTAGTTTTATGATGGGTAGATAAGTTAGTTTGAATATTGACTGGTATTTAATGGAAACATTTTTTATATGAATTAAATAAGTTACTCAATGTAAAAGTATGTAAATACCTTAGAAATAATTCTGATATAACTAGACGGTGTAAAAAGATAGCTAGAATAGGTTTGATGGCAGAGAAGATAGGCATAAACACAGGTAGACCTATGCTCAGCAACGACTTAACCAGCTGATGACGATGATGATCCAGTGTCGTTAGAAACCTATTGGAAAATGTATTTATTTAAAAAAAGAATTATTGCCGTATTTTTAATTTTGAGTTTAAACAAACTCAATTTAATGTCTACTATATTTTGCATCACATACATTTTTTGAGACAGACATATGGGAGAATTCTCATATTATTATGATTTCTTTTACCATGTGAAAGTGGTAAATCCGACTCTAAGCCAGTAAACTGTGTCCCGGCTTTCATATATAAAATTATTATTAAAAATGTCATAAAATAATAAAATAATTTAACACTTTTCCAACAGCTGCGAAGGTCAAATATAATTACAAAATGTTCAACTAAAACATTAACATAGTTTTGTTGAGCAGCGCAAAGTTCCAAACTTTGCTATGCATGTGTTGAACTAACGAAATTTAATTTATATCGTTGCTATTCATGAATTCCTAGTACTTATAGATACCGCAGAACAGTTCTTCATTTAGACTGAAATGAACACTTTGGTATGAGCGTATGTATGTACAAATTCGTTTGCTGCTCCTACGAGTGGAATGAATTTAATGAATTTACTATTTAAACATATCATGAAAATGTACATATAGGTACTGCTTTCATATGCTAGCTTCTACTAGATCATAATTAAAATATACGTTGTATTAAAGTTATCTATCCTTCACTATTTTACTCTATAAGGTGGCAGAAACACTTTGAACAATTCGATAAACAATAGAGAGATTTCGACAAACGACATATTTTAAATTTTAAAAGCCTTTAAAACGTTTTTATTCACGAAACATTTCAATTTAATATGAATTCAAACATCTGTTACACATTTTATGAACCATTCTTCAAAGATGGATTAATAGTTTCTGTAGAGTATATAAAAAGGATAACGTGAAAAACTTAAATTGTTTGAGTTTATTTATATATATGTCGGAGAATGAATAATTATTTATTTTTCAAGTTGCAAAAAGGCTAAATATCGTTAGCTTTCTGACCTTCATGTTGATGCTTTGACGGTGACAGTTTAAAAAGAAGTTGGTCTGTATGTCAATTCAATCTGTCAGTAGTGTGAACGTCGATGGAGCTCGCTCTCTTGCTCCGGAGACTTCACCGGCGCCGGGTGTGCGCACTGACTGAGGAAAAATTAAATGGCGGACGACAATTTAATACACGTGGATTCTAATCCATTGGAATCTGCGACAGCAGCGGTGGGATTACCTCAAGGGGCATCCTACGAGCCTTCTGCAATGCCAGCTACACAAGGATATTTTACGTCTCAAACTTCAACGCGAGATGCGAATGGAGAGGCGGATGGAGTTGGGGTAACCGAAGAATGTCGACCCCGTGCCTCCACATCGGACGCATGGGCGACATTCTTTCAAAGTATGTTAACAACCTTTCAGAATACTAACCAACAATCTTCCAGGAGCACCGGCTTACCTAGGAAACTGAAAGCGAGTGAAATATTCCTGCCGCCTTTTGATCCGGACGTGTGTCAGTTTACTGCGGCGCAGTGGTGTGAGGAAGTCGATCACCATAGGAAAAACAACGATTGGACGGACTACGAAACGAGGAATGCTGCGTTTACACATCTGCAGGGACGTGCTAAGAAGTGGGCGGCGCGTATGTATCCTTTATGTAAAAGTTGGGAGGAATTACAGGGGCGGCTTACACGGCAGTTTGTAACAACAAAAAGGTTTCACGACCTTTTCCGTGACATGGTGGAGTACAAGAGCGATATGGCAGCAACGTTCGTCGAGTACTCTACGAACAAGTTGGCGCTGGTAGAACGACTGGAAACTGGCTGGAACGAGTCCAACAAGATTGAAGTTGTCATTTCTGGTATCACGGATACTCAGGTACGCTTGGAGTTGCTTAAAAATACCCCAACCACCTTTGTATCACTTGATAGACATTTAAGTGCTTACCCTAGAATTAAAAATCTTAAGCGATATTTCGATAAGACCCGGAGTGAGCCTGAACATTCATATTCTGAACGCCCCAGAACCAATGAAAATTCTACCGACAGACGTTGTCATTATTGCAATAAAGTAGGTCATTTAAAACGTCATTGTTTGTCTTTAAGGAATAATAATATTAAGAGCGAGCTTACCGCCCATACCCGGGAATCTACTGACAAAAATAATGATAAGATGACTCAATGTTCTTATTGTCACAAACTAGGGCATTCTGAATCCACATGCTTTACAAAACAACGTAACGAAAAACAGAAAGAATTTAAAGATCCTAAATTGCTTACTAAATCTGTAAATATTTGCTCGGTAGGGAATTTAAAGTCGTCACAGACTGTAATGCCTTGAAGGCATCGCGTCATAAACGTGAATTGTTACCTCGCATTCACCGATGGTGGGTGTACATGCAGACTTTTGACTTTGAAATAGAATATCGAAAGGGTGAAAAGATTCCACACGTAGATTATCTTAGTAGGAACCCAGTCGATAGTAAATTGGTTAATGTTTCTCATTTAAATAATGAATGGTTGCAGGCCGAGCAGAGATTAGATCCCGACATAAAGCGCATTATTGACTCAATTGAAAACGATACGATTGATGCTAGTGTTAGAGCGTCGTTCACTTATAAAGATAATTTACTTTTCAAAAACTTTCAGATTAATGGTAAAACTTTTAGTAGAAAAATAGTCCCCAAAAATTATAGGTGGCAAATAATTCAAAGATTTCATGATGAACTGAAACACTTGGGCTGGGATAAGACCTTGTCTAAAATAAGGGACCATTTCTGGTTTCCTAACATGACCTCATCAGTGAGAGCCTACGTAGACCATTGTTTACCCTGCAAAGTAAATAAAAACCCTTCTGGTAAAAGACAAGCTGTTTTACATCCAATAGAAAAAGTTGTTGAACCGTTCCACACTATTCATATTGACACTAGTGGCAAGATGACCGGTGGTAAGGTGACAAAGGAATATGTCATAGTTATTATTGACGCTTTTACGAAATTTTGTCATTTAAGTGCAGTTAAAGATTTGACTTCCCGTTCAGCCTGTGAAGCCCTTAGAAATTTTGTTCACATTTTTGGTACACCCAAACGAATCATATCTGACCAAGGTACCTCTTTTACCGGACGGGAGTTTCAGAGCTTATGTAGTGAATGGTCAATAGAATTTCATGAAATTGCCAGTGGTGTTTCGCGGGCCAATGGCCAGGTAGAGCGGATGATGTCTGTGCTGACCAATTGTTTTACCATTGCTGAAAATCATGAGAAAAAAATCTTGGAAGTCAATCATTGGTGAGGTTCAACTTACATTAAATTGTACTGTGTCAAAGAGTACCGGTAAAACGCCACTTCAGTTGTTGATCGGCTATAATAAAAGTCCCCCAAGATTGAATTTCCTAACTTCTGATCGTGGCGCTAATACTGAACAGAATTTAACTGAAATTAGGAATGACGCAAAAGATAGGATGAACGAGCAGGCAACAAAAGATAAAATTCGCTTCGATTCTAAAAAAGCCGCCATTCATCCATTTAGCGTAGGTGATTTAGTTTTGGTTCAAAGAAACCCTCGTATAATTAATAAATTGAGTGAAAAGTTTGCTGGTCCTTGCAAAATCACTAAAGTCTGTTCAAATGAGCGTTACGTGGTTGAGCCAATATCGGGAGGACGTGCCCAATACGTCTGTCATGAAAGACTTCGTAAATATCCATCTAGTTTACCAGGCTTGTCTGAATGTTTAGATGGTACAGAGAATAATGCTTGACTTCCATATTGTACTGTAGTTGTTTAAATGTGTTATGAGAATTATAAATTATTTTCCTTTGTAAAAGAAATAATATTTTTGTTTGTTAAAATGATTGTGTGTTCAACCGAATCCAATAAATGGATTGTTTTGTATGGAAACTTTTTATTACACTGTGACTGAAAGCCCCTACGCTTTGTCTGAGAATTCGGCTGAAAGCTCCTACGCTTTGTCTGAGAATTTTACTGAAAGCTCCTACGCTTTGTCTGAGAATTCGGCTGAAAGCTCCTACGCTTTGTCTGAGAATTTTACTGAAAGCTCCTACGCTTTGTCTGGGAATTTGACTGAAAGCTCCTACGCTTTGTCTGAAAGCTCTCACGCTTTGACTGAAGGTAAGATGAAAGCTGATACGCTTTGTCCGAAGCAAGATGAAAGCTTTTACGCTTTGGTGTTTGCTTAAAATTTGTACGCTTTGTCTACGACATAGATTGAAAGCTTGCTACTTGATCCAGTGTGACTGCTGGAAGCTTCTACGCTTCGTAAGCCTGCTAAGCTAAGGTGTTATTAAGGTCCTTATGCTGAAAGCTTCCACGCTTTGCGGGGTAATGAGAATAACTTGAGTATAGTATCTATAATACCAACGGACAACGCGAGAGCGCGTTGATTTGCAGAATGGCCGTGTCGGAGAATGAATAATTATTTATTTTTCAAGTTGCAAAAAGGCTAAATATCGTTAGCTTTCTGACCTTCATGTTGATGCTTTGACGGTGACAGTTTAAAAAGAAGTTGGTCTGTATGTCAATTCAATCTGTCAGTAGTGTGAACGTCGATGGAGCTCGCTCTCTTGCTCCGGAGACTTCACCGGCGCCGGGTGTGCGCACTGACTGAGGAAAAATTAAATGGCGGACGACAATTTAATACACGTGGATTCTAATCCATTGGAATCTGCGACATATATCATTTGTTAAGTGATTTGATAACATAATCGGATATGTATAAATGAAAAAGGTCCGCTAATCACCTGGAAAGTATTTAAATGAAATTCTCTTGTTAAAATTATCGTGGTTCAAAAGTGGAAATAGGCAACACAATTTATCCACTCCCAAAGTTTAACGAACAAGTAAATTAAGGAACAAAAAGAACTTTATACTTACACAATTCATAACAAAAGCTAATGAACCATTCTAAATAAACAAAAAACATAAAACAACCCCAAAATGGGAACCACTTAAAAAATCTTTCAAAAACTCCGCAATTAAGCCATTAAAAAATTTAATACGGCGTTACTGGTTCCCTATCAAAACTTTTTAACTCTTAAAGCATAGTTAATGCATAAGTTTTGTGCCGGCAGATGGCAGCACTGTTGTGCGATGTCGATACGTACCAAAAATGTAGCAGCATATTTTGCACGACTTGCCAGTTCCACAATAGACGCGGTTGAGGGCAGACGTACGTCGCTCTCGAATGATACGATCTTCGTGAGTTCAGTTTATTTTGTCGGTTTTTTGGAAAATGGTTTTGTGTGTGAGTGCTGATCGATAATGTTGGATGAAGTTTGATGAGGTAAGATAGTTTGGAAATTAATTTTACGTTGATAGTTGTCAGTTTGGAATTTTTTAAAAAGTTTTCAGGTTTAAGTTTTGTAGTTTTGCGGGGAAATGATGTAGTCGTCATTTGTTTCAATACGATCAAAGATTAATATTTTTTGTCTCGTATTTTTATTGATATTGATAAATAACATATTTGTCTTTCAAATTAAGTAGTTATATCCTTTTGAACTCTTGTCATTCTTTCCAAATTCTTGTACATTTTCACACTTCTGAAAATATTTATACAATACAAATTATCCATTAATTTATATTATAATAAGCTTTATCAACTTTAAGCGATGAACAGAAAACGAATTACGTTTTAATTTCAACTCAAAGTAAATCCTGTTTGTATCTCATTTATTATCATTGCAGATACGGATTCATAATATTAATTAATGCGCAATTAATTATATTTTGTAGACCTGATTATTAATTTTGTCGTTCTGTATGAATTATTATATTGTTGGTCTGTTTAAAGAAGATTTGTCTTCAATATGTGTGTTAAGAGGCTTTTGAGTTCAAGAAATTAGGTCTGAATAAAATTAAATAAATTGTATTATGTTTTGTGTTTCGGAAAGTATTTTAAAGAGAATTAAATTCTCAAGATTGATTATAAGGCAGTGAAAAACAATAATAAGTATGAAAAGAAAATAAATTTAATTACTGTATTTTATTGGGCAGAGGAAATGCTACACATTATTTTTAAGGAATATCTCAATTACATTCGATTAAAAGATCTAATTGATTGTGAACTGAGATATTCAAGATAATTAAATTATGGATATTAAGAAATGAATCAAATTTGTATCGTTCGCTTTACAAGTAAGTTTTAGACAGGTGCTTTTAAAATAAGTACGCAGCGAAGATACACGACTAAGTTATACTACAAAAAGTTTAACGCTAGTAAAAATGTCGCTTATATTCCGGAGCGATGAATCTAAAAATCGTTTAACTGTATTGTATTAAGTTAATTGTGAAATTATTTTTTTTGAATGAGTCACGTGACTTAGTACCTTTGCATTTAATTATTTAAGTGTACCTATTTATTGGCAGTAATTTACTAAAACTATTAAATATTTAGGACGTTGAGTTTTTTTTACTATATATAATTTATTTATTAAATAAAATAGGCTGTCACGATTTCTGCAGAAGAGTAAATGTAAGTGATTAAGATAAAGACTTGCAATTTACACATTTAATGTACAAACCCAGTTTATGATGAGGAAATTTAAACATGAGCGTACGAATTTTCTTTATTAACATATTTTGAATGAAAGTTGTGCTTGTTCACTATAAATTTATTCACCGACTTATTTACTTAATGCGATATGTTGATAACATTTACCGAAGTTCATAAATACTGCCCTTTTGAGTTTAGATGCAGTACAATGAGCTTAAACACGTCTAGGTTTTATTTTAGCTATTTGTCAGTATGGAAATGTACAAATAACTTTAAAAAAAGCCGGCCAAATGCGAGTGGGACTTTTCTATAAAGAGTTCCGCAGTATGTTACGGTCTACGATTTATGAGGTATAAAAAGCACCATCTAGATCTTGTGGATATTCCACACATATGGGTTTGATATTTTTATTATTTAATTGTAATTCAAAGAATGGATTCATAAAACTAATTCTTAGTGCGGTTTGCAGAAAACATATATTTATCAAGTTTCAACATTATAGTTTCGGATAAAAGTGGTTGTGACATACGGACGGATAGACATGACAAATCTATAATGGTTCCGTTTTTGTCATTAGCCTATGAAACTTGAAAAAAAGCAGTAGTTTCTTAAAAGCGATTGCGTTTTGCGTTTCTGATACAAAATGGTCATCGGCTGCGCAATATTCCGAGAGTAGGTACGGAAGGCCAATCCTTTTTTAATGCACAATTGCGGTGTTTAAACTATGACCAGGGTAAATTTCAACATGTTGTACTTATATCGTCATAAGACAATATGACGTGCGCAGTACGTAAACCGTAGGACAGTAAGCTTTTTACTTACTAAGAAAGGATTGTGGTAGGATTTTATCTAAATCTTCTGTAAGACTTATTATATCCTGTGAAATTTATAACATTTCAACGCGTAAAAATATCTCTGTGTGACCACTAATAACTCATATATTTCGCTAACCTCTTGTAAAACCTCCTCAATTAGTTATCAGGGTAAAGCATATACGAGTAGAATATCAAAACACCCCATGTGTGAATGATGATCCTTTATGTGTTACGTCAGAACATTTCACGCCTTTAAATTCGTCTTATCAGTATCAGCTTTGCCCCTCACGGTCCTATAAATCCTCGTAACACCGATAAAGGTATTACTTACATTATGCGTACCTTGAAAAGGTATATCTACAGAAGTTGCAATTTGAATGACTTTATTGTAATACATAATCTCGATCGAAAACATGGATAGCAAAATGGTGTAGGTCATCACGTCAATGACCACTTGGTACACTGTGTGTCGTTGGTTTGATATCTGTGTAGGATAAACTGATTAAAGTGTTCTGATTAGAATAGTTTCGTAATTTCCGCGATACAGGGATTGCAATTCTTCGTGCGTTAAAAATAGTGCATTAAAATCTTTTTTGTTTTTTTTCTATACTAAGTATACTGGCATGTGTGTTTTTTAACATCTTCCAACAAAAAAAAACATGTGCGTCTAAACTAAGCGACCAAATTGTGAATTCTAGAGATATTTTCTTAATATTTTGGGATATATTAAAGAGATATCGTTTCCCGAAGTGATTTCGTCAGCGTTTTCACCTAACGATTTATCATCACCGTGAAAGCATTCAAAGCTGTCAATGCACCTTAATTAGGTCCGCAACACTGTAAGCCAGGAAAGGCCATGTTTAACAACTGAGACGCTTCAATACAAAGTAGAGTCAATGTTATTTCAGCCCGACCTTAATTTAAAGTAAAGCCAGCTACGTTAGACTAAGTTTAACGCTAGATATTTTTAATTTTCATTCAATTAGGTTGCTAATTAGTAGGTTGATCGTAAGTTAATGAGGTAAGGGCGATACATTGCTTGTAAATTTATCGTCGCTACATCCTACGTACTATTTTCAAGATTTTACCTGTTTATAATTAAAGTCAACTTTGTTATTTATAGATTTTTTTATTTTATAGATGAATTTATATTTGATAGGTAAATTTCCGTGCGTCGTAAAGTACGTAAAGCCGTTAGTCTTGGCTATTACACGTGGATCTTTGATGGTCATTAAGGCATTACGATTCTAACAACCAGCCTTACCTATTTAATGGCTTGGTAATGTTGCACATGCAATCGATCTAAAGTACGAAGTCCCTATTATAGATAAATTACACCCAGACTCAGAACAAATGATCGTGCTCATCAGATAAATATTTTCCCTTGGTGTAAATCGAACCTACAACCTCCGGTATAACAGTCAGGACTAATAACTACTAGACCAATAGATCCGTTGCGAATTTTACAATTTAATTATTTAGGTCGTGTTGAAAGCTCTCTCAAAGTTACACAGTGACCAAAAACAGGTTGTGTTTTGAAATTAACAATAAATAAATTATATTCCAATTCACACTGTTTTGATTTTCAACACCATATTGTAAAACCAAAGTGTATTTATCGAATTTGCAAAACTGAATACGATATGAAATGTAAACCTGTATTTAAGTATAACTTATGTTCAAACATATATTGAAATTACAATTTAATTGAACAATGCAAGTTTTGAATTATTCAAAATTCGATTCGAATTATTAGCTCATACATATCGTTTTCAATTGTTTTTATATAGTACTAGCGGCCTGCCTCAGGTTTGCACGGGTGCGTTACTGATGTATAACAAACAAACCTTACTCTTGGAACAATCTACCTATTAAAAAAACCGTATCAAAATCCATTGCGTAGTTTTAAAGGTCTAAACATAGAAAGGTAGTCTCTTTCTATGTTTAGATCTTTGTTTTAAACTATGTATTGTTATAGTGTTTGTTTTATATTTATCGTTTACATGATCAGTTATTAACTACATAACTTTGTGGTGATGGTGACTGACGCATTATTAGTCGCTATTATAGGAAATCAAAAAACTCTCTAAAATAACATCCATTAATACGTTAAGTTTTTCGAATTGAAAAATTTCTCTGTTTGGCACATGGATTTTTTTTAACAGAAAATAATCATTCATTTCTTTAGTATGTTTTATCTTCTGAGAATTATTTGTTCTATTTTTTCTGAAATAGGACGCATTACTAATTAAGCTTCAAAACATAATTATAGATTTATCTGTTTCTTTGTGTGGTTAAAAGATGTTTCCTTTAGCTTTGTAAAAACGGCAACTAATATACTTTTCCTTAAATAAAATTATTTCTAGTTTTATCCTTTGAAAGGTAAACAGCCTGGAGACATACAAGCGCATTTCAGTACATATTTTATCAAAGAATCCGAGTTAAAGACGAGTTTTAATAAGGACATTTATAAAAAGAAACTATATTAACTAAGTTAGGAAAGAAATGCAGAAAACATTTTCAATAAAATGTAGATATGTTAGAAAAATCTTCACAATATTTCCTGCTATATATTTTTTTTTTCTAATCAACTTTCGATTCAATTGACGACACGCGTCGTTCACAAAGATAGTCAATTCCACTTCCATATTAACACTTCAAGGCAGACACAACACTACAAAAGTCAAAACGAAGTCAATTAAATATCGCAAACTGCATTTGTCAGATCAATTGGGGAAGCCCCGCCCACTGAGAACGTGCTGTAGAAAAAATACACCCCATGATTTGAGAATCATTTGGACGGGCCGAGAAATATTGTGCGTTTGTATTACATTGCCGGCAATCGCCGCGATGTTACATCGCATTAAAATAGAAAACCAATAACAACTTGAAATGTACTGGAATCACAGTGCTTTGACTTTGATTTTTTTGTTTTTACGCATTAGAATAGGAAGATTGTGATTGTGTGATCTATGAGTGTGAAATTCCTTTTCGAAAAGTGACGTGACTTTGACTTGTTAGTTCAATACTACAATAAGCGATTTTAGCAGCTTTATCATTCAGAGAAATAAGACAAGATTAGAGCTACACGGCGCAATGTATTGCAACTTGCACGATTCTCACTTCGTCCAAATTCGCCTTTAGAAAAAATACACCCCATATAAGTCATTTTCACACAAGACGTCAACAATTCACGCGCACTAATCTGCCCTCATAAAAGAATCTCGAAGGGAACTTTACCCTAAAATCCTCTTTATTTCATTAACGAGGAAGAAGGGGATTTAAGGACACTGTATTTATTTGATTTAGATTTTTAGGATTTAGGTCTATTGTGGGTCGAATCTAATTTCGGACTGGTGTAATCCTATTTTGTTTTTAATGAAATCGAAATGTGACTTTTTTTCTTAACTATAGCTTAGAATTCTGTTTACTTTCTGACCAGTAATTTTAAACTCATTTCGTGATTAAAACGAAGCAAATAATCGTCATTATTGACGCTCATATTTTATTTGTTTAAATAAGCTTGACTTCTGCTAAATAACAAAAGACTGTCTGGCAGTCTACTCCAAAATTTCGATTTAAGTACTTCTAAAAATACTCTCAAGCCATAATTAGAAATCCGAGCTCCGAATAAAGAAATTTCATTTTATTTATAACTTAATTTAGAACATTAAAGTGTATATTAATAGAGATTAATCAACTAAATTGTTTGGGCGAAGTTTTAAAATTATGATCACGTGCCAGGTAAGCATTAATCGTGATTGATCTGAAAAGTTATAAGCTGAAAAACACCTGATTAATGTTGGAAAAGATAATAAAATTAAGACGTTAATTAATATCAAGTACCTTTGTTTTCTGATTTTTATAAAATCAATCAATTTTCTGTTTTTTTTTTTTTAACTTTATGTAGGTAGTTACTCATATATTTCTCTAAATATATTTTACTAAAAAAGAAACAAGCTTGCAATTGAGTAGTTTTGATAAAGCCTTTGACATATTGCGTTATATTTTGTCTCCACAAATTAAAGGAAATATAAAATGATGGCGCATAAAAAAGACGTACGCTCATATAAGGATCAAAAGGACCATTATAATGATAAAGTTGAAGTCGCAAGGTGAAAAACAAAGTGTCAAAAAAGTAATAAAATAAAACCTACAATACATTTTACCTAACTTAATCAAGGCAATGTTTTCTTCTTGACCTACTAAATAAGTGTAACTACACCTATTGTTTCATTACTTTTAGTTTAAATAGCTTTGTTTTCCAAAAATATTATGATGTTTATTTTTAAACTAACGACCTGCTCTAGCTTCGTACGCGTGCAATTTATAATTAATACACTAGCTATTATCCGTGAATTCGCAGATACATAACACCCTTTGACGTAGTCGGTTAAAGGAAGCCTATGTGTTTATTCTAAGTGACAGCTACCTCCATATCAAATTTCATCCAAATTGATTTTGCCTTTATTATTGGTATGTATACCGTCCTCTTGAAACATGCTCTGCATCTTTTAATATTATTAAAGATCTAAGCATACATAGGGACAGACAGTAGTAAGCGACTTTGTTTTAAACTATGTACTTATTATATATGTCGTGATGTACCTTCTCTTTTTACTGGGGCGTGGATTAAATAACAACGTTTAGTGAATTTTAATGAAGTATGGTATAATGATGATAAGCGTTCATTAATGATATAATAGGTGCTTTGTTTTAGAATATTTTGGTTGGTGACTATCAACGGTTTTTAGGATTAAAATGTCGTCACTAATAGGCAGTAGATATATATTAAAGTTTATTTTAGAAGGGATCCCTTAAAGTAAATGTTATGAAGGTTTGGGATAAAACAGTGTCAAATATACAGGAAATGTGTTACAGTAGGTTTTTTCATAGTAAGTCACGTCTTTTAAAATTGTGTTTAACCGATATAAAGAACAAACTTAATTCAGTATAAAACTCATTATAGTAACTATGAACAATGCCTACTGTATTATAAACGACAAACGGGACTTATTCGCGAAATAATTCATTATATTATATCTTTTCTCCCGACGTTTCGGTCGAGTTGCACGTCGTGAAAGTTTAAGAACATTAATACCTACTGCATCAAAATATTGAATACATAATAGAATAAAAAAAAACTAATAGTTAAGCTCGCATAAATCTGGCAGCTATCGACATACTCGTTCATACAGTATTTTTCCAAACCCACACACAATGTAAGGGTGTAATCGGGTATGTATGGACACAAGGATGGGCACAGCGTTTTTTTTTCATTTTACTCGCCAACGCAACGTACTGCACTTGGCTGCTTGTAATTATATTGGATTTTACTCTTGGGCGTATTTTTTAATTATTTTCAGGAGAGTTTAATTAATATCACACTATGTTACAATAGATGAATTAATAGAAAAGAGAGCAATTACCATCGCTATGACAATGACAATGTTTTGTTTTCTAAATGCCATAAAATACTCTGGGTTAAATTTAAATATTTAGCTGAAACTACGGTAAGGACTATATGGCGTAACGTAGTTTCCTTTTTTTACTATTGTGGGCTAAATACTAAATATTTTTATGAGATTACTTTTCTGCCTATATTTGAATGAAATAAAAAACGCAAAAGACGTTTTTGACGCTTTCAATTCAAAATTAAGGCGCCAAAATAGACATTTTGCTGATGAAAAAATCTTCCTCTAAGTACTAGGTAGTATTTATTTTACGAAATATTACCATCACTATTTTTGGGCTGCTTTTTTATATCCCTGCTCTAAAAAACATATTTCCGAACAAAAAAAAAATAAACAAAAGATATACGAAAAAAATAATTCAGGCAGTGCGTACGCCACAATTTTTCTTTGAACGTTTTACCGCTATAAACGTTACATCAAAGGTAAAAAATATGTAATATTTTCCCCTTTACCGTAACATGCACGTGACACTTACGTTCACTGTTTTCCTGTTCACGTATATACGTTAATCAAAGTATGGTGCCAATGGGATCTGAACAAATATGTGTTATTGTACACGCTTTATATGTGTGCTTTGTCAATATATTTTTGATCTTCTATATAAAATATTGGTTAGATAAATAAACAGACAAAAATAAGTAAAAGTAGAGTCTAAGAGAGAATGACTCTAGGCTGGTTTCTTCTATTCATTTGAGCCCCATAAGCTAATATTATGACATTTGTATAGAGACGGCGTTATCGCTCCCGTATAGGCCTTGTTAGCCATCAGTGCAAGTGCCAAAAGCAAATAAATGAACACGGCTGCTGTTTCAATCATCTGTCATAGATGTTAGATGCCACTGCTAGAGATGCGTAATTTTTATTTTGTTGCTTTGATGTAAAAACTCATTAATCATTATTACCGACATACAACGTAAAGCAGGTCTTGTTAATTGTTCTAACAGCCTTTGTCCTTCTCTTTGAGTGCTTACCTACTCAATTAGACCAATGTTTTTTATTGAGGACGTACGACGTTGACTATTAGAGTCTTTGAGGACGTACCCTAAAACTATTAGTTACAATGCAAAGTCATGAAGTCGGTAGGAAGTAGTACTGTTGTTACTTTAGGATACACTAAAAGGATATTGTTACTCAGATAGGATGCAAATGTTTCATTAAAGTTTAACACCTTTGACATTTTTTTTTAAATTCTATATGAATAATGTTGATCCTAATGATTTTCTCCCTGTATAATAGAAATTGTGTCACAGTAGGTCTAAACTAAAAAAAAAGTCTAATTATGAAACAATAAATTTATTCTTATTCTAAATGTTATTTATCGAATAATTAAGAAAGTTACATAAAATACAACCGCCATTGGTGCTTGTCTGCGCTGGGGATCGAACCTGCACCTCGTGCATACAAATCCATACATAAAACCGCAAAGCTACCACGACAATTATGTTTTTTTATAATTATTTATTTATTAAACTCTTTAAATTATAAAATTGTTACATTTATATAAAACCCCACAAAACTGTATGTATGTATAATACAATAATTAACATCAACAAAATGCGTGCAAAGAATTAAGCTCGAAAACCTCAGTAACTCTTCAGAGAATTAAGGCGTAATTTTAATATACATTGTCCAGTTTCGTTACAAATTTTATGTCATCAACATTCATGAACGTGTCTGGAATGTCACTGGATTTTAAATTAATTTGAGTACCCTTAGCGCAGTGGGATTGTAACTGGACTTCGTACTGGGGTCGTAGATTTGATTATGAGGACGTTAAAACTATTAGTGACACCCTATTTTTTTTTGGTTGAGTTTTTACTGCATTTTTTTTCTTTTATAGCGATGGGAATACACGCAAAATATGATAGTTATACTATAATTCTTTCTAGGCGATAAAAATTGTCGTTGTTAAACTCAAGTACTATACATATAACGAATATTCGTTAAATGTGCATAATATACTTAGTCTGTTAAGAGTACATTGTGCATCAGTCTTACCTTTGAATTTAGGTAATATTGTGTCTTTAATTTTAAAGTTTCTATGCTGCCTCATTCATATTTAAAAACTTATCTAAAAGTAATTTATCATTTCATAAACGAAAAAAACGTTATCAACACTAAAATATTCGTAACAGGCAAAATATTAATACATTTTCCATATTTCATATCTGATAAAAAGTTACTAAAAACATCATCACGAAATACCGTACTTCGTTAAAAACATGTACACACTGCGAAAACTAATTTGCGCAATAAATTTAATTCTGTCACCCTTATCTAAGCGAGAAAAGTTTTACTGATAAAAAAAATGAAATTAAAAACGATAAATCTTGTTGGTGACGTCACATCTTGGTCAGTAAATGTTTAGTTTGCATGTCAAGCTGTTAATTTGTAAGAAAGTTGATTATAATTGAAAGGTATTCAATATGGAAATGCATTAACAGAGGTAAATTGATAAAATAAACAAAAAATTGTATTTTTTGAGGTAAATAAAGTGTGGTATAATTAATACGTATAAATATCATAACACAATCAAAAATAGAGCTTATTCTCTTGATTGATAATATCGTTAATTAACCAAAAATAAGCCTTAATAACTATTTATAAAACAAATAATAACATAATATTTATTATCCCTTAAATATCCCAATTACATTAAATACAAGTTTATTTTATTGCCATATATTTTGGGCTTCAATTATTTGTATTAAAAACACATTCAAAAGGATTTGCTCATTGTTTCACTGAAAGCACGTGAATAAAATATATTAAAACTGGTGAAATGCGTGTAAAATGCAGTATTAAAACCGTAACACTGTCATCAACAACTTAATTACATCTCATTAATTAATCAATTAACGCAATTAATTTGACTTGATGCTGATATACGAGTAAACAAAAACCGATCGCTGTAGAATGATACTTCTAGTCATGAAATTAATAACATTATGTATTGACGGGCCTGTTGGTCTAGTGGTTAGTGGCCCTGACTGCTATACCGGGGGTCGTGGGTTCGATTTTCAACCAGGATAAATCTTTTTGTGATGAGCATGATAATTAAAATTTGTTCTGTGTCTGGGTGTAATTTATCCTTAACATTTATGTACTATGAAATCCGAAAATTCTTTAATTTCTAAATTAATCGTTGAGAACTCTCTGTTATCAAAATAACATTGCGGTTGTTTGAGCACGAAGTACAGAGATTGTGTCAATAATTATTTGCTTTCGACAAACAGTCTGTACATGACATTATAGAAACAAATATTTACAGGATGGTTTTAGACTTTGCTTAGGTTCAACTGGGGATACCAAGCTTGAAACAATGATTTTATTTAAATTCTAAGAGAATTGAATATACCTAATACTTTACGTACCTCTTAAGCTTGTACCAGAATGTAATCGTATAGTCAATTACTCGATAACAATAAGCATCGCTCCAACTCCATTTAACTTTAAAATAAAAAGCGAAAACAATTTGGGAACCGGAATATTGAGGCACTCAAGTCCTACGGACACCACCATTCAGATCTGATTACCTCTCCCTTTGAATTGGATAACAAGGTAAATTCTCAACTGGAAAAAAAAAATCAAATTAAACAATCCGACAAACAGGGCCAATCAAAAACGCAATACGTTTTCAACTTAACCCGTTCGCCGCGACCGCAAAAACATTTCGGCGTCGAACTCTTTTGAAATTCCAAACGGGCCCAAAAAACAAAAGAGCTAATTTGTCCATTCGAACAAAAACGGCAGCCTGACGAGGGGGAAAAAACAACAGAAATCTTTTCCATTCTTCATTCGAGGAAGTGACAAATGCCCTGAGACGGGGGATTGCAAATGGCGCGAAATTAAAGCCTAATTCTCAAACTTGAGAAAAAAAATGTGTTTTTCATTTCAAAGCAGTGGAACGCGTTGATCTTAATTAGGCCAGTTGGAGTGCTAATTCATCGTTTATTCGTTTATGTTAATCTTAAACGCTGAGGTATAAGATTGGGGTGTAAAGATGTGACCCAGCTTTGTATTATGGCCGGTATTAAAGTTTATGGGTCTTAAGATAGATGCTACGCGAGCGCCCTCCAAAATCAGGTGTGATATAACCTGTTATTTTGATGGAGGCTTATACTTTATTATGTTTGAACGACCATTCTGAGGCGGAATACATTAGCTGTTTATTACTTTGTTTAGCCCGTGAAAGGTAATTGGATCTAATTGTTATTGACATTTCGACTACCTGTTTGCTGGACAAAAACAAAAAGGATCAATGACTACTAATACGTTTTGATCAGATAATTTTGGCGAAAATGGGAAATTACGTAGATCTGTGCATAGATAAAAATCCTTAAATCTAACTTGTTTCGTGAACTAATATTACAAACATGTGAAAAAACAACGCTGATCAAACTGTCACTCTTAAGCACCATGCCGTCTTTTTCTTCATCAAACATGTCATAACACAAAAAGTCAAAATTAAGATTTTAAATCGTCACTCACCACACTATCGTTCGACCGTAAACCTAATTCTTATTACAAAGTCTTTACTCCACCTACTTAGTACGTTCTCATTCTGCAACAATATATCACATAGTAAAATTTAAACTTACGACCTCAATCGTAAATCACCGCTATAAGCGATGTATGAGGGTGTAATTGAGATCGGGTACGCTCTAGTCGATCGATCTAATAAGCTTGCTATATTTATTGGCATTATACACTGCCACTATTTATAACACTAGCTGTGTTCTATGAAGTTGTTTGACGTTGTTGATAGAGAGGTATACCGATTAGGCTCTCATGTTCATTATATTTTGGTATAGGAAGAAGATTTTAGGAGATAACCGGAAAAACTAGTACGAACTGTACTGAAATCTATGCAATTGCGGGGTGCCCATTGCGTTCAACAGTGACGTATAATAAACTCTTGGTTAGGGATCCGTTGACTTTGAAACTAGATTAAATTTGATATATTTGTTTGAGCGTACAAGGTATATTTAGTTCTATCTATATAGTAGTATGACTACTTTATACTCAATACTTAAATAGTACGCAGCTGCACCTTTAGAACACATACACTTTCATACTTGTAATGTAGCACTACAATTTAGTTCTGCATTTAATTTGGAGTATCGCCATTCCATTTGAACCCTAACTCGTATACTAATATTAATTACAATAAGACAGGATCTAGAGGACTATTTCTATACAATGATTTACAATCTCACCGATATTAAAAAGTACAAATGTTCTGACCTCCTTAGTTATTGCCAGATAACGACGCAATCCAAGGTCATTTAGATAGGGTCGTTCAGCAATCCACAGTAATAGCCAACGAAATTGGGATAAGTTGCATTCTTGGAAAAATTGTATTACGCTTCGGCATTTAGAGGGTTAAGCTGTGGTATTTTCGTCCCCTAATGCGGACTGTTAATTATTTTTAGTGTTTTCAGCCACCGTTTTACCTTGTACTTTATTTAATTGTTTTAACGTTGTACAGAATTTACAGTAGCTATGTTTATGCTTGTATTTAATAAATTTGCTTGTACTGAACTAAAAAGTTAACAAATTTACTTGTTGCACTTAGCTCGGACAGTTTGTTGTTAATCTGTTTTAACGAATAGAGTGCTTTGATTTGTGATTTAATCACTAACTTTGAAGTTACTCCCGTACCAATATACTCTATGTACGGTTGTGTGATTGGCCATTGCTCATTCAGTTCAGTATACTTGGAGAACATGGAAATATGTCTCTCCTACTTAGTTTATTCTAAAGCATCAAAAACTCTAAATTTTTCAAAATATTTTATAGACCATTTTAGTATTCTGTACGCTTTTATAATCACGAAAAAGCACTAAATAAACTGTACGCACATAAATATTAGCAATCGTTTAAAAATATAGCACCCTTTGTTTCTAAATTGGTCAAAACCAACGCTTAGCAACGAGCCAAATGGATCGTTTAAACCAAGTCAATTATCCAGGAGTTATTTACCGATTCAAATTTAGATAAAAAATATACGTAGGTAGGTATTTTCAATTTGCATACACTCCTGGCCGGCGTCGAGTTTGCATTTTACTAAAAAATATAATTGATTTAACTGCTCGAATGATTTCAATTTAGATTGATGTTTGAACGCCTGACTATAAAGTCAGTTAACTGGCCAATTAATTTATTACTACGGTCCGCTAAATTTGTTTGTTTGTTTTTAAATTTACTGAGGTGACATTGCATCACTAAATTCAGTGTTGACTGAAAAGCTGTTTGCGATCGTAAACGCTTTTTGTCGGAGTTTCGTTTGGAATTAAATTAATCTTGTTGACATTTGTGAGTGTTCGCAGATAGCTGATTTATAGATGGAGTACGAATTGGTTTGCTAATTAAATGAGTTATACAGATTAATTATTTATAATTTATAAATTGGCTGTTTGTTCTGCAGATTTTTAATCTAAAATATAAAGGAGATGTATAAGTCTTAAATGGTTTTTAAAGAGTTATGTAGTAAAGAAAGAATTTAGTCAACTTGACTTAAATAAAACGTCATTTACTACTTTTAATTATTATACCTAACACATTTTCCGTTTATATTAATTACAAGGAACGGAATAATAACTCAAAAATTAAACAATTTTCATGGGTCACAATGACCCACAAAAACCTTCAGGTCACCTTTTATTACCGTCATAAAACAACTTATTACCTTCGAGTTAATGTTTTAAATTAACACAAGGAAGCCTTCTCGGTCTATTTTTTTTAATTCACGGATCACCGCGATAATTTATCGCTTGAAGCTACATTCTTTTATCTTTTTATTTCTTGAGTACACTTTCACTGGGATAGTATAATTAATATTTAGTGGTCTAGCAGCTTCTAAAACGCTTGTTGAAAATATTTTATGGGTAAAAAGTAGTTTTTGGACTGTTTAAATAATGTATCGCTGAAGGTTATGTTATTTATTACTACTGATGAGTTTGTCAAAACTCAAAAAGGCCCTATAGACCAGAAGACTCTATGGGTCAAGACTACTACTAAGTAATATAATTATGTTACTTAGTAGTAGTTATTTAGTGTCATAACTACACACTAAGCTGTGACTTTGATCCCATGAATAGCCAAACAGTAAAATTACTACACAATTGCTTGTATAAGCGGGTTAAGTCCCTACATAAGATACACATTTGTTTGGTCCACAATTGCGTATCTTCGTAAAGATAATTTCAATGTTTGTCAAAGCCCCCACAACACAAGTAATGGATTTTCAATCTCACTGCAAATTCTCCTTTGTTAGCAACAATACTAATCTTTAATATAATTTTGGTATGTGGATGCAAATAAGTAACATTGTTATTAAACGTTGTTCTGCTGAGCTACAATTTTACAACAATTTCGTTATAAACATAGTTTATGTTCACAATAGGTTCACAAAGAGACATCTTGTTTTATTTGCATGAGAAATGAATGAGACATTTCGTAATATGTAACTATACTATGGTTGTAAACTTTTATGAATAGTAAATATGAAACATTTTACATTAAGGTAGATGGCTGATAAGTTCCTTTTTATAGGCATGACTTGAAATATTATTTTTAGAACTCTGAATATTAAAAGTGTACAGTTTATTTTTTGTTGTTTTTGTATTTCTTTGTGGTTTTCAAAGCAAAACTCTGCGGATTAGTTAAACTTGTATAGCTGAATTTGTTCTGTTTTTTCATGGTGACGGTGTTTTAGTAAATGTTTTATTCCAGTTCTGGTCTACCCCAAAACCTCTAAGTTTAACGATAAACCGATATTGATGCGATAAAATTTCAAAATGGCTACAAAAAATCACAAAGTGGGTCAAAGCTCAAATATTTAAAAATAATAATGGTACTAGTAAACCTATAAGACCTTTTATAAAAGTTCTTCTCAAACTCAACTTACCCCCTTTAATCTCCGTCTTGAAGATACCCTTCAGCACAATTACCCTAACTTCATCTTCAGATTTATATTTTTTTTAACCTCGCCGAGTAAGATTCTTACTTTTTATCTTTTTGTCCGCTGCGTTGACTTAGGGACCGGCACTACACTAGATTCTGATTAAAACAGATTTTTAATTAAACCAACCTCTCAACTTAGCTGTATCGGTTAGACTGAAGTTCTAAGTGAAAAAGTTTTAGTGAAAGATACCTGGGAGTTATGTCCGGGAGTTTGAGCAAAGCGATTTCATGTTGTTTTGGAGTTAGGAATTTCAAAGGGTTTGTGTTCAGCTTGTGGGTCAATTTGACCCTAACGGAAAAAAATAATTGAAATGTACTTAGTATGTTTTGCGATCAATGTTTAGTTAAATAAGTTGTGTCAACTCACTGTACTACATTGATAATTATAATCAATGTAGTATCAATTATGAACAATCTTTTCAAAAATCATTTTTTGACTACGAGTGATAAATTCGCCTTATCTTGGAAATTAACTCTTAGTATATAGAAATGATTTGAAGTTTAAAAATTATCGCCTATACTATATACCTAGTTCTATGAAAGTTTTTTCTAGTATCTAGTTTTAACCTATTCTATTATAGTCTGGTTTAGTGATTCTATGTGAGTAATAGCAGCTATCAAATACAAAATTATACGGGGTTCTAAGTGCAGACCCCAATAAAGTTGGACTTGCGAGTATGATTTTGGCATACGTGAATACTGAGTATTACTACCAGTCCTAAATGTTTTCGAGAGCACTTCGTCTATAAATTCGTCTTAACAAAAAACCTTGGAGACCAAACTGATGTCTATAGAACATACCAAAGTAATTTATTGATAATTGAAAACCTTTTAAAGATGATAGTATATTAAAGTTTCCAGGAATTTCGTATTTTTGTTTTGGACCAGACTGTCAATCTACCTACGTAAATAATTTGTCATCAAGTACTTATTTTGAAGAAAAACGTTTCTTTCTGAATACGATTCTTAAGAAACTGATATTTTATATTCATGAAGATACGAGTTTTTCTTAACAAAAAACTTACACGAAATCAGATTAAGTTTTAAGACGAACTTCGGTTCGAAAAGTTGGAATAAAAATCGGATATTAAGTAACTATAGAACGGTTCTCAGTACTTAATCTTTACTTGAGTAAAAAAAAACCTTTTTCCTCTTTTTGATGAAAATTTCATATCGAAAGCGTCGACTCAATAACATTAGAAGGGTTTTCTCAATAACAGTACAAACCTAATAGGGTGAAACTTGAGGCCTTTGTAAAGTGTTTCAAGAATCACGAATGTAGACAGCAATTTTACGAAAAGAAACTTACTTTGTTCACAGAATAAGTATATTAAAATAATGTTGTTCTAAAGTAAATGTTAATCTCTATTTCTTAAGTAGTGTGCTTTGAGGTTTTTGAGAGTAGGTGTGATGCTAATGACTGTTTGTATATTTTCTTAAAAACAGTATCTTTTTTAATGAAGCGTATTTAAAATTGTTCGAGAAAATTTAAATAAATCCTTGTCTTAATTACATTCGGTAGAATTATAAATTAAACATTTGTATTTCTTCGTCCGATTTTCACAATTTCGTAAATAAAATGTTTTGACAGTTCTTCAGACGGATGTCGCTTTACGATCTCGATTTGATTCCCTAAATGATATTTAACGTCAGTTATCTATTACCTTAACTGACAATTTATAATATAAATAACTCAAACGTTTACAGAATAACTCCGTCCAGATTATAAGCATCCACCTTTTAAAATTAAACCATTTGGCAATAATGGGGCTCCTATCTCATTTAATACTTTTTTCCCGAATAATAAAATTCTTCATTTTGAGGTCAGAACAAAATGATTAAATTTCACGTTTCATCTAACCCCTAAATTACACGTTCAAAGTTGGAAAAAGTGTCTAAATACCCAAAACTTTGGTACAAACCCTCCGGCCTTTATGACTGTTAGAAAACTCTTATTTACGCTGTTAATATATTTAGGGAAGTGAATATATTAAAAGACTAAAGGATATTAATGTTCAGAGTTTAAGATAATGATATTCTGCAAAAAGATTAAGAGAAGAATTTAAATTTTTTGTTCCGTTTTTTGGGAGTTTTGAATCAGATTATTTTGCTTAAGGATTTGTTGACACGGATATTTAGGTATGACAAAAACTTTTGGAAGATTTGTCCTCCGAATTTTTGTTGTAATCAATTTTATCATGTTTGTTTTGACAAAACCTCTTCCAGCACACTACTTGATAATTAAAATACTATCTTGTATGACTAAAATTAAAATGCGTTTACGTCTTTAAAGAAATTTTAATTTTAAATGACAAGTATTATTTACCGTTTATTATATTTATGTGACTTGCGGCTTAACTCTCTTGTTTAAACAAGAACTCTGCTGGTCTTTTCTTTCCTTTTAAACAAACAAGAAAACAATAACTAAAACTACAATAAAATTATTCTTAATTAATTGCGTGACGGGGTTCATTTTTGTATACAGATTCTCTCCGCTAATTATTTCTGTTACTTCAACAAATTCCCTATCGACCTCTTTAAGTACTTCTAGTTGACCCACCCTGACCCACCGGTGGGTCAAGCTTAAGATGTCACACTGTACAATATCATTATCCCGGACCCTTGAATCCTTCTCCAATTTACTTTCCCTGTTATTTGGTTCAGGGGACCTACCACTATCACTTAAAGTAATATTGCAGGTGCGAAAGAGGGACGCTGCTCTACAATATGTAGAGTTCTGTCTCGCTTCCACAACTGCAGTAATATTAATTTGAGATATGGTGGTAGGGCCCCAGGTTAAGTAGCTGACCACATGGGACTTGTGGAAGCTGCCATTATCGTGCCTGATGTATTGGAATTAATTATTAATCTTCGTTGAGTTGTTAATGGTTGATGGTCGATGAAGTGAAGACAATATTGCTTGCATATTGTATTACGTGTAATTCCTCTACGTGAAATGTTCTTAGTATTATTATGTATTTGTTGGATCAAGCATTCTTGGGATCAATAATAGTATGAAGGACTCCGAATATTTTGGTACACCATTTTGCTTCTTCAATAGCAACAGTTCTGTTCAGAAGTAACAGTACAGTCACAGTGAGCTCTACGTAATACTCAATACGATTTTTTCCTCATCCACCTTTCAATAGCAAAATAAATTCTGTTTCACTAAACAACTTTTTTAGCTTAATTTCGCCTAGAGGTACCTACTGTGCAAGTAACATATTTCGTTTCATCCTCACCGCGCTTATCAGCAATGTAAGCGAAACAGATGTCATATTTATACAAATGTCATATCAAAACTGAAATTAAAATGAAATTTCTCATTTAATACAAATAAATAAACGTCAGTCGAGCAGTCTTTAATTAATTTAATGGAAGTTGTCTTAGCTGGGATCGTGATATTATCAATTTAAGGAGCGATGCTGACTTGGACTAAGCTCTTAATGCCGAGGATGTGGTTTTGGCGGGACACTCAAGGCGTGATATAAGGCAATGGGCAGACAATGGAGGGGGCCTTAATAGCCTTGGTAGAGACGGTTGGTTTTGAGTTGCAAGTGATCTTATAATTGTACGGCTTGTTGCTGGAGGCGATTTTGGTTTATGAGCTGACGCTTAGAGGTGTGAGCAGGTCTGTCACGTTGAGGGCATGCCAGTTGGACATTAAAATTGTATATTTTGCTTGTCAAAATGTCATTAAACTTATGGGAAATAGTAAATTCAAAGTGGAGGTGTGATGTTAAGTCAAAACATCTATCGCTAGTGCCCAGTCGGAATCAGATTTTTTTTTTAAATAACCATCTTTTTGTAATTGTTTATAATTGAGATTAGACAACATATCTGTATTAATATACATCCCACGCAATCTGTGCTGTCAAGCTTAAACAACAAAGTAAACAACTCGTATTTACGAAGTTTATAATATTTACAATTAAAACATACCTAATTCATCAGAAAATGAAAAGTTGAAATTAATGTTATAAATGAAAATGTTTAATTAATTAGCGATTACAATCTCAAAGCCGTGTCAATGGAATACTTTGTAAATATAATTAATTTATTTTGTACAGGTCAGCGTAAATTATGAGTATTTGATGCTTGTTTATTATATTTAAGCTGTGATAGCTTAGTGGCGAGACCGTAGGACTGCTAAGTCAGAGGTCTTGAGTTCGATCCCCACGGCGCGCACCGACTTTTCGAATGTTGTGTGCGTTTAAGAAATAAATATCACAGCTTCCGTGTTTCGGAAGGCACGTAAAAATGTGGGTCCTGCGCCTGATCTCTCTCCGGTCGTGTCGGATTACCGTCCCATCGGGCTATGAGAGTAAAGGAATAGAGAGTGCACCTGTGTTTGCGCACACGCTTGTGCACTATAATATGTCCTGCGTAGCTGGCTGGTGTCATAGTAACACTGGCCGCCGTGGCCGAAATCGGTCGGACCGCTATTATTATATTTAATGTTGATGTAATTTAATTCAAATGTAATTTGTTAAATGTGCCTTCTGTCTACTGCACGGTTAGATATTAATTTGATGCTGTACTAGATATTAAGCGGTGACGGTACAGTAAATTTGTTGCTTTACTTCCCTTTTATATCCCACTAATATAATCAATATGGATGGATAGATGGTTGGACAACGCCTCAATGAATTTTGATGAAATTTAGTATGGAGTTAACTGGTACCCCACATTTACTAATAGACTACTTTTTAACCGACTACGTCAGAAGTGTAATGTTATGATAGCTATACCCGACAACATCTGGTTTAATATTTTAAAACAATTTTGAGTCACCTTTACGTAGACATACTAAATCGAAAAAATGTTTATAAATACACCTCTAAAACAAAACAAGCATACGCGCAAATAATACTCATAATATCTAACATTTGAATTTTGCTTTTATATTTAGCGATAAATATATTCTTTTTCTCTATTACTATCTAATTTCGTCGAATAATACCAATCAAAACAAAACTCTTAAAAAAATCGAATACAAATAAAAACCGTCTCGAAATACACCTTAAAAATCTTTGTGCTCAAAATAAATCACTTAATACGACACTCCAAAAATCCCACCTCGCATTATTATTCGTAGAGCAAATACAAATTCGATCCGTCCCATCTTCCTTAGTCTGTCTCGACATTCTATTAAACGTACTCCAAACACATTTGCCTTTTTCGTTGGGGAAATTGGTTCTTCAGCTTATCTTCAAGAAAAACCTATTTTGTATGGCACTCTTGGTTTATGCGTGTAAGTAATTTAATGTCGCATTTAGGAGGGAATTCGTCACACGGTGAATTTTTAAGGGCGGCTCGGATTGGATTGGATTTCGTTTTTTATTTGGGGATTTTTTCTTTTTAAAGTTCCATGGGTACTGAAAATGCTCTACTTAAATTTAACATTGTTTGGAAGTAGCTTCACTTTAAGCACTTTTCAATGTAGACGGTAAATTAACTATACAAAGAACAATATTCTGAGTAGTTTGTTAAACTAAATTTTAACATGTAAAACAAATTTTAATGAAAACCGTTCGGAATGAAATTCTCTACATTTCTTACTTACAACTATTTTGTCACAAAGGGCTGCAGTTTCACCTAACATTTTTTACTACAACATGCTATGAATTTTGAGACCTACCTATACAGAATATTTTAATATTACATCAACATCTCAGACAAGTAACGTGTCACCTCTATCTTCGGTTTATGGCTTGTGTAAAAAGATAGACAACTCACAAATATGTTGTAACATAAAAGACGCACGCCTTTAGCATACATAGTAGTTTGGCTTACCTTATATAACATACATGTTCAATGTTCATATGTAATATTCAAAGATAAAATATTTGCTATAATAATTCGTACTGTATAATATTTTGTGAGACAGTTAAAAGCGTTCACAAGTTAACTACTTACGCACGAAATCAAAAGGTTCTTTAAAATAGCACCCACTCTCCTACAGAAAATTTCATTATGCACTGGTTGAGCCCTGCAGTTTTATCACTTTTTTATTAGTTTACTTATTACTTGAACAGTCATGTTATTAAGCTCTACCTAGATACATGGATTATCCAAAATATTCCATAACCAGAAAGTTGATCAAAGTGTCATAGAATCCAGCATAATAACTTAAAATTTATCCTACAACGTAAATCTTCATTACCACATTATTACCCTTCTTGTCAATACAGCCGATAACTACACATAATTCTGCAATAATACGTAATATCTCAATTTAGCTAGCCAAGATGTGACAATTTATGTAATACTGTTCAGATGACCTACTATCAGCTCTCAAATTATAACTATAGCAGTTGTGAAAGAGAGACAACGCTATATACCGTGTAATGCGCTGTCACTGTCTCACAACTGAAATTATATTACTTTAATATGTAGTCAGTCTTCAGTAAGGTTATACTAGGTCAGTTAGAGCCACTCAGATAGATCGATTTGTGTGACGAAACATTGCCATCAATTATTTGGTTACATTGAAGTAGTTAACCTGTCCATTACGTAGTTATGGTACATTAATAGGTTATTACTAGGTCAGGTAGACTAGTCTATGGAACTCAGTACTGTTATTTATAACGACAAATATTAAAAAGAGTTTTGTTAAAAATTGTAGCAACTATAATATATTCATTGCGTTCGTGTACGTACTAAACTTGTAAAAAGACCAGTTTACTGTTGTAGCTAAACGACTTTTTTAACGTCCTTAAGATTTTTTGTTAATTTCAAGTATCAAGGGAGTTTTGCAGTATTTACTATGAACAGTTTTGTATACACACAAAGTTACTGGCTTGACCCAATGCAGGCAGTGAATGAAAACATCGTGAGGGTACCTGGATTTCAATTATTGGAAAATAAACCCGCAATATGCATGGTACCCGTATATGTGTGGTGATCAATAGTTAATCCTTCTCTCTCAAGAGGAAAGACCTCTTTCTTTAAAATAAAATCAATATCTACCAAACTTTATCCTTCAACTCAAACTGCAAAAGCAAACAAATAAAACAAAACAAAACATCTCCATTACCATACAATACACATACTCTAAATCTCGAACATTATACCGCCACGTATTTTAAAAACATCGAAAATAACGACCGTAAATATAATATTTTCTCACACGTAGAGAATATAATAAACTTGATCCTATATAGCGTTAGAGTTTCTGTATTATTTTTATTGGCGTATAAACGTAAAACATTTTTCATTACTGGGACACACGCTTGGAATGTCAACTGAGGAAAAATCTGATAACTTTTTGAGTACACATCGTGAAATGAAAACGGTACTTAAAAATTTAAAGTGCTGTACGATTTTTATGAACTTTTTTGTGCCTTATTTACATTTTATTGTTTTTACGATCTTTATTTTCAATACATTTTCTCTTCAACTGTTATAAGCTGAAGATTTAAATTTAAATTTGAATATTATATCAGTCAAATAAAACGCATAGTTTTAACACAATACGCAATATTTCTAATTGAAAAAAAAAAACAGCTAAACATTAAATCGACTTCTTGCTTAGCAATGCTTAATGCTAATTTAAAACCATTACCACGGCGACGGTACAATACCTAAAGAGACTTATTTTATAGAGCTAAAAAAACGAGTTCAAAAAACGCAGTGCAATCATCTATTCGTTGCTTAAGTGCAATGTTAAATCTCCGAGTCGACCGTCCATTGTACCTTTCCTAACCTATTTCTTGTTCTGCAGGATTTTATGGCAAGGATTATAAATCAAGGTGAGGATGGGAACATTTAACAAGAGTGTTCTGTTTTCAGTTTAGTACAAGAATATTTTGTATATATTCTGCTCTATACATGAAGAACGTGTAACGTGTGGAAGAGGAAGACATGCTGCGCCGACCCCAAATAATAATAATTGGGATAAGGGCAGGGGATTGACATGAAAGGTTTTTTTTTACTATCACATCCTGCTACTAGCCACTGATTAAAAAATATCCTGTTAATATTATACAGCCGAAAGTATTTAATTGTGTATGTTTGTTGCCGTTTTAGACTCAAACGGTTAGACCGATATTGATAAAATTGGGTTTAGAGTTAGCCGAAATCCTAAATCATCGCTTAGACTATTCTTTATCCAACTGCGTAAACAGAGGATAATGTTTTTTGCAAGTATAACCAACTTCCACTCGGACAAAGCTGCAGGAAAAAGCTAGTTAAAAATGAATCACATAAAAAGACCAAATTAAACGGTCATAAAACTGGAGACAAAAGTACCGATAACTACAAACAGTACAACAAAATATCAGGCATTTCAATACTATCTACAACGGCACACAGCGTTAACCGATACCAGATAGATCGTATCTTAACCGAACCGAACAACACTTCAAACAATTCGCAACCATTACTCAATTGCTCAACCATTTCAATCCAAGAATCCCTTAGCGGGGAACTAAGTACACAATTTCTGCATACAGTTGCTCCAATAGGTCTTGGTCATGCGTCTATCGTGCCGTTACATGCAATAATCTCAATTCGAGATACAGAAGCAAGCAAGTAAGCTCTCCCAAGAGCGACTACGTCACGCCCCAAAACAGTGTGGAAACTAACAAATCACATTTCCACAATGTATTAAATAAAACAGGGTGAGTCGGGGCCAGTAAAACAGCGATTAGGAATGTAGGAAGTAGTAAAATGAAAATGTACCTATTACTTTTGTTGGATTTAAATGTGATTAAAAGATGAAGTAGTTGAGTCGACTGCACGGATAGCGGAGTGTTATTATCATAGGTCACCATGCCAATTACCGTGGCGTGACTAGTCGCAGGCTCGATTCCCACGTCGGAAAAGAATTTGTGCGATCCACAATTTCAATTCTTGTTTTGAGTCTGGGTGTTGTTGTGCATGTGTATTTAATGTTTGTGAAAAAAACATAGCTTTGACAGTGTACTCATGATGTAACAAATAAAAATAAATAGTTATTTTGCTGCTATAAGTTTTAAAAATATTATAGTTAAGTGAGGTATGCCTAAATTTCACCTATTACGACATACTACTACTACTACATTCAATAAAAATGCTTTAATTGCTCTATAAATCGAAATATTGATTTGTCGAAATCTAATTTTAAGTTATACCTATGATACTTACTTTGATTTTTTAACATCGGATCAAATGTAGCGCTAAACAATCAGATGTTTTAAAACACACATTTTTTAATCACATAGTATACGTTAATTGCCTTGCAGTATCTCTACAATTGCAATTCAGGCTTATAGATAGAACTGTATAATACTGGACAGCAAATAAACTTTCAAGTAAATTATATCAATAACACGTTTGTTTTATGGCCGTACAACAAAACTAGCAAGCGCCGTAACTTGTGTTGTATATTGACAAGTGTAGCTGTGAAATCGTGCTTACTACGTATACGCTCCTGATTGGAACTAAAATAAGCGTGCGAATGTGCGCACTGGGGATTGCGGGAACTTCATATTTGTATTGTCAGGGAATGAAGCAGAAGTTTATTGTACTGTATCTGTTGTTGATTAGGAGAAAATAATAAGCGTTTGTAAGTGCAAGTGATTGTGGGGTTGTGATAAACGGTTTATTGAGGTGTTTTTGGTAGAGTTGATTTTTTGAATTGGTGATTTGTTTGTGGTGTACTTTGTTTGAAATTTTCATCACGTGTAAGTATCGCCTGAGTGTTGACTAATGGCATTTCGATTTCATTTAATAAAATCATCGTCATCATCCTATGATATTCCACTGCTGGCTACCTAGCTCTCCAAAGGTGTACCATGCTGTTTAGTGTACATTGTGTATATGATTTTTCGTTTCAATAAATTACTTATTTAGACTTTACTTCAATATATTTGCGCGATTGAAAGAACATTAACGTTTGTAGAAATCATGTTTTTAATGAGCCATCCTAAAAACATTTTAAGGGTTTGTTTTTTGACAATTGAGTCTCAAGTCACATAATGCTTTAAAACTATCTTAGGACTTGTGAAGTACTTACATTATATACAATTATACACGTTATATACTTGGTAATGCTAAAATGTTTCTCTAACAAACCTCGGCTAGTGGCAAAGTTTCCGTGTCGCGCAAATAATAAAGTTTGGAGGGGTCGAAACCTTTTATCCTATTTTTCTTGTTCTCACGGAAGGCAGAAAACTACAATTAAGTATTGTTCTAAGAAATACACAAACATTATTAGATAAATACTCAGTTTCATCAATAAGTACCTACGTATTAAAAATCGTTAAAAGAAAAGTAGTTATCTATTATGTCAAAAAAAAAAAACTCATTCAAAAATCCTGTCGAAATCTACACTTAATCTAAAATGTTAATAATTACAACCTCTAAATAGATAAAATTATTCAACTCGACTACTTCAAAGGAAATAAAACGAAAGAGGGCGCTCTTTATTGGCTGTTCATTTTCCGCGCAGGTTGTAAGAATCGTGAGGTAAATGGATTGCTAGTACGCTTCCAGACGACGAGGTAGCTAGCTGTCACAAAATCTTTATCAGCCAATAAGTTACACATGGCTCCAGAACGCTTTAAAGATTTTGATCTTGTAGATCGAAAAATAAAGCAGTTTTTGTCCGTGTTGGCTGTGGTTGGAGTCGTTTTCAGATCTGAATATGATTTTAAATTTTGGGCAAACCGTTCGTCTGATGGATCATATTGTTAGTTCTCGTGTAAAGTGAGAACATTAGATTAGTGTAATGACGAGGAGTAATTGTAGTGTGATAATTAAGTGGCATTCGTCACCTACCTAGTGACCTAGTCACCTTTCCAAAAATCAATGTCAAATCTTCTATAATTTCTATCAATGCTTGTAGAAATATATACCTATTCATGTATCCGTTTAAGTTAGTATAACTCAGCAAATTAAGTTTTATAATGACGATTATGAAACAACTTTTTTAATCTTTATCTATCGAGTAAAATAAAACAATTGCTAAAAGGATTGTAATAATACCAGCTGGTTTTCATAATAGGAAAGGAATTCGCTAAGAAAAACTTTGGAATAGCAGCGAGGGCGTCAGATATCGATCTCGCAATCATGAGTTAATTGAAATCCGTTGAATTCTTGCGGTAAACCAGCTATTAGTGATAGCCATGTAATATTATAGTCAGGTCAGTAAGATGATATTAATGCCCTACATTATGTATCACATAATATTGTTTTGGATACCGATGATGTGTTTCTATTTGATACACATAATTATGACTATTATTACCAGTTATTATGATACGGATATGTCTTGCGGAGAAAAGAGAATCACATGATAGGGAAGGTGCTGCACATGAATGTAGATAGGATATAGGGGAAGAGGACGACTAAAGAAACGATGGATAGATTGTGTGAAAGATGATTTGGCTGCGAAAAGTGTTACTTGCGAGATAATGTCGGATAGGAATGTGAGGAAGAAGAAGACCCTAAATAATTATTGGGGTAAGGGCAGGGGAATGATGATAACTCTTAATTATGAAGTAGTCACAAGTCTTTTTATTGTTAAAAGACTGAATGACGATTGTTACAATAAATTGTAAATGAAGTGGCAAGCAGTGTTAATATATTATGTAAGAGAAGTGTAATTAAAAACGAAATTTAATCACAGTATATGGGTCAGCTTGAAACTGTACAGACAAAACGGTGAGCTTAACAAGAACGTGTACCTATATGGCTAGGTTAATGTAATATTTTTTTTCAGTGCAGTTTTTCGTAGTCCCAATTTATTCCGAAAAAAACCTTAAAATTATAGTGATAGGAAATGACTAAGATATTTATAGTAAAAACTGATCAACAAAATATAAATCTCCAAGTTCTAATAAAATAGGCGAATCAACGTTAAGGAAATAAGTAAAAGTAAAAAATGTACGGTCAGGACAAAATTAAAGTTTCCAAGCGACTCGGTTCCATTGTACCGACTTCCTTTCAGCGTAGGAGAATGTGTCGAACTATGTTCACAGGTTTGTTTGTCTACAACTATTAGTATTTAGAAAGTTCAGTATTAACAACTTGTTGGTCTTTGAGATATAGCGTTGTTTTTTACCTCTTTTTTTGTCGTGTTTCATTTGTTTCGATGCTCTATTTCATTGTACTTGGATCTCCTTTGTATAGTGCTGTTTTTTTGATTGTATGATGAGATTTGAGATGTATAATATTGTTAAGTTGAAGTTTATTTTCTTGGCTTGACCACTACATTTGCTGAGAACAAATATCTATGTGCAATCTATTATGAGAAGAATGACGACTATAAGTTTGGAAAAGAAAACATTGTTTTATAATTACAAATACATAATAGTACATTAACTCTTTGTTTATACCTTACCTTACCTTTGTTTAACCTTTTCTTTGTCAAGAACTTTACACTTCCTAAAATTAACCCTGACACGCACGCAGAGAGAAAGAAATAAAAAATCCACTAAAAATTTAAATCAAATAATCAAAATTGCTTTAACATTTAGGCACCACACTTTCCTGCTCTTCCCATTTCGGATATCTTTGTAATATACGGAAGTAGAAAATAAAATTTCAATGCATTAAATTTCCGAATGCAGAACAAAAGCTAGGGTGGAAAACACGTGGGGTGGTTAGGCTCAGGAAAGTATACAATGAACTTACCGAAACAATTCCGTCGCTTTTTCTTCATACTAAAGTTTTGTAAGTAGTTGGTATTGTTTGCACTTACGTCGTAGTTAGAAATGTTGATATTTTTAGTAGAGTGAAACTGATGGAAATTTCTTTGTGATGCTTGAAATAAATAATTTCTAATTTAATCAAAAATTGTTTATTATTCGGAGTACATAGTGCAATATTTTACATTAACTGTTGCTTATTAGACTCAATAGCATGTGTTTTAAAAGGAGGTCTCTACGTAAGATAAACTGTAAGTATTGTACAAGTTACTACAAAAAACCTAATTTTCAAATAGTTAAAAAAAATTAAAAAGTAAAAAAATAACTATTATATCTTACCTTCATTGAGCATTGTTATTAATAAATACATTTATTTCAGTAATAAGGCGACTGGGCATAGTCAAAATTATCTAGAACAATAAAATTGTATAGAGAAACTCCAGTTACAAAACCAATGCATACCCAGAATCCTTGCACACCACATACAGGAAAGATCCAATTCGAACTCGAAGTTAAATAGAAGGCAAACTCGACCCCAACTGGATTATCAAGTGCGAGTAATTAATCCAATTACTCTACAAGAAGAAAGAGCTTCCAAACTCTATTTTGTTGCGTTGGAATCGAATCTACCATTTTCCTTAGAAAAGCTAGGGATCGGTTGTAAGTGTGTCGACGATTTTGGGTGACTCCTGAGTTTGAACTTGAGATGGATTGGGGTATTAAGATGTATGTAAATGGTTTCAAACATGGTTATAATTATCGAATTGGTCAATTAACATGCAAATAAATTTTATTTAGGTTCATAGATTCATAACGTTTCTGCAACAAAATGCTTCTGCTGTTTAAAAAAAAAAATACGTACCCGAAATTATAACCAATATTGACGTGAAAACTTGCAAGGGTACTTACAAAGTGTTGTAAATAAGAGTTGTTTATAAACCGACTAAAATCGCAACTAATATAAGCATTTTTAATACATTATCTTTCAACTAGCAACGTAAAAACATTTAAAATTTAAAGTTTAAGTTCCCATTTTCCAGCAGGAAACTAAAAATAAAACTAAATTGGGCATTCCAAAATCGCCGTACACCTGTACCTAAAACGCGAAGTTTCTATACGATTCAGAAAAATCCTTTTCGCTAGAACGGGCGTTGTTTTCCTCTCGATTTCCATTCACTCTTAGATTCCGGGACTCGGGATCCGGATTTGTGCACACTCGTACAAATGATTTTTATAGAATTTTAAACTTATCTCACTTGTCCTTGCACGATTCAACTGGAATTCAGTCCTGCAAAAATTGTACTTTTGTTCTAGTTTTTTAGCTTCATGTATTGTTTGGTGATTTTGAATGGAGATATTGTTTTGTTTTTACCGTTAATATCAGAAAAAAACAGCTGTAACAGATACATAATTTTAACCCCTGACGCAAAAAGAGGGGTGTTATAAGTTTGACGTATCTGTCTGTCTGTAGTATCATAACTCCCGAACGGATGCAGTGATTTCAATTTAGTTTTTTTTTGTAGTCGCTGTACATCAAAGCAAGACATAATAATTTATTCATTATTTAATAACTACTTTACTTTTATGGTTCATAAATATGTATCTTTTTTATATAAATATGCTGTCATTAATTTATGATTGATAAAAAAAACAACACCAAAACTGAATCTGAACAAAAATAGTCAACATTGTTATCAAAAGTCCTTTCCATTAAAAGGACCAAAACACTTAGCTTATATGAATAGTAGCAATAAATACGCAATTAACTTTTTCTGCAAACCTCCATAATTGATTGGACATGAAGATAACGAGATTCAGCGCCCCTTCCCTTGTTAACCAGAATCAAAAGATTTGCCGCGACCAAAGAATAATTCTGAGGAATAAAAGAATGTTGCTTCATCTACATATTTTATTGTAGCTTTAAAGATAAGTCGAAAGATGTTATCGACTGAATAAATACTGGATTTGTGTTTTATTACGGTCTTACAAGTTGGAGAGAAAATTATTTGTTAATGCTGAAAAATGGATGAAATTCTCGGAATTTCGTGTCAATTAAATATTCTGTTATGAAATAAAATATTGGGAGCCATGTTCTGGTAGAAAATCGATATTATCTTAAAGAGTAGGTGATATATGTAGTAAAATATATCACACAATATATTCGAGTGATTGCTATTTAGGGAGTACATGAGCTGATAAATTCAATAGTGAATACACGATTTGGGAATCAATCTGTTAACTCCAAACTGGAAACGATCCGAATATAATTGTTAACAGAAAACCTGTAAACAGACTCTGGTAGTTTTATAAGAAACGTTATTGTCTATTTAATTTATCAAGAAAAATAAAGTCCTACGAAAAAACACGATTCTTGATCAATGATCTGCTGATCAAAATTTTGCATCCATGCTTTTCTGAGGTATAAGTTTTTTTGACGAATAATATTACACAGAAAAACAGAATTTCGTAATATTCTTCAAGATGCAATATTCAAAATAACACCAAGGTCTTCTTAAACATATCGTACATTTTTATAGCACAGCAAACTCTGAACTCGACACAAACTCACAAGCAACTCGCTTGTTAAAAAACTAATGTTCAAACTGGAAGAGAAAGTCTTAAGATATCTAAACCACCCGCAAAACTTCGTCCAATACATCTCGCTGTACATAAGCAACGTATTTTTCCCGATACACACTACTACAAGACGCATTCCGAACTTTATATTTACTTTATACATAGTGCAGAAGTTCTACGTTCCAATGCATACATACTCTGTTGAATAAAAAACTTAGTTCACCGTTCGCGGGTTTTGCTCTTCTTTTTAAACAAATATTTGTTTAGTAATAGGCGTTTCGAAGAAATAAGTTAAGTTGGGTACTTTGCGTTTTTTAACTTTCTTATTGTGTTATGGACTTGATATTGTTTGAGTTTTCTTCGACTGGAGTAGTTTTTGCTCGCATTGTGGTTGATACTTTAGCTGCAGTTGTAGTTGTGACTGTTAACTCATTATTACTGGTGCATGGAGAATAATTCAATAGTGAAACAAATAATAAAACGTCAATGTTGAAATATTTAAATTAGAAACGGTGATTACTGTCTGTCTACGTCAAATAATTTATAACGTGAAAATGTTTGATACGGGTTGTAAAACCAACATTACAATACAGTGTTCTGTCTAGGAAAATTAATCTAGATAACTATACAACACGTTAACAATATTATACATATACATATTATTATATCAGTTATAACCTTTGAAACTATCAAGCGATTAATACCAAGAATTACTAAGATATTCTCAAATGATATACAACACAATTTCAAGATTTACTCAAAGCAATACGTAATTGATATTCAACAGTTACCCGATTATAGAATACGGTACAAATCACATGCTAATATAGTAATCTAGCCAATTAATTAAAGGTTTAACTACCACAGACCGCACTAAAGTTTACATCAGTCAACCTACCTTAGTAACTTACGCTATTAGGATTAACAGAGCCCTAACCGAAGCCTCTTTGAACCCGAAATTTATCAAGAACCTTCCATCACGAGATCCCTGAAATTATGTTCGACATTTCCCCCGAAATATAGACCCTAACCGAAATTCGATTCAGTTTTCATACATCAGAGGCCCTAAATTTAATTTCGGCTAAAAACAGGCGTAGCAAAAATTATAACTTAATAAATTGTATTCAGAGAAGAAAAAGGTTTTTGGGATATTCCGTGGATCGCTTGTAACAATAAGGCCATTTCCTTTAGGAAGCGGAAGGTGGGGCAGACGCCAGACGGTGCTGGGAATATCTTTGTGCTAGTCGCTGCGTTTCGTATTGTTTTCCAAACGTCAAACTTGACGGCCATGTTTAAGTGTGTTTGCTTTGGTTTCTTTTCTGATTGTGTTTGTTGGTTTGGATTGATGGAAACGGTTGGTTAAACAAAAGAATTATGATTACTGTTTTTGAAATAGAGTCCACAAGAATATAATCTTTTAAAGTTACTCTTAAGCATCGCAGCAGACTTCAAATATTGAATATTTTAATTGCAAAAATCAAAAGATATTTTTTAAGTGTCTCACATTTTATTTCTATACGTACTTGTCAGCCTGCTGTCTTCATTAAATTTAATAACGTTTTATAACGTCAATATTAATATGTTTTTTTTTATGGAATATTGTTTTAAAAGCGGAAGGGTCTGTGGAGTTAAAAACAGCTTTGATCTTTGAACTTTTTGATGTAATAAATAAAATAACGCTGGTAAAAATTAAAACCCATGTTTGTGAAAAGCTTTTATGTAGACGGCGTTTCTTCGTCAATTTAATGGAAAAATTTAAAATAAAATTTCGCATGAAACAGTTGAAGTTTGATAACATAAAAAGTTCGGACACGAGTATTGTAGATACAAACACGATTATTGTGAAAACCAAAAATTGATTTAATGAAATCAGAATATTAAATGTCACATTTATGACGTATCTCAACCATAAGTGAACACCAAGAAAGCCACCAAGATTGATTGAATTTTCACACCATTAATATAATAAAACCTGTATTCCACATCAGCACCAAAAGCAAAGAAAATATTTTATGAAAATCACAAATTGAGTCACAAATTAAACATAAAAAAGAGCCTCATTTTTCCTATAAAAACGGCCGATTCTTCACAGGAGCTGTTTGAAAATTCTCTCTATATGCTAATAAATAAATTAACCTCAGCAAGAATTGATTCGACGTCTGGGCAATGTCGCGACGAACAAAAAGCCGATGGAGAATGGAAAAGCAATTATCGGTTAAGTCTTACCTCGCAGAGTTTTCAATAAACGCATTGACTTTTGTAAATAAACTAACAGTATTAATTTCAAGTTCTTTATGATTTGATTTTGGATTGACAGTGTTGGTTTTAGGTGATTCTTTAATTGGTTTTGTTTCATCGTCAGTGTTTACTTAAATTTCGATCAAATTATTTAATTTACGAAAAGCGGCTTGATTTATATTATTATGATTGTAATTATGTTCGAATGTGAATTTGTTCTGATCATTATTAAATGTATCTTTTTTATCATTCATTGGAGGTTTAATCGCTTTGAAATATGTTATTATCTCTGTTATGTGACTATCGTTCATTAGTCAGCCCAGTTCACTTCTTTGACTACTTTATTGGCGCTTCTCTATGACAGGAATGCGGACAATTCCATACATTCTCATTTCGTGTGATGATCCGTCCACTATTTGTGATAAAATTTCTATAACCATTTCGACATCTCTAATGGTGAATATATTGATTACATAATATAATTCTTTACAGCAAAATTTTCAATTTCATTTATCGTTCATATTTTTTATTATGGCCCTTTCTTCACCATGTAACATCAATACCCATTTGAAGCATTAACGAAAAGATTAAAACATACATTTTTGAAAGAAGGAAGCAAAATGACCTTCAATTAAAAGTTTCACGCTTCAAGCTAACGCTTAATTAAGGAGCAAAGAAAAGGTTCAAGAGGCAAATACTCGTGACCTTAAATAGTACCGTGGGGAGTTCCGAAGTATAAAAGGCGTTTAAAGAGAGTCATTAATCAAAACAGTAGAAAAAATGTGTCCAGAATTGCGAGACCTCCTTGTTTGTGACTTCTCTTTCGAGGTCTAATCTCGAAAGGGCATTTCGTTTAAAGAGGCTACAGTAAATATAAATTGAGGAGTGGAAGACAACAAAGCAGATTTCGTAAAAGAAAAACGTAAAATTGACGCGATAACCAAATGTTACTTACAGTAACTTTTTTTGTGGGTGAGTAGAATAAACTTAAGCGTAGACAATCTTATAAATGAGTATAGTATTTTATAAACACCAGGTGTAATATCTTCTTACGCTTCCAAACAATATTTATCCGGTAAGCTGGATCTCGAAAAGCCTCTTGGTTATTGTTCATAGAAATAAAAAGACCATTCCGATCTTCGAAATACGGAACGTCCATTATGGATGGCGTAAAGCATTAATGTAATACATATAGCATGAGATTTAAGAGACTCGCTCACAATACGACGGGATCTCAGGAAAAACATCTGAAGATTCTTCACGAAGATTTTCATTCAATACGAGTTCCTGTGGAATTTTCTCTAAGAGAAAAAAAATATCTTGAGCTAAGGACCGTTTGTGTATAAGTCGTTATTCGTTCAGGCTAAAAACATTTTTTTTTAATTCATCCTTTGTTGAATCGTCCGTAGTTTTAATTTTATTTTGAAAAGGATTCTTTAAATATGGTTTTAAGTCGCGTTGGATTTAACGTGATCTTCTTCTGAATTTGAGTTTTTATTCGTTTTAGTGTAGATTTGAGATTTAGTTTTACGTTCTCCATTTTTGTTTTTTGAACCGTATCTGATCCGCATTTTTACTTAAAATAATAATAAGCTTGTGGACGTACTACTATAACTGGGCACACACGTTTTCCATAAAGAGAGGGTTTGGGCACCACACCAGCTCACTTCGGATTGGCGACTTCAGATTCCAATATTTGACATTCCTAACGATATTTCCTTCAAGTAATGACTCGGTAGTGTCTTAGAATAATTGAGAAAGTACGTAAAACTTTGAAAAATTCACATTGCTACTGGTTTGTGCTGAGGATCGAACCTGCAACTTGTGCATACAAATCCACACATAGAACCGCATGACCACCAAGATATTTTTACTTACATACATACATAGTACGTAAAAATTGGGTGTTTTTTCTTGAGATTTCTTTCACTCTACTGGATTCAACTGCACACCGTATTTTATACGAACCTGACCTTCATAACTCACGTTACTGTGTAAGACTGCTTTATTATAATCCATGATCCTCACACCAAAAACAAAAGACAATCCGGAAAGCTTCACACTCAAACAACTGGGGAATGATACAATAATTCAACAGGGATTTACTCCCATCCGGCTACCACGCAATAACCGATTTCATTGATTTTATTATACACTCCCAAAAATATATTAGCAAGGAAATTTTTTCCATTATAAACTGAAATGAAATTCCCTCTCGACTTGTTTTATGCACCGCTCGTATTAATAGAGTTTGTGAAAGTTTTTGTAGTTACGAATTTCATTGGAAATCGGTGTAAAATGGAACCTTTTGTACTATAATGGTTGAATTTTATTACTTTAAAAGCAGTTAGTTTATAATTGAATTTTAGAACAAAGAACAATAGTGATAATTCTGGGAATTGAATATTTGTCCATGTAGCATGTTTTATTTATTTGGATTGAAATATATTTGGTTTGAATTTATTATTTTTTATTTAGTAAAAGTGTATTTATTTACAATACAGCGTACAACAACGTATTTATTTACAAATTGTAAAATCGCGGCCAATACCAATCTTGTATTTTAGTATCACTAGCTGTTGCCTGCAATTTTGCCCGCATGAATTTCAGTTATAGCTACAATAACTACCTCCTCCTCTGACGCAGTCAGTTAAAAAGTAGCCCATAATAATATGTTCATGCGACACCCTAACATAAACTCCAAACCAAATACATAAAAGTTGATCTAGCCGTTTGAACGTAAAAAAGCAACAGAAATTCATTCATCTATCCATCCATACTTAGAAACTTTCGCGTGTAGTATCAGTAACATTTAAATAAATAATTAATTAATAGAAGATATATTTACCAGAGCTTCAAACTTACAAAGTATCATTAATATTCTGTTAATTATTCTACTAAGCGAATTGTAATTGGGTTATTCCCACAATACATACGTGTTTAGAACGGTGATCATATAACTCAATTTCATAGGAAGGAACGTTTACGCTTTAAATCAACTGTTGTTTCACTACTGTTTGTTTGTTTTGTAAATTAGATACCTTATTTATATAGATATTTGTGACAATGTTCGATATCTGTTTACAGAACTGAGGGAAGGGTAAATAAAATGTGTATTTTTCGCTAAAAATGCCCTTTTGACTTTAAGAAAAACTAATGAAGTAAAATTGTTAGTTAGTTGGATTTTTTTTTAATCTGCGAATACCAAAAAAAAATTAATAAATATTTAAATTATAGAGCCATCTATATAAATAACACAAATTTCTTGTCGAATGTATCTTTTTTATAGAAAGAAAAAATATTACAATAATAATGGCCTATGTCTCTTCAAATCATTTCATATCACGGTTTTGTAGTGAATAAAAAATACTTATAATAAGATACTAGGTACCTATTAATTTACCGGAACATATGTACAGCCGTATGCAGTATCTTAACGTTAAAAACAGTGATTTCAATTCGTACCTCATTCTCTCAGGAATGTGGTTCTATAGTCCTATATTAACCTAAATAGGAGGCTCCCGTTCAATTACTAATGCAAATCTTATCGCAACAATACAGTTGATATATTAATATATTATCCTTGGAATTTAATTATCGTTCACGACACAATTGCTTAGTACAAGCATATACTTATAGTATATGTGTAAGGTTTGTGTACCAAGCTCGTTAGATATCGGTATGAATTACATACGAATAGGCGTAATTAAATTAATGAAGATGATTGTGTTACTATGTAATGTTTCCCTTGCGGCATACTTTAAACTAGAATAAAACTAGTTCGGGGTTGTTGTAATTATTTGATTAATAATAGACTGTACATCTTGTATAGGTCTAGGCATTATCGGTCAGAACTATCTCACAGCTGGGAAAAGATCTTTAGCTATATAGAGAAGGACAAAGCATTGATTATCAGACTCAGTAATGCAAGTTAGTATAATTATTTTACGTTTTGTTCATTGAATCTTTTTAGTCTAGGGTATTCTTTTTGAACCGACTTCAAAAATTCGAAGGTATGTATGCTTTTTCGTATTATTTTATAAAGATATACTTTAAAAGACTTTTATTTTTCTTTACTTGTGTACCTACATTATTGTGACCAATTAAATCTGTACGAGTGACCTATGGAGTTTTTCTCCATAGAAATGACATTTAATTTCATTTCATGTCGATGTTCCCCTTAATAAGCTCTCAGTCTTCCTCTATTGGGTGCAAACCACAAGACCGCGATGAATATTTAGATATTAATATTATAATTATAGTCTCTTAACCTAAACCAAATAAGGGAAAAGTAATTATAGCTCATAATATGTAGGGAAAATTTAAAGGGTAATCGTAGCCGCGAATAAAATAACTTGATTACGTCATGATCAAAAGGATTTTCATACTGAGTCTAAATTACTATGGCTATGTAATTACAGTGATATCAAATTGTAAGGCTCCTGGTTATAAAGTTTAAATATTTAGATACGAGTAGTAAGCTAGTTGGTCTATTGATGAGTGCGACTTAGTAAACCTCTTTTTTTCGTAGCGTATTTATGTCCCACTGCTGACCAAAGGCCTTCACCAAATCCTTCCCGTCTTTCTGTCCTGCGCCACCTTGAGGCCAGTCCTCACGGTGTACGTTGAAATTATCCATCCATCCATCCAATGTCCATCTGCTAGCTTCCATCCCGGCTTTTTATATAAGAACATATTTCAAAGTTCTGTCCAATTCTTGATTTCCAATTTATAATGATTTTTACTTCACACAGTAATAGGTAAGTAATGGAAAAAGGGGCATAGAAAAACTTTAAGTAGTAATTATAGTTAAAGAATGTCGTAAACAGTAGTCAAATTAGAACATCAACAAAAACTAGTAACAATTGCGTAAGACAATGCGTCATCGTTTGTCAAGCAGCTTACCACAATCTGATCGGCAATATATTATCTGTGACAATGACATATTCACAGATTACAACAACAATAATATTTCATGATAGCCCCACAGAATTAATTCCATTAACCTACACAAATAGATAAATAATGTCAATTATAAGAAACATCCTGTAGAAACATAAAAGTGAACCGACTGATTCCCTATGTACTTAGTTCTTAGGAAACGTAAACATGTTTTGGCAACACAAAGCTAATAAATTACTCATGGCCAGTGACGTACCCCAGTCCACAATGTACTTACTTGAAATTGTATAGGTCACTTATGAAGAGGCACAAAGACTTTTGTGATCTTTCGTACGCTTAAATGGATACTTTTTGGTTATTACATAATTCGGGTTCGTTTCGTCTTTAGATTCTATTTGATGTTGAATGTAAGAGATCTCTTTATCTTGGTATCCGGGGTTCAAAAAAAATGATCTTTTACAATAAGAAAGGATTTTGAAATGTACAAGTACTTGTTACTAACTAAGGTGGTATGTGAGTTACGATTGGTATTTATATTGTTCGTGTCTTATGTAAAGAAAAAAAGCGAGATGACGTCAGATAGGAACGTGTGGAAGAAGAAGACATGCTGCGCCGACTCCAAATAATAATTGGGAGAAGGGCAAAGGAATGATGATGATGTAAAGAAAAAAAGCGAGAATAATCCACTCGATGGACTGCTACGCTTTGCCACGTACCGACCAAGTGCAAGAGACGTTGCACGGCACTTCAGGTTTAAGAAGAGTTAGTCACTAATTACTTCCTCTCCCAGGGAGGGGACTGAACATGATGATTTCCCGCCAAAAAAAGGATAACGTGAAAATAACAAGTATATTTTTTGAGGATATTGAAAAAAAGTAGGTTACGGTAAAAATGATTACGTATTTAATTCTCCTAACTTACTTTCTATACCTTCATAATATTATATTTAAAGCTATGAAGGGAGTTGTAGAGGATATAAGATTAATTAGTAGGTATATTAATTTAGTATTAGCTCAAAATTATTAATTAAAAACAGACGTACCTAATACTAATATAACGAGATATTGTCAAAGATTAAATGACAAACGTTAATACGACGATATTAATAAGGAAATTCCATTTACGTATTATTAAATATTTATATCAAGATAATAAGCTTACGGATGTAGGATTTTGATCCGGCCACATATTTCTCTAGGGGCTTCGAGATTAAGGTGAATCCGTTATCGGATACTGAAAACAGCAAATTTAGGGGTATAGAAACATAATATGTGGTGGATACCTTCATTCGTCCAAAACAAATGAGGTTTCTTTAGTGTTTTTCCATTTGGGTTAAGTATTAGAGGTGTTTACGTCTTTATTTATCCTGATTTAGGTACCTATTAAATAACATTTAGATCTGAATGACAAGTCACAGAAAGGACAGATCTACAATTCAGTTCCAACCTGGTCTTAAACTGAAGATGCTTCCAAGTAAATTTTGCCGATAAAAGACAGGCATGTTTTCCATTTGTGTCCATTGAAGTCAAAAAGGATTTTCAACATATCACGGATGGATGTATGGAGGTATGGATTTCTTACGAAACAACTGTAACAATTTTGATGAATTTTAGTACGAAGTTAGCTGACACTCTAGATTAACACATAGCATTATTAACTGACTGCGTCAGTGGGGGGAATTTTTAGCAGCTATAATCAACATTGGCGCGGGTAAATTAGCGGACGAAAATATGTGCGAAATGTGAAAAATGAAATATATTGATAAAAGTAACTTAATCATTCTCTACTTAAAGATTGAATCTACTTCTAACAGATCTCTTATAACAAGCTCAATTTACCTACCACCTCAATTTATATGCTATCTCCCAGTCTTCGCCATTTTAATATCATAATATACAGAATTAATTTGAGCCGAATGTTTATTTAATTAAAGTAACGTCTGGGGAAAAGCACCTGGCACAGTCTTATAAGGAAATTTGCTCTTACTGAAGAAATAAAAGAGATACGACAGGTTTTATTGACAATATCTAGTTTTACCAACGTAGAACTAGCTTAGTGTAAAGTCGTTAGTCTTTAAATTAGAGTTAAAATTAAGCACATGTCTGTCTGTCAACAATGTTGTTTATGCCTTCTGTTTGCTATTTTTATCTCGATGTAAATGTATGTTCAGTATTTGGCTGGCAACGATAAGGAGACTAGAAAAAAATGTCCATAACAAGCTGCCTTAATCTTTTTAGGTCCCCAAACTACTTCTCTAGGCAAGTGACGTTATTTTCGATCAAAGAAATAATTTCTGAACATGTAAGCAAAATCTATTGTACCCTAACACAAATTTCACTTAAAATCCAGGGTTAAACCAACCATAAAACAATCTATCCACCATTAATAACTTACACTACCTAACCATAAAACGCATCCCACAAAACGATCACCTCAAAGGTGACGTAGCCTAGTTTGATGTACAGTCTGGAGCCATAAGTCCAGTAGCACATCAAGGATCATATTCGCTTGCATGCTACTGCGTATACATGTGTGCGTGACGTCAACGCAAACATTTCACCGTCATACAGTATAACTACAAGAAGATGACAGTCTGTGGGTAATCCTAGACAAAGATAAGAATATATCTGTTTTCTTTCCTATTAGTGTGGCATGAACCTTAGTCAACAAGTTAATTTTCAAATCTACCTACAACATATTCACAATTTTATAATTTAACTAAAACTACCTTATAATTTCTGCGGTGTCTTAATGAACTATAATATAAATTTGATCACGTGTAACAATGTGTGACTTAGAAATGAGTGGCAGTCGGTTCGAATCTCAAGTGATTTGTCAGATCGCTTTTATTTTTCTTTGCTCTTTTATTACTTATGAGCGACATTATTATATATCTTTGAATTAATGTTTTTATAATAAGTTGTGTATAATATTTATTTATATATTATATAACATATACTTAAATTAATATTATTACATAAATATATCATAAATCATAACTTTAGGTTCAAATAAAACAATAATAGGTAATTTGAATAAACATTTATTTATATTATTATTACTTAAGTTAAAAAATATAAATATTAAGTTTGTTTTATATTTAAATAAGTGTTATTATACTTCTAACTATATGAGATTATAGCTTAATATATTCATTTTCTCAAAGATATTCTCAAAGAGAAAAGAAGATTGAAGCGTAATCCCAATTTTACAATCATAAACTAACTAACGTAAGACTTTATTATGACCAGCACGCCCACTGTAAAAAACACAGCGTATTATTCAATATTTAGTATGGCCGCCATTATTTTCAATGCAGCTAAGCAGACGTCGCCGCATGGAGGCCACAATATTTGCATATATATTTAAACTGCTCAGGATATCTCTCATCTCGTGCTTCCCATTTTTGAACCAATAAACCCCATACATTTTCAATGGGGCTTAGATCAGGGGAACGTGCTGGCCACGGAATAACTTTAATGTCATTATGCTTGCTAAACCACACTTTTACAACACTGGCACGATGTGTCGGACAATTATCTTGAACAAAAGTTAGTTCACTACAGTCTTCTATGGGGTAAACATTAGATACGCACAGTCGGTAGCATTATGTCACTTAAAACTTCGGCGTAATTAGAGCTGTTCGCACGCGTAGGTATAAATTCCAATTCACCCGGCCCTTGAGCACTAATCCACCGCCACATGTTCACAATTATTCTACTGTTTCATATTCTTCGATCATGACACGTCACTGAGTCGGGTTATTAAGCGGTGGCTAACTACCTTTTCTCTCGAGCCCAACGGCTCACTGCATTTCTGTAAAAAACGAAAATTTTATTATTATCTTGCAACATGTGAATAAATAAAAAAATATAGACCACAACAATCATAATTAAATTAATAAAAAAATACTTACACAGCCAGTTTGATTTGAAATTTGAGAAATGTTTCCAGTAAAGTAGAAATATTTATATTTTAATAGACAATATTTGCCCTGGCATCAATAGCAATATTTGCTTGCATCTTGATTAAAGGCGAACAACACACTAATCGCAATAATAACACAAACTCTCTGAACAAAGTTTACGATTAAATGAATACCAATGTCTAAGCGCCCCACTAGACAGTCGCGGTTACGGTCGCGACAAAACAGGTTTGTAACTAAAGCATCATCGTTATATCGCGCTCTTTCTGACTAGGTAATGATGAAAGAGTGCGGGAACCGTGTATGTGTGCAAAATGTAATGTGTATTTGTTATGTAAAGAGGTCGTAAGCGCCACTTGTTTTGATGCCATAAATTTGTGAAATTGCTTCTGGACTTAAGACTCCTACTGTACCCTACCCTCTTTGTAGCTGCGGACAACGCAAACATAAACTTCCGCATGCCTAGCTGTGTACTGACCTCGTGTCTCTGAGGTTTATCACTGTGTTTCAGAGTAAGCAGAGCGTTGTAAAAATTGCGAGGAAGTATAGAAGAAGTATAGGTAGTAAGATAAATAGATAAGATAGATAAAACGTTTATTTAGTAAAAGCAACAAAACACACAAAGAAATTGACAACAAAACAAAATAAAATTAAACAAGTGGGTACACAATACAAAAACAATACAACAGAAAGTGTTATTTATAAAGATTAACTTGTGTCATTTTACCTTACCTCATTAATTACAAGTAGGGTTAATATAACATCCTTTGTAGACAAGAAAGCTCAAAAAAATATGGAACCAATATGTTTCAATCATTAAAATAAACACTGAAAAGGCTGGTAGATGACTGTGCTCGAATTATTCTGTGTTATGGGGCCATTAATTCCACTCATAAATTACAACCAGGTATGAGGTATTCGAATGACACAAAACCTATTTTCACAACTTTATTTAGCACTAGTACGAGTCGTATATTATCTCTAGTAAACGTAATTAAATACCGTTCCTGTAAGTTTGCTTGTAAAAATTAAATTTAAACTATTTCCTAATTTCTATGCGGTATTTTGAGCAATATCCATCACCACCTTTTCAAACTATATTTTTCTACCTTCGAAAGAGGTAAATATATTTTGTCTGGTGTTATTCTGTTAAATATTTCCCCAAGGTCCCAGATATTCGAACGATGACCTAGCCTCATTCCTGTGTTCCGGTCTTCTGTACAAGGCTTTGTGCAAAGTGCGGGCATCGCAAACATGAGCGTATGTATAGGTATTCCAGCCTCTTAGTTATCTGACTGAGAGGTACCTAGAGACCGCTAGGAATGGCAAACGTGTTTCTTTACCAACTAAATTGTAATTTGATTTTAGCATTTATACAGAAAATTATCACTAAAACTGTCTCATTTCTTAATTTTTTAGCCTTCCCTTTCTATCAGCTGGCCCAGCTAAAGTCATTCCTAAACCCAATTATCTAATTACCTATTTATCAATTTTGCCAAGATGGATGCTTATAAGGTACCAGACATCATATCAGTAAGGAAATTTAATATTAGATATCATTACTTGATTTTCTCTTGCGGAAAGTAATTGGCATACTACTGATTTTTTCTCACGAAATGGAGTCTACCGTAGAAACACGTTTACAAAATCTCAACGACTACATATAAATTTCTACACAAAAATCCATGTACGCAGAAGAGAAAATGCATCTCAAAATGTGAAAGCATTTCTCTAAAAGTGTAGTTACGTAAAATTGTTGATATTTCCCAACTTTACAACGTACACCACAATCTTTAAGCCCCTCGCATATCTACTGACATGAATAGATCAACACTGACTGGACTGCAATCGCTTTGTGCGCAGTTTACTTTGTGTTCCCTATGCATGCCTAGTGTTTCAAAAAGCAGACGTGAGCGAAAAATTCAGGTCATATGGAATGCATGGACAAAAGAATTTCCTTGTGAAATGTGGGTTTGGTGTTGGTTCTCTACGTGTGTTTATGTTGTTTAGGCGAATTAAATGATGTATGAGATAGGACAGGATAACGGACAGGTTTTGTGGAAAAATTCCACCTGAAAAGTGCTACATTGGACCTTCTTTTTTGTCTAAAAGGTATATATGTATGGAGTGACTTGAAAATAGTATATAAATCTGGTAGTGAAAATTAAAAACGTAAATGTTGTTTAGGAAAGACAGACCTACATAGTCCACAAATATTTGATTCTCTTCCCAAAAAAAACAAGATTCCAAAAAACAAAACACTGTCCAAATCCAGCCATTTAATAAATCCTCATTTCTTTACGAGTTCTTTGTTCATTACGTCACAAATCCCTTTTTAAGACTGAACCTTTATCATCACAAAATCCGGAATTTTATTTAAATCTCTCATTAACTTCAGTTCATACACGAGTACTGCAGTAGGTTTTTGGAAGCCCACGAGACCCAGTTCTCGAAACAATTAGAAACGTGTGTACTAAACCTACTTAATGTAATTTCTCTTTGAAGATTCTACGGGTACATTCCTGTAACTACATGTACGGTATAGAATTTCGGAATTAAGTCACACGCTTGACTTGCTCGTAGTACATTTAAATAAACGACATCCAGCGTGTGTGCTTCGAATTAGTAATAATATGAATAGTTTTCAGATTCGGTTCGCTTTGAGACTCGCTCGGGCAAGTTGGAGATCTCGCAAAGGATATTATGATGTGAGCGAGCGGTTTGTGTGAACTATGGGAGTGTAGATTAAAATTAAATACACGGGCCTTTAAGTAAATTATTTCGAATGTGTGGGAGAAGATTCAGTACAAAGACTGAAGCAGTATACAGTCACTCAACTATTCATAATTAAAAATGCTGTACAATTTTCAAGCTTTATGCAATACGTCTTCAAACTAATTTTATGATAGTTATTTGTTTTAGAATTTCTTGACTTAGGTATATCAAAAAGTTATTAACTTTTAATTTAAGACGTACGATCAGCTATTTCTCATATAGTTCGTATTGAAATTATAGACGGCCAGACAGAATTTGAGTATAGAGACCTATTTTTTTTAGAAAATCAAATACTTTCAGCCTAATGAATTCTTTTGAAGCTGTTTATTTATTTTTATTCTAAACTTACCTTTTTTTCTTTTTTGGTTCAATTCAGCCTAGTCATGTTCAAATCTTTTATATACTCGAATTGAAGTATTATATTAGATGTAGTTAACGATAAATGCTCGTCAAGGCATAAAAGGGTCTTTGTGAGGGCTCAAAGGGCAAATATCTAAAACCATTTAATTGAAAGGTTCACTCAAGTTATAACATATGAATCATACGTATGTACGCAATTTTATTGAACAAATAGTCTAGATAGATGAATTGTATTAAGTAGTGGTTTTTTGAACAAGTTTTGTTTCTAAAATTATGAAATATATTCAAATCACCATTCAAAACCTGTACTGTAAGTTATTTAATTTTTTAATTGTATCCCGCACTAAATAATTTAACCCTTATATCGCGGGGGGTTTCACAGACATTCCATTTACATACACAAAAATACCCAGAAAAATTGGGATAAGGGCAGGGGAATGATGATGATGACACAAAAATACCCAGACTCAGAACAAGCCGTTGTGGATCGCACAACTTCTTGTCTTACGTGAGGATCGAACCCACGACACAACGTGTAGAGTGGTAATTGGCGTGGTGACCTACACCACTCGGCTGTCCGCGCAGTCAAAGTCAGTCAGTTATTAAAGTAGAACTGTTGGTATTGATGAAGCAAGATAGCGCTCTACATTGCGTATAGTGGCATTTTTGTTTCAATTGCAACAACTGTTTGAAGAGCTCCTTTGAAGTAAACTATTTATTAGAGGCACATACATAGCTTTCTAATCGCTAAGAAACGTGGACTGATTAATCTATGCCATTAAGCCCGAGAGCAAAACAGAATATACCTCTTACTCTTCAGGGAATACTACCACATTAATTGCTCACAAACATAGTTACATTAATACTCTACAACTAAAATAAATCAGCAAGATCATATCTCAATGTTTTGATGTCCAAAGCTGTCTACGCAGCGCAATCTCCACATAAATCGGGCATAAAAAGCGCAATGTAGCGTTAAGTATAAATATGAGTCTTAACGACGCCCCATTATCGAATCGGGATGGGAAATACACATATCGTATTGGAGGAACTTGTAATATTTTATGCTTATGTTGACGAAACTCGATTGGTTAAGGTATTTCTGTTGATTTTTGATGACTTATAACGTATTTTAATGCGTAAAATAGTATTTTAAAGAAACTTAAACTAGGTTCAGATGTAAAGAATCTAAACTCAAGTTCGACAATCAGCTGTGAGGTAGAATACTGATCAATGCTCGAAACCTTCCATATGTGGAAAGAGGCTAGTGCCCAGTATCTAGTGGATAATAAATAGTTTGGTATTATTATTTTACCATATAAGATTGATGTAACTATTTTCCAACTGTGATTATAGTGCCTGACAATAACTAGCGTCGAGACCGAACATAATTAAGATGCTCCTATAACTCAAGCGAGACCAAAAAAAAGGTTTTATATTTATATAGGTAAAAATAAATCACGGAATAGGTCCTGGCAGACGCCCAAAGAAACGTTCCCAAGGTTTCTTACTACGCCCGCCCCTCGACGCAATAGGTAAAATAAAATAACTCCTGTAATGACACTGTAATGGTTATTACGCAGAAAATCGTATTAAAAATAGATCATGTTTTTTAGTAGGTACTAGACATTTACGAATTGAGAAATTCGAGCACAAACATTTTTTTTTAAACAATTCTAGTCTGTTATTCCCAATAAATACGTGTGAGTAAACCGTATAGTTTATGAATTTGGAGTCCATTTCACGAAAATTATTATAAAACGAATTTAGCTACACTATTTTCTGCACAGATTAAATGCTTCCATTTGTAAGCATTCTACATTTACTGGGAGAAGGTAATAATTACCTAGTAACTGCACAAATTAAAGGCAAGTCGAAACAAAGGTCGAAATCAATGAGCTCTACATTCCATTTTCAACTACACAATAGATGCTTAGAGTTTGGTCCAAATGTATCGACCTTATTATCTTTAACGACGCTATTTGTGGGACTAATTTTCATCTTCCTTCCTTGCCTTTTAAGACCATCCTGCCGATGTCGACATGCAACCTTTTTGTTTGATCATTGATGGTGTAATATATCGCTCAAATATCAATAATTCTAGAAATGACATCGACATTTTGAAATCAGGTTTTTGTTTCAAGTAAGCCTTTTTAGAGACACCCGAGACGTTAACATAAATGCATGTGATTTTAGTTGGACGGTTTCAAAATGTAATTTCTATAGAAAAGAACCGATCAATAATCATGTCACTCAGCTTCATTTCAATAAGTCTGTTGATTTTAAATTGTCGTTTACATACATTTGAGCTATCCATCAGTATTAAACATCACAAAAAAATACTCATCGAGAACAACTTATACATTCAAAGTAAGACGACTTAATAAATCTACTTCAACTTAACTCCCGAACATAAAGTCAATACCCCGCTAACACCTTCCAATTTTCTTAATAAAGAAAAAACCTTGATCCGCCAAAACCTACACACTAAAATGCTTTTAAAACGTAATCTCGTAAGCCCCGCCGGTAACAAAGGGGATTCGCGGCTTAGTGCCACAGTCTGACCGTGTGGCATTCTCTGTTCCCACGTACCCCTGGTTGGATTTAATCATTATGTATTCTTCTGTTCTTTTCGGTCTGCTATGCTGGTTTTGACCAATCACATAGTATTTCAGACGGATTATTTGGTTATTATGACTGTTAACGTCTATCTTGTGGTCACTTGATATAAAATATCGAATATTAACCCCCAGTTTCTGGAAGGCTGATCAATGGAATCTTCTGGCAAATCAACTGATCGCGATTATGATTAGTTGACCATAAAACTTATAACCAGTCACAAAGCTTGACAAGAGATTTGACAGACGATTAACATTTTTTTTTTGTGTTGATTACCGTTTGAGAATTTAGGGGTTAATCTTTGAAAGAATAATAGGTGTTAGCAGAATTAAAAAAACGCAATCATCGAAAACACGAATGTTATCGACAAACTATTCCTAACGAACACGTTTCGCATACTAATTAAAGCGCTTCGATACGAATACTTTTTTCGCAACACTTATTTTGAAATCGAAGGATTTTCGCCTTTGCCCAGAAGTAAAAAAACAAAAGACGATCTCTAAATATATGAGTACGTTTATTGTGAACTTAAATCCTCACTTGGTTATCTAAAAAATACGAAATAAATCCTGAAATATCCCAACAAAGTTGAACGAGGCAATATGTCAAGACTTTGCTAAAGCCAAACCTAGTTTTTGCTCGACACTGTCTCTCAGTATTAAGTTTTTCAGGTATTTTAGGAACTCATTCGCAATTCTACTTTTCACTCCTGTCACTGAACCGAAACTTTTTGGTTTGTTTTTGCCCTTCATAATAAAAAGTATTTCCTTGTTTCTCAAAATAAATTTGTTATACAACGTTGATAAAAGCGAGAGGCATTAAATGAAACCACATATTCTGTATATCATTATAAGGCTACACAACAAAAATCAAATCAATGTAAGCAATATTTTTATAATAACTTTCGTGAGGATGATTCATACTTAAAACGTTATAACGGTTTACTCACGCGTATTTATCGGGATAGCCCGACTAGTTTCGGACCCAACCGGAGCCAACTAGATAACTATGCCTATAAAACTTAGTCACCTAATCAGGAAGATACAGCATGTTCAAACTAAAAAAAAACTAAAAAAATATCCTGTGACTAAACTATTGCTTACATTGATTTGATTTTTGTTGTGTAGCCTTATAATGATATACAGAATATGTGGTTTCATTTAATGCCTCTCGCTTTTATCAACGTTGTATACCTGTAAATCACATGTTTACAAAGCGTCAGCAAATATGTCATATCTCTTGCAATCTTAGGAAACTTGCCCAGGAGACTTACGTCATTACTACGTTGAATAGCAATGCCAATAAATTCTTTAGTTTAGTTTAGTTGTAAATGTATAATATAATATAAATTTGTAATTTATACTTCAAAAATATATTTTTGATCTAAAACGATTACAAAAAAAAATACTCAGTTTAGTTAACAAGAATCCAATAGGAATAGAAAGAGCTACTTAATTTCAAGCCGCCTTCCTGGAAACCTCTTTGACTTGTATCAAAACCCATTCAAACCAAACCAACAAGACTATCTATTTCCATATCAGGAATTAGCAAGAAACTCCACAGATAATTTAATCAATAGATGTAAACTCTTAGAATCGCCTCAATAAGTTCAAAATAGCCAAGTATACTTCAAAATTCTAATTTGAGCTTCCTTTGAGGAAATGTTGAAGGCTTTGCTCGTAATTCCTATCACGTAATGACAAAGACCTAACCTTGAGTTCTAGGAATGCGATGAATGCGGGCATCTCGAACATTTACCTCATTAACACCGACCCTTTGGCCACACAGACGGATATTACCCGATTCAATGCTTGAAGAATAGGTATATAGTGATTTTGGAATGTTTATGGCATTACTAGCTGTTGTGTGTTGTCCACGACTTCGCCTGCGCGAATGTTGGTTTTAGGTGCAAAACACCCCTCCACCTCTGACACAGTCAGTTCAAAAGTAGCCTATATGTTAATCCAGGGTGTCAGCTAACTTCATACCAAATTTTATCAAAATTGATCAAGCCGTTTAAGTGCGAAACAGTACAAACTTTCATTCATCCATCTGTCTTACTTTTCGTACTTTTGCCTAAGCCTACTTTAGGCCTTTATAAAATTAGTAGGATACCAGTTCATGATGAAAATGATATGCGTAGTATTCGATAGTTAGTATTATACGACACAGTCTCGCTTTTTATCTATACAGTTGTACTGTGCAGGCAGTGTAGGTAAACGAGTGCTTGTATACCCGCAATTTGGAAAACTGCTTCGTATTCTCACATATTCGTTTCCATTTGTCAGCACAGTTAAACTGTACATGTAAAAGTGTAAGGTTACCGTACCTTGTAACGTACCGTAAAGAGGTTACATATTCAAACAAGACACAGTGTTAGTCAACCTATAAGATTAGGATCTATTGAATAGTGAAAAATGAAATTGGCTGCGGAATCTTTTCACTTAAATGTAAGAGAAAACTTGTATTGTTCAAATGTCTTTGCCCGTGCAATATCCTTTACTATATTGAGCTAGTCTCCATTGTTATAACAATTGTGATGGTTTCAGATTCCCAAAGTGTATAGGGATTGAGTGACTCACGTTAGCCGTTAATAGTTGAGTGAAAATCATCACGCGATGAAAGCATGAAGAGTGGTGTCAGTAAACCAGGTTCAGAAAGCGATGGCGAGATTTAATGAAAACAGGACACGAGGAATTGTTCGAGGTGAAGCGAGATAGAAAATCGTGAAAGGACTTGAAGGACACCTTTCCCAATACAGGTTTATTAAAGGGTAAAAAAGAATACATACATACAATATAGGTAACTATAATTAAGTAAATCGCATCGTTTTCAAACCTTAGTTATTCTTGTACAAGTCCCAAAACCAATTACTCTATATCTTTTCCACAACAAAACTAGCTTTAGCGCTCCCTAATACGGTCTTAAGCCGTTAATATTACACATAATCATGAATGTGTATTAGTATAAGTCAATGGCGCTACATAGGAACATCATTCAATGCCAACAACGGGTATTCAGCATCCTTCAATACCACGAACGGTAATGCCAACTAAGTAACAGATCAATCACGTATAATTAATTTGCTAGTTAATAAGGAATGTGTTGCGTGTGTTTCTGGAGGAGAATAATTGTAAGGTCTCTTTTATAAGACGTTTTCCTTAATTTGTTGATATTATATGGGTATTGTCTGATGAGGAGTTTAAAAATCAGAATTCGTAAAAAAAGCAGAAAACGGAACTTATGAAAAAACTAGCAAAGTGAAGATCTAATATGATTTTTTTGTTATTCTGCTTAATATGACTATGCTATACGTCGTACCTAAATATGGATTTAAAATTATCACAAAATGATGGACAAAGTGTAGTAATCAATCGATCTTAGAACTTTAGTATGTTAGCAAAAAAAAAAAAACGAACATCTTTACAACGTCAAAAGTTAATTCAAACACTAGACAATTACAAATGTGCTGTTTCACTTAACTTCAAATTCCTTAATAAAACTAAATGGCTTCAAAAGTGCCAATGCAAACGGTATTCGAATTTGTTTAGTCGACTTACCGAGACCAGCATAAAGATTTTATCTCCAAGTCTAACTGGGTCAGCAAACGTATTTGAACGTATCCCGAAAGTATTTCCAGCTTAAAACTTATAATGTACCTACATATGATAGAAGAAAGCTATACGAATAGCTGGTAGTAAGATCCCGTAGTTACCAATATCTCAGTGGACTTTTGCAATTTGTGAGTTACAAACGGATTTTGTTTTTTTATTTGGACAGTATTTTATTTAACTTCTGAGTTTAGTGTTTAGGTTTTTAGTTGTTTAGGACAATAATAAAGTGTTGTAGATTGGCAAGTTTTAATTTATTTAAATTAATCTGATTTCTCTTTTTTCAATTCTATCGATTCATTTTGCAACGGACATTTTAATACATTTATTCAGCCATTTATTTAGTCTATTCCACAATTGACAATAACCCCAAATCATTCATAATATTTTACCACTTTTAAGATGAAAATCGTGTAGTTAAAAATAAAAAAAAAAACAATAAATTAGATTACTTATCCACAAGTGAACTTTAATAAAAACAGTAAACAGCTTAACAAAACACTGTCAATCCTTTATCAAGAATACTCTGTTTCCATCCCGAAAAAAGTTTCTAAGTGTTGAAAAGAAAAGAAGGCAAGGGATGGTGCAAACTTTGACAGTTTAAGTACCCGGCTGACTTGAGATAAGGCCAACTGGATGTGGCTTGGACTCCAGATAGTGGCTGAGTTATGAAGGGTCAAGACCGACATGGATACCAGAAAAACTTAATGCGGCTTTGCCTTTTTCGAGAATTTTTCTTTCTTTTTGTCAGATTTGAAGTTGAGTGGATTAAATTTGAACTTTTCCTATATTAAAATAGAGTTCTATAGAATTTAATATCAAAGTGTTTTTAACAGGAAAAATGTGTATCCTTTTCATTTATATATTTAGACTCACCTCAGTTCTGGGTAACAGCGATGACCTTTAAGGGTTACTTCAATAAATGATCACCTACGCATACAGTTTTTTTTTAATCCATAAAAATGAAAAAAGAGAAAATTCATTTTCTTTTCAAGCAGCATTCAATCTGTATAAAAAAGTACAGTTTGTCATATTCGCCAAAATTTTTGATTTTATTCAAATTGTAAAACTCTTCCTTAGTAAGTCCTGTTCCTTTTTGTTTAATACATATAGCATACAGATACCAAATCTAATTAGTTGTAACTGAAAACACACAAGTGTATTTAAACTCTACATTTCGTTTGTCCTTTACAAATAGCTGAAGAGACTAGATACGCTTCATTATGAGAGCTAACACAATCAGTTCATTGTTTGAAGACCACTATGATAATGTTCGAATGGCTATTGATTTCAAAGCTCATATATTTAAGCCTCAATGTAGGTCACTTTCGTTTTACTAAATTATGTTTAGTGAGAAATTTTCGTAATATTTTAACATTTAGCACATTTATGGATAGTCAATTTTTTGTAGATTTTCATTTATATGACTAAAATGACCTGATGACGTATTAAGTAGAGTACTAAAAATAATTCAAGCATACCATTTTTGTTTCAATGAAGATAAATTTGAGTAGACTAAAAGGACAATCGGTTCCATCATAAAATTTACGCAATTGACTATAGGCTCTTCCCTGAATTCAGAATTTCATCTTATCTCCTATCATAATTTTCACGGTTAAAAATAAACTTTCCCAACATTACTTACTCTAAAACTCTGTCACTCCATCACAGTCCCCCTTTCACATCCCAAATCAAGATCTAATAAACTAGCGCGAACTCTTCCAGCCTCTTTAGGCCCATATCAGTGGTTACGCCTACTTAATTATGTACTAACCCAACTTTACTTTTATCCTGAGATAAAACCCGGCTTGTCCCGTTGCGTGACTTATTTAAAAGGGTTCCCGATGAAATTTTGAACTGTTACCCTGAAAACGATTTTTTTTATTAGCTACAAACTTTGTCTCGAGGGAAGAACTGTATTATTAAATAATGCCTGTTTAAATTGTTTTGAATCTCAAATGTTTGTGCGTGGGACTGGGAATTGGTTAGTTTTCTGGTCGTTGAATTCATGGCTAGTTCACGAACGTGCTTTATTAGGTGTTCCCGAAAACAAATGGCCGATCGGAAAAAGGACTAGAGTTTTTCTACGCAATTTTTCAACGTCAGACGCTCGCCAAATCTGATAAGGCGTTACATCATTCACGAATAGTGTATGTTTTAAATTAGAAACTCTTTTGCATAACAATCGATTATTCCATTAACTTAACAAAAGACTGTCGCAAATATCTTCCAAATCGAATAGCTTTTGACGAAGCCAATAAAAAACAATTACCGTATAATTCAAGATTCTGAGCTCACAAATAGCTTCACGCGACCCCATACTTACGGCAAAAAATCAAATTACTCGAATAAAAGCAACCATAAATCAATTTTATATGAAAAGCCGTGCATTTTTTAAATTACAAGCCTTCTTTTGTAATGACGTTATTATCGGCACGCTGGACGTCAATTTGAAGCTTATTGTGATTATAAGGTGCATATTGTTTACCATATTGTGTAGCGGTCACTTGAAGAACATGTTGTTTCCCGGGAAAATTGCCATATGAATTCAACTTACAGAAGGCCATAATTCTCATGCAATGTTACATTGTCTACAATATAACGTCGTATTAGAATTATTATATGTATAATATATTAAAATCTATGGAAACGTAAAGTAAATTTGAATTACCAGTTTAATACATTTGAACAGTATTTCAGCATTAACTTTTGGTGAAATATCACTTTTAAACAAGCTAGGTCCTGTAAAGTAGATTGTAGATTTGCCTCTTAGACAACCTTTCCATGTATTTTTAAATAATTTTCTGACAATAAGCCACGTCATTCTCAAACAGTAGATTATATAGGGTTGCTAAAACGTAGAGAGTCATATATTTTTGGCATTTCCGTGATAGGCGCATAAGATAAGTAGAAAAGGAGTAACTCGTAAAGAGAAGTTGAATTAACCCGCATTGACAATGACGAAATTCATGATAGGCAGTTTTATCAAGTATGGGTAAGTTTTGAACTGAGTCTCCATAATATTATGTTGTGTAAAATAATGTATATTTAGTTATTTTGAATATACTATAGAGTCTGGTGATCTATGAAAGTATGAATGCATACAAGTATTAAAATTAAGTAAAAAAGACTCTTAAACAAATTTTGTTCTGCCATTGAAATTTTGTAAGAAGCACGGTTTTTTTTTTTGAATATTGAAAAAGAGGCCTTTGCCCAGCAATGGGCTAATACAGGCTAGGAAAAACAAGTGGATTCGTGAAACGACCAAACAAAGACAATAAATCTGAACGAAATTTCTATTGACAATAACTGAACGTAAAACCAAACGATTTTATGCGATATGATATAAAATATTTCATGTTTAAAGTTCCATTATCCACCGTTAAAATCGAACTCCATATTATAAAACCGCTCCGGTTTTATTACGTGAAGTATGATAATTAATAAATTTAGTATTATTTGATGGGAAAATCTGAACGAATATAAAGCTGTTGAGCCTTCTATTTTATCAAACGGTAAAACGGGTGAGAATATTCATAATAACATTTTTGAAAAAGAAAAATAAATTAATTCAACCTAATAATGTTAAAGTTCTCAACAAGGCATCTTCATGTTGGACCTATATCCCAATGTAAACCCTTAAAAAGGACCTGATTTCTTTCTTTGAAGTTATCCCATGAACTAAAAAAAATCTAGTAAAATTATTTGCGTCATTTCGTTCATTCTAGAGCAACATCTTTCCACTAAGAGATAACACTCGTCATACGATACAACAAAAAGAAACTATAAGAAAATTACAAAAATAAAACGAGGAACATGAAAAAAACAGAAAACATGGAGTCGTTCATGTAAATGAATGCTTAATCCTTCAAGAGAAACGATAAAGTTTTCTAGTTCGTGCTCAAACATATAGAAGTCCAATTTATATACATATCTAGAGATTAGGGATCCTTCTTGATTACATTTCGGGTAAAATTTCATGCACTATTTGATATACGCGTGTTATTCCGGATCAACTCTATTCTACCCTTCCAATCTATTTGCAATTTCAATCGAATCCCTTTTAAGATTCGTTGGTTTTGATTTTATGAGTCAATATGATTTGTTATGTGATCTTTTTGAGTTGAATTTTGATCTTTGGTTACCATTAGGGTAGACGTTTTCAAATGCATTGAAATATTCACCAGTTATAACCTTGTGGCATGAACATTGAGCTACCAAGTCAGAGGTTGTGGGTTAAAATCCCGGCACGCACCTGTCTTTTTGAATCCATGAGCGTATTGCGAAGTGATTTCCTTCCTAAAATCAGTGAAGAAAAACATCACGAGGAAACCAGCATACCTGAGATATCTACATGGGTGTGATAATCCATGTCAGAGGTCTTTGGATGGCTTTAAAACTCTGACATCAGGTTGAAAGTAAACCAGCTACACGATAAGAAGAATTGAAACATCAAAATGTAATCGATAGGTACTTTATGTAATGAATGGAAGTCTCAAACTATGAATAACCTCCTTTCTAAGTGCGTGGGAATAACAAAGAGCTAGAGATAGTAGGATTAGTCATAGTCGACTGATAAAGCTTGAGCCTTCCCTCATAGTTTGGAGGTCTAGAGAATATTACTTTTAAGTAATGTTTATATACTGTTTAGGTACATATTGACTGGGAAGTTTATAAAGACTGATATTTTTTCGTTGTTGCTGTCACGCCCATAAAAGGATAGTTAAAAACAAAAGAATCCATCAAAGTAAATTAATAGCTGTTAACCGACCTCAATTTGGCCTCATTGTTATCAATTTTCAACTATCGATCTACGTCGTGTAAAATATGAGATTTACTTTTAAAACTTTTAAAGCTTGTATTTTATTTTACCATGCAGGCTTTATTCAAATGCAATTTAATCAAGTATTCTATCTAGCGTATCATTTTAACATCACGGCAATCTTGTCTGCTCACGGCCAGCATTGAAGCTTAGTGCCCCAAGGGATCTTGAGCGCAGCAACTTGCAGTAAATTTAATCTTAGAAGTTTTTTTTTTAATAGGAGCACAGTCTGAGCTGTGTCTAGTTATTTAATGGTATTTAATTGAAGTTTAAATATCAATTGTTTTAGATTTAAAGTTTTCTTGTAAGTGGAATAAGCAGCGTAGATTTTTTTTTGCTTTTTAAACGAATTTCTGGTAATTGTAATTAATATTCGCCAACCTTTTTGCATCCAAGCTATTTAGAGGATGATTTTTAGTGTCACTCATTCCGCCTCTCCGATCAGCCTAACACTTTGTTCCTACTTAAGAATGTTTTCCCGTCGATCTTAAGGCGCAAATAAAAAACATACCTGAATGAATTTTTGTATTTGCGTCATGAAGTTCATTGTCATATACTTCTGTAATAAAATTAACAACCATATGCTAACAGTTCAAAACTTCAAATTCTATGCTTTCAAACACAATAGCCACATAAAGTTGAATTTATACATGGTTATGCTCATCCACAGCTATAAAATCAGTGACGCAGATATTATAATAGAGAAATTTCAACAAGTATATGGTTAAACTTGCTATAAAGCAGGAAACATCGACGTAAGAGTTTATGTCTTCATAAAACACGTGTTTTCTTGATGCAGATAGATGCTTCTGTATTTCATAGTACCGATAAAAGAAAACATAAAAGAAACGTTGTTTGTATTCAGCTTAAGTTTATGAAAAACTGTTCGTGTCAATTCACATTAAAGTTTGAAGTTAGCGTGAGTCTGTTCTCGGTATACGGTTTTATTTCGATATTTTAATTCGATTGCTATTGGTTTTCTTTTGATAGCTGGCGTTTTTCTTGCGGTTTTCTTATTTAGTAGCTGCTTACTTATTTTTATGTTAGCCAATCAACTGAATAATGAATTTGGCGTATTAGCTTTTGATTTTAAGAAAATAAAATCGAGTCTATTTTCGCAATGACTGCCAAGCAATAAAATATGTATTGTTTATCGGTCACCGGCGGCTTCTTTACTTAGTTTATTAAATACTCTTAAAATTCAGTGCTCTATGTACTTAAAATTTTGTCGCCACACGTTTTCATTAATTAAATACAAATAAGAGAACTATAAAACGATTTCACAGTATCCATTAAAACTATTAAAAGCAGACCATAACCGTAGCCACAGAATTCGAACTAAAAGATACATAATTTCCCTTAACCACATACACTCGTACTGTATATCTATACTATGTAGGCATACGGCTCTACAAATTAATACGTGCGCGTAAAACTTGACATTTAATGGTTTTAATGTGAAGTTTTTATATTTTTAAAAGTGCTTGCTGTATGAAAAGCTTTGCTGCATTAAACTACTCCATTGGAGGGTCCCGTACCATTAAAATATTTTATGTCAGCGACGGAACTTCTTTTAAAACCGCTCCGGGGTTTACGCTGCTTTCAGGATTTTTGGAGATGTCTTGAGAATGTAATGTATGTAGTAATGTAGTTTTTCCTACTTTAATTTTAAAGGTCCTTACTTAGATTTGATCTATTTTTTCTTAAAATGTTTTGACGTATAGACCTATCTTTAATTTTCAATGAAAATGTATTATCGAAAAGGTGACAAAATTGCATCAAAGCAAAGAAACAATTTCCAAATTAACACAAAAAAAATACACCTGTCAACCTTGTTTTCATATAATATATAAAACCGCTGCTGTAAAACCTTTTATTATTTCCATAGCACAACTACTTAAGTCATTGTAATCTTAGTAGGTAACATATCTCTCGTAAACTGTCTCATGAATGTTTTTGTCCAGACTTAACCACAAGGCTTGTTGGTATATCTCGTGGGAACAAAACGTAACAAAACTTATCTCAAGCTACATGTATGCAAAATCGCATGGAAATATGTTGCTTCTGTGCATGCTCAGTTATCAGATCGAGAATGCTTAATGGGTAAAGTTTTAACAACGAATTGTTTTTGTTACAATGTGTTATTTCGTCTCCTAAAAGCAAAAGTTTCATTTACGTTTTACGTACATTTTGGGCAATAATTGTGGTACAATCAAATTATATTATATTTACACAATAAACCAGCCTGTATAATTTCCACTGGTGGACAAGCTTCTACAAATATTATAGGGAAGGTTTGGACATTGATCACCACGTTAGCTCGCTGCGGATTAGCGATTCGAAATTCCAACGTTTGAAATCTAGGTTTCATCACGATGTTTTCCTGCACCGTTTGTCAGTTATTAGTAGTGACTTAGAATAATGAAGAAAGTACCTACATAATTATAACTTTGAAAAAATCACATTGGTACTTGTCTGCGCTGGGGATCGAACCTGTGCCTCGTGTATACAAATCTACATTTTATAGAATCGCAAGGCCACCACGACTAATTTCATATTATTAAAATTTTGTTTTGAAGTTAAAACTTTTTAAAATTTCTCTTGAAAGATATGGCCTTAACAGTGATGTAAACAAAAGATGTTTTAGGACAATGTAAGGTATTTAGGTCCGATGACTCAGGAATCTCTAATAAGTCGCAAAAGGAACAGTTTTGTGTGTGTTTGTGTTTTAAACCACGTGTAATAGGGATCCCCAGTCATACTTTAAAGTTTATTCTTTCCCAAATGAACGATCTTTATTCACGTAAGCCAGTCTTTGATGATAATTCTGTACGGTACGGTTTTTTTTTTACTATCGCTTGCTTTAACAGAGATCTTGTAAGAAGTAAGAAGTATTCAAAATGTGCCTCTTGTAATAATAGTTCGTGAAAAAATTCACCAAACTGGACATTTACAATTCAGTATTAAGTATTCATAAATATTTTAAAATTGTCTACTCTAAACAACAAAGAAATAGCTACTTATATCTCCCAGTAGTGTTCTGTGGGGAACGAGTTTAATAAAACTCGTAATAAAATATTTCAAGCGTTGAATATTAAAAATTGTATTCTTTCAACGAATTACATGGCACCATGTTTCTTGGTACCTGCATACGAATAAACGGAAAATGTTTCTGTTTCACCAAAAAATACGGTAATTATGTGCACTCGAAGCGACGAGCATTTGCTCAGTTTTTAAATAAAAAGTACGTTTATTTTTGTTGCTTTTAGCTTGCTTGCAGAATGTGGGTTACCCGTTTTGCATGCGCTGTTGAGAAAGCAGTGAATATGTATATTGTTAGTTTTATAGTTCAGATTCTTAGATAGTGATGCTAATGGAGGAAAATAGGCTGAAGATTTTTAACTACCGCATGCCAAAATACATTTTTTTCTTTGTATTAAAGTCTTTTTTTATGGAATAGCACTGTAACATTTTCCATAGTAGTTTGAAAAGAAGTCTCGATAAATGTCATTTGCAATCTTATATAATACTGGCTTATAATAGCAAGCAATATATTTATAATCTAGTGACGACAAAATCAACGAGCTTTCAATAAAATCACTATGTATTTCACACAAATCGACAAGAAAAAGCTGTTTTCCCTTACGTAAACATTATTATTCTAAGATATGAAATCAAGGGGAACGAAACTTTTTTAATACAAATAGGATTATACGATATTTCACGAAAAAGTTATACCGAAGTAATTTCCTTGTAACTCATTTTAATTTATTGTTACAGTAACAGATGGCGTTGATATAAAATTTAATATATCTCATATTGTAGAATGTACACACGCGCACTGAATAATAACACTTATTTATACGGAGCTTAGGTTAGAATTTGAATGTAGTGTTTGGTAATATATTATTTGTGGTTAGTTAACGGCCCTAAGACTACAATTATTACTCTGCGTTGCTAGTTTAATGATTTGTGAGGAAAGACGCCTAGTGTACCAGGTGTTCAATGTAAGATACATTACAAGACAGTATTAAATTAAAGGACTTATCTAGAATCACCTATGTAACATTTTGAGTTTTAGTTTTCTTACAAAGATTTTTATCTAAGTATTAAGCATGACATTCTTCATCCTTAAGTACGCGTATAAAGTGCAAAACAGAAAACAATGTAGATAGGGGCAGAAAAAAAACCAAGCTACCGGACCGAGCCTAACCAGCAAATATTTTCAGCTTAACTTTCCTTAGCTTAGTGAACTGAAGTACTTGTTACCGCTTTTCCGACAGATTACAAACTGATAAACTGTCACTACTTCCCGCTGCAATCTTGATACAACAGCTCACGAGGCTTTACGATACACCAACAAAGTTCTTGTTGACATCGCTTCAAGTTCTGCGTACTCTATGAAGCCCCCCAGTTCGAAACACAAAGTCAACTAAAATTAAAATGTTCTAACTTAAATTAAAATCTTTGACGGGGATTTGAAAACAGCAATGAAAGCTGGTACCAGCGATAATGACATACTTGAAAGGGTGGATTAAAATTTCATATTTAATGATAGGAATACAGAAGTTGATTTTAATAATATTGATGACGATGAAAATGGTTCAAATGAAATGACTGCATCAGAAAGCAAAGAATCAGCAAAAGTTTATTTAAATGACAATTCTAAAATAAACTATAGTCCTGTTGGTGTAAACATTGAAACTATGGAAGTAATGGAAATGTAACTCAATTTAACTGAAGTTGATATAATTCGGGATGAAATAGAATTGCTACTATTCACACAATATCTAAAAGCATCGACCAGTCAACGAGACTAAATTGTATTTATAATTATTCTTTGATTAGCATTCATGGATATGGATGTTGATTTTGCTCGTGTGTTATTTTAGGCTTACCGAATAGTTTTAGGCTTGAGTGAAGTTTCTAAATACGTTATTTAATTTTGGTGAGGTCAAGAATGTAATATGATGAAATAAAATTTAGATCTAACATTTGGATGTTTTTTACGTATTTTACTTATCTGTATTATAATTAATGAAAATTAAACAACAAAAAAAGCATAATCAACAAATGAAACAAACAATACAGGGTAGGTAATTTCGTAATAAGGAATTATATTTATAGAAACTATTTGGGTTTATCTGTAAAAATAAAAATATTAAGCAAAATTTCCTAACGTCAGCGACATCTATAAAAATAATGTATTCCTACCTAAAATAGACGATACAAGGCTTATAGACATCCAATCCGATAACGTTATGTCATCAGAAATTTGGCAAAACATAAAGACAATAAAATTTAACTTCGATCTGATTTCGCATTCTAAGAATATGTTTGAGAATAATTTCAGCTTAGAGAAATCGAATTTGAATCCGGATCAAGTCCGCCATTAATTTTTATAACACCTACACACTCAGAGGTATACTTGTTTCTTTACAATTCCGTATCCAACTGTTATTGTTCTGATACTAGGATATTGCCATTTTCCTATTGTCCCCGCTACATACTTATCTGCCACCTCCAACAAAATTTGCATCTAAATGCCCCAGTTATAAGGTTCAAATTGGATCCGCGTACTTCCTTACGGTGTTAGTTTGAGTGGTTCTAGAAGTAAAATAAAGTCTGTTATTTGAAAAAATATTGTCTTTGAATTTGGAATGGGCGGTTTTGTTTTACCTTTGGAACTGTTATGTTATGCAAGGACAAATAATTTTACGGCTGCTTTTTCAACGTAAAAATGTTTATTTTGAAGAAATGAATATTTATCGGTTCTTTTCTCACGCAAGAGGGGATTGAACTGACTTGGAAGGTAGATCTATGGTAAAGGTAATGTAAGGTATCAGGCTCAGTCAATAGTTTATCGTTAATGCGCATTGAACCAATACGATAGTGCGACTAATCTCTATGTTCTATTTGTGCATTGACATGATCAGAACTTAAGAGGATATTCACTTCAATCAGATTCCCTTTGACGTGTACCTTGTACTATATTCGGGATGATAATTTAGGGAGTGTGCAGGTTAGATTACGAGACTTTGCAGAATTGGATATTTGACTTTTGATTATGCGGTAGGAATGTCTTACATTTCAAAATCAGATCGAAGACTGAAAAATTTACTGACTGAGTTAGAATTTTAACACTTTCTGTAGCTTTTAGAGCTGTCGCTGTTTAATTAGCTGTAACTAAGATTTTTTTGCTTACATAATTTATTATCACAATTAATCTTAACGTAACAATAAACTATTGAGATTTTATTGAAATCTATTTTGTTTAGCGTTTTGTGGATTATCTGTTTTATTATGACTTTTGATGACAAGATAAAGTAGATATTTTTTATCCACAAAGATCGAATTTCGTAGAAACGAAAACAAACTTAGAAGAGGATTTATATGAAAACTTCGTAATAGATTGTATTATCGCAATCAACAATCTTTCAGATACAACGTTACATATTCTACCTACAGTGTATGAACTAGAAGAGATAAATTCAGTGATCTGCGTTCTAAGTAAAAAAATATCACTAGACACATTTAAAACAAAGTCACTGTCCAACATTTTACTTTCCACAGAAAATAATAAAGTAGGAAGCCACCAATTAATGCAAGACAAAGCTAACACGAACGGGCCAGCAATGACAAAGACCGTGGGTTAAAATAACCATCGGCTTTTACGTAAAATTCCCAACTGTGTGGTGTACCGTGTCACAAAGGTGGGAATTTGGGTGCATACGGGAGAAGAACGTTGGTCGACGACGGCCAGTTATCTTACTAAGGAGTATGTATCAAATGAAATTCTAAGTGCTATCTTGATCTTATCCGGTTGCTTGTTTGCTTTCTAAGGATCGGACCTTAGGAATGTGTTTTGTTAAGTTTTTGTTCATAGAGCCTAAGGTTGTTTTCCATTAAGATTTTGGAGGTCGATTTGGTTTTGTTTTTATTCAAATAAGTACTTGACAGGAGCACTACAACAGGCTAGGAAAAAAAATACAAGTTTTAAGTAATAAGCACTGAATTAAAATAAATAGACCAAAAACAGTATTGTTAGTGTATTTGGAAACTGTTCAAGAGTTTGACACCATATTCTTTACATCTTCATGTGTACCTACTTTTATGTGCTAACTCTTACTCAATACGTTTCTAAAGCAAAAACTTCTCTAACTCAATTTTACTTAGAACTAGACCAAATGTGTTTATCAAAAAGCTCCCAGGATTACTTCTCAATAGGTACACCAATCGTCTGCCCCCATTCAATATTACCGAAAAACAGTTGTTACGGGAAAAACCGATGACACTTCGAAAGTTTGTTCCAAGAGAAAGTTCCTAGACCAGCCTTTGGAGTTTTCTAATCAAATTTATTAGCACGTTTTTGGGGCAATTTCGGTTCGTATCGAAGTTGAAGGTCGGATCGATTTTCTGATCCCGAATCCATTTGTGAAACCAACCGTACATGTTTTGGTTTGATTTGTATTTTAAATGTAGTCGATATAATATCATATTTTTCCAGTGGATTATACGGTACGTGATACGGTTTTTGGTGAAACAGTAATCATGTATCGCGAAGCTTAGCCTTAGAATATTTAAGTTAAATATTTGCTGTCTGACAAAAATGTAAACTATAGAACATACTCGTAATTTTAGAGGCTGAATGTGAATGAAACTCAAGCGACTTTAAAACACAAATATTTCCACTTCAGTCTAAAACGGGTATCCGGTGTCTAAAAACGGAATTCCTCAGTACTTCGTCCACATTGAAAATACTAGCCTTTTGGGCTGATTCGAGAATGAAAGAAAATACTGTCGTACCTTGAATGAAGAGGGTTTCGGCTTGTAAGTGACGTGTTTTTAATGGCCGGCGGTCTTTAACCCCAAATTATTTTGGATATGTTAGTGCCATTTCGGAGATGAATCATTCAATTTACTCTAGCTTTAAATTTTTCACGTTAAACTAAGACTCAGTCAGAATAAAATACTGGTATCAATAATAAACTTTAGATTAGAAAAAGCTAATATTTAGGACAGCAATATAGCTTATTAAATGCTACTTACTGATGAATTAAGCTAGCTTAAGTTACTTCAGTACCTACGTCTTTCAGATCGAGAGAGTTGTTTCGACTTATTGTAATAAAATTATTTCGTGTTGATTTTGAAAACTATATAATTTGACAGCTGGTTATTGATCAGCTAAGTAAGCACATTTGAACAACACTAATACTATTGCTGAATTCTACATTGTAATTGTCAGGCCGCTGCTAAACATAGGCCTAAATTTGTTTATGCTATTCTGCTCTATTGTTTGCTCTTCGCATTCCTATTATACCTACTATCTTTTATGTGTACTGTGTCCGTCGTCCTCCTTCGGTCATCAAATTCTTGACCACCACTTGGTCTGCGCTTTATTCCATCTACCATCATCACGTCTGTAAAGAAAATCAAAGAAAGATTATCAAACAAGATTAATACAGCTGCTAAAAGTTAATTGAAACAAGGCTTTGTGAAGATAGAATAAATTCACAAGATGTTTCAGCGACAAAATATTTCACGCTTTGATTTCTGTGTCTCTTATTATTTTAATAAACAATTTTGAAATCTTAGATCTTGATGTCACTTAATATAATTTTGTTCAAGATGAAAAATACATCACAATCTCCTTTTTATCTGAGAGAGTATAAATTTGAATTTGCAAGTAAATGAAAAGTTTATTTTTAAAAGCTTTTTTATTGAGACATGTATAGTCTATCAAATGGTTAAAGTCGATTTCTTATGCAAAAGCTTCTTAAATTCTATCTTTAGCCGTCTATTTTTCTTTTCTTTAAACGTAGAGAAAATAGTACTCTTATTTGCATCTATCAAACTTTGATGAAGAACTATTATCTCACTAATTTTCAGTTTAATTATTTTAAGTCGTATTTGTATAAAACTTACAGAATATTTTATATTAACTGGATAACAATATTTGTCTTTATCTTTTCAGGTATGTATCAGTTGAAACGGGATTAATAATACGAATACGTGCAGAAGGTGTTTCAAAGTAACAAGCAAATTACTCAGTAAGTACAGAATTTCGGTTTTAATTGCTGTATGGGTGAAGTTTGTTTTACACAGACTGTTAGGTAACTGTACAAGATATGAATCTTACATTTTATTGGTAAATATTATCAGTGTGATCTTTTTTCAATCGTTTTTTTCTCTTTTCAATTGATCGTTCTTGCGACTGTTCTAGCAGATTATTTGATTTAGTAATTAAAATCTGACACGTGTGACCTACTAACTCTAAATACACTTTTTTGTGTTTTCTATGCACAATTAGATTGCCCTCATTAATATTGTTAGTCTCTAGTGAATAATTTAATTGAAAAATTATATCTGCTGCCCGTTTTAACTTTGCTTGGCCTGGAAAGATACGTGACTTAAGGTCTTCTACTTCCTTGGAATATTAATTTGGCATTAAAAATATTGGTGTTTCTAAAAACAATAGTCTTGTGATACCTATTGAAGGAATCGTGGAAGAAAGTTAGGTATGCTTTTGCCCAGTTGTGTGACATTTTAGGCTAGGCGATATAGGAAAACCCCGTACCCCTGGCCATAGACAGATGAGGACACTTCAGAGGTTTTAGCCGGTAAGAGTCCGGCTCACACCTCTCATCAACCCCCTGACGAGAGACAGTCCATGAGGATTTCCACTAGGATACATAAAAAAAATATCATTGTCACTTTTAAATATTCACAAATAAATGTTTACGAACATTTACTCTTTAATTCAAAAACTCCTTATCATTTTCATGTACATACAGCATTCATTCTTGAAACAAATTTAAATAGTCAAACGAAATCCCTAAAAACAGTCACATATTTCGTCCCAACTACCTCGATCAAATTGTCCTCAAACGTATTACATTGAAGCCTTAATTCTCAGGATCGGGAGGACTTATACAAATCCGTTCCGTCGCTATTCCTTTAGACAATTAGGTATGCTCCGTGGACAAATTGCGAGTGTTGAGAAATAGCGAGACAGATTTTGTTTCATCTAATCTTTTGGCCATCGTACCGTTGTTAATTTTTCTTTAGTCTGTTGGAATTAATTTGATTTATACACTTTGTACTGTTCATGTATTGACGCTTGATTTTTCAGTACTAGTTTCTCTAAAAGCATATTTTTTTATCGTTGAGTTAAAAAGGCTCTACGCCATTTAATTCACCATCTCTTTTCTACAATTAAATAGTAATAGGTCTTCTTTAAGAGATGGTGCTAGGGCCCCCTAGGTGGAATGTCTTAGTATCCAAGTATCTCAATAACCAGTTACCCAAACATGTGCTTGCTGGTTAGAATTCCTACTCAAATTTTTGTTCTCTTTCTTTGATCATTCATTTTTAAACAGCACTTACAAGCGACGAAAAAGACGTCTATGTATTAATTTCTCATATGTGGAAAAAAAAACAAATGCAGATGCTTAATTAGTATAGCGTCATTGTTGGATTTTCATGCACATATTTTTTGCTATACATTTTTAATTTTTTACAGGGTCCACAATTGTATTTAGCTCTAAGCCATTTGTAACACCTACTCTATACATTGTGGAATGCAAATAAACAATATGAATATTTTTTGTTCTCATAGAAAATGTACGCGTAATACATTTCCATCTTTTTTGTTTTCAATTATTCCCTTTCATTATTTTCCACTGTTTTCCCTGATTCATTTGTATTTGCTCTTTTGTATTGTTGTAATCAAACACACATTACTATTATTCGTTGCCAGATAAAAATGTATGTTATGTGTTGTATAAATAATTACTTTCCTCGCTAATCCGTATAATATTTTTGTCTGACTCGTGTTAAGCCTACATACGAATATTATTTGACAATCAGTATGAATAAATCGATGATATTATTTCGTTTTTTTGCTCGATATGAATACTCGATTATATCGTTTGTTACATTTGTATTAACGTTTTATTGCTTTATTTTGTTTTCAAAACAATAACTGAGTCTTTCTGGTAATTCCTTTTTATAAAATAAAAAATAATAAAAAAAAATCCTAAAATATTTTTTTCATTGTCTTTAATAATCTGATTGCATTCATCGAAGTATCACCTTCCCACTAAACTATCGCGTTCCATTCCTGTTGACCAAGAAAAACAAAACAATACACTAAAATAACAACAAAAACTCGAGGTCCCACAATTGGGTCAAACAATTTGCAGCGTGATTCTGCAACTTCAGTTTTTTTATTAGCTCGAAACTAAACAGTTTTCTTCAACCCATTTAGGTGAATCACCCTATCCCCTTTTGTCAAGGAGTGTTAGTTGCTATAGACTTCTGTAATTGTTCACCTGTGGCACAGTCACTGGGTAGCTGTGGCCTTTAAGATTCTTTGCTTATTTCGCTTCTCGTTTGAACCGAAGACATTACGCCAGTCCCAACAAATTGCGTTATAGCTAAATTAGATTCGCTCGAGCCCCCGGGGTCTCTGTAATCCGTATAAAGCCGTGTTCTAACAGACCATGAGTGGATTCCGGTTTGCAAATTTGTTAGTGTTCAGTGGTTCAAAGTTTTCTTTCAGTTTACATTGATATTACCTTAGTTTACTGTTTAACTTGGAGGATAATGGTTTTGGATTTAGTTTCTCGTTCTAGCTCTACATGTAAAAATTCTACGATTATAGAAATTTCTATATTGCAGGAAAATTGCACTAATCTTTATGGATATTTTAGAAACGTCCTTACGTTTTACGTTTTCTGCCTCTTGTCGTACATTTAATACGAGAATACATTATAATCTAAATTATCTACATATAAACCTTAATAAGGTGACAAATCTACAACTTATGCATAAGCAAAGTGTAGTAGGCTTCAAGAAAACAGAGCCAATTTTGGTAACAAGGAAAGCTATCCTTTACACAGAGATAGAGGAAAATTGAAAAAATGAGGATAAAGTAAAATATAAAGATAATAATGCCAAAATAATGAGTATTAGGATAAACTGTTAGAATAACCCACACTGCATATTAATCCATTAGTAACAGAATATGGCGGTCATTATCCTATTAAAAATGATAGAATTAGTGTCTGACAGCTTGATAGGAAAATGGAGAACTATAATTAACCAATCTTACAAAACGCAGTCTATTCCAACAATTTGATTTACTGCCGTACTAATAACTAGTTAGCCAAAACGCCAGGAACTTATATCCCGTAACCCACACTTAAACAATAATATACCGACGCAATTTGGTAATTTCAAGACCTGACGTACAGTTCACATAAATTTTGTTGCTGTGTCTAAACAAGGCAATTCTGCGTTCTGACATTAATTTAAACGCATTCATAACCATTTTAGTTTGAGCTCCGAATTCGGCTCGCATAATTTATGCATTTAAATAATAAGGCAGATAATCGCGTGGGATCTTAATTAGATACGTTAATTAATTAAGTTATCTTGTGTTTTTTTTTTCAAGCCTTACCTAGTTATGATGTGACTTCTAGGAAAATAAATATTTGTATTCCATTTTTTTTGATTTTTTTATCATATTTTATTGAAAAAGTAATTTAAGTAATCATTTTTCATAAAGTCTACAAGTCTTTCAATGAAAAATATCCTTGATGCGTTGAGCGACGATAGTTGACTGTTCCAAATTACATACTTATTCCGTTTAGTAAATAATACCAAGTAAATATTATCCTATGACATACCATCATAAAGAAATTTCCGCTGCTCTAAATGCAAAGCGCCAATTAATTTTAAAGAAACGTCGCCGTCAAAATTAGTTTGTTGATCACATCCATTTATAATTAAAATTCCGCTCACAATTCTCTCAATTGTTTGCAACTCACAAGTTTCTTCTCCCGCAGTTGTCTGTGTACTTTCCCTCACATAGCATAAGATAAATACAATTTAAATTTAACAACTTTGTATATTCGTTCTTATTCAGAATCCCTAATTTCTAAATTACAGCTGAAATAGAAAACAAAATTCAACTACAATGCTCTCCAAATGGATTTCGTTCGAAAATAAACATTTGCCAATTATCCTCGTTTTAGATGTCAGTGTGACATTATTTTGACATTTGGAACTTGGCTAAAATACTAAATCACAGCTTCCAAGTGTTGGCTAAATAAATATGGTCTGGCTAAATTTTCGCCCAAGTTTCGCTCCGAGGATAATTTTAATTCGTACCAGTTCTCGTGAGAATCTTGTCTGCGGTTAAGCTTATATATTTGTTTTGATTAGTAAAATTACTTTGGGTTATTCTGAATTTGAAAGTAAATTAAATATGGTTTCAGACTTGAGTGTTTTCTTATTTATTTTTTACGAAACACGTTATGTTATTTCGCGTGACTATAAATTGTGTTTCTAAAATGAGAATGCCTGAAATTCGTATGATACTTTATTACTGTGCCTTGTACGAATAAGATAATAAAGTGGCTGTCCGAAAGTAAAATTTATATTTATTGTTCCCTAGTTATTATTCCATTCTTCAACGAGATGAATGTGTTCTATTGAAACGTTCAATTAGAATTTTGATATCAAACATATATACATATTTACAAGAAATACTTTCGATTTCATTATTATTGTTAAATAGTTTAATAAAATTTTCGATACTCACATCTTCATCTTCATTTAGTTCATGTGATTCTGCCATGGAAAGTTTTAACTGACTGCAATCGTTGAAATATATTACCATCTTCAGTTATGTATTCTATTCTTGGATCTCATCCAGCGCTGTATTTCTCATCTCCACCTTTATGAACATTTGCTGTTAGTACATAACCATTAGAGACGACATTTATGACTGTACCAGCTGATACCTTAACACTGGATTGCACGAACCTGGGGCATGAGACCGCATGCTGAGATAATTCCTTTTTATGTGCAAGCCCTTATACTGGAGTAATGTCAACAGAATTATCCAGATTATTAAAGATACTGACTAGATCGCAACTTGGATTATGAAGTTCTGCGTCAGCTGGATTTAAAATATTTTACTGTTTATTAAGATCGTTACTTTTTATATTTTACTGGAAATATTGTCAATAGTTGCAGTATTTTCGGAAATTTCACTAACAAAGGTACTTTTCGTAAGTTTTCATGTTTGTACAACTCAACTTTTATTTTTAGGTACTTGTACTTCGTCGAAAATATCTTAATATCGCTAGATATGCCAAAGCACTTTTTCAAATAAAATTTGATTGTAGTCTTCTTATTTGTTTAAGCTCATGTCACTTTCTTATATCCACATTGACTCTCATTTGCCAGAAACTGTTTTGTTACAGTTATATTGTTTGCAGTAGAAATTTAATAATATCGTTTCTCGCGGATTCGAATCCTATAGTAAGTGTAACCCAATATTTCGGTGCGCTTACTCCAAGCTCTAGTACTCAAATGCACTTCCCGGCATTTGTATCTGAATGCAATTGGAATGCAACTAGGGACTCGGGATAAAACAGTTTTTCAAACGATAGGTTGTTGGCTCCGTAAAAAATACTCTACATTTTTATTTGCATTGAAATTTATACAAAATGTTGAATAAATGCATCAAATATTGCTATACTGAAACGTGAAATAATTTATAATGTTTGAAACAAACTATACTAGTGCTTAAATATTGACTTTTAAAACATTTTCACCAAAAATGTTACCAAATCAAATAAAGTTTTTTTTTTGTAAAAATACAAAATTCAATACGGTCGGGTGTTTGCCTGCCAGTTCAAATAATAACTGAATAACGGCACACTTCATAATTAACGAAACTTTAACGATGTTGGCAATGGACTCGACTGAAAAAAGGATAAAAATCCTATTTGAATTGGTCTATGCAAATTCTCTTGGTGGAATTTACCTTTGTAGTTGTACTATAAAATTGAACTTTATTTTTTGGGTTTCAAAGTTGATTTTAGTTTATAAGATGTTGGCTTAGTGGGTTTAGCATAAATTGTGCGATTACCGCTGTTGAGTAATAGTTGTTCTGGTTCGGATATGTGACAGTGTACGCTGTGATATAAGGTTTGTTTCCTTTGTAGAGCCGAACAACGTCAATTACTCCTGAATGGAGGTTTCGATACAAAAGGAAAGGTTCGATTACAATCCCACTGGCTATTGTGTCTTAATTTCGTTAAGATACGTCTGGTGGCGGCCAGTTGGTAGTAAAGAAAATGAATTGTATAGTGTACATGTCTTCGAGAGAGCAGTTAATTGAGTTATGTCCACAAATAGGCAATATAAAATATATTATTAAGTCCTATGATCCATATAAAAAACTAAAGTTAAGCATTTTTTTCTACTGCCTAAAAAGTTTTTTTTTTTGATATTCATAAAAAAATGATTTAAAATCGTTTATTAAACTTGTAAGCATGCCTAAAAGGCTGGTGACTTTACCACGTTTGCAATAGTACCTATTTTTTTGTGCAAAAAACAGGCCAGCCAGACATCATGGGTGAAGTCGACCAAACGCATTGCGATTTCTTTATATAGAAGTCGTGCACCTGGCTCCCATATCCCGAGAGTTTGAACCCCAAGCAGCTCAAAACTTTTCCTAATTCTTTCTTGTTTAATAAACTTAAAACATTTCCCTCCCAATGATTTCAATAAAGACTTGAAAATGTAAAACCTTCGTATTATATTCATTACGTTAACACTTCTGTAACACACTTCTCGGTTTTGCGGTAAAACCAGACCTTTTTCCTTGAGCAATTAAAGGTTATTCATTCAACTTTTATTTAAGTCCGACTTCGTAATTATGTGGCTTTCCATTTTTACCTTCAATTCTTATACGTTTGAAATTAAACCATGACCATGATTTAATTTCAAACGACCATGACCTCTGTAATAGGATGTTTAAGGCTATTTATTAATTAAAATAAATATAATTGGTATAATTGCAATTTGTGATAAGTTTTAAACTGTAACAAGGTAATTTTTTTTTATAACAAGGAAGATTAAACATTATTTACCTTGATTACTATATTTAAAAAAGAATCAAACAAAACTTCTTATAGTTGACTAATAAGTAAACTTGTGCCTATTACAATTTTTTTTATGTAAACAGTATTTTTTTACATAAAAACCAACATTGATCGAATATATTGACTACACTTCCCTACCAAACTCCCGTTACTAAGCACCAAAACTTATAAACAATTCAGTCCAACGTTTATAATATGACGAAAATAATAATATGAAACTGGCAACGCCTAAAAGCGCTATAGAACTTTGTTAATTTTACTGGCAAAGTAAAGTTTTATAATAAGGATGTCCCATCTGTATTATAAGGACTGAATGTTGCTTCGAACTTATCGCTTTTTGTTCTTCCAAGGGCAGACTGACCCAAATATTAAGAGGTTTATGTCATAATCTGTTTTAGCTCTGAATTAATAGCATATTTTTTGATTAAATTTCGGTATTAGGTAGAGTGTGGTAAGGGAGTTGGTGCTTTTGTACAAGGATTAGTACGTTGTACGGTTATTTTAATTGAAGTTTTGAGTCGAATAAGTATAGTTCATACTATATTCAGAGTTTGAGAAGTATAATGATAAAATGAGGTTATCCGTAAACTATGACGGTAAAAGATTGAAAAAAATAAATATGTTATTTTATTATGTCGTATTGTTTAAGTAAGGTACCATCCACAATCGGTTTGTTCATGTATTTTTTTGACTCCCACTTGGGTGAGCAATCTACGACCATCTGCGACATAATTCTGCGAATACAAATGTATTTTTACTCACATAAATACCGGTATACCTCCACGCGAAGCCAACAGCGTGGGTTGGTAAAGACTCAAATGAAAAAAAGGATGAGAAAAATTAATTATAGACAACGAACAGACGGTATTTACTTACCAAACTATTAATTTCATAACTTTGTGTCTGACCTGTTGCTGCAAAAAAAAAAACAATTTTAATACTAACTTTTTGAAACAGAAGAATAAAGTGTCCATTCAATTTCGAACACACCTGTGCCTATAACATAATTACCTAACATTTTACCGTTTTGTGAAACACTGTAGGCCTGAAAAGAACATGATTGATTGTGGAGCTTTGAGTAATCTATTTCATTTAATTTACTTCGCAGTGGTAGTGAACTTGTGTAATTTGGATTTCTTTTATTAATTTGGTGGATGTCTTTATGAGGGCGTTTTCCTTTTGTTTTTGCACCTATTTTCTGCTTCCCACACTACTTTTGCTTGTTGAATCGTGGGTGTGTTTATAAGCGTGAATTATTAGTTAGATATATAAACTCCTACACAACGAAACCTGAGTATTTAATTGTAGAACGTACAGCTAAGTGGTATGTCACTGTAACTACCAATTGGATTTGTACCTAACGTACGAGAAACGGATTTGTGTAATGCATAAATGTTTGCTCTACTTAGTCAATGCAGGTACAACTTTGATTTGAGGGTTTGGTTAAGCCTTCGATATGGATTTGGTACTTTTTTGAGCTTGTAGGCAATAACACGATCGCTGATAGAATATCTCCAGTGTGAAAAAGAGTAATCATTTACTTAAGTTCATTTCGCTCAGAGCCGCCATAAAAAAACTGAAATATCGAAATAAGCTGCATTAATTGTACATAATTGGGCAGAAAAATATTTCAGACACTACAAAATGCATCGCACTCAAATTCCACATTAAAATTTCAAGCCTCATTCCCAAGTAGGTCACGATTTAAAGAATTCACCACCAATATCTATCAAGAACTACGAAAAAATCTATTGTTACCCGCAGGCGAAAAACTTCGTGCCGGGTAAAAGCGGTTGTTTCCAGTAAATTCTGGATCATTCTTGAACTCTAGCCCATATTTCGCGCAGCGTGCCGACATTGCTTGGCAGTAGTGAAATTTAATTCCCAAGCTTCTTGTGCTTAGTGTAAAGCGAAGAGAACTATTGTATGTGCTTACATACTGTTTGTATCTTTGAAGAAAGATAAGATAAAGTAATTACAATTAAGAACAAATTGAATCTCATAATGGGATGATAGAATTATACATATTTCATCTACGAGAATTATTCTAATCAAAACACGTCACTTTGGTAGTAATGTAGTACAAGTAAGTAGAGACGATACGAATACCTGAAGACTATTAAGTTTTTTCCGGGAATTTTCAATAACTTAATTACTCAGGTTCACGGAAACTTTAGATTAATTGGCAAGGAATTTCTATTGAAAATATATTTGATATTAAGAACTTGATATTAAGTGTTTACATACGATTTGATCATCGATAAAATAGACCAGCTTTTAGACGCCTCACTGTTGGGCACAGGCCTCTTTCCATATAGGGAAGGTTTAAGTATTGATCGACACGCTGGCTCACTGCGGATTGGGTATTTCAGATTTCAATATTTAAAAACTAGGTTTCTTAGTTTTCCTTCACTGATTGTCGGCAGTCCTTCAGAATAATTAAAGAAATAAATATAATTTTGAAACAGTCACATTGCTAAACTTGCCTCCGCCGTGGATTGAACTTGCACCTCGTGCATACAAGTCCATATATAAACCGCAAAGCCACAACGACACTATTTATCACTGATGTTATTTACCTATAACTCAAAACATGATTATTTTAGCTAGAATATCCCACCTAAAAAAAAAAACAAAAGACACCGTAGATATACTGTAAAAAAGAAAGTTCTGTTTTAAAAACAACGTTTTTAATCTTACACGGGCTTCACCAAAAAATATAAGTCAATACAAGGGAAAGCGGGTTCACAAACACGACACCGTTATTTGCAACCGCGGAAAAACCGGGCAACATTTTATCCGGGAAAACGAATGGATCCCATGGGTTAAAACCAGATCGCTTAGTATTCCCTCAAGGGATTCCAGTAAACTAAATACTACAATCGCCAACAAAGCAAGCTCTAGCGTGTTTTGAAGAATACTAAATTGTTTCCCAACTCCGTCGAAGTTAATTAGAGAAAAACTACAAGATGGATTTGTTTTAAGTTATGCTAAGCTGTGGCTTCTCTTAAGAATTAATTAGCTGTAGTAGATTATTTTCTAACGATGGTAGAAATTTTTAATCACTAAAATGTAATACTGCATGCCGATTTTGGTATGAATCGTTATTTAAAACAGTTGTTTTTGGCAAATTTCAATATTTTGATATAATAGAGTGTCCGTGTGGTGTTCGGATATAAAGAATAGCGCCACCCCATATCCTCCACTGGGTGTCGTAAAAGGCGACTAATGGACCTTAAGACCTAGTGCACTGTACCAAGCACCTTGGGTCACCCGAATGGTGGCGGGTAAACAACCAACAATCACATTCCCAAAGAGGGTTAGTGTCAGGCAGGCGGCCGACTATAAAACCATAGCCAAATCCATTAGCAACATGTTTAGAAAAAAAACATGTTGCGCCGACCCCAAGTAAAATGGGATAAGGGCAGGAAGATGATGATGATGAGAGTCCTAACGCAAAGTTAGACTAATTCCAATTCAATTTACACTAACAAACAATTTTACCTAATACATAAAACATACATACTTAGACAATGTGCTGAGTATCACAATTGCAGCCAACATACGTGGCATCCCTGCCGATTCCTACACATATCACGACCTCTGTCACAAATTCCCAGTAATCATTAAATGTTACAGGAACATTCCGACCCCAAGTGAAATACAGTGCATTTTGTAAAACCAGAATTCAAAATTAAACGTTGCACCAAACTTTTGTTAAATTCTGCTTCTGTATTACGCAACGTTGATGAATTTCGCCAAAAAACCGGAACACTTCCACTTACTACACCTGCGTCCACGATGCCTTATGCCGTCTCCGTCTACCGCAATATGCGGGAAAGAGACAACGATATATTTATGTCACTGATATTGCAAGAGAAATTTTAAGCGGGATTTTTTGTTTGTTCATTATAGTGGAGTAATAAAAAGTAATAAGGATAGTACTTTAAGTTTTATTACGAGTTTGTGCTCAAAAAATACGTTACAATAACTGAGTGTCGTGGTGCTACGGTATAAAACTTGAATCAAGTAAATAGGTTACTGTGATTCTCTTGGGAATGGGAAAACATTAGCTGGTAATTACAGTTACTTGAACCGCTCGGTGACCTAGCTTTGAGTAGAATTTTTATTCCTAATTGAAAATATGAAGACTCAATTAGATAAGTTGTTTGTGAGTATATTCTTGGGTATTATGACACCGGAAGAGCCGTTTTTCCAATACCAGTCCGCGGTAGACTTTGTTGATTAATTGACAACATTTTGAAAAAATATATGACAAAAATGCAGTTTTGACTTTTAAAAAGATAAATTGGGTCAATTCTTGTAAAAGTGGCGAGAAAATTTAACCGCAATATTCAAAGAATTTTCTTACATTTAAGCCAAAGTTTCTACTCAAATATGATATCCCTTAAGACGCTGAAAATATTGTTTGTATCCTTTATGTTGGCATCTCAGAATTATGAAAATTATTTCGCATAAAGAGATTATGTATGCTGCATACCTACATTTTGAATACCGTCTTTGAGGCTACTTGTTACACCGTAGCGTAATTACAGCATTTAAATGTTTTTTTTTTTTTATATATGTGTAATCTGAAATAAAACAATGTTGTTTCATCTTTCTTAGAACTGTTATAAATAAAAATAACTAAAAAAACAAAAATATAAAACGTAAATCTTTCAGTAATGCAATCTAGAAAATGATCAGAAGCGAAAAATATGTGACTGTAATGATTTCAAGTTCGATAAAAAAAACAACATTTCAATTTTGAAAATGTTCTAATTGTCAAAATCCCGAGGATAAAATAACTATGTAATATTCTTCTCAAATAAAATCGAGAATTGAATCAAAACCATACATCACTTAGCAACGATTCCCATTTGAAAAACAACACAAAGCCTATCTTATCCCGTTTATTAAAAGAAAAGTCTCAATTCTAAATAAAAACGTTTCTTTTAATAACGGCACAATATTCTTATCTGTTCTGCACTCCGGTGTAATAGGAAACCCACGGATTATTTCTCAGGAAACTCGCGCCTTGGGACAGTCTAGTCGGCGCAGTTTAAGGCTAAATTCAAAAAAATATAACCAATAAGAGCAAACTTGAAGCATTCATAAAATTTTCAGTCGGCATTTGCACGCTTTTAAAAAGTGCTTGGGATAAATTGTATTTTTATCGCTATGTGGTTGGGAGGTTTTCAATTTAAGTCTTATTCTTTTTTTTTGTTGTTTATTCTTTTAGATGTCGTATGTCGTAGTGGCCTTGCGGTCCTACGTCTGGATTTGTGTGCACGAGATGCAGGTTCGATTCCCAGTGCTGTCAAATACCAAGCTGGTTTTTTAAAAGTACTTTCTTAATTAGTCTAAGACACTCCTGCTAAATGGTGAAGGAAAAACATCCTAATGAAAACTGGATTCCAAATATTGGAATCTGAAATCGCCAATCCGCAGTGAGCTAGCGTGGTGATTATTACTCAAACTTTCCCTGTGTGGGAAGATGCCAGCAGTGGGACGTAAATAGGCTGGTTTATTTTTTTTTCTTTTATTCTTTTAGATTATTATTTTAAATGATTTTATTGTTTTGTCACCTGTTTTTATTGTATTTTTGAGTTAAATTTATTAAGTGTTAACCTTTGAGTAAATAAAAGTAAATATTTCTTTATTCTATCAGCTGACAAAATAAAAGTAAAAGACTATTTTAATTACATTTTTCAATATTCAAACAAATTTCCAACATGTTTACACATTTTTACTGTTTTATTTCAACGTTTCATTTTCCTCGAATTTGATAGAAACATTATTACAAATTCAAATATATGTAGCTTTACTTAAATTGTTTTTCATCAAAATACATTTTCGAATTTCAAACTGCTATTAACATTCTCCATTTAAACTATGTACGTTAACGCCTTGTTTTTCTCGAATTGAATCGTGCAATAAAGTTTGCTTGAAAATATTCAGGTGATTCTGTGATATTAAATTTGCACTTCCTTTGTAGAGTATAAAAGGATAAAATCTAAATATTTATTATTTTTGTGTCCGTTTTTTTTCGTTGAAGTGTTTTTGTCATTTTACCTTTGATCTCAGAATAATGTTATACACATGTGTTTCTATAATTTATACACGATTGTCGTTGTAATAGTATAAGCAGTTTGTCCAGTAACAAACATTATTAAAACTAAAAAGACAAAGTATTTTTAAACAAAATGTATGTAAACTATCAGACAGGTGCACGAAACATTGTGAACAATGTTTAAACACATGACTAAATGAAAAACGAAATCGTCCTTTGTAAACTTAATTTCACTGATGCAACAAATATTTATTGACTATTCTGTAGTCTAACATCAAAATTCTCTCTTATGCAACCATCTCCATCTCCTCAAAATATTTTTTTGAAAATTTTGTTGATACTTTACTTGAAGCAGAATCCTCAAATTTTCCGCAGCACAATGTTCTCCATTATCTCTTAATCTAGGTCTCCAAAGAAGGCCTCATAAGTAAGCTTGAGCTTTACATCCTAATTTGTGAGTAAGAACTCACTGTGAACTAATTTACCCAAGATGTATGACGCAGTCTCTTGCGTTATGTTGTAAACAAAATTTCATTTCTTAAGAGATTATGGGATACAAGTGTTGTGCATATTTCAGGATATTTTGTGATAGTAGAAAATTTGAGAAATTTAACAGGTTTTATGAAAAAAATCTGTTACTGTACGAAGACTGGTTCGATGCGGGCGCAAGATAGAGAATCGTAGAAGGACTTGGGGGAGGCCTTTGCCCAGCAGTGGGACACTATAGGTTAGTTAAAAAAACTACTATCGGCATCTGCAACAAATGCTACTAATTGAAAACGTGGCTATTTTACTTAATAACACTGCTTTCATTTCATATCAAAACTTTAGTAGCTCAAAAGTGGCAAGATATATTTTTATTTCTGGTCTAAATTGACAAAATCTTTCCTTCAGTATTCTTCCACGTGCCCAAGTCCAGCCAAAAGTTATTAGAGAATCGAGCTAAATTTTGTTTGTTCGTTTTGACCCGTTTCCAATCGCCACAATGTATATTGCTTTTCTTCCGTCTCAACTATTCATTATTTTACCTTTATATTTTGTTAAAAGACATTGTCTTCACACAATTTATCGAGATGGCATCACTCTTTCGTTTAAATTTTCGTGTTGCTAACATTGGGAGCGAAATTGAAACTGAGAAATTAACTCAAAACAGTTCCGAGTTTTTTTACAAGCAATGCCTACATATTGCACTGGCTTAACAACCAAAACGTTAAATCATTCCAACAGAACCGTTGAGCCGAGTAATCCTTGCTATATGAGTGCTTGAGAAGCCTCCCTGCCACAGGAATGTAGCCTTTATGTCTATAATGATAAAAGCTTTGCTTGTACACGTTAGATTCGTAGTTATGAAATGCCTTGTGCTATTTTGCTTCGGTGAGAGGTTACGGATTAAATTCCATGTTGGCGCAAGTTTCGGGAGGTTTTGTTATTTTATATGCTTCCAATTAGTATATTCGAAACCATTGGAGTTTTTTTATTTATTTTAACTTGAGAGTGACTGTATTGTGTGGTAGGTACTAGAAACTGTTTTTTTAACGAACGCTTTGTTAGATGGGATGTACCGGTAGTTATTGAACTGTGCTGTGTATCGACTATATTTGTTTTATAATATGAAACTTTATGGTTATGTTTAAAATGTTTATTTTTGTGTTTTAATCAATTGTTAAACCAGTATTTTAAGCTGCTACATCTTAAAATTGTAAATATTTGATGTGAAAAACATTTCTTCTAAATCTCCTTACAAGATTACATCTTTTATTTTAAGTTTACACTATCACAATTAAACAATAGTACGGCTTTAACTTTGTAACAAAAACAGTTTCTGTTTAGTTGCCAAGTCGCAGCCTCGGTATACGGGCATTGGCTCTCATTCGTTCACTGGGTCAATGTTTTTATACGGTACATAAACTTACTGAGTTTTTTACAATGCTCTCAATATTATGTGTTTTTTAATTCTGGATTCTTGGCTTGGTTTTATCAAGTTATAAACAAATGCTAGTAGAATATAGTATTTTTTTGTTGTCATAAATGATGTTTTGATAAAAGGATAATTACTGTTTTCTCAAGAATTAGTAAATCGAGTATTGTAATGTTGTAATGTTTTTTTTCTGTTATATTTCAACTACGATAAATTAATATATATAATTTGACCCGCTTTTGTTACATGCATACTTGATATGTTATTATAGATATTACACGATTTTTAAAGCCCACAGTTGTATGAGCAAGATGTTACAATTAGTTCAACTCATGTTAAATAGTAGTAGAGTTCCAAAAACGCTTACGTCAGCAATGATCCCCCGCTCCCATCTTACCTTGGACCACACGAGATGAGTTGCCGTACCAAAGCTGTGCTGTTTCACAGATTACCGCTGTTCTGAACAATTGTGATGTCTGAATCCCGAGTCGCGGTATTTTTTATTAATCAAAATAATTTTCGCATAAAATTGAGTGCGTTCTATGAATTGGAATTTTTGTATTGTTCCGTGGTAAATAATTTAAATATCTGGATTAAAATTTGTGTTATAAAGTGATTTAGTGGCTGTAATTTTGCGGTTATAGTTGTGAATTATTGATCTTTCGTATAATATAATTAATTTATTTTTAGGGTTCATTTTGAATAAGTCTTATATTTCAGTATCAGATGCAATCAATTGTTATAAAAATTATTTTATGAAATAAATTATTGTGGTTTATTCTACAACGATTGTTTACTAATTCATTCATTTTTATAAATTGCTTACCGAGCTTTGCTTTTAGTTTTATTCGTCTTGCTTGTATCTAGCAAGTTACACCTGATAGCTAACTTATCAATTACAAATTATAAAGCAATTTTGACAAACTTACCTTTTAAAATCCATGAAAATCATTAGCTACAGTGATTACAAAACAATTGATAAAAATCCCAGCGGCATTCTTAATATATTTAATGTAAAGAGGAAATAAATTATTTTTTTAAAGTGAATCAATATTCACAACACAACCTAAATAAAAACAGCACATTATTAAAACATACAACTTTATCACGTTAACAAAAACATGATACAGAGCATATTAAACAGAAAAATTGCACCGAATAACGAAACCAGCGACCAAAAAACGCAGTGTTATTCAAAAGCTGATATAAAAACATCAGCATAACGTAATATGATTAACATAATCTCGTTGTGACTCACGAACTCTAAGATACACCCTGTATACGTAAGAGAAAATAATATATCGCAAAAGTTTCACAAAACACATCACGCTGTATAATGCTTGCTTATTTTCTGTTTTTGCATTCGCGTTCCTAACTTTTAATACGTTCAGGTTCTTTGTTACTTTTAGATGTATTTGTTGTCGTTTTTTCTTTTTTGTATTTTGATATACTTGCCTAGGGTGTTTTTGGAGAGTATTTTTAGCTGTTGAAAATATGTGTCAAATTTGCTATACAACGACAACAAGAATGACATTGAAATTTGGTGAAATTGAAACAAAAAATAAAATTGGAAAAATACAATTTTGCATCTTTTGATAATAACGGGTCATTCACTAGCTAGATGAAAAATCAATTAAATGCTATTTAATTGAGAAATAAAGTTTCATTAGAAAACTGTCTTCGTGATAATGAAATAAATTACAATATTGTGTAATCCTTAAAAAAAGTACTACATTACGATTAAACATGGGTCACACAAATTAAGTTTAGGTGACTTTAAGATAAATATTTGGACACATGTCAGCAAACATTGACTGTACAAAGGTAGGCAATAACATTCGCTCTGGAAAACCTTGTTTCAAACAAAGTTTTTTTTATAAAACAAAACATTTGTTTTTAGTGACACCACGTTTGTTTGTTGTTTCCAATTTAGATTGACTCCGTCGTGTCTATTAATTGTTTTACCGAAATATATGTTATTTGTGAATAAAGTTACTTTTGTATCGATAAAATAATTACAAAGAAAATTCTATATTGCCAATAACATGAGTTATGAAGATCAAAATTAAATAGTTAATTGCTCTACAAAAAAGATAAAAGTAAAATTCAGTGAAAATTAAAGCCAATAGTAACATGTTTTCGGGGAAAAAAATGGTAAAATAATTTCCAATGTTTCTGGCTTCTAGGTATATTTTCCATTAATGCATTTATAACGTCCATTAGTTTATATTCTCAGTATCATTTTATCAATATTTGTAAAAACTCTTTTTAAATCGCGCGAAATTGAGATTACAATATATCCAATTATATCAGATTTTTATGGGGATGAAAAATAGAATATTAATTATTTTATGTTTAAGAGAAGAGGTATAAAATAACCCCAAGAAAAAGATCAAAAGTAAATAAAAATAGTGACATCCACAAAATCAGGCAGTTTCCTACCAATTTCAGTACTACCGTAATTGTCGTTTCCCAAAAAATATGTTTTTCAAATAGAAAATATTTCTAGGTAACGAACATGTAGGTTAGGGCAAAATTCAATAAAAATAATAAAAACACGAGAACGAAAATATTTTTGGCTTAACACGTAGGTGTGAACTCAGACTTCATTCCATTACGCACAGTTCAAATGAAGTCTAGCTTAGCAAAAACCAATTTTATTTCCTTTTACTAAAACCTTATTTCATTTGCCATCTGAGATTCTTATTACGTTAGGTAATTTCCTAGTAATATACGTCTTTCCGTTGTTTCTCCAGCAAAAACTGTTAGGAATATTATTTTTCAATTTTCAATAAAGTAATATATTAATCGAATCTGAAGCAATCATACCGAGTTAGTAACATTATGAGTATTTGAATTTTCTATACTGTTTTTTTAGGAAAAGTTGGCTTGAGGCTATTGAGTAATGGATTCGCAATTGTAATAATGGGAAGTTTTAGAAATCTAGATTCGTTTCTCTAACGTGATTTCAAAATCTTTTTAAATTAAATAACGTATTTTCATAAGTGCATTTAAATGAGCTACCGATTTTTTGCAACTTTATAAAGAACTCGCCACATTTCGCCATCACGGCGTCACCCCATCTATTTTTACAAAATGCCAATGTCAGTTAATATTAGATTATGATCATTTTTATATTCCTGCTCTGCCCTTCCTACTGAACCTTTATAAAAATAAACGAATACCAATAAACGTCAAACATATTATTTTTCTTTCATCCCTGAAATAGAGTCAACCGATTCCATTTTAGATTCATACAGAATTGGTTTTGTGTTAATCGAATAAATATTAAATATTTACCGAGTCACGTGGAACGGTTGCCAATAAATTGTGTGAACACAATATATTTATTAATGTAATAACCTGCAACAATGCAAATACGAATATTTGATATAATCAGGAAAATTAGATTTGGTCCAATCATACTAATTTGATATTACACGAGTCAGTTATTGTCGTACTATTGTCCTTGTACAAAGTAAGAACTAGTAATAATAACATCTTTGAGACAGCTGAACCTGGGAAAATTAAGTTTGAAATTACTATGTCTAAGTAGCGTTCTATGTAAAATATTTTTTTAATGAAAGAACGTCTGCCGCACCAAGTAACTTAATTCTTGTATCGCTGGAGGTTTCACAGACATTCAAGTCACATACACAAATACACCCTAACTCAGAACAGGAGTCTGTGGATGATCGCGCACAGCAGTAATGGGTGTGGTAACCTATACCACTCAAATATTCAATCCGTGCCGTCGAATACTGAAGAAAATACTTTTAAAACTTAACCAGAACAATAAAGACGAACAGCCAAATAATACGCTATAACATTTCAATGAAGAAAGTTCCAATTGCAGCGAGCAAGCACATTAATCGACGAGATTTCAAAAGACCGAACACATTTATTACAATTATGTGCCCAGTAGAACCCCACAAATTTCGAACTGAAACAGTTACTGTCTTTAAACAACTATAAAGACCAGCTGGCCCGTTACGCATAAATACCAATATAACATACGAACCACTACAAGTACTCACTTGGCAACCGACTCATGGAAGATAAACTATAGGAGCCATATAGATATCTGGTGCCAAGAACACTAATAATGATGACATTTGAACGCTATCTGTTAGTAGTTAATGGAATACTTGATGGGATTCCGACAATGGAAACTCATGTTCCCGTTAGTCAAAATAATGAAGTAGGTAATTTATCAAATTACAAAACAAAAGGAGCACTCAAAATAAATTTAAATACGCCACCAACAAAGGAAATCAAACAGACAAATAATTCTCTTTGCACACTTTCTCCAACCATATTCAGCCAATCTGCCAACTGATCCATTATTAATACCCAATCTGTTCCGCAAGGTGGCGCTTTGCTCATTAACATAAATCATGTTGAGGCTTCATATCGTGGCTTTAACCGAGTTTATGAACTGTATTGTGCTGCCACTACGAGATGAGCTTGGAATTTTCCAGAAATTCCTGAGACGTAAAAGGAGGTTGATTCAAAACAGTTTGATCTCAAGAGATTAATATGTTTCACTTAGAGTTGGCACTATGCTTTCTTTTACAGGTTGACATAGAAATATCAAAGAAGATTGAACTGATAGTTTTTGAGTACAAATATTAAAAACCGATTTTGTTCACTTTTAAGTCGTATCAAAAGTTATTTTTAATCTCGTACAATATTTAAGTCTATTAAAAACACTTAAGTTTTACGTACTGCATCAAATAAAGTGTACGATTAATAAAAATAGGATTCAAAGCTAACCAAATTTCATAAAATCACTTTTTCCTAAATGTACAAAATGTAGCCCATCCAAATGACATTCACATATTGAGAATCAATTTCAACCCTAATATCGCAACTTAGCCAGACCTTCCACGTTTTTGGTGTACAATATATTTTATCTATCTACTTATCAAGTAAAACCTTCGTGCGTCAATCATCAATCATTTTCTTGCATTTTGATAGTCGGTCCGCGTTGGGACGATAATTCACGTCCGAGCTGTCAAGGGACAAATGGCGCAGCTATTCTTCCATTTTGTGGTTATGTAGGGTTGATGTTTCATCGGGAGTTTGAAATTCAAATCTAAATAACGGGAATATTTAATTCTCCTTTAAAAGGTATCTGTCACCATCACCAAAGTTAGTCCTTTTAAAAGGGGATGTAGCTTTTGCAGTATTTGAGCTCTAGATTTTGAGTAAGATTTCTAGTCTACTCAAAGTCTCGTGTACAGAGGTTTTGCTTTTATACCATGCTGTATGACAGCCTGGGGTTCAGACTTGTATTTAATAAATTAAAAAAGACGTTCATTTAACCGGAGTCGCATTGCCCGTTTGTAAGGAAAAAAAAAACTTAAACCCCTTACATAATTATTTGTTTACAATCCCAAAAATAAAAAAACAGAAATTTGTCTACTAAAAGCCAAATTTGTTTACGCTTGATAAGTTACACTCAAACAATAACCTTTGAAAGTGAATATTTTTAAACTATCTTCAACGTCGTCATAAAAGAAGGATAGTTAGCTCAAATGCTTCTGCAACACGTATCTCATGAATTTCAATAAAAAATAAATTGTGCAGACGCTTGTCTGAATGCATATTTTTCTAAAATCTCACGCTCTCTTGAAAATATGCTTGAAAAGGGCTATGATTACACTTCATTGAACAATTTTATTTCAGTAAAAAGTTTGGAAGGACTGCTAGGAGAAAATGTAAACGTATCCTAAAACCTTTAAAGTTTTATGAGTCCTTTTATCAACAGCTGTTGTCAGATCGACTGGGGATAAATAGGGGAGAATTTTGTGTTTTTTTTACACATTTTTTCCAAAATTGATTTTATTAGTACATCAGATGCAACCTAAGAAAATATTGATGAAAATATTATTAGAGTTACTTAGGTGACCCTAGATGCTAATGTAGTAGGTACAAAATTTATAAAAACTAAAATTATTATTCCAAAAATGAATTAAAGAAATATGCTTCATATAAAGAAGACATAAACCGATACATATTCACCCAAAATAAACATTTCTCGAAAATACTGTATTTAGAAAAATCTCTAATATCCGATGATTCCGTGAACGAAAATCTTGTGATAAATATCTCTTTGGATCCGTCAAAGTTAATACTATTTTGGGTTCATAAATATGGATATATGTTGTTGCTGTTTATTCGACTGATATAAGTAATAATCACTTTATTAAACGTACAGGAAGAAGCGAATAATATTTTCTAAGTAAATTACCATAATACGTTTTCCTTATGTGGACGAAAGTTATTGTTAAACGATATTATTATTTAATGTTATGTTCTTAGTAACTGTAACCTACTCTTTTATCTGCATTCTCATAGCTTGCATATTCAAGTTTATTTCCTTATACAATTATACGAAACTTAGAACATCGATTACTTTTGTTGAATGCCCTAAATGGATGATTAAAATTTTTACTCCTTAAATTGTAAATTTAATCCCTACACGTAATGTAATTGGATTGATCAATGCCATTCCTGAAAACTGAACAAAAACTCTCAAATAATGTTTGTAAATAAAGAATTCGAAACTCACGCTTAATTGTTTGTGAAATGTTTTCACGTCCTTCATTTAACTAAATTAGCTATTTTTAATGGAATACATTAACCTTTAGCCGCTTACATATCATTTCAATTATTGCCCCATTTCGTTACGAAAATAACACTATCGTGTTAAACGCTACTATAAAACCAATTACGTTTATCGTAAGTAGAAATTCATTTTAATAATATTTCCTGTTAATTGTTAGAGGGTTTTAATAATCTTTTAGCATTTAACAGGAAACCCTTTTTACCTTAGTATTTTTTTCCTGAAATTTTAATCGTCCTATGTACAAAATGTAAGTGAATAATTACAAAATTGCGCTCAATAATATATTTTTGCATCCGCAATTTGGAATGTACAAAAGACATTATAATGTGGTAAACCAAGGTAGACATTTTCATTCAGTGGTTTGAATCTGTTTGGTAGCAACTATTCTAATACTCCACAAATCTCGAGCTCGAGGAGGTGAAATTTATGTATGTATGTGTGCTTGTGGTAGGCAAGAATTATTGGGCACAGAGATCCTATTGCTGTTGTTAAACTGTGGCACGTTGAAATCAAAGCAAACATTATTCAGAGCCAGTTTCGCATCGTTTCGAAAACGAGAACGACTGCTACGGGATAAATACGAGAAAACACAAAATTTTGGTATATTTTTGTTATAAAGGAATCAAAATACATGAATATAGACCATTCAAATTCAGTCTTTAATCAAAACTATGACAATGAATTGTGTATAATTAATTCGGAAACCATTTCATAAACAAACGAACGCCCTTTGATCATTATTATTTTGTCACCAATTTAATTTCTAATTTCGCACATTACCATCCTCATTTATATGTTCAAACATAAAAGCGTGCCAAATCGGCTTACATTAAAGTCCTACAAAACATAAGGAAGTGGAAACCAGTCGTTCGCACGTACGCAATGTATTCTGCCAATCAAAGGACAACAGAGGCGAGGTTTTCAGACGGTACTAAGTCAGGACTAACGAACCAAACAGTATGGAAATTTGGCCTGCCTTTGAGGCTTCGTTTATACATTTTGAAAACGAAACGAGTTTTGATGTCGCAATATTCAGTTTTCCTTGAGATTTTGGCTAGCAGTTTTGAAATTATAATTTCTGTTTCTAGAGCAATTACAGTATTGGTGCCAAAAATGCTTTTATTGGTCTGAGGCTTCCGGTTTTTAATCAAGTCTATATTACGATTTTGATCTCGTAGCAAGCAAAATGAGGTTTCTAGGCCGCGATTTCCAAGAAACAGAAAAGGATTGACTTGAAGTATCTTAATAACAATAAGTATGATGGGAAGGGGGAATGCGTCAAATTTTAACGACGTACTAAAAAACGAAGCAATAGAAATAAAAGCTCTCATGGAAACAAGAGATAGATCGTATCCATCAAAGATTTGTTCCCATTCTCATCCACTTGGAAACACCCCAACAATACAAAGGTTAATTTCGTTATCATGGCAAAATATTTTATCGTAATACAACTAGTTGTTATGACAGTAATAAATTACATCAAGTTACACACCAGTGGAACTGAACATCGGTCTGAAGTCGAGACAAATTATACATAACGAGACGATAATAAGAGGTCAAGGTCGAGAAAGATGAAAGAGCAAGAGACAATTGCAAGAAAATGGGGATTTTTTTGTCTTATAATTATTTTCGGCAGGATGATTTTTCTTCGAACAAAGGAATCGCTGAATTTATGAACGCGAATGTTTTTCGGGTTCCTTAAAATGTGTCTGGACTGTTTGGGGAGAGGTCGAATTTTCGATTATCCTTATAAAAGAAATCAGATAAATTATTTTGTTTGAAGCCGTTTTGATAAACAAGGAACAATAATTTATTTTTATTCTAATTTGACTATTGAAATATAATCTTTGTAACTCAATGATTGAACTACGATATCTGGGAACTAATAGAATAATAGGAAAGTTATCGGGTTTCTGATCACCAGTTCCATCAATCAGAGTTTTGAATAACTAATTTAATTATATTAACGTTTGATGGGCTGGCATTTTCAATTTCAAAGCTGCATATATTTAATAACATCATTCATTAAAATTCAACCTCACATTATAATTCTAATTACGATTCCCCCGAAGTTTGCCATTTGTAAAGCAAGCAACCGCGAAATTTTAAGGTGTTAAGAAACGTGATAAATAGCGGTACTCGGCACCCGGTACAAGGATATAAAATATCTGCACCATGTGTATGGCACGAGCTCTAAAGATTTTCTCCCATGTTATATAAACCAGCAGATAAATACGACTTCCATTTAGGAAGCTATTTCATTTCGGCGTTAATTTTTTACCCAAAAGCCTTTTAATAAATAAAAATGGTAATTTTATTAGAAGCGGATTTGAATATTAATGATGAAATTAACACCATTTTTATAGAGCCACAAGATGCCAACAAAATGCTCGGAGCGAAGGAACCCTTGTAATTTCTGTTAGCTTGAGTTTGGAAGGGTTAAGTATCTGTTACAGACTCTACAGGCGTCCTAATTTCACAGAATGATTAATCGGGTACCAAGTTTAGTGAACCTACGAAAATGGTTGGAGTTAGTAATACCAGAATCGGCAAAGTTCGTTAAGCTACCTAGATTTATTTTAAATGTTGCGACACCTTGTAGGTTCGTGCGGTACTTCATAAACCACACATTGTTCGAAGGAAAAGTTTATAATTTGTTTTAGTCTTGTTGGAAGAGCAGTTTCACGACAAAGTTGATGTAGTGAAATCATTTCCAAGTTCCTTTATTGTTGTCTAATCTAAAATTTTCCCTTAATTTGTTATCCTGTTACTTGTGCACGTGTTAGCATTTTTAGACAAAGGAGGCACAATTTAAAAAAAATCTCTTTATTTTGAACGTGAATAAATAAACATTTAATCAACTTGTTATTAAAATAATTTTTAAAAGTCAAATTTTTATTCAAATTAACAAAGATGTTTTCGTGAAATTACCTTCTAAAATGGCTACATCAAATCCAATTGATGATAATATTAGCATCGAAATTCCACAAATTTTCAAAACACCGTCCGACCTAAGTTAATAAAAGGAAAATCTTCTTAAAAACTCAAGGTATTGAGTTAGAAACTTTATGATGCCTCCGACGAAAAACAAGCTGTCAGCTAACATCAGTTGACAAAAAAACAAACAATGGAGACAGCGGTGTTTGTTTACAACGCCCGATAAATTGTGTCGGGAGTGTATCGTGGTAAACATGGAGTGGAGTGTTTTGAAGACGCGGAAACTTGGGAAAAGGGTTGTGAGAATTAGCTTTCGAAAACTTCGTTTAATAGGAAATTTTATTTGGATGTTTCTTGGATTTGTGAAAACTTGTTTAGATATTTATCAAATTCCGTTTCTATTTATAGAAGTTTGAGGAGTGACACTATATTTGTATGAGGAAAAAGTAGATCCATTACGTACCTATTTATTTGTGGCCTGTACAAAAAAAATAACAGACTGATACGTCATTCGACACGAGTTTGGTGGCAAAAATTTAATGCTTTTGGGCTTTATTCTTCTTCTACAATATGGACAGCTTAACTGTTATCATTGTTACGATCCAATACCAACAAAATTACTGCTTCCTTTGTATTTGTCATCAGCAACATCACCGACCACAAATGTACAACATTCAATATCATTCAAATTCTCGTTATCACTAAATATATCATCAGTGGAACACTCAATATGTATAATTAATTACCTTCTGGGTTTGGCCGATCTGTTAGGATTAGTTCGCTAACAGTTTGTCAATGTCAGTTGCAAGTTAACAACTAAATTGAACTAGTATCGCGGTGATTGTTGGCGTCAAACGTTATGTTCGTCATCGTTTGTATATAATGGATTTAAATTATTTATACTCTGTAGGTACCTACTGTAACTTCAGCTTGTTGATTTTTCGGTATTAAAAAAAAAAACATTTTATTTACCTTTCAGGCGACTTTGACTTTTTACTTAATGTTGCGGTTGTTTTCGTCTCAAAAATTCAAATTGATTGAGATCTTTTTATTACGTTAAAACTACGTCAGTTATGGGTAATGTTGTTTTCTCCTATAATAATTTGTCTCATTCTGCAATACTAAAATGGTACTAATCTAGACTAAAATAACAGATAACCATGACATGCTTGAGTACAACTCAGGTAGATGAAAGACACAATAAAATTAATCGTTTTATAGACCTTGAAATTACTCGAAAGCTTTGCTAAAAAGAGAATAACGAAAACGTTTTACAAATTAATATCACATCCTTAATATCCCTTCGCTGTACCTAAAAATGAAATTACGCCTATACAGTAATCTAAACACTGAATGAAACAAAACAATTTATATTCTCAAACACAATACATTACCTCATTCCCTCAATAAAGTACAAAAACGCTGATGTTGAAAGCGCAATGAATATTAAAGGTATCGGAAATTTCTCGAAGCCCTTCATTTTAATAACACCCATTTAAGGTCTCGTTCGACCCAAAAGGATTTTGTTTATGGCCCATTAATGAATTTTGTTCAAGAATCATTGCGAACAGACCTTTCATGCCTTAATTTGTAAAGGTATTGGATATTAAGCGGTGATCGTCTTTTGTGCTAAGCCCGTATTGTTTGCGGTAAGTGGATTCATAACTAAGTTTTTCTTAAGCAAACGACTTTTCCAAGCGTACGTATTACGTGGAAATGGTTTTAGATTATTTATAACTTTATCGTTTCCTGGGTATTGCTGGCGACTGCTATTGAGGAAACTGCTCACATAAACGCGAAATATATTAAGGTCAAAGTTTTTATTGGGATTGTCATTATTGCCTTAGTAGATTAAAGGGACCCAACGTGACCGCAGTATTAGCGTTCCTATGTGTATACCTACCTTACTTTGTCATATCATATTCGGGTTAGGTAATGAGAAAATGATATTTACTTTAATAATTTAAATCAATTACTGTTATTTTACAAACATTTACAATCTGAATTATTTTTATTTGAAAGGCCAGTTGCAAAACTGAGAGTACGAGTATGTTTACCCTCGCTTATTGAAACATTCACAATACTGACATTTTGAGGAAGCCCATCCGGGTCAATCTGATTGTAATTCACAAAAAAAATCCCAAATCAAAGTATAGCAAACTAATGGAATATGATGCAGAGATTTCCAAGCCTCCCTTCACGTCAGGAGCACGCCATGATGGATGATCGATTCATTCATAACATTATTAACAATTGTAACGTGTAGAAGATGAATTAATTTGTGAGATGCTTTTTATATGGATGATGTAGATGTTTTAAGTAAATAGTACAAGCAGAGCTTTATATTGGTCTCTTAAAGTAGTTTGACGGGTATAAGAAAGTTGCAAAGCATGAACCATTCAATTGATATTGATACAATCTGTTTACATTATGTCGGCTTTTTATTGTGAAACATAATTATGATAATATTATATTGAATAGAAATGCGTCTATTTTTTGGATAGACGCTGATATTTAAACAATGCACTACACGATTAAACTTGGTCAAGCGTTACTGAATACATACCTACAGTACGTTTTAATGACACATCAAAAGTATTAATAAATTAAAAACAGTCTACAGGCACCAAAGCTTGTTAGGATTAAACAGTGACATAATCTGCAATCATACAGATAATAATTCTGTAAAGCCAACGATATAGATCAATGAAAACCCGCAAAAATGCGACGACTTTAAATTACAATAGCCAAAGGGTAAACCTGAAGCAAATAGCGAGTTTCTCAGAAATGGCCCAGAGTTATCATGTTCTAGTTTTGTATGGCTCCGTTCGAGAACATGTAGGCCGGGGGCTGTTCGCCCGATGCCCTGTGATAATGTCAGATTCTGTCCCATTTTGAGACAAGAGGCATGGATAAAGAGTTCATTTTTGTGTTATTACCTACAGACCGCATGTCGTTATATTATGTAGATAAGTTATGATTTGTCACTTGTTTAAATAACTTGGCCAAGGTGTTTGGTGTAGAAGACGAAAGATCGGTACATAATAATATGGCGTATATTGGTAGAGGCCTATGTCGAACAGCTGTAGACTACTACAGTAGGCTAATTGACTTAATAACTAAATTAACAAGTTTTAACGTAGTTATGATATGAATGACGTTTACTTGTCTATTATGTATTATTTCAACCATTAATTTTGTTTTACTCTTGTTCCAGGTGTTTGTTCCTGCTTGTAGGGATCTGACCCTTTAGTAAGTACCTAAGAGATTTAAAATTTTAGTACGAGGTAAAAAAAAAGCATATTTCATAAGATTTATTTCAACACCATTAGTTTGTCTGGAATTATGTTTAGTACTGTCTGGAATAAATAAATAATAAAAAAATAAATAATATATCTTGGGACAATATCCATACACGGCTATCTGATCCCAAGCAAAGCTGAGCTTGTGTTATGGTAATCAGACAGCTTATAAACATACTTATATATTTCTAAATATATACATATTATAGATAAAACACACCCAAACACAGAACAAATGATCGAGCTCATCACACAAACATTTGTCCTGGGTGGGAATCGCACCCACGACCTCCGGCTTAGCAGTCAGGGTCACTAACCACTGGACCAACAGGCCCGTCGAATGACGTTTAGTGAAAATCAGTGTGACATAAATATGATTATAACCTTCTTTCTTATTTTTATATGGTTGATTGTACAACGTGGTGTCAGTTAAAGCCGCACGTAGGACTCTGACGTGGTAACGCAAACCCTTGCAAAATTCTCAGGTGTCTTATTTTAAGCAAATGGTAATTACTTTGTAATACGCACATGAATTCGAAAAGTCATTGGTGCGTGCCAGGATTTTTAAATAAAACCTTTGACTTGGCCATCCAACGGTCATACCACTAAGCAATCATCATTATAGTACTGCAAAATTATCAACATACCATTTTTATTCTGGCCGATCTAACCCAAAATCACTATAAATTTAATAAAAACAACCATACTTATCCTACCACAACACAAACATATTTAATCCTTAATTAGATATTCAGAGATTAAGAGAGTTTTAATGTCTTTAAGAAGCAGTTAACATTAATTTTGACTGTCTATTAAGAAGTTTCGGCTGTTAATGATTCTTCATTTACATTGTCCAGTAAATCGGTGTTTTATTGTCCACAGATGTTTTGGTCATTGTTTTAATCATACTTTATGGGGTAACAAAAAGTTTGCCTTAAAGATAATATCTTTTTGATAATCTATACAGGAATTTTGACAATCTAATATTATAAATGCGATAGTTTGTGAGTATGGATGGATAAATGGTTGTTTGTTACTCTTTCTAGCTCAATCCTCTATTTTAACGATATTTTGTATATAATTAGCTGACACCCTGGATTAACGTATAAACCACCACCGTATTTTGTTGGAAATAAGTTTATCCTGCAGTCACTAAAAGCGGCAGTTAGTGGATTATTACCAAACAAGACATTCATCTATCCTCATACATTAATCAACACATAGTCAACCAAAGTCTTTTCTATCAGTGGCTTCAGCTCCTATCTACGCTTAACCTACATTCTTCAATCTCACTATAATTACATCGTCGACATTATCAAATGGCGGCCTATCTATGGGACATTACACTTTTATCTCAGCCATCTATCTTCACGGCATCAGATAGGCATTTAAAGAACCATACTGACATTCATTCGGCAAACTGTCGCCTTCAAACTATGCGCCAAGTCCAATCATTTGACCGTTAAGTTTCATTTTATGCTAATATAATGAAAGTCTGCCTGAACTTTCTTAATATAATATTCCAAAAGTCAAACATTCAAGGGTTCCTCGTTTATAATAATTTTAGTTAACGATAACCAAGCCCTTTCTAGTTCTTCATTAAATTCTGACTCATTTTGATATTTGGTTGAAGTCTTTACGTTAGAATTGGAGAATTATTGGGAATTACGACTTGACCTGACACGTCCTTTATTCTGATAGACAATTTTGATTCTCTGTTTGCTTCTTTACATAAGCTTCACTGCAGACTAACAATTGAACACAATTCACTAATTGAAGTAAAACAAAGAGAGGCCAATTATTAAAGGATTTTAATGTTGTCTTAATTAAGGGGTGGGCCTTTTGGTGTAATTGTGGTAATTGTTCTGATTTACGAGTTGTAAAGGAAATTAATAAACAGTACTGAAGTACGCTATTGAGTGTTATTGAACCAACAATAATTGAGCTTTTTGTTATCCCATATTCTATAAAATCTGTTGTTTAATACTACACCAGCCCAGCTTACAGACAAATAAACCTACGTCTTGAAATCTCTTATTAAAAAAAACACATGAAAATTCATTACGTAGTTTTTAAGATCTAAGTATCCATAATATGTATACGGGTGACTTCGAAGTCGTGGTCAATATTTTAAACTAAGACACTATTAATGCCACTAATTGCCTTAGGGCTACTTTTACGCAAAAAAAAAGTAAGTAGTATCTCTAAGTTCCGCGCGGCGTGGATGATGCAACGGCCGCGTTTAAATATTTTGATACGTTAGATCATTGGCATTATCTGATTAGTTTTGTTTTTTTTCTTTTTCAATAGGAATTTATCACGGTAGTATGTTACCTATTATTTAATTAGGTATACATTACATTTTTAATAACTAGGTAACTTAACTACCTATGTTATTTTTTTATTTTTTTGGTAAAAAATAGCCCTAACGCAATTAGTATCATTAATAGTGTCTTAGTTTAAAATATTGCCCACGACTTCGAAGTCACCTGTATATTAAGAAATGCATAAGTACGTTTATTGCTTGTCTAGTACTCATACAAAATTGACTAGATGGTGTGTGCAAGTGCGAATGTAAATGTTGAAGTATATTTATTTATGAGTATACATAGGGATAGACAGAAAGTGAGAAGCGACTATGTTTTACACTACGTACTAAAATTAACTTTCACTAAGCCTTTTTCTAGCAAAGTCTGAACGAGTTTGCGTATTTAAATAAATAAAAATGAACGTGTTAATTAACCTTCAGACAAGATGGCGCTTTGGCTTTTATCGTTTAGATTTCCATGCATTTACATTTAGCTCTCGGTAACAAGTGGAACGACACTTAAAATTAGTGTCGGTAATGTTATACATATTTTAGTGCTTTGTAATTATTACTACATACAATATACATCATTATGTGTACCTACATAGAAAATTAAATAAACTAGCTAGCATTACATAGGAAGGAGTGGAATGTTGCTACAACGGTAAATGCCTAACACTTAAATCTATATGCCTAAGCGTTAGAACTACATTAACTGACTTGACTTAAATCTTCTTTCATTATTGACGCTGATAGCGCAATTTAACCAAAATTAAAACAAAGAATTTTGTATGTGACATACTTATTCATCAATTTAAGTGATTTAGGTATACCATTAAAATAGTTGTACAAATGGCAAGAAGTTTAAGTGACAAAATAACTCCATTTTAGTTATTTATATTGTAAGCAAATAAATTCGGTTTCAAAACCACTCATCCAGCATCCATCCATTTATTTTCCGTAGCAAGTTATTTATTGTTTAAGCTAAGGTAATATAAAATGTTCTAAGATTCTCATTTCATCCTTCATGTACGCTCAGTAAAGCACCTTGCACCTGACAGCATATCAAGCCGTCAACAACAAGCGTTTCTTAAGAGCCTGAGGTAAATCAAAAGCAAATGAATATAAAACTATGAAAAAGTTTTAAAAATCCTACTAATATTATTAATACGAAAGTTTGTAAATAAGGATAAATTACATTTACATTTATTAAGTAACTGTATGACCTGAACAGTGCATATGCTCAGCTTTTTGTAGTTAATCCAAGAGGTTTGATACTGGACCATTGCTAGGCGAGACATTTGTTGAAAAACTTTGTCATTCAAATCACACAGTACTTTTGAGGCAATCTCACCAGAATTGATGGATGTTTGATATGCTTTCACGCTTAAACAACTGGAACAATTTTAAAGAAAGTGAGTATGGAATTAGGTGATACCAAAGAAGCCTAGATCAACAAAATAATGTAAGTTAATTTTTAACCGACTGCGTCAGCGGAGGGTAATGTTATTGCAGCTATAACCGGCAGTTGCGTGGGCAACAGTTAGCAGTTAATAATAGAACAAATTACAAGAATAGTCATTTTAGCAATTATTAATTATAGATTTATCATTCTAAAACCTTACAACAATTATAATAAAATTTTCTATCAAATAACTAACCTAAAATAGATCGGTTTAATTGACACAGATTCCTAGAATTTAGAAATGTTAATATAATTTATTTTAATAATTCGCGGTATATTTGGAGCATATACATCGAAAATAAATTTAATGATCCCACGAAAATAGGGCCTTGATAATATATCTATTCTAATTATATTTTCAAAGAGGTATGTGTGAATTTGTGACGTTGTCAAAAATTAAATGTCAAAAAAAATAACCGTTGTGTGTCTTGCAGTTTCATGTGTAAATTTGTATGTATGAGGTGAAGCTTCGATCCCCAGCACAGGCAAGTACCAATGTAACTTTTTCAAAGTTATAAATGTACTTACTTTATTCTTATAAGCTACTTCTGACAAACGGTGAAAGAAGACATCGACAGGAAATCTGAATTCCAAATATTGTACTCTTAAATCGCCAGACCGCAAAGAGATAGAGTGGTGATCAATGCTTAAACCCTGTGAAGTAGGACGTTGATGGGCTGGTATGATAATAAAATACCACTTTATTAGCACTTAAAAATGGCACCCAACGCAAGTACGCGCCGGCAAGTTATAATTAGTGTACTATCCTGAAACCTCAGAAGTTCTGTCCACCCACCTTGAAATAGATTGATCTGAGTGACAGATTCCAAGAATATACTAATAGGAAAATAAATATAAACTTATTTATTTCAATATTGTTAAAAAATACATGAAACGATTCCATGAAAACTGAGCTTTGATAAAAGATTTATTTTAGTTTCATAGATTATGGCCTGTTTATGAACGCTTCATATTAGTTTTCAATTACACATAATTATTAACTATTAATATCACATTTCAAATCCCAGTTCCAAATTCTACTATTTGCAGAATCCCAAACATTCGAATTATAAAAACACTAACTTATTCAGATGTCAGTTTTTCAAGCTTTATGCTGCAAAACAATAACCTCATTTTATGCAGTCGGGTAAAAAGTAACCCATTTATTAATTCAGGGTATCAGCTAACTCCATACAAAATTTCATCCAAATTGGCTTAGCCGTTTTAAGCGTACAAGAGTCACAAATATTATCAATCCATCCATACTTACAACTTCCATGTTTATAATATTAGTAAGATAACATGAACAATTTTAATATAACGCTAAAATTCATCAATAACGCGGAAGCTCTCGGAAGCCATTATTGTTTTATAACCTTTGTTTGAAACATTGAACAAACAAGGTCACAAATGTCAACGATAATAAATCAAAGCGAAAGGGAACTGATGTAATTTTATTGGAGTATTTTAGTAACTTTCAATTTCTTTACGAACTTGTTTATATTAGCGGTATTTTGTTATGGGATTTTTTGGTGATTGGTTTAAAGTTAAGAATAGGATCTTTTCGAAAACAATCTGACAGTTATTGTGGTATACGTAATACCACACTTAAGGTTGTCATGAAAATTGTTCACATAATAAATTATTCTGTTTGTTTGACATCTGACAGAATATAATTGATGAAAACGACTGCATTAGGTTCCCGCTGAAAAGCCAAAAATCTTTTTCGTTTTGACTAAATTTGGAATTAAAATCATAAACCAAAGTTGCACACTGAGAATCCTTTGGTATACATAATCAAAATCATCAAAACGTTTTTATTTCGAGTAGGCCTTATCAGGCACTTTCAAAACGTTACTGACTCTAGTTGCACATAAAAACAAACAGACAGTAAACTGAACATCAGTAAGTGACAAATCTTCCAAAATCCTCTCAGTCTCCCCTCTTACAATTAAAAAAAAGTGTATAAACAAAGCGGCTCCTTCATCTGTAAATGGAACCGCGAAACTAATTTGTTGCGAAGATCTCGGGATCAATCAATCACGGGACAAAGCGCGGACGGCCCCGACATCGCCGAAGTTCCGCCGATTCTACTCGATTAGCCAGTTTCGGCGCGAATGGTTAAAAAGCTCTTGACGGATTGTTTGTTAAGGTGCAGCTTTGATTAGAATGAAATACAAAGGCTTGGTTTTTTCCACGATCCAGATTTACTTGCAAGATCTATTTTATCAAATAACCGTAGTTGATTTAGTGCTTAAGATAAATTTATGCCTATTTAAAAAAAAAACATTGACTTACTTTTAAGCAAGTGAGTTTTTTAACGGAAAAATAATTTCTATACTCATGACGTCATATGAATAGTCATGTAATTTATGTAAAAAAAAAATCTACTAATATGAAGTTAAAAAATGTTAATGTCATGCAATAACGAAACCTTGTCTAATATAATTATTTATCATTTACCGCTACACACTACAAAATGATACGTACCTATCTAGACTGTAAAGTTCAAACAGTTAATTAGTTTTCAGTAACATGTGCAATTCAGAATCACAGTCTGTTTAACTAGTACAGTTACCAGGTAATACGGTTCACTCTAAGACCATCAAAAGTTGGTCTGCTTCTAGGTATTATCTTACATAATTATAAAATTCTCGTGTTAGTCACCATACTCCTCTAAAACGGTTTGTCCGATATTTTTGAAATTTTGTACAAGTATAATGCGTTCTGAGATGAGATCTCTGATGCAAATCTGAGAATTGGTAACTATCTATTTTTACCCGACTGCGCCAGAAGGAGGGTTATGTTTTTTTCATCCCTTTTTTTTTTTCGCGAACGAAGTCGCGGGCAACAGCTTGTCTTACATATTATAAAATTTTCCTATTACAGAGTTAGTTATAATTATACTCTCTGAAACGGCTTGTCCAACTTTTATTATTTTCGTTTTGTGTAGGAATGCATTCAGTAAGTCTGAGAATCGGCCGACACTTTTTTTTGTTGTTTCCAATTTCGTCTCTTTTTTCGCGTACGAAGTCACGGGCACCGACTTGTGTCATGTACAATATTTGTTTTTAAAAGGTAACCGTCTCGTTTTCACGACTTACGACTTGTATAACAATAAATTTGACTGAAATTGTGTGACTGGAATTAAATGTATTGCTTGGTCATAAAAGTATTGTTAAACATTTAGCGTACATAAAAAATGTCATTGTACCATTCAGACAGTCAAATGATATTTATTATGATAAATTGTGCGACAGTGGAAAAAAATCTGAAATCCTCACGTTTTAAGTCAAACTTTCCGATTTATTTTAGTAAAAATACGTAATATAGGAATTAATCAACTACTTTGCTTAGACCATTCTTTGTTGTGAATTTAACATGAGCTCATAAATTATATGCAGCCAAGCGGAAGTAAAAAGTACACCTCCTCGTAAAATTCCAATGAGTAAGCAATTCGCAAATCTCTTTAAACAAGTGATATCGAATCTTCTAAACAGGATACTTACATAGTTATAATTATTACGTACCTATACCACTAGTTACAAAAAACCAAAAGGGCAAAAATTGAGCAATTCCGGTGATTATCAACATCCCGATATAAATACAGACAACAAAGTTCTGGACGATCAATTTGTTCTCACAATCATGTGCAATCGAGAAGCATCGGTGCGACTCGACGGCGGTATTGTTCAGTCCCCGATTGTTCAAAGTTGTCCCAGTGCGCTAAGCGAAGTTTTAGTTAGTCCGCGTAGTTCTAACGGCTTATCTATCTACCGTCGTGGTTCTTCTATCTACTAGGCAGTGGGCGTTTGAATTATACGGTGTATTTGGCTTTTATGTTTGCTCTTTATTTAAGGAATTAGCGTGTTTAGTTCTGTGTGTTTAATTTTACTGGTATTACCATAAACTTCCACGTCCGTAATATAATTCACCTTTACGAAAAATAAAGAGAAAATAAAGTTACCCAGAATAACAAAATAAACAGTTTTAATTTCATCAAAGGCTTAAATATACAGTAAACCTACTACTTTAAATACGAATTTCCGGCGAAACTTTAAATATAATTGAAATGCCCGGTACACAGAGCGTCATAAAAACAAAAACCCGAAGTTTCGAGAATTACTCAACGTTTCCAGCTAGACTTATACAGCTGTTGAGAGCTTACCCTTAACCCCTTCCAGTTGACGAATTGTACGAGTTAAGATTAAGACAACTGCCTCTTCATGCTAAGAAGCGGGACAAATTCGCACCAACTAAGATATTCCTGGCCGTAATTAAAGGATGAAACTCAAAATGTATGTCGTTAAATTTGAATTGCTTCATTTTGTTGCTGACTTACAGGCCGACGGATGTAAATATAAGGTCCGGGTTCCTTGTGTTTTCATTGCCTCAAAATCATCTTGCTGGCTTTTTCATCTGTGCAATTTATTAGGGTTCAGGGATAGGCCGGTAGCAATGAAAAGTAGATGGTATTTATTATAAGACCTTTTTTTGGATCTTTATTTTAGGATTCTATTTCAGGATGGTTATTCTCAGGTACTCGAAGGTCATCATTATGTTCCTTTGAATTATATTTGGCTCAATCAAGTTTAAGGTCATGTTATTCAGTTGAAAATTTAAGTAAAATTATCAAATGTCTTGGAAGTAGAATTTATCAAAAGAATCTAGAATGTGGAAGTTTTAAAAGTGAAGTAAACGAAACACTTCTAGAAACAGTGATTTAAATTAAAATTTACAACATTTTGGTTGGGTAGTTTAAAACATTTCAATTCATGTTTCTGCTAAAGGCATTAACGAGACATAAAGTTTTACTTATTTCGCGACGAACGCGGAGCTAATTTGCCGGAAGCAAAACACCAGTTTCTTAAGAAAATGTTCGAGCAAAGTCATCAAAACAAAACGCCTTGCTTTCCTAATCGAGGCAACGTTTGCACTAAGAGTTAAAGATTCTTAGCAGGTTATTCGCAAGTGTAGTTAACGTGCTAACGCGACTTGAATACCTGCTTGTTTCCGTACAATTTGCCTACAATTTACACGGAGGTGTCGCAGAAATAAGCGAAATTAATGTAAACGGCTCCGAGGATGAAACATGTGTTCGTAATTTAAGTTTAGAGTGTTTTTGTGAGATTTTTACATTTTTTAACGAAATATGTAAAGTTAAAGTTGAAAAGCCTTTGCTAGGTAAATATATAGCTGGAACTGGGGATTTGTATACATTTTTTATAACTAAGGTAAAATATTTAACATCACTTTTGATGAAAAGCGATTCCTACTATTTTTGCCTATGTAAGATTTTGGCGCTGGTTTAAATATTTTGTTTCATTCTTTCAAACCTCTCAAAAGAAAAAGTTCCTTGGCCAAGATTTGTCAAAATGATAATTTGAGTACGTACGTAACTTCCTAAGCTCATAAAACAGATAAATACAATAAAACAACAAAAGACGATTAAAACTCATAGACGCCCACTCTTTTCAAATAAATCATACACATCAAAAATCCCAGTAATATAACTTTACGACTCGGATATTCCAATTTCCACTTTCGAGTACAAAATTTCGAACAACTTTACACAACATTCGGATACAAATACATCGCGCCACAGTAGCCATTTATCTCTGCTATTAGCTAACTAGTTTCAGAGTTAGTAGTGAACGAACAGACGAATTGCGAACGAACAAAGTTGTTCTGCCATTCTCCAATATCGTTAATTGAGTTGCCTTAGTATTAGTAAGCGAATATTGAGTGGCAAAAACGTGAAGTTTCGGTTTAAACGTACGTACAGTTTGTGGAGTTAATTGAGATATCTATGTTGTACTTAGAAACTTGTAATTAGATGAAGCAACGTCTTCGTCGAACTTGGAATGGAACAGACTGAGGATGTAGAAAATTGTTGGTTTAAAATTAATTGTAGGGTTTAAAGGGATAAGAATGAAGTAGTTAGCAGATATCTGAAAATCGACAACTCTACCAACCTCCCAAAAAAGGCGGTTAGATTATGATTATTTCTTTTCCACAATAAAATTTTCTCAACATGCAAAAATGTACTGCAGGGGTAGCCGAATATAGTAAATGACACTATTGCGCGATGCGATGCGGGTTCGATACCCGCAAAAAATTGTGCGATCCGCAAATGCTTGTGCTGAGTCTGGGTGTTGTTGTGCATATGAATTGAATCTTTGTCAAACCCACCGCGATACAAGGATTAAATTACTTAGTGCGGAAGTCGATCATAGAAAAAAGGAATTTGTAGCTGTTTTTTTTTTTGACGTACGTTCTATTTTAATACATGTTCTTAAGCACAGGTACGAATAAGTCCCTACATTTTTAGCTAAGAGTTCTAAAAGTAATATCTCCGTCACAAAGTAGTCAAAGTGACGTTTAATCTTTTATATACAAAAGCTTTGACAAAGACTTGCTTTTCATATTTTAAAAGCAAAAAGACTACCATGAGTCTTAATAAACTTTCCTTAGCGCTCAGAGTTAACTGCAACAATTTTTATTCAAGCAAAGTATTTGCAATGCATTACGGTTATTTACTTTTTCGCTGTTTACAAAATGCTATTAAAGTAAAAAGTTAAATAGAGTTCTTTATTCTTTAGTTCCCGTAATTTTATGTGCAATGGATCTGGTTTATTTTGTTCTAATTGGTTTGATTGTGAATGTTTCTACTGAAGAACGTTATTCTTTTGTTTTCCGATGACTTTTTGCTGGTTTCTTTGTCTATTAGCTGTCCATGGAAAAACCTCTTTGCTTGTATAATTTGTCTGGATGTTTGTTGTTATGACGAACGATTTTGTAATTTATTTAAAGGTTTTATTGACTTCCGATTAATAAATATTATAAGTAAACCTTCAGTATTATCTAAGACGAGAGTATTATGTAAATGTTTTCAAGACGATAAATTACTTTTCTTCTTTCTAACAACTAAAAGACAATCCACCATACCATAAAATATCAACAGAAAAAAATGATCAAAGTCAGGTCAACGATATACAAAAAGCTAAAACGTTTCGCGTATTTTGAATATTTTTCTTTGCAATATAAATCATATTTTCGTTTCGGAACATCCATAAAACTGGCGGAAAAACAAAGCTAGCTTCAGATTTATACGAATTTGTTTTGGATAGAATGTTGTGCGACTCGATATAATAGCCTTGTTTACTTTTTCACTCCGAATGTTAGTGCAAATCGAGTTATTGCCCGTAATAAGTTTACGAGAAAAAAATATATATTTCGCGCCATACAGCGCTGTAAATTATGTAGGTTTATATTTTGTTTACCGAATCTTATGATTATGACATCAACTGTTTGTAACACGATTTTCTTATAAAACTGGAAAACCTCTTTGGTCTTTTGGGATCTGAATGAGATCAAGTAAAGTCGTTAGTGTTTTAGTCTGAAATTACGCAGACAGTATTCATTTCGATTTTGAACTAAACAGGATTCTTTATTCAACAAAAATCGATATTCAATTATTTTTATAAGAAACGACTTAAATATCCATAAAGAAAATTGGCGCAGTATCCGTTTGAAATGCCGAAAGTGAAAACATAATAAATCCACCCCCAAATCTAGTTTCTGTTTGACTTTTAGCGAACACTTTATCAATAAACAATACAGACTTAGAAAACTTTCAATAACCGAGTAATTACTTGGATACAATAAAATCAGTTTTCTCGTCACGCCCGAATAGACTTGTACAAGTTCCAAGACATTTTGGGCCATAATCGTTTGTTCTCCTTTAGGAGTCCTAAACGATGTTATATTTTGTTCTTTGGATAATTTTGTTAGCTTTACTTTTACTTGCTCAGATTCAGCTTTTATTGAATATTCGTCTGGGTACCAACGTGTTTCGTTAAAGCCCTTAATATTATAAATCCCTAGTTGTAGAAAAAAAAACCTTTTCTAAACAAAAATATTTAAGATAAACGCCTTAAAAGCCATCGCGTATTTTAAAGGTCAGAAGGACAGACAAACTTTGTTTTATACTCGTAGTAATTTTTTTGGTCATGGACTAGTTTTCTTCTAGGTTACATTAGCCTATTTGGTATGATATCAAACATTTATACTCTAGCAAAAGTTAGTATTTAATCTTGAACGTCTTCATTAACGATTCAACTTAAGATCACTCACTACAAATTTAAGCAGATGTTATCGGATACTTTACCTCATTATACAATGAACGAGTATTTTGTGTTCAATAATAATATTTATTATAAAATTTGCTTAAATTTTAAACAACTTTCGTTGTTAGTATTAATTTTTGCTCTCTTAATAAATTAGGTAGTCGAGGGCACTCACTTCGTTATTCTTTTAGAACAGTAAGTTTTAGCAGCCATTAGCAGCCCATTTTCAGTAATGGAAAATTACGAAACAAGCACTTGTTACCTAAGATAATACAACCGTTATTTTAAATCAATTTGCTAATAATGAACTAACATAATTTAGTTTTCAAAGAAACAACCCAACTCATTGTCATTCAAAAGGTTTAATTAAAGATCAAGATTACTTGTGATGTAAAATAATTACGCGTAACTAAATTTACCAAAATCTAGACAACCGACCGAGAAATACGTTGAAAATGCCATCACCTATAATTTTAAACGTAAAGAATCTTAATATTAGGCTTTCTAAAACGACGACGCTCCAGCCCAAGATGTATTTTCGACAAGAATAAAACAATCTAAACTAGACTTTAAGTTTGGATTTTAAGGTTCAAATTTAGGATTGATAGTAAGGGGTTGAGGAGAACGGGTGATTATGTAAATAATGCTGTAATGACGTCATCATGGGTCATGTCGTTTGCCTTGATGCGAGGAAGCGATATAATAAAATCTGAAATGTGTTCGTTCTGGAATTTCAAGTGATAGACATTAATTTCCTCAGAACACCGTCGATTCTATAAAAACTGATAAGACAAGTTTTCTGACCCATCAAATGGGATTTAGTTGCGGAAATATCTTTCTAAATGTCAGTCATTGCTAATAATGGGTAGCATTAGGGTCTGCGTCTGTTGTTAAGGCATCTTAAGTTTTATTTTACCGAACCGGGAATGAGAGAAAAATACACTTTGGAGAATGTAATTACGAATCTAATTCTCTCGGAGGGGAGTTAGAATTCAATGAGCAAATGTTGGACGTGATACAATGTTTATAAAAATATAATTAACACTTTTATAACGCTTTTACAAACAAACGGATTTAAATATCGTGTAGGTACCGTATTAATTTAGCATAGTAATGGGAAAATCGATAATAGTATTACAAACATAACGGAAGTAGAGTTTATTTTCATTATTTCAGTTAGAGTGTAATTTAATGGACATTTTCCGGTGTAGGATTATTTAAAATGAAATATTTTACAACAAAGCGTTATTTGCTTTAGGAATATTTTACAATGTTACTTACTAACTTAACTAACTAAACTAACTATTTCAGTATATATGACTTGATTTACTCATATTATTATTTATTCAGTCGAGTCGTCAGGTATATTGTACGAAAATATCTAAAGTACCTAAATCTTAAGAGCTTTTGGTTTTAGCTAATAACTATTGCTGAAATTGATTCATAGTTCAGAACAACTACAACCTAACCTAAAATTTAAGCAACCCTCATTTTCTCATTTTCAATTCATTACTACACCGCAAAGATTAATTAAAAAATCATCATTCATCGTTGATGTTTTATTAATTCGATATAATGGTATGCCGAGTCAACAGTGGCGTCCATACAATGAATCATCAAAAGCTGTGATTGATGTATCCTATAAATAAATTATCTTTTCAACTTGGTCGTGTTTAGCTTTGTCGCCCGAAGGGCATGTTGTAGCGTTTGTATCTGAATATCTTGGATTTAAACATATTTATTTTAAGGGTACTTCTTTTTTAATAGTCGAGAATTTGTTTAAGACTTCTTTGTTGTTTGTTTTGACTGAGTATGATTTCCTTATTAATTGATGGCCCTTTAAATCTGTAAAAACAAGCTGACTGTTTCTATTATTGGTTTTTGTTAATGATTATTATCTTTACGTGGTTTTCTCTTTTGCAAATCCTTTCGTCAGCATATACGTAGTTTTTATCAGCGTCCATTGATTCTCGTCTATAAAAGCTTACAGGTTCCTATATCATTGGTTTTTCACCGAAATTTGTAAAAAAAATACTTACCTATATAAACTTCCGTGTTTCACACAAATCCACCGTATTATCCTTAAACGTACCAAAAACACCTTAACACCAATAATTCGAACAACTCACCAAAAATCATTTGTAATACGAATTAAAACCAGACAAGTGACCATAAAAAATCCCATCAAACGTCATACATCATAATACTTTGACGTTTACAACGCACTCGTAGCGCCAATTCCAACAGTACGGGTTCGGTTATCGCCCCACAGGGAACAAGCCACAACTTGTTACGAATAAAACCGCCATCAAGTACCAAACAGCTGACATAAAGGGCTGAACAATGAAATGTTGGAAGTCACAAAAAACTTCTTGTCTCAAGTCTCGTTGATTATTCATAAGTATTTGAAAGTATCAATAGAACAGGTTTTGAATTCAGAATCAGAAGATTTGTGAACTCAACAAAGTAAATTGTTGATGTTAACAGTAAATTCAGCTGAACTGAAGTCAGTTTATAGCAAACCTCTTTGCTTTTTCTTTGTACATTGTTACACTAAGTTTGTACTATTTCTATTAATTCTCATTTAGTCCTTACTTTTCTACAAACAGCGTCTTTCCTCTTGTTTATTTTACTGCTTCATTTCCTATTCTTGTTTCTAATCATTCCAATCGTTAACAGAGTTCCTCTCGTTGCATTAAGTAATCTTGTTCCCTGACTCATCCCCTATCTCGCCCTGTCCATCACAATAAGCTTTATTGAAGACATTATGGTGGTCAGTAATTATCAGTAGTCCCAGAACATTTACTCAATATCACTAATTCCATATGGATTCAGCAACATTGCAATATCAACAGAGGATTAATATTGAGAGCCTGCCTAGATTATAATAATAATATCTGGACTGCGCATGCGTGCAGTGCGTAAGGAAAGCTTAACAGAAATTGCAGTATTGGATTGTAACCATTTCAAGATTACCGTCAATATGCTAATAATATAAAAAAACTGTTATTGTGTACTAAAAGTTTTTAAGTGCCATATAATTCTGGGGATACAAGTTACATTTTTCAGAGTGCTGACGCTGTTAAATTGCTCAAATATATTGAACTGTAAGATGAAAGTTAAGTCACTTGCCGAATTGCATTTAATTCTAATTCATTTGAATTTCTTGTTCTATTATCTAGGTGATTTGCAAAGTAAATACTAGACATTTCCGTATCTTAACATTGGCCTTACGTGGGAAAGACAGACATCTACATAAAATGTAACCCTAAAAAGACATTCATAATTGATGGGTCCAAAAAGTCCTCGGCCGTACCGAGTGCTAATTGTCTCATTATAAAGCTTTGAATAGCTAATTAAAAATCGATTCTGTACAGAAACAAATTAATCTTCGTTACTCAGGATTTTTTTATTTAACGTTTTTACAGCTGACTCGAAATTAAAAACTGTAGCTACACATAAAAAAACTTAGTTTTTATAAAGGTTTTTCTAGGAGGCTTAATGGATGTAGTGCTTTTTAATAAATTAAGATTGATAAAAATACAAGATAAAAGAAAAAATATTTAAGTGAAAAATACGGGGATCGGATTTAATCATTTGTAGTTAAATAGTCTTCTGAGTAACCAAGATTGGCAAATCAATTAAAGGGTACAAATTCTCGGTATAAGCATGAAAAGAAGTCCAAAGAAACTGATTCAGGCAACGTTTAAACTGAAACTACTTTACATTGCCCTTTTTCGCTGAATAATTTCTTGCCCCATCTTAACAAACTTGACAATGTATTCAAAATTATACATTGTAGCAGAAACACCGTTACGCAGACAATGGTGTACGAAACAAAGTCACAATACCCCTCCGTTAAGTAGGTGCCTTCGCAAGTAATTTTCTCACTGGAGATAAACTTAGTGTTGTCATCGCTTTATTTCTTTTCATTGTATCTGAACCCTTTGTAAAGGGTGTGACAGTAAGTCTATTGTTACCTTTGTGTAAGGTTTATGATGTGCAACTTCTGTCGGCTGACGCTTTTCAGTATTGCTTTGTATTGTCCAAATTAAATTTCACTTCGCGTCAAAGGATTCTATCTCGAAATCCATTTAAAAAATCTAAAAGAACAACCCTTAACGCAACTCCAAAATTTGTAATCGAAATAAAATTTTAAAAATTCTTTGTATTAAGATACTGAAGTCAACCATTCCATTTTAAATAGGCATTCTTGTCAAATGAAATGGAAAATTAATCGTTCTTTAGATTTACCTTCCAGTCGACAAATACAATCTAATATTTTATTAGTGAAACTGGAGGAATTTCATGATTAACTCTCACTTTGTACCAAATTAAGGATTACTGCGAACTTGTGAAATCCAATTTAAATCCATTTCTATTTTTGTGATACTCTTGTAGAATAAATTTGGTGCTGAATGAAGGTCAGTCATACAATTTCATTATAACTTCTATAATATTATCATAAAATTTTAAAGTTTATTCATCAAAATTTTGGAGCAGTAATAACGAAATTTATCAAAAATAAATTCTATCGTATCCCATTTATGTGTTTAGGCGCCGCCTTTTGTCGAGAACCTATGGTACAGCGTCGAAGAGATTGAACTTCGGAACAAAAGATAATTCATAGAATACAATACTCATCGCGTTGTGATGGCGACCTTTAATTGAGCGTAGCGAATGCTTAGCTAGCTTACTACTATCATAAAATTTATTGTACAGTATATTCAACCCTCTGAATATTTTTGCCGACAATCTTGACCATTATCTCACATGTATGTTTTTGTAAATATCAAGAGCTTTGTAAACAAACCTACCACTACCACCTACTTGATGTAACTTAATCCCTCTGTTTAGAAATAAAGCGAAAACAAGCAACTATAAACACATTTCATAATGACCTATCTCGAGTTTCATCGGTGGTACATTTTCCAATGTTTCATCTGAAACCCTAAACTTTATTGACAAAGGACCGAGTTTAGATGGAGAAGCTGATTACAATCTGTCTGGTCAAGTTGTATCTGTTGAGATCGACGGCTCATTTGCTTGCAATCAAGGCCCGTAAGAGCAGGTTAATGATGGAGCTATTAAAGCTGCCAGTAATATTGATTGAGTGAAGACGTGTTTTGATAATAATGGGTTGTTGCAGGTGTAGCGTGGATTGTAACATTTCAGGTTCCAGTAACAACATTGTTAATTTAATAGAATGTAATACTATAGGATTCGGTAAATATGAGTCAACATTAAATAACATTGGATGAAAAATAATACATAATGTGTCGTAAAAAATTGTGGTGAAAAAATTTTCTAATAGGCGTCAATTTTTGATCGCGATACAACGCATACAAAACATTGTTAACGTTATTTTAATTAAAATTGTATTTCAATGAAAATTTTACGGAAGGTTACATTTATGCATTTGAATATTAGATTTTTTATGTCAAATATGATGCCTAAAGTACATACAATTATTCAAAAAACACCTTAGGAGACTTGTAAACATCGCAATTATCTATTGCCATAACGCTATAAGAAGGGAAGATCATTGAAACAGATACAGTAATGCGTTCCCCATTAAGCTAAATGGCGTCCCTTCTAAAACAAAAGGCAACTTTCAAATGTGCGAATAAACTCGAGTTTGGGCCGACGTTGTTGAATAGGATAAGACACAAAAGGTGAAATGTTTCGAACGACTTGCTGGCGATGTACTAATAGCTGTGCAGGTAGATATTTATACGGATCCAGTAATTAATGATAATGTTGAAGTTTATGGATGAGATTCAAACGCTGGTGCAGCGAATAATGCTTTTGATAAGTAAAGCGAGGTAGGCGAGATTGTACATAATAACGTAACATAAAAGAAGAACGTTTTGCCAAAATTTTGCTGATTTTGTTCGTAAAAGTAGCTTCTTTGATATTTTGATTCTTCATTCAACGTTTAAACTTTTGTAGAATGTGAAAATTCGTGTCGCTCCGTCTGAGTAAAACCAAAAAATGTCGTTCAAAAGAAATTCTCTGTTGACGTAAAACATTTAAAACGAGCAGACTTTAGAAGCCACGAATTTCAAGTCGATGTCATTCGATGCATTATTTTGAAGGGAAAAGATTTTCTTAGACCATTCAGCTTAGTAGAAACTTTTTTTTAAACGTTAGTGAACTCAAACGCTGAACAGTTGTGCTAGAAACAATATATTGAACTAAAATGTTCCGTAGTTTTATGTGGTACATTCTTTTCTCACAGGTTTTACCTATTTTTTAATCGATATACCTCTTTAGTTTATGACTAACTCATGTGTATTCAGTAAACTTTAATGCGGTATTTAATTTTATCAAGACACATTTGCACCTTGACCTTTCTCAGTACCTCATAATTTTTACTGCGAAACACGACAATAAATTGGTTTAAAATCAACGATTTTTAGTTACTCTATGCTGTCTGTTCTCACAGCTACGGTCATCCTAAATTCCGATGGTAAAATTTTAATACATTTTCCTAATTCCAATACATACATGATTAACGAATGTACAAGTATAATTAGGCATCTGGTTGATATGCTTAATTGTGTCTATTTCAACAAACGCTCGAGGCTATCTATTTAACCCGTATCATTTAGAGGCGACCAGTTACGAGACAACTCGTCTATTTGGGGTGCTATTAGTGTGGAACGGTGAAACGCTGAGGGGTTAACCGCTGGATTTCACAGCATTGTTACTCATCTGCAATGCCCGCCGAAATTATTTTGATGAATACTGTGCACTGAAATCCCCGTTATAGTAATATGTGATACTATGTATGTTTAGGTGTGGAAACTGGATTTATTTATTGCTATTTCTATGTCAGCGATGATTTTGATATTAGATCTGACTATCGCATCTAAATTGCATTAAGTGCATAGAAAAATAAAGGTTTCTAGGATTTCTAAAACGACGTTTTTTACAGAATTGTATTTGATTCTGGAAATGTTAGCTATAGTTGTATGACGAGGTTTCACGATTATATTACGTTGTTATATAACAAACACTTATTTAAGTCCTTTTTTAATATGTTTATAGACGCATCGTTACCAAATTTTTACCTGGCAATATAAAATCACTTTAAATAACGTACTTCAATATTAACAAAACATTAAAAAGGGAAGAATACCAAAATAACAATACAGTCAAGTGCTTCTCCAAGTCTCAAAAGAAAAACAGGTTTAAAGATTTATATCGATCAACTCGTTTATCTTAAGCCGAGTTGCGAAAACAAAAATATAGACGAAACATGTCAGTTGTTTCTTTAGGTTCGTACTTATAAAAGTTACAACAGAAAATGCTTTTAAAGCAACTGCAAAGCTTTGCTTCTAAGGAGGAAAAATAAAAACGGGATCTTACTTATAAAAGTTCGAGATCCGAAGAAATCGATACCTCCCACGTAAGTTGTTGTATCTCCAAAACTGCAATTTTACAGGAGAGCGTTTTAAAGATTCAAATCAACCCACAATGTGCATTTATTGTTGGATCTTTTTAAAATTTCGTATTTAAATGTAATATAATAGTCTTCTTAACTACGTTAAAAGATATTTTAAGTAATTTGTTTATTTACGGAGATATTGTTCATACAACATTTTACTCCGGAAAAGAAGCTATGCCAGCTGTTGTATCTGATACTTACAACATTATACCGCGGCGCCCAGATGGCATCACTTGTGGTATATGATAGTTACAACTGTATACATTGAAAAACATAAGTTTTACTCTGTTGTATGTGGTTATAATATTTACATTAGTTACAGAATTCAAAGGTACAATTTGACAGTGATTAGTTTTTTAGGTTAATAAATAAAAAAGAAATGTTATTGAGGTTATTTTTTTTAGAAATCACATCAGTGTTAAGACCTAATCAGAAAATCTTTGAAAATAAAATACTGAGCTTTTAAACCCTCATTAAATGACTGCTTCTTTTGCTGAATAATCAAAAACGTTTCAACATATAACAATCATACAAAAGACAATTATACAAAGTTATAGAATGGTAACGCTACAAACTTTTCTTAAGTACTAATAAAATAGAACTACAAAACTCAACATCACTATAAAAAATAAAAATATGAACTTAATTATATGAGATCAGCTTAAAATCAAAGTACCTAGTAATTTGGTAACCATTTATAATTTTTGGCATGTACTTATTGGTTTTCAATAATGATAAAGGAATGTTAAAATAAAAACAATTGTTTTAAATTGTCAACCTAACATACCTAAAATTAGCTTTTATGGGAGTCTCAAAACAATATAAAACAAATTAATATTATTTTTATAAGATCAATATTAAAACCTGAGACGCTTAATCAAAAACAATATAGAAAAAGAGAAATAAACGAAATATTTGGAAAAGACCAATGTCTATAATTCTGAATCAGAACATTCAGCGTCATTATTAACGCCAGCAACGAAAGATAAATGCCTGAAAAAGTCGTGATACGTAGCTGGAATAATTTCAGTACGACACAGGTTCATTAAGTCGTCATATTTTGCCTTAGTTATGGCAAGACGGTTGGAACACAAGGGGTAAAGCTCAGTCATGCTATTCCTTTAGCGTCTACGGGTATTGGTATTAAGAGCAGTTGTCATAGCATTACTATCTGCCAAATCGTACCGATACATAATTTTAAAAGGATCTTCTGCAGATACTCTTACTTCTTTTATTTTATTCCATCTAACTACGTTCCCATTTACATTTTTAAACCAATTACGTTAAATCAAAAGTGTTTTATAGTTTAAAAAATCTGTATGCTTCATTTCTATGACGTTATATTATGGCTTTCCCTCCTGTTTCGCCCATCTAGCCGAGCTAAACCATTCAAAGGCTGTATAAATACGTTTTTTTTGGACGAACGTTCTATTAGAGCATGTACGCTATCACCTTTTTGAAGAAATGTATGTTCGATAGTAATATTAAGCTAAAAAGTAAACACGAAACGATTGCGATTCTGACCGGCACAATTGTAAGACCAGAATCTAAATTCTTTTGCATCTTGTTCATGCACCTTGCAGGTCACACCCAGGCAGAAGGCGATAGCGTACATGCTCTAATAGAACGTACGTCCAAAAAAAACGTATTTATACACCCTTTGAATGGTTTAGCTTGGCTAGATGGGCGAAACATTAGGGAAAACCATATAACGTCATATAAATGAAGCATACAGATTTTATAACTATAAAACACTTTTGATTGGTCGTAATTGGTTTAAAAAAGTAAATGAGAACGTAGTTAGATGGAATAAAATAAAAGAAGTAAGAGTATCTGCAGAAGATCCTTTTAAAATTATGTATCGGTACGATTTGGCAGATAGTAATGCTATGACAACTGCTCTTAATACCAATACCCGTAGACGCTAAAGGAATGGCATGAGTGAGCTATGCCCCTTGTGTTCCAATCGTCTTGCCATAACTAAAGCAAAATATGACGACTTAATGAACCTGTGTCGTACTGAAATTATTCCAGCTACGTATCACGACTTTTTCAGGCATTTATCTTTCGTTGCTGGCGTTAATAATGACGCTGAATGTTCTGATTCAGAATTATAGACATTGGTCTTTTCTAAATATTTCGATTATTTCTCTTTTTTCTATACTGTTTTTGATTAAGCATCTCAGGTTTTAATATTGATCTTATAAAAATAATATTAATTTGTTTTATATTGTTTTGAGGCTCCCATAAAAGCTCATTTTGGTTTGTTAGGTTGACAATTAACACAATTGTTTTTATTTTAACTCTCATTATTATAAACCAATAAGTACATGCCAAAAATTATAAATGACATTAATATCCGACTCATTAAAGCATATTGATAATGGAGACTGAAACAATAATAATGTTTTTTATAATAAATGGTCAGCATACTTAGGCAATCGAACCTGAGACCTTGGCGTGCTAATACAATGCACTAGGTATGCATCTGGCTCTTGAGGCAGTCGTACTTACCATTTAAAGATCGACTTTTGAACTGATGACTTGACTTACAACGTAAATTTTAAGTAAAAAGAGAAGTAAATCCAACGTAAAATATAGTATTTCACTATACAACTACATTTTAATGAACGATTTCCGAAGTAAAACGATGTATGTATTAGATACAATAAAATTATTAACTTCAACGGAAACGTAAAATGTTGTATGTATTACATACAACATTTTCGATGAATGCTCACCGGCGTATATTGTTGTAAGTAATACAATAGTTTAGGTTGGTGCCACCATGAAAAGTGTTAGTAATCCAAATCATGAGACTAAAATAGTGCAAAAAGAAACTTGACATTAATATTTTGTAGGTTTGAGTCAGAAAAACTGTTTAATTCTATTTCATTTAATGAAATATTGCCCTTTTCAGTGGGTGTATCGGAGTTTTGGCTTTATAATATTCGCATTATTGAGTAAGTCACATATTCTACGCCCTCGTGATAATATAATACTTGCACGTTACAATATAACAAATAAGAAATAAACTAATTACGTCAATAAATTAGCAAATAATGTAAGCGATTGCAATGTGCGGCGGCTGGTTGAAAGTCCGGCGTAGTCTGTTGTATGTGACCAATACGTGTGATTTTACCTGCCGCGCGCCCCGCGTACACAATCGTATAGGCATATACAACGGTGTACTCCGTTCGCGTTTGAAAAATACAACATTATACGTCTGACAAATCCTTTAAAAATAGTGTTTTTGTTGTTTTTTTACTTTAAATCGATAGAATGGTTCATATTAGGATATTTTTCAGCAAAAAACCAAAATTCATTTTTGTGGGTTACAACAACTTACGTGGGAGGTATCGAAATAGTGGGATACAAGCAAGCCAATTTAATTAATATTTTTTTCTTATTTGATTTAAGTTTTGTATGGTTCACGAGGAAAAATAATTATGGAGATGTTAATCGATTTAGTAGAATCAATTAGAATGATTATGAGTTCACAATAATATAGTCTTCAAATACCGAACTTTAGTTTTGACAATAATGTGGTTATTATTATGACGGGCCTGTTAGTCTAGTGGTTAGTAGTGGTAGTAGTAGAAACTTTCCCTATAATAGGCTGGATTATTATTATTATGGTATATTTTGTGTCCATTATTGTACAACAACCTTTGACCACATGGTCACCCGTGAGAGACTAGTTATTTAGCTTTCTACTGCAGGGCTAGACTTTTATGCATATCATCATGACACTCTTTCACAATTCAAATAATATCATATTCATTAATCTGAATTCACTAAATAAAAATAATGAAAAGAGAATTATTAATAAATAATGAAAGTGGACGTAAAATATTTTAAAATTTCCCGAACAGTCGTCAAGTTTTCACGTCGAATTCGAAAGTCGCCCGACTGACTAATTCACGAGTTCTTGCATTTTCATAATTCATATCGGGATTATATTTGAATCGAAATTTTCACCGGATTGAAGACGTAATATTTTAAGGAATATGTGTGTAGATGAGATTTCGGATTTTAAAGATCTTTGAGAGGAAGTTACGTATGAAAATTTATAGTTTTTGTATCATTCCTTTAATTAGATTCGAGTTAGTCCATGAAATCTAAATTCTATATTTTTTTTTCTGAAGGCAGTCTTTGAGGTTTTTTAAACAAAGTATACATCCATTATTTACTAGCCATGTTTCGTGAAAGTGACGGACTTGTAACGTTGATGTCGAAACAGCCACCCAAGATTAATTGAGATCAGGTGCTATTATATTTTTCTAACTTCAGTATAAAGACTTTACAAACTTATACCTTGAACAATAAATGTAGAGTTATAGGTGCTTGATATATTTTTAGACTAAATAATATTTTACAAAAAATAAATCAGATTATCGATTTTTTTTTGCTCAAAAAAAAACTATTCATCATTAATTTAATGAACACGAAAACAGTTTTCGCACAAAACATTTGTTTAAATTTGCATTATTTTATTATTTTTCTAGTGCTTCAAATTACAAAATACAAGCAAATCATTGTTTACCTCTTAATAACCACAAAACACTAAAACCTCACTAAGACAACCGTTTACAATTAAACGTTAAAGCTACTAAGCATTACAATTAACGTAATCCCACATCAAGTGTTCTAAATATACCTGTCCTACCCAACAAGTGTGCCTGATTTCTCCAATTCATCACCTTAATTTCGTCTGACAAAAGACGGAGTTTCTAGTAATAACACAAGTGAAGACATTCGACGACAGCGGCTGATTAAGTCCTGTACAGTCGCTGCCGGCAGTGATTAATGAAACGGGACGTATCTTACTGAAGGACAGATGTGTTAATTAGATTTACACATCCAGACGCTGTCAGTTTGAGATTTCTGCACGACTGTACTAAGCTCGGATAATATATGTTGTATTAATTCTTTGTGGAATCAGAAATTGTTTTTGGCAGGCCTGAATTAAGGGAATTGGTGTGGATATTGTTTTGTGTAACAATTGTTATAGTAACATTAGGTATGTGTAATGAGATGATAGGTTTATAAATAATGACAACTGTTTTGGTAGTAAAGGTGTCGTCAATTATTTTTCAGCTATCAATCATTTGACGAAAATAGCTCCTTAGAGCTATTGCCTAAAACCAGACAGGCAATTAGAAAAAGTAACTTTACAAATTATTACAAATATCAAATAATTTATGTCAATTTCATGTTACGTTAAACCCTAAAAACATACTTTATCATCAAAGAAGTAAAGTAAATTGAGTAAACGTAACGTAACAACGTATTTCAAATAAATTATACGAAATAGTCCATCAAACGATTTGTTTTAAGAAATACCATTTCACACAACTGTAAATAAAGTCTGCTATCATAAAATCTAAGAAAACGAAAATAACCTTGAAAATTATTAGAATATAATAAGAAATGTTATAAAGGCGTGTATGTGTAATTGTGTGCATACGTATGAAGTTAACTGACACCCTAGAATAACGCATAATCTACTTATTACATAACCGTGTAAAAGGAGGGAGATGTTTTTGCGTCTCTTACCTTTATCCTTACAGGTGAAGCCGCGGGAAAAAAAGAGTTATGTAATAAAACCTCTTTTTGACGAACATCAGACATAGAACCTTTATAAAATATCCCTATTCTACTACACCGAATTTTGTACCCCAGTTATTGCGAAAAAATGGTATTAGGCTCAAATTAATTGCGGGTTTAACAATAGCTATTTATTGGTGTGAAATATAATGATGGACTTATTTTGTGAGCTGACAAACCTTTGGTTTTAGGATACACGTTTATAATATGGTTCGCAAAAGGTAGAATTTGTTTGACTATAGAAGAAATATATTTAAAAGTCACATTTGTTTAACCTTATTTGATAACCAAAGACTCAAGGCAGTAGGTACATGATCTCTACGTGTTTCTGAGATATCCGTGACTACATTCAAAATTATTTTTAATATCAAAAAATGTAACCGTTGACCCCCAGAATAATAAGACACTACATCGAAATAAACAATTGATAGAACAAAAATCCGTACAGGTCTAATCTTACCTCAACAGCAAAATTACCCAATATTTACATCCCAATGGACTACCGATTAAAAACACAACCGAAGTAATCTGAAAACCAACAGGCTTTCAAACCAATATTGATGACGTTAATCTTCAACACTAAAGGAGATATACGATCTTCATAAAATAACAAACGCTTATTTTATTGCGCCGCCAATACAAAGAGTGGCAGTTAAGTCTTTCTAATAGCCTGTAATTCGTTTAACTGCTGACTGGAAGTTTGCTAAATAGGTAGATGGTGAAAGGCGTTTGCGGCAGAAATGTTTGGGGAATGTTGTTTATACATTGACCTTATAGACAGGTTGGGAATTGTATATTCGAGTAAAGGACATCAATATAAGTTAGCTTTCTAGACGGATGTGGGTGATGTATTCTTTTGTTTTTTGTTCTGTAATTACTAAATCAGGTCATTATAACAATTATTAAATGCCATGCTTAGCTTCATTGACCTCTGTGTTAATGCTCTAAACAGACGATCACTATTTATGTGATAATGATTATGGTCATAATTTTTAAGGGTGTATCTTACCACGTCAGCGGCCTACGGAGCGGCTTTAAAGAATGGTGTATGTTGCCACATCAGGGACCTGCGGCTTTAATATTCTGGCTCCAGATTATAAATTAACCATACGATAAGAGGAAGAAGGCGATCACAATCAATCTGTATATGTATGTATCTGACAAAATGTAAAAAGCACTAGAACAATCGCAAATTAACTAGCAGGTGATTCTTGACCATGATAACTTAGAAGGAGGCGTTACTAAGAAGATATGAATAGTTAGTGGCCTTAAAGTCAAACTACTTAGTGACTAAGGAAAAAAGACCTCAGAAGCAAAAGCTTGGTACTTAACGGGAAAATACTTAATAACGTGAAGGAAACCCTAATTGATTCTTTAATTAATAGGCTATATTACATCCAATCATCGTTTAATTGGGTTACTCGATACTAGAATTTGTATTCAATTAAAATGTACCATGTCGATTTGAAACATTTTGAGCAATATCAATGGGAATCCAATTACCACATCAATGACATAAAATCTATTATATTAGTCATTAATAGTCCTTCTATTGTCCGAATCGTGTCAAGAGAAATCTAGACTTAGGCCCAGCACGACTCAAATTCCCTTTAGACAAATAGATAGTATCTTTTCGTGATTGTTACTAGTTAAATAGATTTCTAAATGGGTGTAATTCTAGTGAATTTAGAACGGTCTTGGTAAAGATAAATTGGGAGATGTAATTACTTGTTATTTGCATTGTGATTGTTTGTTTATAATTACGGGTTCTGTTATACTGTGCCTTAGTTTGGATTCCTTGCCCGAGTAATGTTGTTAGATTTGAAATATGTTCGGATTGCAATTCTGTGTGTGCGTGCGTATGAAAATGTAATGTGTGTGTGTGTGTGTGTAAATGAAAGTGGAATAAATTGTGTCGTTTATGTCTCTTATCTTTTGTTTAAGTACTATTATATATACCTACCTCTATATAATTTGCACTAGAAGTATTAACTTCTTTTAAGTATTGTGTATTTAGAGACTTTTGAGTGTACTTAAGACTGTGTTATTTTTGTTACAGGTACTTCGGAAATACCTCGATTTCGGTAAGTTTCATTAATTCATTGTTTTTTGTATCTAACGTGTACTTTGGTAGCCAAGTCGACTTTTTATGGCAGGCTCAAGACTTTATAATTATACTGAGTCTTACAAAATTTATACCGTGTATTTTTATATTATTCCTCAACATTCATACAACGCCATCTAGTCTCAAGTTAAGCAAACTAAGTAGCTTGTGTTATGAGAACTAGATAGGTAACCGACAAAGGAATGACACGCAACAGATGATCGTGCTCGACACACAAACATTTGTCTTGAGAGGGAATCGAACCCACGAATTCCGGTATAGCAGTCAGGGTCACTAACCACTAGACTAACAGGCCAGTCCAAATTGTAAGAAAGCAAGGTAGTTAATGTAATACTCTTTCCTTTGCACTGTCAGAAGCTATAGAAGTAGACTATTTGCCAGATGGTGTAATTATAAAAACATCACAATGTGTTTCGTATGACGTATGTATGTATAAGAATCGATAGAAATAAGAGTTAGTGTCTAGACGTTTTCTAAAATAAATCTTCAAATAACATTAAACGACAGGTACTAAAAAAAATCTTATAATGTTTATGATGATTGAGTAATCTGTTTTGTATGTTATTTATAATTCTGGATTATTTTCGAATAAATTTGGATCGTAATGGATTTATTCAAATCGTGTAAGATTAAATAAATACTTAAAGATGAATATCTTAAGATGACAATTAGGTTTTAATATGTTTTTTTTGTACTATAAACGTACGAGTATCTAAAGTGCAAACAAACAATATAGTAGGAGAGCTAGTGAACCCTCCGAGTAACGGTCTTCCTGTAAGGCTAGAAATTTGTAGAGTGATGAGTCATAGTACGCCAAAGCAAAAAATCATGACCTGGCAGGCATCTGCCCTGCACGTCATCAGCCCTTTTATTTTTTAAAGTGTAAAATGAATAAGATTAAAAAACTTACTGCTGTAAACTTCAAAATTTAATATCATTTAGTTTATTTATTTATAATTATGAAAAAAAATTGACAGGCCATTAGAGTAAGCAAAAGTACCTACCAGGTGAATCGAGAGGTGCACAGTTTAGGAGGTAAAATAAACTTTCGTCTGTAAAGCTGAAATTTTAGTATGTATTTGAATAAGTCTTTTAGAATAAATGTGTATAATGACAGGCGATTCTGAACAGCATAAGACCTTGACAGGCGAGGGGAAAGATGCTAAGGGCGTGCGAGTAAGAGGCGTAACGTAAATGCATATAGTGTCAGGGACATTAAATAAAATAAAAAATTATACAAGCAATATATTTTATTAATTGTTGTGTAATTTACATTCTTTTTTATATCAATTATCATCATCTGAAACTTCTTCACTACTACTTCTTTCATCGTCATCCGACTCTTCGATATCGTTTTCCTCCTCTGAAAAGAAAAAAATATTTTAATAAATTAATAATGTCATTAAGAATTGAATATCGCGCTCAATTACATAGAACTGTATATTGAATCTTATTAAATCAAATAACTGTATGTTACCTGAAATGTATTCTTCAGTTTCACTTGACTGTGCTTCGGCAGTATCAGCATTAGTAGGCTCTTGTAATAGTATATCGTATATAGAAGAAGGAACCGTATTCCCCTCAAACCAATTGAAATCGTAGTGGTCATCGATTAAGTTCCAACCATTATTTTCAGGGGTCAAAAATGTTGGTTCCTTTAAATGACTATTTTGCCAGATATTTGTAATATATGCAGCTCTTAATAATTGTTGCTTAGACTAATAAACATTTAAAACGAGAATATACTGAGAATAGAAATGTAGGTAGATTGGATATGAAACATTATAATGTTGTAGCTGCTTAGATCTGCTACATTGTTATATTATAAAAACATACTAGTATTTTTATTCCATAAGCAGCAATTTTTCAAACATTAGCCAATTGGCCATTTGATTCCACATAAGATGGCGTAGTGGGAATGTTTAGAATTATTTGTATTATTTAATTAATATTTTATTTCTATAAAGTAAAAAGTCATGTAAAAAATTCGCTACAACCATTTCAACCTCAAAAAATCCACCTGCCTCATGAATAAAAATTAGAAAACAATACAGCACTCCTTATTACAAACACAACAGAACTCAAACCTGGATCAAATATTAAATCATACGCCCGCTCACTGGCGCCCTATCCAATATAATATGAACGAAATTGCGTCGACGACTGAAACGGGGAGAAATGGAGACAGATTTCAAGAAGTAAAATCATTTAAGACGGGCGTCGGGAACGGAAATCCGTCATACAGTGGAGAATTCACAAAAGTATATAATTAGATTTTTAGGGGTCGACACGACATTCTTTTTTCGACATTGAATAAATTCGGTTCCTTTTGTATGTGTGTGTTTTCTCACTTATATTGTGTATGCTTATTGTGTTTTATTTGAGAAAAAGAGCATCGAGTTCCTTTTTGGAGAGTCAACATGATTTTGTTAAAATTAGTTCTGGTTTTGATTGTTTATAAAAGATTTTTCAATATCGCATCGTTGATAATGGTTTGTCTTGTGTAATGATGGGTAAAGCACACTTTTTCAACTGCTTTAAGAAGAAACAAAACTACTTAATTTTCGTTTTATTAACATGACTAGCATATATTGAAAATAAATGTCATTTGATCACTTTATATGCGTGCTAAAACAAGTCTGCGATAGCCGACGACTAATGACTCTAGTGACGCATGAAGACTATGCACGTATATAAGTAGGTATGTGTTACCCGCGCGAATCTCAGTTTTATCTACAAAAACGTTACCCCTTAAAAAATGTTGTCAATTAAAAACTAGCCTATAAGTTTATTCAGAGTGACAACTAATGTCATACCAAATTTCATAAAAAAAATAATTCAACCGTTTGACCCTGAAAGAGTAACAAACATGCATCTATACATAGTTTTAAACTTACGAATTCCTAATATTAATAGGGTACAGAAGTAGATCACAGTATCATATAGATTCTTATGTGAAAGCTCTGAAGCTCTAAGTATAATTTTAATAAGTTCATTGTAAGATAAAACTATACTTAAAGTTCTAACTATGTTTCTCACCAACATTACGAAGTCAGTAACCCAGGTTCCAATATATTAGGGTTAATTTACACGAACGTATAAACGTGACAGCTTTGAGAGATATAATGTGGTAATTCCCTCCATTCCCTCTTTAATTGTGTATTGTCCCACTAATGGGCAACCGTCTGGTTTTGTGGGCCAGTGACATAACTCTTGGAGGTCGTCCAAATCTTTTTACTAACTGTTTTGTACAGTATCGCGGGATAATTAATCTCGTTTACTTCAAATTGTGGCAATATGGTTGTATTAAAGTGATCATTCTGCATGTGATTGCTCGTTTAGGTAAATGTATGTAATAAATATTATATTCAATCTTGCTAAATAAGCTCTATTTTAACGGTATTTGTTAGTGTTTGCAGAATTATTTTCTTTAGTTTGCTGCATTTATTGCTTAAGTAGGACCAGAAAATAACAGTGATTGTTACAATTCAAATCAAAATCTTGTTCCCCTAAAGTTAAGGATTTGGGAAATCAATTCAAATTGCATCAGACATACAAAAATATTACGAAACCCCTTATCTCCATGAGAAAATCCGAGTAAAGACTACTAATACAAAAACAATTTGATACTATCTCAAAAAAATCAAATATCCGAGAGAAAATCTTCAAAAAAAACACCGTATCATCCACGTACGAGTATGCTACACTCCTCCAAATCTCAGCAATTCGCCTCGCCTAATTTCCGACGTATTAGAACGAGAACCCACTTACTAAGAGAGAAAAAAGATATTGCTAAGGAAAATGGCAGGTCATAAATAAGGACAAGTGGCACCCTTTGCGCTTCGAAATCTGAGGGTACAGAGAGCTAAACTTGAGTATATGATTGCGGATATGAAAAATGAAAGCTTGAGTTTTTGTGAGGAGGCCTAGCGGGAGTAGATATTTTGTACTCTATACGATATGCATAAAAAGCTGTTATTGAAAGTCTACATTATTTGGTTCATACATTTTTTAGCAAAACTGTCAGCTGTGACGTTGATCACAGCGTGTTCCCAGAAAAATTGAGACCTTAGTTCTGTGGAGCAACTACTCGATAAGAAAATGCGATGTCCCAATAATAAAAAAATAAATAGTTATGCTACAACGATTGTAAATATCAAAAGCAATTTACATATTGAGGACCATTTGGAGTCTCCTGAATTTTTACCATCCAATAAAAATTGAAAAATCAAATTTATACGATCTAAAATTTACCACAGCGACACACATAATATATTTCCAACTCTATTACAATATTTTGTACGTTCCCAATTCAAATGTGTAAAGAATTTGAATAAACAAAGAATATAGTGCTCTCTAACCCAAAAACGTACCATTTTTGTTAGTAAAAATAGAGGGAAACGAAATAGTATCTCAAAACAATAGTGTCCCCAAATACACTATCAGAATAACACGTCTTCTCCATACAATATATTTTACAAAACTAACTTCATAGTTATTTGCATAGCACTCACTAAAACAACTATGATACAAAGTCGAGACTTCAGAGAATTTATTCTCCCTCCTAACAGCACATTGTTTTGAAGGAAATCTCACTTATACAAAAAAGGGGAATATAATAAACAGTTACATAAACATCTTCAAGTGTCTCTCAACCTCACAGAAAAATATATTTCTTTGTTCGCGAAAAATAGATAAAAATAACTTCTCGACGATTGTACTCGTCCTTTCATTCGAGTTAACCAAGAAAGGCTTAAGACTTTTGAAGTGTTGTATCAGTTTTATAGTTGTTGGTTATTTATGTTTTTACTTCACATAAGATATACACTTCTTTTGATATATTTTCATCGTTATATGTCAGTTTCAAACGACATCGGCATTCGACAGGCCTGATTGATATTCTTGGGAATGCAATCTCATAACTTCATCTTCCAAAATTTAATCTCTTATTTTGATTGATCTAAGTTTAATTTGATTTTCTTTGACTTTTAAACTGTGTTGTTTTGCTCAAAGTCAACATAATATTGCCTGCCAACTGAAGCTTATATCAATACGTGCGGTGACACTCAAATTTCGATAGCTATTCGTAGGAGTTAGTGCAATAAAAACAGTGGCTAGAACGAGACTCGTTGCATACATATTCCGGTTCAATCTAGGATTGCCAACAAAGAGCCTAGAGCAAAGTTCTACGCGAGTATTGCAATCGACACCGTTCGTGTCGAAACGGGTTAAAATCGATTCTGACGTTGACACTTTTTAATTTGAATTTTCCCTTTTTTGGCCAAATATTTTTGGTCGCCGGTTACATAGAATCGCCAAATACTGTGAAAATGATCAATCCTTTTGATTTGCGGTGGGTTGCGACCACAGTTTTGATACTGCCATTTTATGTAAAATATATTAGATTGGAATCTACATTGTTGCAATACTTTATACGGTACGAGGTAGGGTACTATTTATTCGACAAACGATAACCACGAAATTTTGTGTGAGTAAAAATGGTCATGACTGTGTGTGTGTAATAAATACCTTACATTTAGCATTTTATTTTTATAGGAATCAATATATTCAATTAATTTTAAACTGCAATAAATATGTATGACGTCCAACAAATTTGATTTTGCGTTCCTCTCCTGTTTCCTTGCTTTCTTGTGAAGGTCGTTAACCGTACCCCGCATATTTTTTCTCGAGATTAAATTTTTCAGGAGCCTCAACAGCTCAATTTTGCACAAAGTTATTACTCTAGCTTCATTTTCCGGGTTCATTACTTTGTCTTACTGTCAAAATTTTATGTTAAAGTATGAAGTATCCCAATTCTGGTTAAATTATGTGGGTAACATCTTGCCAGTACTTTTTACGGGCGAAGCAGAAAATTTAGTTCGCATTTAAGATTTACGCATATAAATTAAGGTATCAACCGGTGTTTTATTTGGGTGAGTTAATCAAGTAGACTTGAAAAATAGGTAAGACAAGCCTATACTTAAATTAGGTAACTCTTTTAAGGTCGAATTTAAAATAACAAGAGTCCTCTATTATCAACCAATAGGACATTCAATTTTATAGTACTATAACTGTAAATTTAGGCAGTAAAACCAAATTGGCACAGGTTCAATACCTTCGATATCAGATTTTTTAAAAGTATATTTTGTGGGTATCGTCAGGATTCATGGTCTCACTATGATCCGTTTAAAACTAGACTAAAATGTGGAGCAACAAACACGTGAGCATGAAACAGGCCTAACAGATACTGATCTCTTGGCAAACGAGCAACGATACTTGTTTTTTGTCCATTAATGTACTAACAACTTATGCGGATAACAACTTACTGATACACTCTGTTTTTTCCACTTCTCGATCAACGAGAAAAACTCTTACGAGCTCTATAATATCAATCCTGCTTTATAGGAACATTACAATATTTCCATCCTTATATTTTATGATTATTTTTAGATATAACTTTTTCATATAAAATATTATTACTGTTGTAATCACATTGCAATGATTGAGAGCTATTTGTGAGAACTTGAGTGATGTAAGAAGATTAATTATGAAACTTTTGCTATTAATAACTTTATAGCTTCCATTAATGTTATTCGCTTATGGCAGTATTTTTGCACTAACTATTACGAGTTATAGCTACAGATTTATGGGTGACAACGAATGACGTAGTTTATGAGTCATTTAGATGTAAAATATACCAATAAATAAAACCTTTGGAGGTTGTGGAATAATAATATGTTTGTGTTGAACTGAGTTGCTCAGGTTCGCAAGTGTTGTTACTCCGGTAGGCGAAGTTATAAATAGATAAATTATAGTATTATTGTTAGCCTCAGTTTGATGTTTTGGTTTACAGTAGTAGGTAGCTATTCTAGAACTTTCAGGCTCTGACTTGTAATAGATTGTGATATTTCCGACCACTTATGATAACAGAGTAACAAATTTGAATGGAAATACTTGTATACTTGATACTACAACAGCCACTTGTGAGCAGTTTGTGAAATAATTACACACTTTTGTCATTTTAGTATTGCATAAATTATTTATAATTTAAGTCTGCGCGTAATTTGTCCATTTGATAAGCAATTTTAAATATTTTCCGCTAGGCAGTGGGAAGAAATCTGGCAGCCGGCTTGACAATAAAAGGCTTTTAGAAATTTATCAAAATATATAATTTGGGAAGCTGATGTGGGAAGCAAAATGGCAAAACTAAAGTGGGCAGGCCATGTCTGCCACTGGTGGCAGACAGGTGGACCAAAATAACATCCGAATGGATTTCTCAAGACCACAGGAGACCACGTGGTAGGCCTAAGCAAAGATGGATTACCCTCAACAGAGAGGAATGAAAATACTAAGAGGGAGGCCTTTGTCCAGTAGTGGGATAGCATAGGCTTATAATAATAATAACACGATTTTATCACTACATAAAAATAGCATCACTCTAACAAAACAACAACCATTCTTATCTAAATCTGCCTGAAAGTTCGATTATTCACGTCGCGCCAATATCTCATGTTCATCGCGACAAGTGTCATTGCTTATTTGTGTTTTAAGACGCGACGCACGTTCGTGCGAAGGTCGTGTTGTTTAGACATAATATATCTGTTAGGAGGCTTTGATTTGGTAATATTTTACGTTGGATTTGTATTATAAAAATCGTTTTATTTTAAACGATTAGATATGAGAGATCAAGATGGCAAGCATTTTGTGGTATTGTATAATTTTGGCGAACAAAGTGAACTTGAAAAAAAATAACAAGGCTAATCGTCGCTTTTTAAAAAGTGTTATTCTGAAAAAAAATTTCCACCTCGGTAATTATACTGTAACATCATCATTATCACAAGGCTATCGCAGTCCACTGCGGGACAAAGGCCTTACCAAGTGCACACCACTGACATCTATTTTCAGCCATTTGTTTTCTATATTTTATATACTATTGTCTTGGTCGAACATGATTTCTATGTAAATAAACAAACATAAAAAAAACATTTGATTCTATACTTAAAATTATAACAAAATCGAAAACAACAAACAAACCAGTTTAATACCAGCCCTATCACTCTCTATACCATTCGGAGTCAAGTCAACAAACTTCCATCTCGGTAACTGTTGAATAATGTAAACAATTTGTACCATCTTAATAGTCGAGATGCCTATGTCATACTTGAAAGTGACGAGATAAATACGGCAGACAACGGACCTGAAGGTCGAAGCTTTGAAGGATCAACCATCAATATTTTTGAAGTAATGCTTTCTGACTTCCATTAGTTGAACAGGTGATTTTTGTGACCAGTTTTAAAGTGTGGTAGGTATATCGTATTCAGAACTAAGCAAGATTCAATTACCCGGAATGTGACTTTATTTTTATTTATTTCTTATTTTCACAATATAAAACTACAACATACAAGCAGTATCTAGAAAATAAATAGTAAAGATTTTAGGTTCTCACTCTTGTCTCGAGTGATGAGTGTCTACATGCAAATCTGCGTTAGTTTAGAAGGCGATAATCACTTCTTCGTACTCTGTTGTATGTTATAAACTATAATAACATTAACATGGCGACTTGTTTCATAAAGAAAAATGCAACTTATGTAACTTTTTGATGACACATCTTTAAATAAGTACTAAAAAAAATACTGAATGAAATATGAGTATATTGATAATGTATTCAGCACACAATCTTGAACGTATACAAAAAAAGTAATAATCCAAAAAAGTCCAGGAGTTGTAATCTTACTACATTAAACATACCTACTGGTCCTTATTATAGTAAAGGAAACCTTTTTCCTTTGTTTTTCTATCGAGAAGATTCATCTTGCTTAAAGCAAGTGGACTCGCGTTTAAACGGAAGCGTTAAATGCTTTTCTTTTTATTAAGAACAAGAAGCGTTATAAAAGAACCTTGCAAACTGATCTTTATAGCTTTCTCGTATTAAAATGGGTAACTAAAGTATTATTAGTCTACATCTGCGACTTCTTCTGTGTGAACGATTGATTCTCGGCACATGAAAAATAAGCATATGACTGTCTCTGGTCGCAATTATCGTGCTCGATGTCTAATTCTCAAATAATTCGGGCTAAAAATCATTATAACTGTTTTTTTTTCTTTCAAAAGTAATCGCCTCATAGAACAAACGGTATTTTTTTTAATTACAGTAGAACTTGAAGCCGATTCCCACATACCTTGTGAAATAGCCAGTCTGAAGATCAAGTTACATCCTTCAAAGATATAGAAAACATTCATAAGACCAATGTGGAACCAAGAGAATCAACATTCAAAAAACAATTTTGATCTTATACGTCCAGAAAAACCTATCACATTACAAATCAACTAACCCTTAACCCGAACTATCACCAATCAAAAAAAATAACAAAAGCAAGCCGACAAAACTGTAAACACATTCTCAGTGGAAAAACTCTGGTGAAATACGTCATTCAATCAATCATACCGGACGCAACGGTTGCCCGTGACACGGAGTTTAGTGAGCAGGTAACAAATTGTTGCTGCACAAAAAATGTTGCCACCTGAGTTTTTCTAGGTGATATTTTTGTGTACATGATAATTTTTGCTTGTGATAGCTGAGATTATGAGTGTTGATCTTAAGGCAACGTATATTTAAAAAACAATATCGTTATTCCATGATAAAAGTGTTTAGGTTTAAGAGGATTATCAAAATTGTAGCCAAAATGCTGTGAGTTGCTTTTGCAAGTAAATGGAATTTGCAACTGTTGCGGTTCTATAAATGGATTTTAATTCACGAGGAGCAGGTTCGATTCCCAGTGCAGGCAACTAACAACGGGACTTTCAAAGTTATATATGTAAGTTTTTAATTATTCTAAGACACTACTTACAAACGGTGAAGGAGTATATCGCAAAAAATCTGGATTCCAAACATTGGCATCTGACATCGCCAATCCGCAGTGAGCTAGCGTGGTGATATACCCTCTAACTTTTCCTACATAAGAAAATGTATGTATCCAGCTGTAGGGTGTATACTTATTTTCATCTTACGGTATTATTATAATATTGTTTCTAACTTGACCTATCCATTAAATTTTTCAGTTTCAACAGCAAAAATCCATAGCTTAAATGTTATTTTGTTTTCACTCCATTTACCTGATAAATACGAAGCACTTAAATACTTACTCCTTTCTAAGAATTCCGAATTATATTGAGAAACGAATAATGCCGAAAAATATAATCTATTAGGAAACGAAATTAATGATATAAAAGTTACAATAATATGTATGGAAACAATTATAAATATTAAAATTCTTAATGCAGAATATTTAAGTTGGTACTTAAGTGGTTCTCGAGGAAGGTTTTAGTATCTAATTTTTTAAGTTTTTGTATAATTATATTGACTAAAAGAAAAATATAGTTATAATAATAAGGTTCGATATAGAAGAGGTAGTGTCAGAAAAGGTCAGACGTGGGTAATATTTCTACGGCTATAACCGACATTCGCACGGGCGCAGTCACGGGCAACAGCTAGTAGTAATTAAATACCTAACAATCCAATTATGCCGCGTTCCTGGAGCAATCTAACAAAAACAAAAAAGAGTGTATTTTTTGGCAACCGTGTATTGTGCAAATACAATAGCGGTTCAATGAACCATTTATAAAGTATAACAATATCCGAAACTAAACAAATACATCAATAATACGGACGCGATAGTAAAAACGCTGACGATGGGAATGCATTTGTACCCATTATTCCCGAAAACAAAATAAACTTTGCTAGTATGTTCGAACAAAAAACAGTAAAATGTCGACTCATGAATGCGGACAAATGGAACGGAGTACTGAAACTGTACAGTGCGCTAATTTTTCGCGCGGCCAACCGCTAGGGATGTGGGGAAAAGGATAGCGAAACTTGTGTTCCTGGGTGTACGTTGACTGCTGCATTAACTTCATCCTCTGTATTTAATTTGGAGTTTTGATGACGTAATGCTATTTGAATTTTTATAGCTGGCGTAACTTTTAAAACGCTTTTACTTCTAGTTTTTTAGCGGCTCGTCCAGAAGCGGTATTACGTATTTTAGAAACGCAAAACGATAGCAATTGACATTGAAAATTGCGCAATTTACTGTGCTGTTGTCTATTTCTATGACGTCTGTGCAATGAGTAACATAAATTTGCATAATATCAATAATCATACATCGTCTGTGATTTTTTTCCTATTTTTATTAATAACGTTTCTAGTTAACAACATTCTCATTCAAATAAGGCAACTCTTAAAAAAAAAATGACCTACATTTCCACACACCTCTATTCTACCACCACCTTAACATCATAAACCTTGTTGTACCCCTCCAATAATTCAACTACTTGTATCACCTTTCATATAAATTCGATACAGAAAGGTTACCTTAAAATCGATGCAAACTTTTACTACCCTGCTCTCGTCCGTAACGAAGTTATACGATATCCCGCACGAAATAATTTGATTGTCTCATTCGGTGCGTCGAAAGGGGTGAACGGAACAGTAAAGCAAAATATCTTTGTTACCTTTAGTGTGAATTGCCATTTGTTTGTCATACATTGCTGATTGTAAAGAGGAAATAAAAATAAGTGTGAAGAATAAAAGGAAATGTATGCGAAATTGGAATAAAGTTTGGATGTATATTATTTTTGGGTAGTAGGTGTGAATTGTAATTCATCTACCTTTGTTGTGGTGTAAAGAGGACAGGGGTATGGGATTGAATTTATTTTAGTGGACCATTTTGATGTACAAAAATCCTTTATTACATAATTAAAAATGGAAAACTACAGTTCTACTCCCTAATAACTAGTACTGCAGTTTTAGGTCCCTACGTTGGTCAAAAATTTGTCAAACTTGTGAAGAATTTGCATTTTCAACCAAAAGAAGCAAAAACTGCAACATCATTTAAATCGTTTACCGCAACGTATTTATTTTCTGTAACCATCCAATATTATTAACTTCATCCATTGCAGCTCCGGTGCATACTTAAGAAACTTTAACGACCGCTTAAGTTATCGTTAAGCAAAAACCGTATTTATGCTCCTGTTTAAAAACAATATAAATTCTTCTTTCTAAAGAAACAAGGATATAAAAGTAATTTTGTTCGCACAACGTCTATAAACTAGTTTTAATGGAAGTTTTGAAATTGTGGTAATTTGTGTCTCCTGTAAATAAACTGAATAAAGTTTCTTGGCAAAATTTTGCGTTTGTAGAAGTAAATACTAGTGAGAATAATGGATTAGTGTAGACCCTTTAGTTGAGCTGTTTTGTGTCTATCGTTCTTTCTCAAACTAGATCACATTAAGCATATAATGTAATTTTAGAAATCAGCCACATAAGATAAAGCACGTGACCTTGTTTTCAATGAATAAATCTGGGATGGTAGGTATTCCAAATAATAGATATATTTCAGCCTCATCTGTATTACATTATCATCATCATCAGCCTTTCGCTGTCCACTGCTAGACATAAGCTTCTCCAAGTGCCCGCCACGGAGATCTGTTTTCAGTCACTCGCGTCCAGCTCCTACCCTCATGTACATACACGCATATTACACACGTGTATATAATAATATACTAAGGTTATTTTTAATGAACATAGATCAAAAGCGAACTCAAAGAATTTTTATCGCATGTTGACCCTAAAACTTGAACCCGACCATCTGTTTCATAAAATACCAAAAAGTTTGTCTAGCACTAAGACCTAAAATTCGATCTACAAGAAAAGTAATCATGAATATGTAGAAACATAGATCAAACAATATTTCTCCGTATCCTAGTTTCATTTGCTGATAGAATACTCTAGTTTATTGGTTTTGTCTATACAACAAGATGGATGGCTTGACGTGTGTTATTTGACTACCCTTTTTATTTATGAAGCACCTTCGAACTGTTGCTATGCTGAAGATTGAGTGAGGAATATGGAAGTCAAGGATAGTGAAATTTGGGTTGATATAGGTAGAGAAATTGAGGGGTCAAGAGTTCAAATTTTATTTATTTTTCAATAACATCATGCCCCTGCCCTTATCCCAATTTTTACTTGGGGTCGGCGCAACACGTCCTCTAGACATGTTGCTTAAAGTTTTGGCTATGGTTTTATAGTCGGCCGCCTGCCTGACACTAAGGCCCATAGCACACGGCGTATTTTATACGCACAGGCGACGCGCAGATGACGCGCGTATACGCGCTTCATACGAGATTTGAACGCAACCTTGTATCCTAAGCACACAATGCGGCCGTGAAACGCGCTTCTACTGCGCGTATACGCACTTCTACTGCGTGTATACGTGCTGTAGTCGCTCGTAGCCTTTGCGTTTTGATCAGAGACTCCTCTCTCCAGTTGTACAATGGCGTCCGTTGATATAACACTGGGTACACTGGCTTTAGTACTTCTTTTAAAAAGAAAAAAAAACACAAAAATAAACGAATCTTTTGGATAGACCCATTTACGAGTGAAAGAAGAATTTTTATGTATTCATTTGTACGCGCTTCTACTGCGCGTATACGCGCTTCATGCGCGCGCTTGTATCATCGATGCAAACGCAAGAATCGGGGTCTACGGCGCCGAAGACGCGCGTTCCTAATACGCGCGTCGCCTGCGCGTTTAAAATACGCCATGTGCTATGGGCCTTACCCTCTTTGGGAATGCGATTGTTGGTTGTTTACCCGCCACCATTCGGGTGACCCAAGGTGGTTAGTACAGGGCACTGGGTCTTAAGGTCCATTAGTCGCCTTTTACGACACCCAGTGGAGGATATGGGGTGGTGCTATTCTTTATATCCGGACACCACACGGACTTTTATTTATTTTTATTTTTCAATAACATCGTTTTGATATTTACTACCTGATATGCATCGGGACATCTATTATCAACCCGTTTTACTAAAGAAGTTCCTCCTTTTATAGTGTTTCATTACGCATTAAACTATATAACGGACATTAAAAAAAGTTGTCATAGTAAAATAAGCGAGCATGATAAAAGGGTTCGTAAGGACAGTTATTCTGGTAATGTAGAAAACACTTAGTGGCTACTATAGACTATAGGAGTATTTCTTAATCAGATTTAAAATTTCTTACATATAAAATCTCTTACGAACAAAACTGTTCAGCAGATGCTGCAAATTGATATGCTGTCTAGACGGCAAACGTATCAATCCTTGAACTATTTATGTACAACAATTTGCTTGAACATGTCAATGCACTTTTGATGTACAAACATCCAGCAATTTGCAAGTAAGCGAATCCTTGAAATTTTGGTATCGTTATTTTGTCGAAGTTGTTTGCAGTTGAAAAGGCAAGACTTGCCTTTTACTTAAGCCAAAAATGACGACAGTGTTAATATATCTGACTACCTTTTGCCTGCAACTTCGCACTCATGAATGCCGCCTATTTCTCCCTCTCTGAAGCAGTCGGTTTAAAAAAGTTTTCCTGTTCAGCAAAATGCTGATGTAAACCAGTTTTCCGTGTATAAATACAAAAATTGAACAATATTCTTTATACCGGATTCATTTTTTAACCGAACAAACCACTCCCTCATAAATCGAGTTAAACCTGCGAAAAACACACACAAGACCCATTAAAATAAAATTAAATATCTTCCACTGACGTAAAATTCAAAATGGCTCAATATAAAATTTGGCAACTCGAATAAAACTCCAGTAAAATTGCAGTAAATTGACTGGTCACGATAAAATTGTGATACAACTATTTGTACAGGTAATGGATGGTAATACAATTTCACCATCAGATTCTCACAATGTGTCGGCAATTACATCGTTTGAACGTTGGACCGATCGGCCGTTTGTGCTGCGTTTAGATTTAGGCAGTAAATTCGACTGGCGTGCAGTTGGATTTGATTTGTAATTGTGTAAATTTGTTACCATTAAAATAACCTATTGAAGTACTTAACTATTAGAGTAAAATATAATGCCTTTAAACATTAATGTTACTACATTTGTATGTTCTGTAAACCCTCTCTCTTTTTATAAATCCTGAACATTTCAGTTAAAATTTCACAAAGCTTTGTAGCCACATATGAGTCTGATAGAACATTCAACAGATTTTGAGCCCTTATTCGTTTCTCCGAAATCCACAAGCCCAAAGTTAGCCTGAATTGAATATAACTCGGCACTAGGGACTGTCTATCAATCTAAATGCGTCTGCTAGTTACATCAAGCTAGTTGAACGGGTTGATCCGCACTCTGCAATTTCACCACAATTCCCAGTTAGTGACTTTGTCATTTCACATCACTGGGCTGTGTTATTCCCTAAAACGAGAGCTGGATTGGTGCTGTCGAAAGTAATTGGTTTTTGTATCGTATTAATATCTTGCAACTCTTTTTTTATATCGCAGAGGATTTTTTTAGGACTTCATCAAATATTTACTTTATGATTTGCATTTTTTTTTTTACGTTGTGTTGCTCGAGAACTTAATCGTTACTTTAGATTTCATTTCATCTTTTGCCCTGGTTAAAATTCAATTTTTGCGTTTTTGAATCACACTTTCGTTCAATTCAACCCAAAATATTAAGACAAATATCCTAATCAAAATCGCATTTGCCTTCAACTGAAGTCCCAGCTTTAAAAAATCGCCGCAATGAGTAATTCTCTTTCACCTATCCATCATCTTTCTCCAAATTATAACTCGGGCCTTTCGTATCACTCTCTATCATATTCATCACTCAATGACCTACTTAATTCCTTGTTGGACGCCGAGTGGGTTTGTCTGAGTATCGTAAGTGATATAGTGGCAGGGTAACTGTATATGTACTGTTACTTAGAGTTTCACATAATTGCTAGTATCTTCAAGACGGGAAACTTATCTCGAGTTTAGTCGAAGCAACAATTTGGGATGTAATAGTTTTACTAGAAGTACGTGTACTTGTCGCAAGGGTTGAATTTCATGAACCAGTGATGTGTTACTATTTAATTAACGAATGTTATGGCCTGGATTTAAAATTCTTTGGAGAACAACGACTTTTTATGTTTTAAAACAACTTGAGGCAGGTCTATTTCCCGTTGTTGATTTAATAAGGCATCTGCAATTCTAACTGTATTGGTAATTCACGTATAACTTAAAGCATATGCTTTTAATAGCTTGACGTTTTGACCAAGTAACAACGGCTCAGGTCGTCAGCTAGCGACAGCAGCTATTTTTTTTAATGTTATATTTTTTTTATTATAAACATGCTACACCACAATTTAAAGTTGCAAGTAAACATTTTATACTGCTGAAATTTATTTTAACTTTCGTATAAATCTTCGATCTTCCAGCATTCTTTGACATCGAGATAACTACAAGAAATAGGAAAATAAAGTAGTGGAAAAATCTCGGTCTTACTCCGTATGGGTGCGGTCTTGTAGATGGATCGCTTTGTGGTTTGCCTCCAAGCTACTACATCAATAAACCAAGTCGGAAAACTAAATATAAATATTGTTGCATTTTAGGCATCCTTGGTTTAGTTTAGTTTTAATGGGAAAATGTTTTAGAAAATGCGGTGGAACAGTGGAAGCCAATGCACAGGTTTACTGTCTAGAACAATTAAAGCAAATAATATTTCCGCCTTACCAATATTCGAAAGGATAAAAAATTGAAGGAAAAACATTTTTGCAAGAAAATTAAATTTATCAATTCCTTTTACCTGCTCAATTTTTTTATTGGGAATCAGGAAATCTCAACAATATTCCAAGTTTATACTTATCTCTTTCTATACACAAAACATTTATTATTAGACAAATTTAGATTCGCAATAACCATCAAACAAATTAAATGAATTTCCTTTTCGCTGTAAAACTCGTTTCATGGAACGGGTCAATAACACTTAGATCCACGTGCCGCGTTACATATTGAACTTAAACATTGTAATAGGAAATAATATATATTTGCTTACGCTGCTCTCGACTGTATGGTGAATATTGTACTGAGAATTTTGTAATTTGAGAGATAAGATGGAAGATAAGTAGAAGCGCTGAACTGTCAATTGTTTTTATTAGAAAAAGATATGTAATTTTTTTGTAATTTTTTTATTGATCAAAAATCGGTACTGCTGCAGATAATAAGTACGCATAATACAAAAAAAATAATATATAGAGGATTCAAAGATACTACCAACAACAACGAAATTTTAGAGCAACAAAAAAATAATTAAATAGTGAAATTTAGACTGTTGCAAATATGACAGTTATATTGCTACTTGTGCAAATAATATAAATATGAAGTTCCTAAACCAGTTTTTTACAACCTCAAATTCTAAACTTAACTATGAAAGACAAAATACTTTGTAAACTTTGTTACTTCGCCCATAAAACGTACTCGTATCATATCTAATAGGTAGTTTACGACTATGCAAATAATAGTATGTTACAATTTCGTGAAATATAAACCAGATAGTGGACTAGCGAGAGGTAAATTACTTTTGTTGCATCGTCTACTATACTATGTCTCCTGTATTTCCCCATGCTATGTGATTCACTTTTTATACACAGCTGATTTGAGGGTCCTTTTGAAGTAATATTAGTTATGGAAAAAAGACTCTCTACGTCGTGTAGTGCGCTTTCACGTTTCCTCAACTGCCAAAGTCTTACTTTTAAAAGTGGTGTTCAGATCGCTTCTGCCTAATTAACTGGGTAATACAGTATGTCTTTGCTTAGTGTAGGCTAGCTTTGTATAGGCTACTATTTGTCAAGATTGTAATGAATTAAGTACTGTAAAAAGATCAGCAGCTTTACATACTTACTAAACTGAACGATCATTGTCTATTGTAGTATGTTTTAAGAATACTACAAAATCCTACTATTGGTTGTAATTTACAGTTGTTACCTATTAGTCGTCACATTGAATTTTAGGTAAACTTTTAAATTTTTATTTAATGACACATAATAAGTAAGAAAATGTTGTTATCATAACAATATTTAAGTCAATAACCGTTACACCGGAGAGCTGAAGTATGTTCAATTCGTGTACTCCCCAAAGCATAGAAACGTCATAGCAAATAAATTGAATAAATTCCACATCATATAGGTAGTTTTGAAAATAACGTGTAAAATTTATTCATGAGCAACCACTGTTGGAGTTGCACTCAGTGGCGAATCTGAATGCCGAGGAAAGTCTACGTGATAGTTCCGTTTTGGTGTTCCCACTTCCGAGCACTACTATTGTTTCGAGTTACACTTGCGAGATTCGTGTGATTTGCGTGACAATAGTTCGAGATGTTTTGTTTTAGGTTGATGAGTTGTTTCGTGTTTTGTTGTTGTTTAACTCAAATTTTAGAGATGAAGAAGAAAAGTAATTTGAATTTCCTAGTTAAAATTATTGTTACGAGTATGCAGTGGAAAGTGAATGCGATGTACAAAATTTGAGTTTTGTTCAAAAAATTGTGTCACTTGATATTACTAATCATTATTTTTCACTAGTGTGTACCAATTTTTACTCTTTATTACGAGCTTTCCTGATATCTTACCCATGATTATACATTTTTCAAGCAAGGAAAATAGCTAAAACTATAACTTAAAACCACATGAAAATAGGGCTAAATATTATTATAAATTTATAATTCATAAATGGTAAAGTGCTGGCACACTAAACCTTATTTTGCAGTGTTTATTTTCGAATGCAAAGTTTAGCTACGTAAAATAAAATTCGTGTTGCATTTTATTTTACATTTAAAAAGTAGAGGAAAAATCTAGAACATATTTAACATAGTAACACCAATCCGTGTTCGAGTAACACCTAATCTCGTAGTAAGAACCTTACATTGAGTGTTGCTCGAATTAGAGACACTCATATTTCCACTTTTCTACAGCACTCCCTTCCTGTTAGAGTTTGCGACGAAACTTTCAGAATTAAACCGTTTTTCAAGCGACGTTTTTCAAACGACGACGTTTTTCAGACTCCTACTGAGTGCAGTGTCGAGAGCAAACCGGAGAGTACGTCCGGACCTTTCATAATTGCTATCCGTAATTTTTTTACTCAAGCCTTGGTTTTGAAGAATAAGACTCGTGTTGGTTGAGTTATTTCTTTGTACAGGATTAACTTCTTAATTTTCTGGTGCTTGGTATAGGATCTTTTGTTTGCCAATTGTTTTATGTGCTTTATAAATATTTGTGTATTTTTTTTTGAAATGCGACCATACATTTTCATTTGGGAGTATTTAATTTTGGAGTAGGCACGATTTATTTATTCGTTATATGAAAGAAAGGAAATTAGACAGTGCTCTTCAAAACATATAGCAGCAAAACAATAAAAAAATCTGGTACATGCGATCTTTAAAAACATTAGAAATAAACACAATATATTTAACAATTGAAATAGGTCATATACACTACTTAACTGCAGACAAGTGCTTGTTACGATAAAGTTACGACTTGGAATTGTAACTACAAAGTCCAAAACTATAACTAAATAAATTACTATATCTCTTGCGCAATATATTTCAATTCGAGCGAGTTATGAAATATTGTTGTGCAACATTTGTTCATGATTGTAATGGCTAGTATTTCAACTTGTATCTGTTTAAGTTTTATTACGAAAACATTTAACTATTATTCTTAAAACTTTTAAAATTTATTTACAGGCTAAAGAGTAAAGATTTTTTTTTCTAGGGGTCCGGCAGTTCTCTTGCCAAGTCGAGCAAAAGATCGTACGTATCTACGTATTTCTATATCCTTTTCAAGCCCAACTTCTTGGAAAAAACCTTGCCGGGCCGATGATAATGACTTAAATAGCATTCTTCCTTACACTATACATTTAGGAAAAAAACTATAAGTCGAGGTTTACCATTTTTGACATTTCATCCATTTAACAAACATAATATATCCTAAGTAAACTTTAATAAACGAACACATGCATAAACATACAAACAAATAACTCAAAATGATTTTCCTTCAAAGGCGAGTTGAAGTAACAAGTTGCCTCTTGTTACGACTCTTACATACCTTTGATTTGTCTCGTTCCATACAAGGTTTCACTCGTGATATAACATTTTATCTACTATTTGAAATATAAATATTGTGTTCTCAATAATAGGTAATATAAAGCTGTTGTTTAGTATGTTATTATACTGTAGATACTACTGGAATTTCACCAATATTTAGATATTAATTTTGAATGAATTGCGTGATGGATGTCTGTTAATCAATCATGCAAAACTAATAAGCGAACTGTGAGTATGATTAAATTGGAAAATAACGTTTATATCTAGGATTAAAACAACTATCAGGGCAGCAGTAATTTAAAATATTTTGTTTAGAACAGTTCTTTAGACGGAATTGCACTAGATCATGAAGTCAGACTTCACAAAGATGGACATACTAGACCTCTTTGTTTTAAATTAATGGAAAATCCGAGGGACTTTGATTGCTGAAAAATTAGGAGAGTTTGAAAAATTGTGAGATAGTGTACAATAGATGATTTACCATTTAGCCTTTTCTCTTCTAGGTTGGGGTCAAACAATGTAGTATAGATATTCTGCATGCTGCAGCTGTGATAACAAAAATATATAATGGAGTCCAGTATGGTAGTTGTATCACTTAAAATTGGAGTTTTCAACTTGCATCCCAATCCAATTTACATCAAATTTTAAACAAAGTAAACAACATCTCAATCAGAGCAAAACAATTAATAAACCATCAACATTTTTGTTTGTGTTATTTTAAACTTTCAAGAATCAATAGCTGAGAGCAACAAAATTCGGAAGCAAAAGTTTTGTTATTGAGCATTGAAATTCCCTTATTCGTATTCAAAACTTCAACGGATATTGAAAATACAATTTAGAATTAATTCCGGTAATTGCTTGTTTATTCTTTTATTTTTTAATTGGAAACTGTGTTATAAATCTTTTGTTGCTTGTTAAAGTTTGCAAGTTATAAACCGAGAATGAGTTTTGGTTAAAATAAAAATACATTTTCACAGCTTAAAACAAATACATTATTTTCTATGAACCTTATTTCTGACCCACAGCAGGACAAAAGTCCTAAGTCACTTCACATCAATCTCTTAAGAAGAGACATTGTCCCACCGTTACTGCAGCTTGCCGTTTTGGCGAGCAATAAACAAAAATATTTCTTGCAAGAAAGAAGGAAACCTGAACAAATAATCAACACATTATTTTAATCTCTTCGAAAGAAAACACCCCCTAACAATAACTCCACTATTCTGCAGTCAAACAAAAGTCGTTTGTACGAGATACCGCCTAGTGACGTCACAGTAATGGCCGTAATATATTTAACGCCGAACGCTGTGTCACTACGGCCTCTAAGTCATAAGTGCCAGACTGTTGCCAACTTACTGCGGTTTACATTTTGAAAGATATATTTATTACTTAAGTGAGGTTTCAGATAGTCGGTCACTTGAAGTATGGCAGAAATACAGATTACCTGAAGTTTAGACAAAATTGAAGATATTAATTTTATAAACTCTACAATTGGAAAAAAAAACTCTTTAAAGATACGTTTTTGGATGTCTATTTGTCTCTACACTTCACCAAACAGTGACAGAGACAATTTTTTATTTCACGCTTGTTAAAATCTCAAAATTATATTTCTATTCAATAATAATTACACCAAAATTGACCTAGAGCGGCCGGAATCCGAAAATGGATAAACCCAGAAGACGCTGTCATAATGTCATCCATTTCGATTGCTATTTCCCGGATAGTTCGGAAACGGTTTAAGATAGTAGAACCTTGGTTAAACTTTAACAAAATCATAGCCCAGCATATAACAAACTTGAGGCCTACCACCATGTTTTTAAGTTAGAACATTGCAGTTGTGAAGGGTGCACCACTTTAGAGAATGGATGTTATTATAGGACCCTACAAAAAAAATATAAATCGATTTCTATTCAAACCTTTAATCAAGCAATGTCTACATGTTGTTTACAGAACAATATTTGGAGGTTTTTACACCTCTTTTACTGCGAACTCCCTCTTGGAAGTAATATGTCATAAACTCCGAATGTCATCCAGGGACGACGAATATTTTATTGTAATATAACCTTAAAATATGCCTATAATAAGCCAATTCTATTAAGGAAGAATATATGAAGCAATTGTTTGGGTATAAACAGAAATTGATCGCGTAATAAGGGCTGAGGGCTTCCGCCACCTCTTTAAGTAATATTATCATCTAGGTATTCTATCTCTTAAAGTATTGTGAAAGCGTGACAGCACACTACGTGCCGCAAACCGGGCGTCTCTTTTTTACAACTACTATAATATTATTATTTAAAGAGATGATGTTAGCCTCTCGGTTAGCTTTTATGCCACCACATGGGTCACCACGCCAATTACCACAGTGCGCGACGTGTCGCGGGTTCGATCCCCGCGTAGCACAAGAATTTGTGCGTTTAACAAATGTTTGATCTAAGTCTGGGTGTCTCTGTGCATGTGAATTGAATGTCTATAAAACGCTCTGCGATACAAGGATTAAATTCCTAATATCGAGAGTTAATTTAAAAAAATAAGCTAGACTAGGTAGGCTATTAAAAGAAGTAACAAGTCATAAATTTAGATATAATTAAAGTTTAATATCACCTTGTTCTTATAAATAATCACCACCATATTATTTTTGTACAACAAGGTTTACTTACGACCCACTTACTCTACTTTTTATAGTTTGATAATAGGCTTTGATAGAGGCTTTAATGTTATGGAAAACATTTTATCGTTTTTTTTAGAAGGTGCTTAGTTGATACAAGCATCTATTGTATCCTTATTCTTGGAGAATTAGACTTTAAAGTTGGTTGGAACACGAACTTAATAAATGATTAATTAAGGTTTTCATTCAATTAGAATACTGCAGTACACTGCTTCTCCGCCTTCTGTTTCCCTGTGACTTTCTCCTGAACATCTGCTCAATTAGGCAATTTAATAAAATAAACCTACGTCTATTTAACTTAAGTCGTAAATCCAAACTAATATTATAAATGCGAAAGTAACTCTGTCTGTCTGTCTTTTCTTCACGCCTAAACTACTGAACCGATTTGTGTGAAATTTGGTACAGACATAGTTTGGAACTTGAGAAAGGACATAGGATAGTTTTTATTTCAAATTTCAAAAAAATCCGGACATACAGCGCCATCTATTGTTCAATTCCGTATTATAAATGTCGAGCTGTTCCTATACTCCGTAGATCGATGGCGTGTGTGCACGTGGCTAAGTGAGTATACATCTATTAAATTCAAACGCAGAGCTCATTATGTTGATTTTTGAAGAGTTCCCTAGAATATCTTCCACATCTCATTTTTGAAGAGATCCCGCGAGATCGGGATCTATGTGGTTAAAACCAAAAATTTGCCGGAAGTCACTATTCCACGCGAACGAAGTCGCGGGCAAAAGCTAGTAATATATATAAATACTAGATTTGAATTCGTCATTATGTATGCAATTTTAGAACTCCCAACTAATATTTACATCAACGTGTACTACTTTTACTGTTTGCAGTGTCTTAGAACAGCCGCAGGGCCATCAAGACATTACATTATTATGTCCGGTATCGCATTACATTATCATGTAATATAAAGCTCTTTACCTATTGTACATTGATACACATAATTTTCTGCAGCAAAAACGGCAAATCAGTAGCACGTAGCAGAAAATTTTGTACATTTCGCTGATCACTAAAATCAATACGCACTACAAAATATGTTTGTAGATGCATATAGACTCCTCTGCGCCCTACACTAGCTTTTTTTATACAGATTTACGTCCATAATCTCAGCAATTATTACTAAGGTATAGAAAACTGCACGAATAACAGAGTGGTACCTACAGTCACGCCAATTACTGCTGGACGCGACGTGTCGCGGGTTCGATGCTCGCGTAGGACAAGAACTTGTGTTTTCCACAAATGCTTGTTTTGAGTCTGGGTGTCTTTGTGCATGTGAATTGAATATCTGTGAAACCCCCCGCGATACAAGGATTAAATTCTTTAATGCGAGAGTCGTTTTTTTAAAGAACAAAAAGAACAATATGCTCTAAAAAATATGTAGAGTAGCTTTTTGTAAGTTCTTCTGTGCTCTTTGCAAGCGTTTTTTTATATACCGGGACACGTCTATAACATGAGTAAATATTCCTTCAGAAAAATGGCATGTTGATGCGTAAAGGTTCACCGGTCCTGGCCTATAGCTTCTAGCGTTAAAAGTTGTTTACACTGAACTAAAGCATACCGTTTTATGTTAGCCGAACCAGCACTAACCGACTTTAAGACTAAACTTTGAGAATTGATAAAGGAATCGTACTATTGGAATTGAGTTTAACTTTTGAATTTATTACTGTATACCTAGTTAACAGTGGCAGTTACCAAGTTGAACTGTCGAATTACCAATTGTAGAAGAATTTGAATTTATTGAAAATATATTTTGCAAGTTGAGGGTTAAAGTTTTTTAGTTTATGTTTTGTAGACAACTCATGCATTCGATCTGAAATTCAATAAATAAAAATAAATTCGTTCCTTGTAGAGGGTTACTTCTACTGGGAACGAAAACAGTCATGCATATCATTGCAAATTAAGAGCTTAGTTACTGTTTTTTTTTTCAGCATGCCCATCAACGTTAACATGAAAAAAGCTTATTATTATTATTATTATTTATTTATTTAAAAAGGCACAAGTTACATGTTGAAAATAGAAAAAGTCCAACAAAACTATGATAAATGAACTATGATAACTTAGTATGATAAATTCATTTAAAACTAACAAGGTATTTTTTTAATAATTACCAATGAATGTGACACAGAAGGCAACATTTATGTGTCATTGGTCACTCATCAGGCAGCTAGATGGTGCCTTCGATGCATCATGTTTCAATATAAAAAAAAAACAATCATATTCTACTAAGCCTAACAAAATAACAACCCATTAAACAACCAATCGTATTAAAAATAACAACCAACAGGTACAAAACACCATTCACCATACATCACGACAATACCCCATGAAAAACAACATACTCTTTATAATTTATTTGGCTTCGTTTCAAATTTCCGGAGTAAGCCGCGACCCTGTCCTGACAGATGTCTTCATTTGCTGACCCTACTGTGGTCTAAAATGACACCGATGATGTTACACGATAAACGAGGTCACGAATATGATATTGTCACTTTTAACCTAATTTTTTGTTGTTGTTAAATAAATGTATGTATGAAAATGTGTACAAGTGTTGAATTTGATTTAAAATCAAAGAGTTTGGAATATTAATACAAAACACTTATACTGTTTTTTTAAATGTGCTGTTACAGTAGCTCTACATTTATTAGGTAAAATTAAACAAAGTAAATCGATTTCGTCCTTGCAGACAGTTGGATAAAAAACACCTTTAAGTTTTCTTTCTTAAAAATAAATATTATTTATTGCTTTTAATAAAAACCTCGATGAAACGAATTTTAAAACGACGTAACATTTTATAAGGCCGTAGAGTGTCAGTTCACTCAAAAAAAAACACAACGATATTATTGAATCTATACTTTATCGAGCCTTATGAAAAGTGTACAAGTGTACATGGATGCTGTTAATATAATCCAATCAACCATTATAGATATTTAATTAAGTTCACAGTGAAGACCGTATTTTCTTAGAATTTTGTATCAAATTCCAAATACAAAACTCACGTAAGAAAACCTATAAAATGTTTATAGCCTTTAAATCGTCTTCAATTACCACCAGATGGAATACGCGTTCAAATTTCAAACAAAGTTTCACAATCTTCGAAAACAAAACAACATCAAAATAAATCCACTTCGTGTAGTTTTAATTGAAATGCCATAAAACCGACAGACTGTATGAAAAATAAAACCAAAACCCGAAATACAAAAACGAAATGCGTGAAATGCAAAAATCTATTTTCCGAAATTCGTTTTAAATAAAATAGCATAAATACTTGCGCTGGCTTTACTCGTGTGACGCACTGAACAATTTATTGGGCAATTTGTTCACACAGTAAGTCAGCTGCGAATGATAACGCCTCTACTAAAGATTGATTGTAATATAAATACAAATTGTTTCTGCCTGACATAGCTGCAGAGTAAAATGTTTAAAAATCGTTGCATTTCCTTACAGGAGCCACTTGCAATTTTTCGTTAGATAAGCTTGTGACCTAGTTTTGAAGCAAAAGGAACACCTACTTTTCCAAGACTTTAACATACAGGGTGGGATACACAATGTATTTGTTTGGACTTTACTAACATTGACGGAGAAATTTCTTTTAAACCATGAAAAATTTGTACTGAATTGTTTTATTTCCTTACTATCTTTTTTGTGGCGAATTATTGTTTGTCTTGTGCAATATTCCACGACTCCACGACGTTTCGCACAACGCCATCTAGTCTCGAACTAAACAGAGTTTGTATTATGAGTACAGCTAGACTAGTATAATTGTAGACTGTCTGGTTCGGTTTCCTAATCCTACAATAATTATTAACTTCGATGGACATGCTGAGAAAACAGTAATGCAAAAATAAATAAACTGAGCAACTGACCAAAATTGTGTCTATCTATTTGGGATAACTTTTATATTGAAGAACTTTGTATCACATTTACGTAAATATTAGTTTTCAAGGATGCAAAGAGATTATTTTTGCTTGGCGTAGACGTTAAGTGACAAAGATACGTAAGTGTCAAAGTCCTTCGCTTTATGTATTCCCAAATGATACGGTTTTTGAGACATGATATAAGTGCTACATGTGCGCAAATCTCTTGAGGTATTTTGTGTTATTAGTTTATTATTAGATTTAATATCAAATGTACACGTGCCGAATCCCATATTTAAGGTTTTGGTGAAGATGATAAAGATGTTACACAGGCGGTTCTAATACCTTAAGTTTTTTACACAGTAATAAATGTGGTCTAATGACATCTATTAAAACGCACTAATCCAAGTCAACCAAAAACATTATCAATGGTACCATGCAATAAAATAAATAATGCTTGATGTTTAGAATATTCTGTAACAAGTGACTGCGATGATTGATAAGATATGGAAAGTTCGTACAGGATAGCGTACATGCTGTGCCGTGCGATTATAGTATCCTAAGTGACCGATCATAGACAGCAATGTACCGCAACTTCTGCGATATTTTACACCATTTAAATCAAGTTTTAAACAGTTCTCTTGGGTGCTTGGGATGTGTATACTTTGTCGCTTTAAATGCTCCAGTGTTAAAGATAGTACAGGTCAGTAAAAGGTGTAAAAACGAAGGACTAAGTTTACACTACAATTAGAGTATGGTACAAAATAAAGACTAATTACAAACCCGACAAATTCAAAAGAGTTCAAGAAGCAAATGACACAAGACTGGTCCAAAACAACAAACATAAAACGTTGTAACTACAATGTTTGCCCAGACTTTTCCCATTACATCCAACATAGTGCACATTTAACTGCTTCAACTATAATCAGTGGATTCAATGCGAACTATGGACGTTCAAATGGACGGGCATTAGTTTAACGTGCGCCGCAAAGGTGTTGGTTGCAGCTAGGACGGAATTGTTCAACATTATTTATATGCAAGGTTTAACGGTTAAGTTTTGGGTGCTTGTGAAGAAGTTGTGTTGTGAATTTGTTTTAAACAAGCATTTGGTAAGATGAAATGTAAATGGCGTCTTGTAAGTCTTATCTTTACCATTTCTTATATTGTAACGTCGTCGTCAACAAAAACTGTTTTTACTCAAGATTAGTTCTTGATACAGACACATAAAATCTAATATAAAATTTTGTGTAAAATGTACCAAAAATATACGTATTGGTTAAAAATTAAATTAAAACTACAATTTTCCATATATTTTTATTCTCTTACTTCCACTTTCCAAGTTCAACTCAAACTCTTACCCTAAAACATACTTTCATTGTATTGAATATTTATTTTGTTCCAAATTCAATAGCTACGGGGAACCTGTATTGTTCTAAATGGTTTTAAAGCAATTTGAATTCAGGTTTCCCATACGCTGAGTATTCAGACACCACTGACAGACGCAGAGTGGATTGACAGAATGGTTCTATGGAATTAAACTGTTTGCGTCTTGGGGAACCCGTCGTCTTCCGAATATACCGTTGTCGGTTGCACAACATGTAGCTGATTTTAAATGGCATGGATTAGTCTCCATGCAACTTCTGATTTTAGTTTTGATTCACGAAATGGGTTTGCTAATATTTCTTGTACAAATTTGGATAACCCTGTTTCATTGACGGGTCTGATACATGGTGTTTTCAATTTTTTTTTTGTTTTTTTTTTTCTACTACACGGCGTTAAAAACTTAAATATTTTTGAATCAAGCAATGTTGGATTAGGTAGTCTTTATTAGTGTTGAATAGTAACACTGTTTTATGTCTTTATAGATTACAATCCTTTTTTGAAAAGCTTATTCGATTTTTTCCCAAAACAGTTTTTTCTACTTTAGATAAAATAACTCAACAGTTTTCAAATGGAAAGTTCAGCAAAGGAAAAGCCGGTACTCTTTTCAAATATACAGACAATAATATTGTATTGCAGACTAAATTTATGTGACAACAACGTAGGCTAGGTTAATAACTGCGAAAGGAAAAACAATAAAATGGAAGGAAGCGGGCGTATCATATCCTCCCGACATTATTTTTGTTTCATACTAATTGCGTTTTGAGGAAAAGGTGGAATTTATACTACCTTCTATGGAAAGGTCACATTTGGTGTAACTATTCACAATTTGCATTTGCTTTTGGCCAATGTTCAGTCATTACAACTTTGTGAAAATCAAGACAATTTTTCAATTTCGAGTATTGTATGGATTTAAATCGTGAAAATAGTTGAAAACTTCAACTGAGTTTTTATTTATGCCCTGATGCGGTGGACCATTCGTGAGTTGAGCTCATGACATTGCTGTTACGTTTGCTGGCTCATAAACATCTAGTACGTGGCCTTATAATAATAATGTAGAGACAGACTGATCGAAAGAAGTCAACTTTTGCAAAGCATTACGATAATATGCAACTTATGTAATAGGTTCGTTAAATCAATTTGATTCTTTTGCATCTATTTCATAAGGGTGAAAGGTGAAGTTTCATGGTAAAAGAAAAAGCAACGTCTTGGAAATTCACATTGAAAGCGAGTGTGATAAGTAATCGTCTATGGTTTAACCTGGCCATTAGATGTTTTGATTCTTTGTGATTTTATTTTATAAAAAAATATTCTTTCGAATGACATTGTGTTGAACAAATTCGTAAAATAAAACGTTTTCATTTTTCAATAAACCTATTAAGCACCTAACTACTGAAAAAAAACAGAAAATAATAAATCGCTGCATAAAACTTAAAATATTCCCGTCAGTGATACCAGAGCCGGGTTCACGCGGCGTGAAAATGTGGACATGCCGATGAAAAAAAAAGAGATTTTTAGCAAAACAATTCCAAAGTGAAATTGGACATTTTCGCTTTTGTCCCAGTATGTTCCGGTAACCGCTTTTGCAGCGAAACAAAGATTTAAAATAATATTGAATTTTTCTGAAACAGGTTGTTTTAATGACCTGGTTTTTGCTTTAGTTTGACTATTAAGCTGTTGCCAGGAAAATTAGTGCGAAGGTTTACCGTTCTTTGTGCTTCCTTTAAATATGTTTTTGTTTGTTTTGGATCTTAATTGCTTACCCAACTGTAGTTTTCAGCGCACTTATTATGTTTAAGTGCGAGTATGTGATAATTCAAGCGTATGGTGCATGTTAAAACAGGTTAGCTCGGCTTGAGACTGTATTAATAACGTTTATGTAGCTATTTTTAGGTATTTGAATGGTGTGCAGTGTGCAACATAATTGGTACGTTTTGTGTATAAAGGCTTTTCTCCATCCAATATAATCTGATGTGAAAATTCCATTTATTAAATAAAATTTCATTCTGCAATAATTTAAATTCATAAATTTAGACGAAATTTGATCTATAAATACCGAGAAAGGTTAATATTACTTCACAAGTAAATATTTAGAGTTATCTGTAAATTAATTTAAAACAGATTACCAAAACTCGATATGCAAATAAATGTTTCTGAAAATTCCACGTTTCAAATAATTTAATATTCAAAAGTGAGGGACGGTCGGGAGGATTTTATACGGGGATCAAATGCGAACGAGTCAGTTTGGATCTCGTACAAATCTCTGCATGAAAGCTATCTTCACTTGTTCTGTTTCGAACGTTCTCGAAGTATTGTTCGCAATGCAGTGCAAGTTTCTGTTCGGAGCTTTTTCAAAAATATCGAGTGCTGTTTGTCAATTGTTGGGTATCGATGTTATTCTTTATTCGGGATTAACTTTATAAATGTGGATGTAGCTTGGAATATAGGACGTGATCGTGTCATTATTCATTTTATTTTCTACATATTTTGAAGTAATTTTATACTTCTATTTGCCTCCACTACTCTCCTGTTTTAGAGGCTAAAGCCGCGAGTATTTTACGTTAGAGAAGGATTAAAAAACTACGGTGAGTCGTGGCTCAAGGAAATGTTTGTCTCATACGTAACTGAAATAATATATGTCGTAAACAGATCATTTGCGGGAATATTTTGGAATGTTAACTTACCGGATCTAAATTCTATATCTCCCACATAAACCACTTTAATTTGACCTCCACAACACACGCTACAACCAAAACCATATCCTATATTAAGACTGGTAGCCAGAATTCCTCAAACATAATTCACCAACCATACAAGGTCAAAATATTTCTGGCATCGGTGATAAATGGGATATTACCTACAAAATACATTTACGTCTATTCCCAAAGGATTAGAGGTTACTTAGGAGTACAGTTGCACACCCACTCCCCGCTAACGATGTTCATAAGTTACATGTAATAGGAAGCCGGCTTGTGGAGGTTTCGTCCACTTTCACGTATAACCAATATTAACTGTTGCGAAATTAAATTATGCTGTAAAGGGTTTCGGGTTACATTTTATGTGGTTAGTGTTTGAGATGATGGATATTAGCTTGTCAAAGATTTAATGTCTGGTAAACGCTTATCATTACTTTGCTAGATGTTGGCATTAAGATGGCATAGTTCGTATATCAATTATTTTAAAATTAAAGTTCAGAGGGATTTATTGCCAGTACAAACTTCTGCAACAAGCCAGTTTAGATCCCTTCAAGCCCTGGTCAATCAAAACCAGAAATCGTTTTAAGAAGATTTATTAAATGCAGGTATGAAAAGGATTTTTACTATCCAAGACGAAAATATTGCGACCATTAAAATCATAATAAAAGTACTTATTATTTAAATTCAACTAAATACTCTATAAAAATAACACTAACCAATTAGTATTCAGAAACTAAAATTAATTCTCCCTTTATTATGCAAAATATTTAGACTTACCTACCTAACCCTAATATACCACGATGAATATTTTAAACGATATCTGGGCCATTTCGATTACCTTCATCACGGTATGTGGAAGGGTTTGATAAAACCTATCTACCTGATATTAAAGCAGGTAATTGGCTGTATACCGCTGATGTTTTGCTTTTAACTTAATTATGAGGAAGTCAGCTGACTTGTGGTCTTTTAAATTACTCTTTGAGCAGCTTTCATTAGGGTGTTGTTACTCTTTGAATAGTTTGAGGTTGAGTATTGAGACAAACTGTGTGAACTTGTATTGTGAACTAAATGTTTTATGCGATACCTTTTTAATATTTTATTTAGACTTTTTTTCATTCTGAAAGGGTAGCCCCCTTGATTAGCAAATATTCCAAAATTTTAAATTTTTTAGTGATGTATTTTTGTGTTTAGTAGAAAGTTAGTAAAATCTATTTACGTCTCAACGCTTTGACTAAAACAGTCAAAAACAGAGACAAATATGTATTAAATTCAATTAAAATATTAGCAATTAACATTATAAAATAAATATCTCCGAACTAGTAACTAAATCTAAAACAGGACCATGAAATCAAAATCGAAATAGTTATAATTACGAAGCCAATTTGCTTACTGGCTGTGAACGAGATATCGGAATGATAAGGCGGGGTTATGGCTACCTATGTCAAAACTTGCTAAATTATGCTTTGTCACCTAATTAAAGCGATTAGAACCGGTCGAGTTTTAACGAATTAGAAGAAAGTGTAGATTCAGTGTATAATGAGAGGTTCGTGTTAGCTTGGAGATTTTTATGACTGTTTTGTATGCACCTAGGCGACTTTTTTTGTTTAGGACAAATTATATTCCCTTTTTTCTTTGCTGCAATACCAAAAACATTTAAGACTGTTAACAAGAAAAATATATGAATTTGTTGTTGTTGTTGAGTAAAAATGGCCGAGGAATTTGCATTTAACTTTAATCTTTAATTCGTGTAAATCACTTTGTATCTTGGTTAATTTGTGTTTGCGGGATAAAAGAAAACAATAATATCCAATATTAAACTACATGAAGAAAACCGAAAAAATGTCATCATTCTTGTTGTTCTACTCAAAACTTTTTGATTCCCTTATTATAAACACTCAAAGTTCCCCTCAAAATTTGACGCAAAACGCCACTTAAACATTTAATTAAATCATGCGGCATTCTCAAACTGATTCTCTATGCATTCTATCGCTACGAAGTCGATGTCAAGACATAAATCATCCTAGTACGGTGAACTGAATTTTACACGAACATAATAATAATACAAGCATTCGCCCGCAGTTCCGCTCGCGTGACCGCTATTCTAATAGAATTGTTCGTTACTTGAAGCAAGTTTTGTATTTTATTACCTAGTTTTAAATATTTAAAATTATGTGCTGATTTTTGCAAACTTTTGGGAATTATCTTTTGATTTATTAGAAAAGCATGTCAAGAATTACTACTGGAAGTTTGGTAGTATCGAATATCTTGTTTGAAGGGTTTAATTAGTATAGATGTAACGTTTTATACAATTTGCATAACTTCCGCACCTATTGGGTACAAATATCCGTATTGTGGACGGCAATAAAAAGTTTTCTTTGACGACCACTATTGTTAAAAAAATATGCTTACTATATAAAATTTTGTCAACGATTGACAACAATTAATTATTAAAAGAACCTCCCGTACAAATTTCAATCTGATGATGACAGTTTTGTATAGTAAGCTCAATTTTTATTAAGAGACTGAGAGACTGGCGTTCTTTTAAATAAAATTGGAGTTTGTTTCAACACGTTGCATAACGTCATAATATTCCTAGAAATCTATGAAAGTTTGTATGATATAGACGACTGTGGACAAGAAATAGTTTAGCAATAAAACTGATGTCAAAGCGGGGATTAACCCGTTACTTATAAGTAGCAAAAAAGAGAATTGCTAATCATGCCTGCTTTCTCGCTGCCAAAGACAAGTTAGCAACAAAATGTTAATGTCAGCCTATCTAGCTCACAAGTTTCTAGGTCTGCTAGCTTTTATAATGTCCTAAATTTATGCGTCTCAGTACCTACATTATTTAAGCTCTGCGACTTTAATTACACAATTGCCCAAAAGAAGCTGTGTAATTTTTTTAGGTACCTACTGTGTTTGTAAGTGCAAGTATGTCTGTATTACATGTTAGGTTTTTTTACCAGCTTAACTTCTATTCACATACATCCACACCGATTTTGATGCCTGTGGCATTTTTGCTCACGGCGTGTGGTACAGGCAACATTAACAGAAACACAACAACAAATAACAGAAAAAAAATAGAAGTCATTTTTATCTTTTGAGTAGGCAGTCGATTTTTGAATTATCTGTTTTTATTAAATAGAAATGCAAACTTTCGACCGGCCATATCACTAACACTACTATCAAACAACCAAATTACTGTTGATATTAGACAGTTTATTTTTGTACAAATCGACCATCCCTGCATTTTTATAACAGTTAGTTTACAGTGTATAAACGATATCGCACTAAATCTCACAAACAAATAGTCGATCATCATGATACGTACGGCAACGGGTTGCAAATATTGGTATTCCATACGCGACGTACACGCACTACGCCAAATGTCAGCCATCGCCGTTTACACTACACATCTAGAATGATGTTCCGCGGATCTAGGGTTGTCAATGTTGCAAACATGGTAGATGCATTGACATTTGTTTGGGGGTAAAATTTACTAACAGTTTTACCTGTACTGGCCCGTCTTAATGAAAGATAATTACTTATTTCTTTGTGCCGGCAATCAAAACCGGCCGTTGAATTATTTCTTAAAGTCTTTATTCATACGAGTATTTTAAGGCCACATTGGAGCCTTAAACACTGCAACCAAATTGTACGTCAACCATAATAATTATGATAAAAAGAAGTATTTTTTTAAGAATTTGTTTACAACGACTGATATTTAAAGCAAATCTATAGCCTGTAAAAACCGTTCTGAATTCAAACTGCCATCAATTAAATACTTCCACTGCTTTTACCAAAAAAAGAGACCATTCTTCCCAAAAACACAACACTAAAAACATCCACCTTTATTACAATGTCAACCCTACACTACATATCGCCGTTATATCGCGGGGGCGATTTAAATATTCTGCGCGTTGACGCCTCATTGGGCGAACTGACGTGAATGCGTGTCGGATAGGCATTGTGGAACGTTCCATATTGTAATTGAGAAGTTAATCGGCTATCTGGAAGGATTTAATCGTGTATTGGCCGCAATTTTTGTCATGCAGGATGGAGCGATGAAAATATGTTTGTTCGAACACTTATTTATGTTTGGGTAATGCAGTATTTTGTTCTTCAATGGAGATAAACAGACTTTACGGGTGAATGAACTTGGTTAATGTATGTGGATGTGTTTTTTCGTGTTTACTTTTTTGAGTATCGGTGTTTAAGTTTACAAATTTTTTTTCGTAATCTGGGCATTATAAAGAGGGCTACCACTACCCTATAAAGTAAGACAGTTACAGTTGTATTAGACAAGAGAAACTTAAAAAGAGATGTTAGACCTCCTTGTTTTCTCTGACTAACCTCGTGTCAAACTTTGTTCGGAAATCAATAAGCGACTGCCTTTAGAACTTGTACATTCCATTTAACGTAGTTAACAGCATGCCAAAACAAAAAAAAATCCTCAGAAATCTTGCACTCCCTTTACCTTACTTCCTTATTCAGTAAAAGAGCAGGTTTAACTCAGTAAATCCATTTGAAAAGTCAAAAGCTACAAAAAGCATCCATTATTGTAAGGCCATCTGTAATTACTGGGGGATACTTTAAGTATTTTTTACTGAGAACATGTTTATCACGGGAAAACACCACTTAATCCGCCATTAGGACAGATGACGAGGGTTAGCGATACAGGGCTGGACTTTGAGGCGATCGGAAATGAAAATTGATAGACTTTTCAGTTCTTTTAATAGATAAAAAAGAAATTTCGGACCTAAAGTTATCAGGATTTTTTATATAAACATGTAAAACCGATTTTTTTTATAGGTTTTTTGGAGTCTGTGCATTTTCTTTACTTGGCTTGGCAACGCTAATGATTTATTTGATGTAAAAAATACCAAAACCGCTGCACGTATACTTTAAAATTTTAGGATTTTACAAAATATTATATTATTGTCGTCAGATTCCAACTTGGTGACTAAAGAACCATTTGAGAAGCCCTTTTTAACAAATAATATTTTTTTTTTATAGGTAAGCGTGCGACGAAGTTACATAATTATGCGCGTAAAATATAAAAATTACAAGCATCGGAATTGAGAACCTCTTTCTTTTTATGAAGTCATTAAAATGTGTTATATTTGTTTGTTACAGATTATAACTTCATACTGATTTGAAGTCACCTCAGTTCACGGTAAGTTTCTAATTCAACATTGTTTTTCGGTTCAACTCATTTGTTAAGTAATGTCTATCAAAATAATTTAATTTTTAAGTTGTGTATTTGATTTAAAATAAAATAGTTCTTATATCTCGTACACGTCCAAATATCTAGTTCTACACAAAAACAATACTAGCTTACATTCAAATGAAATCAAGACAGCAAATGTTCTACAGAGACAGTTCAAATGTCTTGGCAAGCGAACAACGAGATTAAGAGCTCAGGTCCTTAGCTAGGAGCCTCGCAGGTAAGACTAAGCCAATTATAGCTGACGACAACCGACCTTCTTAGTATTGTGATAATCTTATAGGTGAGCTTGAGAGCGTCTGCTTGCTTACCGATAATTGCCCTAGAAACGTGTAGGAAGTGAAATATATAATGACGTTATATTAAATATTAAACTTATTTTAGTGCCTTTGAATTATTGAATAGGTTTATACGTGATTTTCTATTCTTGTGAAAATATTTTAAATTCATTATTTTCACTTTAAGGAAATACCTAGACTATAAATGAAATAAAGTGAAATGGTTTATTCTGCAAATATGATATATTATGTTATAACTTTACTATATCATTTTTTTTTAAATATTATAAGCTCGCTAGATTCGACATTTCCTAACTTTCTACCCTGAGTAGAAACAAACTCAGGAGTCATTGATTCTTTTAAAATCCAACCCATAACAATTCCTACCTTTCAATCGTCGTACCTAACCGTGTCGTTTGATCAATGACTGACATTTTGTGTATGTAGTTTAGTCTTCTAAGCGTCAGTATTTTTTTTACTTGAATACTTTTTAAAGCCTGATGAGGTGTCAATCCTTGCCTAGGCTTACAGGCTGAAATCATTATTATTTCAAACAATAAACTTTATATTATCGGTATTGTACCTAGTTACACGCCAAGGGGTATCAACGCCCAAATCCGTCTCTGGCCTGTGCATTTACTTCGCAAGTGTATAAAAGCAAACATACATCACGTAGCTAACTGAGCCTGACACGCCCGAGGTGACTTGCTACAACTTGTTTATTTTCCTTCCATTTACTTGTCAACGTGTACGGACATCGTCGAACATGTTGTCTTTTTAATGTTATTGCATATGACTGCATGTTGATATCTAACCCTGCACGGTTAGATAAACAGTGGAAGGTGCTTGAAGTGTGGAGTATTTTCTTTTTATACATCATTGATATTACTAGTGGATTGCATTTTGTTTTCGCTGATGAGACTTGAGCCGAAACACACATTACTGTGTCGTGCCATGTCGTAACGACTTGACGACACGACACGATTTTCAAACATGACTACACTAAACTTGTGAGAGTCGATAATTTGGCATAATCGGACAAAAAATTGATTATAAGGGTTCCGTTATTTTCTTTTTCAGGTATGAAACCTTACAAATGTTATTTTACACAAAACACATTTTGTCCATTCACAGACTAAGTGAGAGCTCGACAGGCGTCATGGACTATGAAAATTTAGAATAAATTCACGATGCAGTTTGTTCCCGTGTGGACGCTTGCCAATACACTTGATGTCATTCCGTTCGGGTTTCAGCTGAACTAGCGAGAAAGGAAAAGCGAAGCGTTTTAGTATTAATGCTTTTATCGTCATTCAAAATGTTGAGTTCTGAGAGTTAGATGTAGCTGCAAAATAAAATTTATTATTCAAAGGAAAAATATTGAGCTAAGATTTTTTTATCTGACAGTAGGTGGTTAGCAGTATATTTAGTTTTAACAAAAGTTATTTAAAACGAACACTTACAATAAGTAAATGGGAAAATCTATAAATACATTAAAATAAAATCAATTGTATTCCGAACCGATGCCGACGCACAATTTTTTTTTCTTTCCAAAGATTTTTTGAATTACCAGTCTGCTATATTATGTCACACTACTAGGCAGGGTACAGGCCTCTTTTCATAAAGAGCAACCTAAAAATAAAACATTCAATTCATACCTATGTTACATTTGACTATACCCATTTCCCGCCTATCTCTGCCTTAATTTTCACAAGCAAACGTGCTAATCTCTATGCATCCTAAATTCCTGTACCGTTCTAGATAACGTCATGATAACGTCCAGTGATACTCAGGTGTGTGCCAAGTTATAGCACTATAGCAATCTTGGAATCTAATCTAAAGTTATTATAAGCCCAAGCCGTTCTCCAAATGGATATTATGGCGGTTTTATCTTACGAAATTAATTGCTGCTGCATCGTTTAATGTTATTTTAATAGTTCGTTTTATTCGTGGAGACATTAAAACGTGGTAATTTTGGCTCATTAAAAAAACTGTTTTTAATGAGCCAACAATTTTGGCATCCTAAAAGGATTGGCTCTTATTTTATTCGTATGAGTTAGAAATATGTTTTAGTGTAAATATTTTCATCTAAAACCACTTAATCTGTCCGTTGAAAGAAGAAGTGTAATAATTTGAAAGATGTATAAATTCTTTTCTTATGTAAATAATTATTTAACCATTTAAATAAATTGTAATGTAAACTTGCAAAGTGCAAATACTTATTTAACTTAATTTCATTGCGAGTGTAAACCTATCGCTAGAAGCAGTCGTCTCCAGCTGATTGTGGAGGTAGGGTCACAGTAAATGCGTTTTTATGTTCACTCGTATTTAAATTAAAAAAATAAAAAAGAAACTTGATCGCCTACACCTTTATTTTAGGTTTAAATAAACATAAATAGTAGTAATAGTTATTTGTTAAGGCGGGTGAACTCTCACCGACGCCCACTTTGTCAGGGGAGGAAGTGGCTAGAGTCATACTCTTACTGAATAAACTTGAACCGCCGTGTAACGTCTCCCGCATTTGGTCGGTTCGTGGCAATGCATAGCAATTCATCACGCACCACCTGTCATACCTATATAATATTGATATATGACCTACATTTTTGTCAAATCACTTGAGTTTAGTTTTTATTTTCCAGACATTAGAGCGAGTCAGCGTAAAACGCCTTAAGAATAATTATTTACTACTAGCCTGAAATATCTCACTACTGAACAAAGGCCTCCTCTCTTCTCCCTCTTTTCTCTCTCAAGAGCCGCGAGCGACCAATTTACAAAAAAACAGAACGTCTCATCCAACGTCGAATCCAGATCATCTCGCTATCTCCATTCGGGTCTAAATAAAATATAGATTTGATACAAAGACAGATAAAATCCACGGAAATGTCTCACTAATGACAATATTGAACACTAATCTTAGGTGACTTAATCCCCGCTTACATTGCCACCCCAAACACCGGACCAGGAAGAGTTTAAATATCTTTCCGGGCAATTGCGAACTGGGTCAGTTGAGTTCGTAATTACCGGCGTCCATACGAATATATTAGTTTTACATTAACATACTTAATTACATGTCCTTAGTTTGTGTTTTTGGGGTTAAAACTACAAGTTCAAGATGCTTGAATACTTTTAAGTTTAAGTTTTGTTTTTAAGGGTAAAGTTTGTTTTGTACCGACATACTTGCATCTACGACTTTCAAAGGTTTGTTCGTTTCACTACAGGTTTTGATCTGATTTACAACATATAGTAAATGTATAAATGCTTTATCTTAAAAGATCAACATAACAAAAGAGTGATCAGAGCGCTAAGTTACCGTTGATATAATTTCAAAGTAACTCTTTAGTTATAAAATGATTTAGTTTATTTTATCGATGGCTGTCACAGATACGAGTAGATAAACGATACTTAATGACATTCCTGATTTTCGTTAAGGTCTATAAGATTTAAGAAACACCAAACTTAAACATGATGATGAATAATATACACTTACCAAACAAATAACCAAAGATCAAACGCACAATGACAATGCCTTAACGAGAATAGAATTTTTGAGATGTCATAGTTATTCAATCATCGTAAGAGTTAGTAAGAATGTCATTTCCAGAGCCTGTATCATTAAAACAGAAAGTGTGAAAGAAGGAACTAAGAGACTTGAAAAAGATCATTAAGGTACACAAGAATATAGCGAATATCCTAAGGCGACATTGAGTCCAGTAGTATTTGGCTACACGCCAGAAAGTATAAGTATCATTCTTAATTAATAACTGTGTTATTTATAGGTACCTACTATGTATATTATAGGTAACTGTAACTGACTGTATTGTTATGTTATATATCGTTTTTAAACTTTGCTTCACCATCATATAATATCTCGGTGCAGGCCCAGGCTCAAGCCAAGAGATTTTTTTCGATTTGTTTAGAGGAGACCAGTAAACGTTTTTCGTATTAAATGATGACGATGATGAAACAGCCTGGTTTAGTTTAAAATACCGTTTATGATCACGTAAATTATTGTTTGTCTTAAAAAAAATGGCGGTTACAAAATAAAATAGATTTCTGGGCACTCACCAACATCATCTATAGCGTACATAATATTATACATCATATTTTACGATAGCGATACGATCATATCAATCTTTTGTTACTTCTTAAAATAAAATGAGAAATAAAAAAAATACTTCAAAATCCTCTTCGTCAAGAAGAAAAACACAGGTAATAAGATATACAAGTTAAACTTACAAGTACAAATTATAAAATCTCTTATTCTTTAAAAGTTGAAAACTACACATTTTATTATCATCGTACTGTACCAAGCTCTGCCACTTTAATTTAAACCCTAATAGGATTAAACAAAGTATAAATTTATGCTCTATTTAATAATGTTCACCAGAAATTAAATTCGTTTCGTTCTAGTTAATTTTGTATGAGCATCTGCAGTGTGTACGAGTCTTTGTATGTTACGATAAATAGGTTTAATGTCTCTTAAATAATTAGTAAGACTAAGTAACTTATAACACTGCAGTATGACATTCCTTACAATATTATACGAGCAGCAATTCCAAATTAATAAAATAGATCATTAGTTATGTATATTCTAAAACTGGCATATAATAATTATTTATGACTATAATATTCTACATTAGATAGGTAGACTTTTCTACATATTCTAATATTTATGCTTTCTTTTAGTAGTGACTGATATTTGAGTTATCTCCATCCCACCTGTCACCTACCTCTCTAAAGTCAAAAACCATAAAAAATGAACCAAAAAATATAGCAGTCAATAAATTAATACATAAATAAAATAAAACAAAAATTGTCTTTATTCTACCATAAGCATACTTTTTGAAATCTCATAGTGTTTCTTAATTTACATACATTTCATAAAAATCATTCCATAATCCAAAAACAAAATTGATGCTTGCCTTACATAAAAAATATGACACTCAAACCTTACTAATCCTATTCAGTATTCATATACAATTAATACGTACCGTTCGTACGACGTATCTAAGTCAAACCCAATATCTTTCCACACGAATAACAGTAATCACAGATCGCTTTCAATAGTCATTACGTTACTCCATCTCGAATCCCATATAAATGAAAAGCTCCATTACCAAGACATTTCTTAAAACAAACTCAGACGTAAAACACGTATGAAAGACGGCATGTTCTCTACTACCTTAGTATTTGTGTAAAGTTGAGGACACAGCGAGGAAATTATTAAACGTTTAACTGGCTATTCTGCTTGCTATCCAGTTCAGTGACATTTCTACATTAATATGGATTATAACAACATTTTTCCGAATGCTTTACGTCACAAGCCTCTTCTCCTAAATTTTAAAGCAGCATAACTTTGTCATTTTTCTATTGTTCAGATAAACGAAAAAAATACGTTTCTAATATTTTTTCATTCTCTATTTGATGGACTAATTCGATTTTTACTTTTCGTATCGCCACCATCCCTATTATAATTATCGTCATTGTATGGAAAAGATATTTCGTTTCTAAAAGTCACGTGACTTAGACCTGTCATCTCCATACATTCGAACGTTTTTCGCCGTTAACGATTGTAGAAATGTTACTTGGCTAGAGAGGCTGTTATAAGAACGTTCGCATTTTATTGCAGTTGTTACAGATAGCCAAGACTACACGCCTTATAGTGCACAGTCACGTTTCCGTTGCACGGCGTTAGGGCTCTCTGTTCAGCAGTCGATGTCCCACTGCAGGGCAATAGCCTCCCTTTAATTTTTCTAAAGATTTGTACGGAGTAGTATATTGGCTAGTCTGCCTAGAGAGAGCCTTGACAATATTACATAGCTTTAAAATCGAAAACAAATGAAAAATTTCAAATGCATGGAACTGACACCTCTTTCTGACAAGTGACGTAACTTTGACTTGTTTGTTTCATTGTTAGCGCTCCGAGAAATACAATTTTTCCATAGGTTTAGCTTTAACTGTGTGTAACTATCTCATCACTCCTTTTCATTCACACTCTGGTTAATTGCTAAAAACATTTTTCTGAACTGTACCGTGTTATTTTAAATGTTTCGGCTTAAAATGTGCGGAATGAATAATGGCTGTAAAGTTTTATGTGTATTTTTATTTTTTAACCTGTTTTGTTTAATTGTGTGATGTTTCGTAAAATATGATGGAGCTTGAATGTGTTACGGGTATTTTGTTCTATAGTTGGTGATGTATTGTCACTATTTGTATAAGTGTATATATTTTAAAATTGATTGTTTCTCATAAGCAGTGAAAATTGAATGAAAATCTAAAATTCTACTATGAACCTAAAACAGTAAGTAAATAATATATTACGATAGCACCTGTCCGTTAGTTTTTCAGGCTAATCTTTCAGAATAAGACAGGCAGACATATTGTCTTAAATGTTTACAAATAAAAAAGTAACGTCAAAAACACTTTTTTTAATGTTTATTTTTCATCGAGACTTAACCAGTTCAATAACAAAAAAAAACATTTGTAGGGCACAATCTAAATCAAAAGGTTTAGGTTAGGTCTTTTTAGGCACTTTCAAAACGTTACTGACTCTTTTTGCACGGATCCAAAATGTCACTCTTAGGGAGAAGAACTGGCAATAAACTCCACCACAGGTGGGGTTAGGTACCTATCTAAGTTCAAATGACATAATTATGGCAATAGTACATATTATAATTACAACAATCTACTGCAAATAAACAAAATAATTAAATGATGCTATAAATTTAATGTGAATTAAAACACAAAACTGAACCTAATTCTTCGAAATCTTTAATTTAAAAAAAAACTTTTAATAAAGTCCGCCTCGATTGTCTGCAACCTATTTTTTTTAAGTCCAGAAATAATACTTAAAGAGTCATCCTTTAAATTTAGTTTGCAAAGTTTAGTTTATCGGAAGAAGTTTTCAACTTGAAATAAAAAGAAAATCCTTTCTAGTTAATATTGTTGCTTGCACTATCGAGAACATAAATTTGTTCAGATCCAAAGAAAAATAGTCTAAGAAAAGAGTGTTTCCTCGTAATGTTTTTCTTTATTATTTTAAACTTTAGATATAGTGTAATGCGAAAGCGTAATGTGTTAAATAAAGTGCTACTGGAATTGAAAAACTGGGCCAACATTGCAATTTATATTTACGACTAAAACTCGCTCGCTTCAACCAATTTTTAGTTATACAAAAGAATACTAATCTATGGCTATTTAGTACGTCACGCGTTTATAAAAATCAAAGGTTTTAATAAAATCTGACTGGAATTTGACTGTCGCCAACAATATAATAATATAGTGACCATTAAAAAAAAAAAAACTTTCCGTGTGGTGTCCGGATATAAAGAATAGCACCACCCCATATCCTCCACTGGGTGTCGTAAAAGGCGACTAATGGACCTTAAGACCCAGTGCACTGTACCAAGCACCTTGGGTCACCCGAATGGTGGCGGGTAAACAACCAACAATCGCATTCCCAAAGAGGGTTAGTGTCAGGCAGGCGGCCGACTATAAAACCATAGCCAAAACTTTAAGCAACACGTCTAGAGGACGTGTTGCGCCGACCCCAAGTAAAAATTGGGATAAGGGCAGGGGCATGATGATGAGTGACCATTAAAACTTGAGCACAAATAATTGCCAAACTCTTAAGCGTTCAGTAACTAGATATTTTTCCTTTTTTTTTTCAGTGTTCATTGTCATTTAAACACATGGCACAAATATCCATTGATTATCATCAGCTGTTATTGATATCAAACCACGTGCTTATCCAAAATTTTGCTTTTCATAATATCTTCTAAAGCATACGTTATTTATCACCCTAATTACAAAACACACACCAAATTTCGGCTAAAATTCGTCTCCGAAAAACATTCACACAGCTCACATTTCACCGTATTTACTTAGCCCTACATAAAGCCATCCAACGTCCTTTGTTTCCAAACCTAATGGGAAACCACATGTAAATTGTGGCCGTGCATCCAAAATAAGAGATTCTCTCAGTGTGAGCCAACCCGAATCCGTGTTTCAGCAAACTCATCGTGAGAACAAATGGGACCTTTGGACGCCACGGAGTGAGACACTCGTTGCAAATGAGACTTCTTTCATACCTTTGTTGGAGAGCTTATTTACTTAACGTGGCTCCGCTATTGTGTAGTCATTTTGTGGATTAACAACCTGGAGCTGGTGCTTAGATTAGTATGGTCTCTTAGAATTTTCTTTACTGTTTTAATTTTCTTTTTGGAGTGTTTGTTAGTGTTGGCCTAGTTTTCTTAAATATGAGCAACGTTTTTAAGAAAATCTGAGTTGACTAAATTGAGGGCGCAAAATATTTGTTCATAGTAAGCATAAATTTGTAAGAGCTGTCGTGGACTTTTTTTTCTGTTTAGTCATTAATTATGCCTTAACCATACAAAGGTGGTATTTGTAATACCACTAGAGTATAATTGTAGTGTTTTTTTTTTGTTATTTGTGCATAGGAATATACTCATTGTTTTAATACAATCATCTATATGTATATGCTGATAGAGAACTTACATACCTATACAAACGAAATGCCATAATACTATCCTCCCTAATTGTTATAATTCTGCTAATGACGTACAAAGCAATTACAAAACCCATTCTTGTCCCCTGCTTCCGTATACCATATCTTGGCATAACAAATGTCTCCGACCCTAATTTCTTCTAATAGTATGTGCCACCAAATTCTGGACCTCACGTTGCAAATACGACGCGACATTAATCCGGTACTTACGCCATAAAAACGGGAAAAACAGGGAAGAAATATTAATGTTGTTTTATGTGTTCGCTATTTTTGCGAACGTTAAAATTCTTATGTTTGATACGTAACTTTGATGGTGAAAGGGAATCTCCTAATCAGATCGGCTTTTGTTTTTGACGGGTCGGCCGTCTGTGAGGATCGGGGCAGCGATACCCGTGAAGAATAAATTTAATAATCGATTACACATGTTCCTTTGTTTAGTTTAGTTTTGGATGTTATATTATTTTGTGTTGCATTTTCTGTGTTGAAGCAAAATCTTTAGATTTCGTATTTGATATTAAGACGTATCAATTGTTTTTTTTTTATTTTATAAGTATTTAAATATTTCGTACGGATTTCATCTACTTAATTTTATTAAGTTAAATAAAATTTCTTTGCATTATCAAAAAAATATTTTTATGTAATCTTATGGTGCTTCACTGCTGGGTTAACGACACACCTTTTTGATTCCAAATCATTATCCCTAAGCCATGTCACACCGTTTCTTTGGCTTACCCTGTTTGAGTTCCGGCTAAAGAAAACCACTCGGTAACTATTTTTGCCCACCTGCCGGCTTCTATGGGCTAATATGAGCACTCTAGTTCCTCTTTATCATGGCAGTTCAATCTCCCAATCAGAAATACAATACCTACCCAAAATTTATTTACTAAATTCTACCATTTTACTTACTAGCCCTTTACGCAGACGATCTAAACTTCCTACAAACAACCAATACAAGTTACGTAGATCATCACAACACGGCCATTCATGACGTTTAACCGTAAATTTATTCCCTCGCAATTTCCGTGACGTCACAAACTGAAACTGAAACGCGTCGGACTTCCACCGAGTGTGCGTCTCGTTACCGTATCGAATAACAGTGCCACTCGATTCTAGGAATCGATTCAAAACGATGAATCGGATTGAGTAGGCTGTAAATGTGACTATTGGGTAGTGTGAAATGATTTAAAGCCTGCAGTTTAGAGATTGGAGACCGAGTGCACTGATCTTCGAGATTCAGATCGTTTGTTGTTTGTGGATGGTGCGGTCTATTTCTGTATAGGAAATGCATGTTTTCGAGAGGTTACGGAAATTGGTTGATGGAGTGTCAGGGATAAAAGATATTATGTTATCCTGAAAATTTATCCTTCTGAGAATAACACAATATTGAGGTAATAAAACTGCAAAACAATAAAATTATTTTCCTTCCTTTTGAATTATTTTTTTACCCCTTCATGAAAAGTTTTGTAGAGTTTACAACACAGATATCACACAAATAGAGCAAAAACCCTATTCTTGTCTATCATCCTTACAATGTTACAAATAACCTCAAAATACAATCGCTGTCAAAACAAAAACATAAAATATGCTTACGGCTCTTTCAGGGTCAACGCGCATTATTGAAAATATGTACTAGGACTACATAAGTTACTTGAATATATTATTTATATTTACGAGTATCCTCGTAAATTGTAACTTTAGGAGGAGTACGGTAAATGAATTATTTTGTCGTGGCCTAGACATTTACGTGAGGAGTTTATAGACGTCGTTATTTAAAACTTCGGTGATAAAGCACTTCTCTTTTTAATTTTGTATTTAGTTTCTGATGTATTGTTATGGTAACAATATTTTTTGATTTGAAAAAAAAACATACCTATAAATTTTTCGTAAAGTTATCTTTAAAGATGACGAATATGTTTAAGTTAACAAACCTTTATGAAAAAACGAAAGCCCAGAATTTAACATTAAAAAAAAATCTACTACATTTTCCTGATTCTATTTCTCGTTTCTTTGTTTTCATAGAGTCAAAGTAAAAACTAAGTCTTATTCATAAAAGAGAACGTATGTAAGGGCAACGTTGGCGACCTTTTACCACCTTTTTATGAGCATATTACGAATCTACTTGGCGTAGCCTTTTCTTTAGGCTTACTTATTACAGTTTTCATATCATAAATGTCTGGAATGGTTCTGTATTTATGACGAGCTACAAAACTTCGAGATACTGTACTAGATTTTGTGATTTACATCTCGCAACCAAAAGAATCTGGAGTACCTTCATGATAACCTGTTTCGATAGTACAGAACGTTTTTTTTTCATTTTTTGGATAACAATCTAGTGTTATATTGTGGTCTCTATGGAATAACGAAAACAATGTGATCACTTAAGAACGTCTTAATACTTATTTGTGCATCAATTTTGGTTATGTACAGGGGTCGCTTACCGTTAAGCTTAAAAATTTTATAACCTAGGAGTAGGTTCGTTGGCATTCCTTAATCTCGTGCAATGGAAACACTGACCATTTATCAAACCAACTCATACAAAGTGACCAAATATATCGCACTACGAAGCACTGCGCCAATTGAGTCGTCAATTCGTCAGGCCAGCCTATTCAATTGATTCGACCTAAATTCGAAGGTAACGTAGCCCGAATTTCCGAGAAGATCTAGCAAGCGCCGCTGGTTACAAATTACTTGGTAGTAACTTGTGCCTCTTATTAAGACTATTGTCTGCTGGTGATGGAGGTCAGGACGAACGAGAGTGTTGGATTAGATGTATCGGAGAGGCAAAATTGCTTTGAAATTGTGGCGGTTTTATGAGAATGTTTGGAAACATATTCTAATTTAAACTATTGTAACGAGTGTTAGAACTCGAAGAAGGTTTTGTGTAGAGAAATACTTCGAAAGTATAATTTTAATGTCACAGTGATCTTAAGGTTCAATGACTCGGGATGTAGGGTGCAAAAAAATCCAATCTGAGATCGCCATCTCTCAAGTGAACAAGCGTGGCGTGATCAGGGTTTGTAACTTTTCTTAAATGGAAAGAAGGACGCTCGTTAGCGACAAAATCATTGCTTGATATTTTATTAATAACTGCATATTGCGTCTTTATTGTGTCATCAAGGCTTACCATTACCATGTTATACAAAAATACGTAAGCATCGGACAAATTAAACTTTAAACCCTGTTATTCCATTTTTTGAACACCTATAAACGGTTAATGTATTGGGCTTTTAATAACTTATTTATGCATATGCTTGTCGCCACATAACCGCATAATTATTATTATTTATGTGTGGAAACATAATAACTTTTCATCATGTTTAAATATTGAACTTTTAATATTATACTGTGAAATTTTGACTCGTTAAAATGAATACTAGTCGTCTTTCGATGAACGATGTCAACATTTTGATTTCATCATCATTCCCCTTAAAAAGTAAAATAAAAATATTATTTGTTTATTTCTTATTTTTAATGTTATATTTCGAGGAAGGGTGCGTATTGAGAGTTCTATTTTAAGTACCAACAGAATTGCTTCTTATCTAAAAACATAAAGAAAGACATTTTTTTTTTTAATTGGTAAAACAACAACTTCAAAACGCAATAAAAAAACATTATTTTACAATAAAATATTATGATATTTTTAGGTTTCATTTATCAAACAAATATGCAAATAAAGTCCAAGGTACTGACCCAGTAAGTGCTTTGAACTAGATAGTAGGTATACTTCGCCCATTCATTTAAACAAATTAGACAATTCTTTGCTACAAAAATTTATGTGTATTATATACAAAGGATTTATTTCTTCTATGAATTCTAACCTCTGCTCTACAAACAAATTATGTTATTTCTATTTTATTATTATTTAAGCAGTTCAAAGGTAACATAAACGGTAACTTGAACAGGATCTAGCGAGCGTCGTTGGTCACAAATTACGTGATAGTTACTTCGCTCTCCAATCAGGTCTATTGCCTGCCTTTGTGGCGTGTAGAGACACCACACACCAAACTTTCTAGGACATTTACGATTCAATTAGATTTGCTTGTTCAACTTTGTTATGTTCGAAAGTTGCTGTCATGTTTTGTTTTGTTGTTGGAAGACAAATTTGTAAACATGTGTTAGGTTTACAGTCTAGTAAATCTAGACTATGGATTAAAGTTATATTGACTCTTTATGACATGCTCTTTTGAATTACTGTCATTATTCATTCAAGCTCTTGTAACGTCAGTGACGTTTTTGTTGAACCTTTTATGTCTAGTCGATGACGTATTTCGAAGCTATGACTATGTAAATAAAGTCAAGTAAGGTGACTCTATTGTAATTTCTGTAACCCAAAGAAACAGTGCTCTACCAAATATTTAAGCAATTATCTTAATAATATTTTTAAACTTGTACACATATTTTAGACGACAAATGGGTCTTATTTGCGATATATTTCGATATTTCTTTTCTCCCGACGTTACATTATTATAATAAATTTTCACAGCTTAATTTTTATTGTTATCCTGCCCAATTAGCAATCGTGTTGTCACCTTATTTACAACACGACGTTTAGGGCTCAGAATGCCGTTTAAACCCAATATCCAGATTGAGGTTGAACCTTTCAATAGTGGTAGTGTCCGTATTGCCTGCTTTGTCGGTTTGATAATAGCTGTGGCCACAGATTCGCAGATACCTACGTGTGTCATATTGAAGGTAGCAATCGGTAACTGTGATAAGAGATTAGTTTGATGGCTTTAAACTGATTGTGGGTTGGTTTGCAATTTAAATTATCTAGAAGCGATTGTTTTAATACTTAAAGAGCTTCAAGTACAATGACATAAGTAACATTTGTTTAAAAATGTGCTGATAGGATAGGAAGAAATAGAAAACAAATTTAATATTTATACTCTTTTTTTTGTTAAACCCACCTCCTCGACGGAGGCAGCGGGTAGTATCAGACTTTGACGGGCTAAACCTGTACCACCAAAAAACATGTACCTACAAAATGTTGTAGTCATTTCATGAAGTAACAATTTTATCCCACCAAAGGGCATTGATCAATTACCACAAGTCATTTTAGCAACAATACAATTAAAACACACCAAAACAGGCACCTTATCAAATTAACGAAACATAAATAAAAAATAAGCAGACAATTGAAAATTCTCTCTCGTAACAGTCAAAGAAAACGTAGGTAATCATTAGCGTTTACAGGCAGTAGAAAGGCCGAAGCGTCCGATGACCGAAAATTTCAATACACAGTGACGACTCGACTATATTGCTTGCTTTGTAGTTAGGTAATCCAAACGTAGATTGTACTGGGACAATCACGAAACGAGGCTCTTTTCATGTCCTTATTTTCTAATTGATTGCTAAATGTTTGCTGTCTGTTTATTTTGGGTGTTTGTTTGAAGGTTGTTTTTATCTTTAAGGAGCTGAAAAGTGTGTTTATTTGTCGTAGATACTTTTAGTTTGATTATTCGACGAAATCTGAAAAATGTGTAAAGTTAACATAGATTGGTGCAAGATTTTATCAAAAAAAAAACTGGGTTAAAATATTTTTTAAATTGTTCAGAGGTTTGCGTTTTTTCCGCATCTCAGCCTTAATGAAAATGTCGATACCAAAAAATAACAATTTAGTATCGTCCAACAAATAGCAATGAATATTGCCGCGATAACTCAAAGTGCCGTAATTTCCGTGCCGTCAGTTTCATGCGACTAGATCTAGGTCCAAACGTATAACAGTCAACCCTAGCGAATGGATTGGAAACGAGCGAGACAGGACAATAGCGGTAGCGGTAACGTCAGAAAGAGATACGCATATTTCTGTTGTTGCGTTTGAACGGTAGTAGGATGACATCGACTACCCATTGAGCTCAGGACAAGACTGGATTTGACGGTTTGTGGTTTCAATCGAACGGGCCGGGATGTTTTAATGAGTAGAGGTGCGTTGTTTTTTTAATGCACTGCACTTTAAACTTTGTTGTATTATCATGTTTTCGAAGCGGGTCGTGCTTTATTAAGCACATGAACGGAATGGCTGTCTGTAAATAACGCATACTGCAGTGCCTTTATTCTGTATGCATGGAAAAATATTTATGTGATGTCGTGAAAATTTAAAAGCCTATTGTTGTAGTGGATAGAATGATGTTAGTTGATGGATTGCGTGGCAAATTGACAGCCTTGAGTGGATGTATTAATATTAGATTTAGTGTTAAAGCTTTTTATTTTTGATAAATCCTAAAATTCATATTTACGTAAAAAAATAACAGCGTAATTATGTTTTGGTTAGTTATAGTAAGAAGCTATTTTGACTCAAGAACAGTTTTAGTTTTTTCCCCATATCCTTGTCCCACGATCCCTGACTATAAAATTATCCTTTTAATGAAGGTAAATTAAGGATTCCTGATAATATAACCGCCACTGTACGGTTACTTTAATTTATAATGAAGAAAAAAACTTTTCCGATTTAAAGTGAAAAGTGAATGAAAGTTGTATTCCCAAAGATTATACAAGTCGAAAATCAACCACCCATTTTAACAGACAGCCAAGTGATTATCCACGGCTTCTATCGCATTGTAATTACCTCAACTTTGCACTACGCCCGAAACTTTTCGTCAGACCAAATTTAGGGGAGTATTCTCAAACGTAGATTTATCGCGGAATAGTCGTAGTTCAAGATTCGGAGGGGGGCTATCTCGACAACTTCAGTGTTTAGGAGGTGAAAAATAACTTTGTGAGTTTCTTTAGGAATAGAATTTGTCTTTATTGTAATTAATATCAAAGGACTATTGCGAGTTATATGAAAGTTCACCTTTTGAAGTGCTTTAAATAGAACTTTGCTATATAGAAGTTCTTTGTAGAGAACTAGTTACTTATTTTGGTTGAGTATACAACGACATTTTGATATCTAAATATCTTGTAAGCAGCCTTTTCGGGTGCTTTTTTTTGTGCGTCGGCTGGGCAAAGACCTCCCTCAAGTCCTTCCACTATTCCATCTTTGGCTGTTTCGAAACATAACTATTTCGTGTGTTAATTAAAAGAAAAGTCAGGTCAAACGTAAACCTGACCATACAATTTACTCGACAACTCGGATAGCCGAGTGGTATCGTAAAAGCCACTGTGCGTGTCGTGGCGCGGCTTCGATCCCTTTGTGTGACAACTATTTGTGTGATCTACAAATGCTTGTTCTGAGTCTGGGAGCACTTTGTGCATCTGAATGGTCTTTGTTATTTTCCGTGATATGGATTTTACATAGTGCGGTAGTAGTTTTTAATCCCCGATGCAAAAACAACAGGATGCTATTTTTACGTGTCTGTGGCCACGTATATTGGGAATTACATATTTTATCACAACTTCCTTTGATACTTTTTCGAATAAAAAGGCTTGACTAGTAGAATACAATGGCAAAATTCGAGAAGGTATTTTTTTTTTAATTTGTACTAGTAAATAATCAAAACAAAATACTCTTTAAAAACGTTGGTCAAACCTAGCATAGCAGTACTAGTATCCCGATTAAACCACACTCATATATTACAACAAACGTACCAAGTTTAGCGTTTTATAAGTCCCATTAGAAAAACGCGACAACGGTACAACATACATCATACTAAGCGCGTCATAAAATATATTCAGCCTACTTCGCATGTAGGCTCGTATTTTAAGGAAACCTCTTTTCTCTTTTTACTAGTACTTGTGTTGTAGAGTACTATATACAGTTGTGAAAGAAACCTTTATGGTATTCATACTTTTTAGGAACAAATGTGGGCGGTTGAGATTAAATTCATGTTTTATGTCGATCTTAATTTTATTTTGTTCATCCAAGATTTATATTATGACTTTCATTTTTGTTTTACTTTTTGGATAATTCATTTTATGCATACTTCTTTGTGTGATAGACGTACAACTTTAAGTCAGAGCTTAAGCTGCCCGAATGACTTTGACGTGTCTTAACACAAGCTTGAAAAATTCATGTTATGCAGCATTCTTTATAATACACACTTTAATAATACTAATATTATTCCATTTTAGAACTGTTTTGATAAAAACGATTAAGCAACTTCGCCGTAGGAATACTTATAACATGGCCGCAAAGACAGTAACTTCCTAAAATGTGTGATGATTTCTTTCACCACAATGTTACTAAGCAGAGAAAATTCCTACGAACAGTTTCCTAATCTCCTCAATAATCTACATGTTATCTGTCTGCTCTCTTTTGTTTTATATTAACGAGTGAAGCTTCATTGCCGAAAACAACCAATAAACTACACACGCCAGCATTTTCCTTATATCGCGTTATGTTAGAAGTTTTTGCCTATGTTTTTGTCGGGACCACCGAACCACAAGAGATATATTCCAGTTTTATCAACCACCCACCTGCAGATGACCAAAGGGGGCAAAAAAGTCCTTATTTTGGTCGGAATTAAGTTAGCGAAGTTCGTAAGAAAGTTTCTTCAGTTCTATTATGGAAGAAAACGTATGACGCACATATTTATTCAATGTTCTATAAGTTTTCAACGTTATAAGTTTAGTGTTATATGTTCTTGAGGAAAACGTCTATGTTTTTATAAATTCGGAAGGTTCGTGATTTTATATGTTTTGACTGTGGTTTCCATGCTTTTCATAAAGTTCTCATCATGTCATATTACCGTATTTATACTGTAGGGCAATGACCTCTTCTATAGCTAAGAATAAAAGTCATCTACAGCAATTTTGGACAGTGCCAAATATTTGTGTGTGTTTCGGTGTATATGAACATTAAGATTAGAATAATTAGAATAAGTTTTTTTTTTGAACAAATGCCAAGATAAAAGCACGAAAACGACGTTTAGCCTTATACACAGTTCTACTATATCTACTTCTTGTGTAATCTAGTTCAAATGAATATCAACCATGTTTGCTAGAACTTAACACGTATTTACAACTAAGGAAACTTCTATTAAATTAGGTAAGCCGTAGGTTCCACTTACACTGGTTACGTTCTAAGTACGTTCCTGTAAATCGTCCTGATTCGATAAAATATGGTAAAAGTTTCCGATTATTATTTTTGTGAAAGCTCATGATTCTTGTAAATACAGGTTTCGCTGAGAGAGCGCGATTTTATTACCGAAGCTTTACCGACAAACAGTTTCTGTTATGTTAGTTAAACAAATCTACTTTGTTAACTATGTTTGGTTGTTTGTATTGGATTGTTCGATTGAATATGATTTTATATCAGTTTATCGATTGACATAAACGAATGTATTTCAGTAAACGGTTTCCGATATTTCGTGTTTTCCATATGAAATTCAAGTTTGAAAATATCTAATATTTTTTTTTATTATCATAAAATGATTAATCTGTTCTTAAAACTCAATCCATGTGTTAGCAATTGCCCAAGTAAGAAATACGGTTTAAGAGTTTTTGAAATTATTTTAATACGTGACCATGTAGACACATGCAAAACAGGTAAATAATATTAAATACTAAAGCAAAACTATCCCACTATACCGTATAACACCAAACTAAAACCCCATAACTAGCCCAAACCAATAACTCAAACAAGTTACCAATCTATAAAGAAAAACTCCTAAATAGTTCCTTACGATCAGTCTTTACCCACTTCCCTGCCTTTAGAATTCCCATCTGATATATAGTCGTTCTAATTCGGACTGCTGGCAACACTCCAGCCCGCTATATACCTACACTTAACGTACAAACTTTAATATTTGTCGCGAGAAGATATATTGAAGTTTATGGTAGGAAGTGGGATATATTAAAGACTTCTGATGCAAATCATTTTGTTTTCGAAGGGTTGGGTGAAGCGGGGTTTGATGATTGAGTGTTTGGTAAATTTCAACGGTGTATGATAGTGTATTTGTTAATTACTTGTGTAAATAAAAGTAAAAACACCTTACTTTATAGCGTACTAGGTTTTGTCCACCGCGTCACCCGTATAGGTAAGGGTTTTTTACAAAAAAAAAAAAAGAAAATTAAACTCCCATTTGTCATATTTATAGTCCACCTCCAAACCATCTAAAGAGCAAACATTAATAATTTCAAGTTCCTAACTTTAAATACTTACATAGAATTTTCACTCAAATTTCCCAAGTCTCATTTTACCTCCTCAGGAGTAGATTTTTCAAAAATACTTTCTTAGCGTAAGCCTTCATTTTATAAAAAAAACATACCAGGGAAATTTCAAGTTTGCAGGCGATACGTTTTCTGAGATTTCATGATTAATCCGTGAGTTGTATTTTACTTTTATACATAGAGCTGACGTCGACACAGTTCTATTAATAACTATTGATACACTAGCTATGTTTTCTGTGTCATCTTCGCTACATATTATAAAGCAAATTCCTACGCCGTGTCTGTCTATCTGTTAGAGATAAACTCAAAAACTACTGCACCAATTTTCATGATGTTCTCACCAATGTATTGAATGGTTCTTGTGGAAGAGGATATATAATTTGTCAAGTTTTTGTAAATATTGACATTAAGGCGGGCGAAGGCAACAGCTAGTTAGATATCTTAATATTGAGGTAAATTAAAATAATTATAATATTATATTAATATACCCGTCAGTCTTCCTACGTCTAGTCTATTTACCTTGGACTCGTTTCATAACATATAATAATATCCAGTTATATACCAGTATTTAAGCTAAAGCCAGTGCCTAGAAAACTATTAACCTACTTACCAGTTAATACGACACATACACTATTTTCGTCGTCTAAAGACAAAAGAACTAAGCTAAGCTAGATAATAATAAATGAATATTTCACGACTTTCACTCAACGCCATCTAGTCTCAAACTAAGCAAAGTTTGTATTTGGGTACACAGCTGATAAGCATAAAGCATTTAATATCACCCAGACACAGAACAAATGATCATGCTTATCACGCAAACTGTTGTTCCGGATGGGAATCGAACCCACAACCTCTGTTATACAGTCCAAGCCAATAACCACTAGACCAAAATACCATATAAATAGATAATACATCACAAAAAGTAAATCTATTTCTGTTCAATACTAAGAAAACTCTAAATCCGATCTAAACCTAAACCTGACAGCAAACCTCACTTCGTCTGTAATATTTTATTACACATCACCAGAGTGGCCATCGCAGAATCCGTGACAAATCGTACGTGTTATTCAGTTTTGTTCCGAGGGGAAAGTCGAAAAAAAAACTAAGAAATATTCGACACTATTCATAATGGTGACATAGATCCGACCGGGATACGTTACGTAGCAAAATCCTCCGCTGCTTGGATTTTAGTAAAAAATAAAAGAATATTTTATTGTTCCATTTTTTTTTGCGTTTTTTGTTGCTTGCTTGCTTTATGTTCCGTTGTTATGTCTGTATCTAAAGCGGTTTGAGGTGTATGGGAGAAACTTGTGCTGTATATTATTCTTACGTAATGTGGGTTGAATTGAACGTGGCGAGGGCTGGTTCGAGGTGGATTGAGCTAGGGTATGTAGCAGGATTTAGGGGATGTTTTTGTCCAGTTGTGTTTTAAGTGCTCTTTCATTATAATTTTCTTTGTAATTCATAATTAGATATACAAATCATTGGACAGGAAATGGTTAGCACTTAATAGAAAACGGTTGATGAATACAATCATAAACCATTTAGTATTCATTACCACCTTATATTGTAATAACGTTGGTACATTTCATATTGTTTAGTGTCATCTATTATTAGTTTATCAAAAGAAATTGGGAAGCCTTTTATCCACCATACATTTAATGTAGAAAAAAATATTATGTAAATACACACAAAATTAAATGTACATCTTTCTTACTTGGTTACTAAGACACGAAAATAAAATAATTATGTGACAAATATAATAAATAAATACTTCATATAAAATAAGACGAAGACTAACATCGACTTGTTTCTTCGAATTATATTTCCATATTTCAGGAAAAAACGACACTTAACATTTCATTTCATTTGCAATACTTTTTTCTTGATGCTTAAACTCAATTTTCCTTTTCACGTACAAAGGAATATTTCATCTAACACCTAGAGTTTCGTTCCAAGAAAAGTCATTTCTTAACTTCCAACGTTTGCCTTACTAAGGTCAAAAACAAAACAAATAAGTGTTGGGTGGATTTCACTGCTACCTTTAAACACGATTTCGAGAACTAGGTTATCAGGAATAGAGTTTAAGATTGTAAATGGCAGAATGAGTTTGATTATGTAAAATTTGATTTGACGTAGAAAGAGATGGAAAATAGATAAAATAGAAATCAGATCTTTACCATGAAGTGGAAAAGAAAAAGGCTAGAAAAAAAGAGCTGTTGCTACACAATACTCTTTAAAAGAAAAGAAGGGAGTGAAATCGTAATATTCAAGTTATAAAATTTCTCCATTTATTTTTTCCGTGTTTAACATAAATAGCGTAGTATGTTTAGTCAAATAAAATTTGAAAAAAAAAATCTCCATCACACATAAACCACGACCAACATCCTGATCGAGTTTATGTGCACCGTGACATCCACCCTAAATCTTTCTCAGGGCCCCATTTACTGTAACCACGGTACACATAAAAGAGAAAGCCTAAGTAAATCTGACAATCTACATCCTATAATGCGATCTTTAATCATCTGGCCGCATTAGTTGTAAAAAGATTTTAATCTAAAAATCCTTGGCCGTATTTCGAGGATTCACTAAGAAGATTTCATGCCTCACCGGTCAACTTGGGGGAAGCTAAGAGCATTATAGAAAGATATATTCAGTGTGTTGTTAGTTCTAAGGCTTAAAAATTGTCTTGTGAGGAGTTGGATTTCGATATTTTTATTGTGAGGATTAGGTATTTATGGTATCCTACTAAAATCAAGCTAACTACTTTCTTAAAGCGTATGCCAGAGATGACCCACTACTGGGCAAAGTCTTCCCTACTCTTCTTCCACTTGTCTCTCTCAAGAGCCAGGTTATCTCGCCATCTCCGCCTAGGTCTGCCTAGCTAACGCTTATTATGTAAAAGAGACCATTCGGTGGTTATTCTGGCTCATTGGTTTATTGGCATAGCGTAGACGTGCTATTAATCCTAGTCTATTCTCAGTTATTTGTGAACCTAAATTTTATCAGAACATCGCACCACCTATTTATCAAGTTTACTTTAGTCAATCACAAATAAATCATTACACAAAGTATGTAACAAATACAACAAACAAAATTACTAACTCCTTTTCTACCTACAGACAACCAGTGCGAAAAATTACAACAGCACTTAAAACTATTACGAAACAAAACAAAAGCTATGACAAATTAACAAGTGGAAGATTTTTCGCTCGCAGAGACAAGACCCGTGCTAAGTTGTCCTTTGTAAGAGGCTTGGAGCACGACAGTGACAAGTCGACTTGAGTTGATACTCATACAACATTTTGGTTGTCATGTGTACGCTTTCGTTTGAAAAACGGAATGCTTGTTTTAGGAAGATTATTGTTGTTTAATGTTGTGTTTTATTTCGGTTTGTTGGGATTTTTGTGTGAGATTTTGTTTAGTGGCTGAATGGATTTGATTGTAATGTGGGGTATACTTACAGTACATGTTTGTCAAAGTTGCAGTTAAGAAATTTTACATAGAACTATCAATAAAATTGACATTCAATATTCATTCTAAAACTTAAAAAATGTAAAAGGATTTTACTAATAAAATATTTATCTAATTTTATTCATAAAATATTTGCGGGATTTCGGGAAAATCTTTAAATAATACGCGGTTTGATTCATGTTTAATTGCTAGTATTAATTTACAAACCATATATTTCATTTGAAGAATACAATCAACATAATTATCAATTATTACAATTAATTAATATGTAGGGTAAAATAACTCATGTAATAGGTTTCAGATACAAATAGATTAATTAATTCTATAACATTTGACATTAATATAATCACATAATATCCATTTTCCTGACCTTTTACCTTTGACCTTAACCATTAGAAGTAAACTATTGGACATTCATTTTATTTATTGCCTAATAAATTATCTTAACAAGGAACAATATCCACATAGCAACCGATTTTTGGAAGCAATCTTTATGAACACTGAATAACTTCAATTCAGGTGTATCTTGTACCTATTGTTTTCTAAGCTAGTTCAATAATCGAAAATACAAAAATCTGTTGTTTCATTTTTACAAACATTTACACATTTACAAAATTTTAAATTATATAATACTAAACATAATTTACGAAATATCAATAACAGAAAAATAAACTATTATAACTTCTATAGCAAGTAAATTTTCGAAAAACTCCATTTCTTACAATTAGGTTTGGTTCAAAAGGTAGTTGTGAGGCCATGCCCCGTACATGCACTGGCTCCGTTTTTGTCTTACAGGAAAAAAGAGTTTGTTCTCAAGGTTAATATTTAAAATGCTTAATTCCATTAACACAGCAGCACACTTTGCTAGCAGAAATCAATAGTAAAACCCCAAAAAATGTAAATTTTCTATGGCAATTCTTCAGGAATTCCAAATTAGTTTTTAAAGAAAACCTTTTAATTCATTCATCCGTTGTTGTTCGTGTTGGCAACAAGGTAAAACTAGAACCTTATTTTATTCATATCAACTACTTTACTTCTACAAACGTTATTGCCAATTTTGACTCAGTCCAGAAAGTATAAAAAATCCGTTCAATAATCTGCCAGATTGGAAGCTCCCAAAAATCCATGTATTCATTAGTTATTCCTCTTTGCGAGTGACCTTCTATAGTTCACCCTCACAAGCACCGTTATCAAAGAAAATTCGGTACAGTATACATTATGTCGCTCTTTACTCACCCAGCTTTGCTTAGTACAGGCACAGTATAAATACATACAGCGGTTTAACTCGGCCGTTTTTAAACATAAGCCTACAGCTGTGCCTGCCGAGGATGCGAAATGCTCGTAAGCGTCACCGCACTCTAAGGGCTCCAGGAGGAACATAGTGGGCTTTAGTCAGTAAAAGTCTGACACTCCCACTGCCGCTGCGCCCACAGCGGGTGGAGTCATTTGATGATTTTCCTCGAAAAAATCCTATAGCGGTGGTGTGCGGTACATCCAAACCTCCTTCTCCTCCTCCTATAACAATTGAATTACATCAACACCACCACACACACTGTCCGCTCATCACTGCAACACGCTCGCGACTATTTCATGCCACGGTCTTGCCGTGATCCGATAGCGAAGGCATAACTCGTGTTGGGCCAAGTTGTAAATAGACTTCATACTGTATAATATTAGTATTCTGTGGTACGGGTCCACTTGTTTGCATGCTACCTACATCAGGTTTACTGATAAATATTTGTGGACCTGACTTGTTTTTGTAGACTTGCAAGAATTTTGTTGATGAACGGGTTTTCGAATTAAACGCGGGTGAAGTATGTGTACAGGAAATGCTGCTCTACCCACGTCTGAATATAGGTTATAATTGAATGTAGGTATAAACATTTGTTTTAGAGCCAATTTTTGATTAATTGTGAATTCTTGCAATTTTATTTATAAAAATCTTACATCTAGTTTTATACGTTTAACTTGTGATAGATAATACTATTTGGTGATTGAAAAATTAGCCCTTTTGAAAAAGATTTATTTATTTATGTTCCTCCCAGTTTTGTAACACTGGAGACAACGACCTCTATGTATATTCTCTTTCTACATCTCTCTCCCACTCTTTTTCTCGCTCTCTTTCATTCTGTCTTACTATGAAAGGTTAAAAGTAGGAAAAGTCGGTAGATATCTTGATATTTTATATGATACTAACAGCTGTATCAATAGAACTGTAGCCCCGAAATCTCAAAGGAAATAAAAATCTAATAAACTAAACGCCACAATATAAGCTCTACATTCTCACCAAGTTCACTGAACAGAAAATATATTATTCTGTTCATTGTTGAACGTGTATCTGTATTTCTTTTGTACGCTCGCTGATATTATTATTATTTAATATCAATAAACAGTGATTGTCTAGGAAAACGTCGTCCAGATTCCTAAATGTTAATATAAGAAGTCTATTTCTTCTTTTGTACTCTCGTTATTTGCATTTTTGTATTAGGTACCCAAAATAATTTTGAATAGTGGTGATGTTTTTTTATCAAATTTTACTACTCAAAACTAACCTTTTTGACTACTTTAAATACATTAGAAACATTACAATATAAATAAAAAAGCAGCAATAACTCAAATTAAGTTTCAAACACATTAAACAGAATCAGCTCCATTGTATCCAAAACACATTTAGCTAAGCCAAAATACGAAATAAATATGACACGAGGAAATGATAAACTGCCTTACATCACTCTCGCACCGATGATTTCCGTATAAAACCCGCATGAACCCTCAAAAACACGTTAAAAGAACATGACATGAGGCTTTTGAATAAACTCAATGTTTCTTTAGAAATTTGTTTAAATGTGAAATAGGAGGACTTCGTGCGGATTTTGTAGGAATACATTTTGGGACTAAAATTACGATGTTTTATAAAAATTGTAGTTGAATTTGTTTAAACGAGTTAAAAGCTGGTTTGAAACGGATAATATCTAATAATAAAAGTGGGTACTTAATTTTTACATGATTTTAGTGTTATTTAATTCATTTTAAACATGAAGAACCAAAATAATAAAATTTAAAGCAATACAAATGCCTAACATTGAGTCAAAAGAAACCTTACTCTGTCAACATACTCATATAATTCTGCTCAATTTAAGACATACAATAATTAATGAGATAAAAAATATGAAGGTAGGAACTAAGATATTATCAAGCACTTAATTAAGACTCAAACTCAAAATAATATTCCGACTCTTATCACTAAAATCTAACAAGTATAAACACGATGCCTTCACATACACAGAAACGTTCTCAAAGATGCAATGCAAGTGACACGTGACGAGGGATTTGTCGACATCAAATGATATTTCAAACTCACGTCCCCTTACTACCAACTTACACACATTAACATCTTGGTGAGGTTATGTAATCTGATAATAATAAGGTCTAAACTGTGATTTTAGATATAATGTGGATGAATAGAAAGCAAAAAACAACCCGTCAGACTCTTAATTAAAAAATATTAGACTCGTATTTTTGCGTTATAGATAAGCTGCTTTAAAGTATAGGAGTAAAAAAGAAGTTGTCGTCATCCCTCTTAAAATACATTTCTAAAATATAATTATGATTTTTTTATATTTGATTCCAAAAGTCAGAATCTTTAACTGCCAGTCTACAGTGAGTAAGCGTCACGTACAAGGCTTAATCCTTATGCCTTAGAATGATATTGATCTTGTCCAGCCGTGGACAAAAAGTAGTACATTTTACCGTGACTAATTTAGACTAATTGTAGCGCTGTAGTTCTTTTTAATCTGCTATAGTTAAATCCCCAAAACGATATCACAGAACTGGCTTTAATTTGTGATTTTGGTTTGACATGAGATTCTTTTTGGGTCAAACAGTTTTTTTGTCTCGAGGATCAAATTTTCTAACACAAATACAACCTAGCTTAGAAACGAGCACGCCAATTTGAAACAAATATCAACGATGGTGTTTTGTTATCTCGTCCCATATCGAGCAAAGGGATTTGGCAAGAAAATCCCACCATGCAATATCAACCGTTTTCCACAAGATCGTGGAAGAAAAAAGCTATATTCTCGGGAAGTGCAAAATATTGGCAAAAACAAAATGTTTCGTCCTTTAGTTCTTCGTGTACAAAAATAAATAACACAGCAGGAGAGATTTGTGGTACATTATTTAACTAAGCCAATTTATTTTACCTTTTTCCTTGGTCCAAATTTTTCGCTTAAAGAACGGCAATCTACCTATAAAAGAAATCCTTCTTAATATTTCAAAACGAAGTATTACAAAGTTACCCATCCAATAGTTTAAATGCATTACAGTTCAACATAGGACAATAAACTCAATATAAGTATAAAATAATACTAACAGCATTCAAGTTAAATCAAATCAATCAGAAATCAAATAAATTTCAAGAACGACGTTATGTAATCTTCGTCATTGTCAAGTGAAAATTAGTGTAATAATTAGACATTCTAAAACGTCACTAGCTTACAATATTTTTTTTCAGCCGTGACTGTATTATTAATTATTGTCCTACTTTTCCAAAAACAAAAGAGAATAGACAATTCTAACTAACGTCGAACGATGATAACAGCTTGGCAGCTTCAATCTAAAAACGTAACGAAACGTATAAACCCCTTGACCATGAAGAAAACTATCAGCGGGCTTCCGAATCTCACAATTTTTCCCTAAGCTGACGCGTCCCACAAAAAATATCGCCGCCAAGATACGAGATACGAACTCCGAGTTTTACTTGACGACGTAAATTGTATTTTTTTGTAAGGTTTTGTTTCTTATTATGCAAGTGTTTGAAATATTTTAGGTATGTATGTGATATTATTAAGTGCTTGTAAATATAATACAAAACATAGTTTAGTCTTTGGTCGTGGTTAAAGAATAATGTACGAGTAAATATAAAAAAATATTTACTAAAAGTACGCTACTTTGCTTGTGTTTTGTTTTCATTGCACGTAACCCTATATATCGCAAATTAGATTGATTCACGGATTTTTGTTGAATTTTTAAGGAACTTAGTGTCAACACAACTGACTGTATCACTAAAGACTTAGAAGGTACGAGGCAACAGTAGTATTAATAATAGATCTCTATATGTATGTATGTTTTTAGACATTTCTCCATGACATTAATTAATATTCTACTTCACAAGATCCCTATTTACATGGAAACTCTAAATACAAAAAGCGTGCATTTTCAAACTCTTAAACACAAAATTTTTAACAGGCCTTTGAATCCTACAACTGGGCAAAAGCCTTTTCCCACTTTGATCAGCACACGTGTATTACGTATAATTAAATACATTCCTGTGTAAAGGTTTTAATTGTTGATGAAGTGCATTCGACTCCAATCAGCTAGAGAACAATTGATTGGGGCTTTAAGCCCGAACGAATGGAATTATGTAACATTACGTGACATTTCAACGTATTTTCATTGAAAACACCATTTTGGACGGTCCTTTTGAGAGACGAAGAATCGAGTCATTAGTACACAAACAATTTTTTTTGTCAACAAGTTTTTATAAGTGATTGTTTATGACAACAATTTATTTTCTTCATTTAGCATACGTTTGTGAATGTAAAATTAAAAAAAATATTTACAAAAAATATATTCAGTTTTTTGTTAGCCTTGCAGAAATGTAAGCAAAATGTACTTTTTAGTTATATAGAAGTTTCTAGATGATTGTAGGTTTTGCGTTCGATACCTACCTGTCTATCCTACCTGTACGATACGCTTTAAAATCATAACTTTAACTGCTCGAAAAGGGACACGACGCTACGTGTATTGGTATCTCACTTCTACTTCTATAATAGCCTTGGATTAAGAGTTCATAGTTAGTAGGTGTGGATTTTGCAACATAAAAATATATTTTTTTACATCTCGTTCACCGGTATTAACTCTAGGCTTACAAACAGACGTATGTACGTCCTATTTATTATGGAAAAACGTTTGTGAATAATATGAATGCCTTTTATAATAAAAGAAATTGACACAAATTTCCAAACATGAAGCAGATTAAGTACAAAGATAGAATTAAACGAGAATTTTAGATCGAAACGAATTATCGCAATTTCGCAAAACCATGGATTCTTTAAAAGCCTTAACCGGAATCAGCTCGTGCGTTTGATAAAACGAATAATCAAAATACATGTGCTTTCAAATCCCAAATCAATTTTGTTGTACCGTTTGACGGTTGAACAACATCAAACAATCTGAAACTCACACATTTGCCAATTCGCGGCTACGGCGATGATCAGATAAACCAATTTCACGCATTTGTGATCGGTTCATGTCGGGTAAAATATTTAAGGGTGACGTCACATCGCTGGCTAATACATTATTTTAAATTAAAATGTCCTGACCCAGTGGTCTGTGTTTTCCTCTAAGCTTTTAAATTCAAAGTAATTTACAACTTTGGAGAATACTTTTTCTAATTCAAAAATGAATATATTTTTGTAATTTTTTACTCATCCTGTATAGTACAAAAGCAACTATAAAATTTGTGCCATTGTTTATTCAAATAAAAGAGCGTTTAAATAACTAACTCAATTCTCGACTATTACGGACCGTTTGTAAATGGTTTACATCTATAAAAACTTTGTCTTTTCGACTTTTGCTGTGAACCGAGGAAGTGAACGAATAAACGGTTTGAGAGACATTCGCCCTTTCACGAGAATGTGGGTCAGTTTCCGACCTTTTTTGCAATTGGACCCGAGGCGAGATTCTGATACCGGCCGAACAAAACTAAATGTGCCGTACGATCTATACGAAAAAGTAAAAAAAACTGACATAAATGCCAGGTATTGAAGCTTACTTTTACGAAAAAAGTAAAAGTTACTTTCGAATTACGAGAAAAAAATAACAGGCTACAAAAAGATTACTGGAATCGGAAACAGAAATACATATAATTCCAGGTATCAAACATTTTAAAACGTACAAAAACAAAAATCAGAATACAAAGAAAAAAAGAGATTATTATTTACACACACAAAGTTACGGCTGTTCTTAGTATTGCTATTTATAGACAATTCTTTGTGATCTTGCTAATAACAGTACTGCGACAGTAACGATACATTACCTAATACCAAGAAAATTTACCCACGAAGTGACACAAGTTTCTGATGTCCGATTTTAGCATCCATCGACGCATGCTTATAAACGAACTTCTTTGAGTTTGTACGGCAGCAGTCCTTGGATACTAAAATCTTAGTATTGGGAAATCTTCGGCCTTATACCAATGGGCTGAATATCGAAATGCCGTCTTTCATTTGTCAGACTTCAATAAATACGCAATATCCCTTTGAAAACCATTCAATCACATAACTTACCCTAATATCCTTTAGATAATAGTTGATGACAATCTGACTGTACCCTACAGACTCTTTGGGATAATCCCATTCGCGCTAAGATTTCTTTGAAGTTTACCCACCCCTTGTTTATGCTTTGTCAATGATGTTGGGTATCTGTAAGAGGTGTTTCAGCTTAATGCGATACGTAAAATAACTCACATTTTATTTAATTACAATTTGTAGTATTCAAAGATAAATGGTGTAATTGATGAATGTAAAATAAATTAAATAATTATTATAATCTAAGTAATAAACTGTATTCTTATTACGAATTCAGTTGTAAGAGAATGCATGTCAATACGACTTTTAAAACATTAACTACTTTTGTATAATTTATACTATACTGTTAATTGAGTAGGCACTAAGGTTAATAATTTCTAGAGCAGTTATTACATTCGGTCTTTACTCTATCCGTGGTTCTTTGGCACCAATTAGTGTTATTCTGAGAGTCTATATCATATGACTAATGAGTAGATTTTGATCGGTTTGAAATAATATGTTCTCTGTAATAATAATATAGACATTTATGTATACATATATTAAAATTGAGTATCTAACGGAATAATTTTATATTAAAAAAAGGAAATAATTATACATTTAAAACTAAACTTACATATTTATTAAATAACATAATATTCACAAAGCGTTAAAATATATCATCTACTCTGTCAATGACAGGAAACGTGTCCAAAGGCTATATTTGACGTTAGAAAGTAATTGTATAAACATTATATCATTTAATTTTACCAAAGAAAAAAATACATGATGTTAAATTTTCAATGTTGATAATGAAAGACCGATAGAACTACTATTCAGTTCAAAATATTTTCCACAAAATCTACCAATAGCTACAACAAAACATTACCTCAACATCAATAAGACTTACCTACACTCCCGCACTTCTCACCCTACTTTCTTTAAACCTAAGTAATTTTAGATGTAACCAAACATAAAGTCTTCGGAACTTTCAAAGAGGGGATAGCAGAGTGAATGCTGTAATACTCTTATGGACTCCTGTCGACCACAATAGACTTAGAGAGCTTTTAAAGACCATATGGGAAATCACAGGTGATTGGTACCTACTGATAATAGGTATTAATTGATTAGGTTTGCAGTTTCTTGACGGTTGTTTTATACAATGAGTAAGTCCGTTAATTAACACGGCTGCTGTTTCAATCATCTGTCATATATGTTAGAGGCCATAGATGATGATGATGAAGTCCCTTAAACATTGTAGTTGACAGTAAAACGTTCTAAGGAGACCTTACCTAACTTTTGCTAATATTTCGAACTGCGTGTATGCTGCATTCTCAGAGTTTGCAAAATTGTTACGGTTAGTAAAAAAATGCGTAATGGCCAAAAAAAATTCGTCGAGTCAGTAACGTTTTGGAAGTGCCTGAGAAGGCCTATTTGCAAAAAAACAACCTTATCATTTTTTTAATATGTAATTATAATATAAATGTAGAGTTAATATTTCTTGAGAATTAGCTTTAACAAAATGAAATTTAATAATACAGCCGTAAATGAAATACGAATCTATAATAGATATAAGTCGAGATTGTGTTATGAAAAGAAAAAGACATAATTTCCTAAGTTGGAAAATAATTTTAAACGAAGTTACTTTGTAGAACAACGTCATGAACCTTGTACCAATTCGTTTTATTAATACTTATGTTGTAATAGATATAAAGTAACCAAGAGTTTAACCTATCCTTAACGATAAAATCTCATTCTTATCCCAAAACGAAAGAAATATATTTCTTAATAATAAAACATGAATAAAACGAAGTAATACTAAAAATAAATTCTGTTATCATAAAGCAACCAGTAGGGGACTTACCTATTTATTTACATGACCAATATATGGGGGCATATATAACATGTCGTAGTTACGAACATAATAAAAGAAGAGGTAGTTCAAGTTACACTGGTCATTTCTTTTCGGTTGTGGTAGAAACCATATTTTATCACGGTAATTACTTTGTATAGTTACTGATAAAAGAGCAAGGCTATTTTGTTGAATCAGGATAAGTTATATGTTAGAATTACTGCTTCTAAAGGTAATATACTGTACAATAGGTTTGATATCACAATTTGTGAAATTATTGTGTTTTGCTCAATACGTGCCTCAGGTTAATTAAGAGCTAACATAAATGTATTGCGTTACTATTTAATCCATTAGATAAGCATAGATATTAGTTTGCCTATACTAGATGTTTAAATAGGACAGTGCTTTATCACTTTGTAAAATGAGAGCTCTATATTTCATTAAAGCATTTACGTTCTTATCTTGCTCAATCAATTGCAGGTATTTTCAGTTACAGAGTTTCAAACAAAAAAGTTTAGAACGAAACGTTTTACTCACAGTTCCTTACTTTTAAAACCACATGCGAAAAGGATTAAGACGAAATGTTAACCCAGCTTTTTATTTGTATAAAAGTATGTTGCATTTCCAGTCTAGATCCATGGCTACAAAGTCGTATCCTTTTCAGCGACTGCAATTCTAAGCAATCGTACCTGGTCCACATTTTACGACGCCATCAAAATTTAATTTAGGAAATTGCCTCTCGAGATAGTCTGTAAGTTATATACAAATGTTTATATTATAGAATTTGTCTGAGACTCCAGATTGTAGCCTGTATTTAAGTTGGTAGAACTTAGATTTTTTACTTGCATAAGTATTCCTAGTAAAAAAAAGTGTTTCACGTAATATGACAAATTCTGATGAGTATATTATGCTTGTAAATAAGCTCGTCTGTGTAGATTTTGGTTGGTGGTTATTATTATGATAATTATAAATTGTTGTGTGCAATAAATAATAAAAAAATGAAGGCAACATACTTAAAACGTAAATAATAATATTATTTCAGGCCAGTTAATATTTGAATCTCTGAACAATGTTAAAAAACACCAAAAAAAAATTTTACGACTATATTTTTATTGTTACAATAGATTTTTTTTCCAGCAAATTCATCACCATTTCACCTACAATTTCACAAGTCTAAAAAACTAAGATTTTTTAATTACGGTTAGCTTTAAGTAAACAGTTCACAAACTTTACTAAAAATATATTTCTCCATTCAAACTCAGTAGAAAAAGCAGTTAAAAGATTACATTGACGATTAATGTTCCCTCAGCAGTCTTTTAAACACTGGCAATGATTGAGCGCGTCTTATTGGAACCGCTAGTGCATTCCACAAACGACCGACCTGGATGCTGGGTTTTCCAATAAATTTTGTGGAATGTATTGGCATTTTTATTTATCTTAGAACCTGGAAGCTGTTCGCTAAGAGTAGAATGTATGCTTATTGATATAATTATATGATTTGTATGAGGGAAAATTAGTGATGTATGAAGAGAGGGAAAGTAATCAATATCTTGGGGTAAAAGAAATGAAACCGGTTCAATTAATTGTTTCTTTTTTATCTAACTATTGGATTATTTTACTCGTAATATCTATAAAATCAAAACAAGGTAAAAACTTTTCATTTCTCTGATAATTTAGTTATAACATAATATATACATTATTATTCATATATTATTTATGTACTGTATGATTACTTGAAAAAAAATATATGACAATAAAACGCTCTCTTAAATAGACAGGACTCTTTATTTAAACAAGCAATCTACATTGACTCAAATAAAATAAAACAATGTTTGTAAATTGTTCTTTGCTATACAGACAATAACAAAGCCTAGTTTGCTGAAAAAACATCGTGGTAAAGTCCTGATTCAGCATTTTGCAGTTGGCGAGACGACACCTCGCAATCTGTTGGCACACGAAGCAACATTTGAAACCCGAATAGAGACAAAATCGTTTTAGTTTTGTTTAACGTAGCAGCACTAATAGAAAGGAGGTAAAATGACAGGAAACTTTATGTTAATTGGTTTTTCTGAAAAAACAATATTAAATTTAAATGTGTATTTACTAAATGCTGTTTCCTAAATTTTTTTTTGTTATTTCAGACTCTTTTTGTGTACAAAACATCGTAAGCTCTATTTTGACTAAAGCTTCCCTGGTCGTAAGTTAAGCTCCATCAGTTTTCGGTCATGGAAATCAATCTACGGTAGTGCGTACCCTGTAATCTACGACGGACGTAGCCACCGTAGCTCAACGTGCTACATCGTAGCCGCTGCGTAGGCCGGTTTTAGAATGCAATCATTTCCATTTCAATACTGGTTCTAATGTCGACATGGACTGTAGCTATTTTTAGTGTTCCTGCTGTTTATTTTAAAATAAATTATGACGTACAAACTTTAGAATTTTTTCACTCACATTTTGTATTAATACTACAAATATGAGTACAGAAAAGGTGACAAAGATGCCATTTCATCATTATCACCTACAACTGGGTATAGGCCTATCATTTTTTTCGCCTCTTTCCTCTTTTTGAGATGTCATTTACAAAAAGGAAAGACTACTCAAAAAATCGCAAAAATAAAACAAAAAAGTGTTTTTTATTTCCACAATTATTTAAAAGCGTTCTTTAAGTCACGATAATATAATTATTATCATCACAAAGCATTTCAAATCTAAGCCACGCCTCGTTATGCATACGAAACTATTGTACCTGAATCATCCGATGAATTTAATCTGTAAGCAGTTAATCGATTAAGATGTTCACATAGTAATTGATTGGGAACTAGATAAACATTGTTTCTTCTGTATTGTTCTGGTTCAGTGGTTGACTGTGTTGTGTTGAGGGTGAAAGTTTACTTGTCTTGTAAAATGTGTTGTGGGTTGTGGTTGACTTTAAAAGAACTTTGGTTGGGAATGGTAGAGATGGAATTGACATGAACATTTTGAGGTTTTCCTTGAGAAAACACACTAAATCGTTTTGATAGCTGATTGAAACTAGTTAAATATTTTTATGATATGAAAATGGAGATTCTTTATATTAAATGTCACGTACTATTTGTGTTATTCGATTATGATATAGCTGATACTGACATTATTTTCCGTTATAAACATTTAAAAAATAATTTTGGTAGAGAAAATGGACTGACAGGAAGGGTGAAAATCGACTAATCTTTGTGGAGCGAAAACTCAAAAGATGCTCGCACTTATTATACTTAAGAGTGCATTTCGCACTGGGGACGCATTCACCAGACAGCCACCATAAAGCCACGTGCCACACAATCCCCGAGTACTCCCGTTTATTACCTTCACACTACGCCATTTATAAGACCATAAATTCCTCTGAACTTAAGCAACGCAGTCTATACAAATTGAGGTATTATTTCGGCCATCATTTCTAATTTTCGGCTAATAACTAACACCAGCATTATATCATCAAATTTGCACGAAAACCTTACCATTTAGAGGTCTCATAACATTGGATATCCCATTTTAGCTACATAATTTTGTGGTTACTCCTGCTAAGCTTAAATTCTGAGCATCCCAATGTATGTTATGGGACATTATAATTTATTACTAATTGTTAAGGCTCATATTCGCGTGTAGGTTGCATGATGGACCGAAATGTTTCTAATAGGCATAAAGGCTTTGAACCGACCGACGCGTTTCGGTCTAAATATGTGCTTAATAAATCATATTTATGAGGAAATATTGCGTATAACTGTTTTAGAGTATTAATGAAGTGCGAATGTGTTTTGCAAGGAGTAATTAGTTAGTCAACTTGTTTAACTTGACTGCTGGGATTATATAGGAAGTTAGTGTGTGATGGATGTTTGTGCATGTAAGTTAAGTGATTTTAATGGACGATGTGGGAACTAACTCGAACAACGTAAAACATACATTCTCGTAGAATTTGATTACGGAAACATTAACTCCATTTTATGATTAAATATTCTCAATCCCTGTTGCAGTATAATTGAATTAGTTCCAAAAATTGGTGATTTTCCTTAGTATCAACTAAGATAGCTATGCTTTCAGCTAGATATTTTTAGTACACCTACTGTTACACAGTTTATATTTTTGTAACCTTCAATCAATTGCACCTACTGAAGTCCATTCTAGGACACAGGCAACTCCCTATGTTCGCCATAAGCTGTAAGCTTTCCATAATAAAATTGCAATTACAAAAAAAGGGGTAAACACAGGTAACTTTATCTAAATCACAAGATCAAATTTCCCAATAAAATTATTAGCTTCCCCTTAAAAACGAATAAGGGATTCTCCCTTAATACTATTCGAAAGTTAAGGGTGAGAGTTAAGGGGAGGTTGCACTATCGTCAACGTCGTGCGGTAACGATTCGAGACAAAGAATATATCACTCGCTCCCAAGGGGGTCGTGAAAGGCGATTAAAGGATTATATAGAGGACTTTCCGAATTCTCTTTCGCCTTGAAACAAAATGCGATCACGTTACTTTTGGTAGATAAAGGTACTTATAAAGTTGTGTAGTTTGTGTGATGTTTGGTTATTGTTGGTGTTTATAATACTTGTTTTTGAGATTAGAAAATGTATTTTATTTTGTAATGTTTGCACTTTATTCTAACTCTAACTTTGCGTATCTTATATTACCCGAATGTAAATTAATAAATTACTTACTTCCGCGAAAAAATATATTATGTTGTAATACTTATTTTTTTATCGTCTTAGCAGCTAACTAGCTTATTTAAATTAATGCTAACGAAAATCCTGCCACCGATAAAGATATAAAATCGATTTAGTAAAACTATCGTTATTAGACTTGGTGCTATTATTTACCTATGTTATTACATTTTTGAAATGATATATTATATTCAGAAAGTTCTTTTAGCTCTTCTCTTATAGCTCTTTCAGAAATCTACAATAACCCAAACTTGACCAGGTAATTGAACCTCACTCAAGTCAGCTAATCTTACAAACTCTGTACCAATAACCAGAATATTGTGATCGTGCATGCATAAGACGTTTAAACTTTGCACTTAACTTAGTTCAAAGTTAACCGTTATGTTACTTAACAGTTACTTTATGGCTGTTTAGTTCATACTACAGTAGTAAATAATACTGAGATAATCCTTTGTTGGTTATTCGTGGTTTAGAGTGTTAGTTAACCTAAAGATAACTGAAACAACGACAACTAAACTTCTGTTGAAACTAAAACGGTTTATGAATTTTAGTTGTTTGAAAAGAAAATAAGTATCGTGTATTACAACAGGATTTTTTCTGATTTATCTCTACATAAAAGAAAGGTGAATTTATAGACGAACTTTTTTTTTAATAATGTTTATGGCTAAAAAGGGTAAGATAGTCATTTACTTTATTAAAATATGAATAAAGATCAAACTTTTAGAAAAGGGAGTTCAAACTTACAACTTTCTTATTTGATAATACAATATTTACAAGATCAGTACATCAAGATAGGACCCCAAATCATCCCCTAAAGATCTTATAGGCGGTATAAAACATAATCATTATTACAGGGGTGCCAAAACAGGGGGCAGAAGCAAAAGATTATATCCGTGTACCATGAGATTCTAAAGCAAGACTCTTGCTGTTGTAGAAGCGAGAAAACGCTTTGTATAATGTAGAGCTGCATCTCGCTTTCATAGTAATAACGGAGCTGTTGATATTGTTGAAGGCGTTATCATAGTAAAGGCACTGCACTCGGGATAAATTTGCAATTTTCTTTAAAGTATAAATAAGCCAGATAAGCCTTAAGTATATTGTAGGTAATATCTTAAAGTGATTAGCAAAGTGTTCTTTACACTTAAGAAAATCGTAAAGAATTCTCTTAAGATCTCAAAGTTTTGGTGATATTTGAGGAGAACGTTCGTTAAGGGATCACTTAAGCTTTCAAACAAACCTATCTAGACTTAAGTGTTCCCAAAATAAAGTAACTAGACTAACTAAGTAGACTTGAGTATAGAAAAAAAGAAAAATAAATTGCGCCCATGACCATCATTTTTTCTTGTTTCTTATACTGTTTTATTCTTATGTTGTTTTCAATTTACGTAGATTCCGTCCTTCAATTCCCAAGAAGAAATTGCCTTGGGCAATACAGTTTCCCTTTGTACTACTGTTTAAAGTAATGTGTTTATCTGGTTTTACAATAAATAATGTTTATTTTTCTAAAACAATTTTCACAGTATAATTTATGATTTCAACAATTTGGTAAATGATAGTAACATATTTTTAGGAAAACAGGAATTTTATACAACACATAGATTAATCACTTACATTTTATCAGCTATACAATGTTACTGATAACATTACCAAAGAAACACCTATCCTGCCTTAGGCTTAGGTATCTACCCTTTTGTACGGATAGCAACAAAATTTCTTAAACACAATCAAATTTACAAACCCCACAACACAATAATCTATTTACAAGCTCACTGTTACTCATATCAGACCGTTACTAAAAGGCAATTTTATATTCCAGTGTTCTGCAAATCTTATTACAATCGTGTTAATATTTTTCTTGCTGACTGTACGTTACCTTCACACAATAACACGTTCGGATCCCTCAAGGGATGTTTAGGAGATCTTCATATAAGGGGAGATGGGTTATTATGAATCACAATGAGGTATGGCCAAGTGAAAAATTTATAAGCGCGCTTAGTGATGATTTTCTGCTTTGAAAAACAACCCTTGTTGGTTCTATTGCGGTTTATGGTGAAATACGGTAGGACTTTTATGTGTGGGTGTGTTTACATTTTACGGTGTTGTATTTTTCTTTTTTTTGTGGCCCGTTTATGTGTTTTTTGATGAGTAATTATTTTGTTATTGATTTTTTACTGGTTCAGTTGTGTTATAAAAGAGTTTTCCTCTTTTAAGTAATAATTGGTGGATAGGTCCAAAATAATGTGTAAATCATTTGAGTAAACTGTTTATTTTTTTTGCAAATTAAACTGAGGTTCGAGTTTATCTAGTTAGAGGATTCCATAAATTAAATTTTCGTTTTTCTCTTTCCAGGTGGAACTGCAAATAATCATATTGGAGAATACATAATAGGTAAGAGAAACAATGTATTGTTGTAATATTAATCAGCCTTATTTTTAAAATTAGGAAATTTCTTCCCAGATTTTCTTTGCCTTAAAGTGATGTAATGTAATTTTTCTTTCATAACTTTAGACTTAAAGCATAGAACATAAATTAAAGCAATACTAAGCGTATCATTGGTTCATAGAAATACATTCTTTACAAATCGCCCGGAAAACCATCTTACACAAAACGACAAAAACAAAACAGAAATCATTCCAGGAACAATTGTTTAGACCTTCATTTGTCTGAAGAATGACTACCAAGAAAAATACAATAATCGATATAGCAAAAAAATGCTAAGTAGACATCTTCATTTCTTTAAGAAAAGCCAACAATAGGGACGAAAGATGGAGTTTTTAATAAGGATAATCATTCTTATAGAGACGCTGTGACGTTGGAGGCTGTAGATGCAAATATAATAAGAACTTGGGTAATCCTGTTTCGAAGTTCTTAGCAACAATCTGGTATTTGTCATTCGGCCGTGTTTTATTAGATTTTGCCGTACAGCTGTTAGATATTGTAGGTCTGTGGGGGTCGTTGTGTTGGGCCTAATTAATTATAGATTTTTGTTTTTATGGCTCACATTTTTGTTTAAAATTAAAAAGTTGTTTTAAAGTTAAAATAACTGAAACTGCTGTTAACAATACAATAAGTAAAAGTACGGAAAGAATCACTTCTTGCCCTAAATAATGTGTTAGGACACCCAAGCCCTAACAGATTATTGAATGATTCAATAGCTTTGAAGCTTTGAACGAAAGACTCTTCAAAGGTATGATCGAAGTAGAGGTTCAGGTGTTAAAAAAAATACGACTCCCGCATTATCGCAGATATTCAATTCACATGCACAGATACACCCAGACTCAAAACAAGCCTTTGAGGTCGCTCAAATTCTTGTCCTACGCGGGAATCGAACCCGTGACACGCCGCGTACAGTACGCCGCCGCGTCCGTGCAGTCAAGACTGTCATGTTCAATCAATCTTATTTATTCAAGCTGACGCTTCACTCTTGAACTCCTTAATCATTGAATGCATCAACCGTCAAATCTCCTGTATAATGTCCATCCGAAATCTTGAAACCCACCTTACATACAACAAATCCGCTAGCACGTACATCATATTATCTGCCACAGTAATAGCAGTTTCTAATATAAAATTGATTTCGGCTGAGCGAGCAACGTTCAAACCGTCTGATTTTGGACGTCATCCAAGCTCAATACTGCACGCGTTGACTTTTTTCCTCCGTGACATACATTTTTATGACTCCTGACGATGTGCGGTTTTGAGGAATATGTTTACTTCCATCAGCTTGTGTTTGTTCTGCTGGACATGCTTAGGGCACATTTTTATGTAAAACAATATAACTAAAGTTACAATTGGTATAAGTTTTGTTTGAAGACCAATACAGTTCTACTGTCTGATTTAGACAAAACTTCGAGTAATTTTTTATTTGGTTTAGTTTTTAGGTTTTCATTAGTTGTAATAAATTCCTGCCATATATTGATGTTTCCTGTGAAATAATGTTAATCCTGACAATCATGATCATTTTTTTTAAAGAAATAACCGATCATGAAAAAAAATACATTCGTTATAATCACTTTTAGTCTGGATTTTTAAGACATTCAAATACGCATGAATGTAGGCGTTAAAAAAAGTATACAGACTTCATTATAAACGATTCAGACTTTTTCTGTCTAAATATTTGACCTAAAAAAATAGTACACTGAACAAACTCTAGCAATACTCAAATGGCATATAATATTCATAAAACGTCTTCAATACAAGAGAAAATCTTAGCATCGGAGAATTTTAACAAAACATAAAGAAAATCTCATAGGAATAGTCAAGACTATTCCTAGTAGTGCCGGTACCAAATGACATTTCAATCGAGCAGTGCTTGTAGGGAGCTTGAAATCTGCAAACACATACGAAAACAATTTGTGAAACATTTTCAATTCTCTTTCAAACAAAAAGGAATATTTTTGTTTTAGAAAACATTTGTTTTATTTATGACTTGGCAACATAAGATTCGTGTTAAATGTTTATGAGTAAAATAAATATTAATATTCAGTATTTATTTTTGGGTTTAGACGTCACGCTTGTGTATCTCCCAAAGGAATTAACGAGAATTGTAACACTTTTTACACGTGTCGTCAAAAATAGAACTGCGTCTGATATACTGGATAAAGGAATATTTACGCTGTGTTTTGCCCAAAAACAAAATACATTTTATTATTTTAATTTTGGGCAAAACACATTATATATTATTTATATTATTTATTCCAGGACTAAACAACAGTAAAATTTAAATTAACATGGCCTGCAATAATCAAGTTTTAAGCAGGTTACACTAGCCAAGAGCACTCTTAACCAGAATTGGCACGCCTTCTTTCCCATGGGTATAGTAAAATACGATTAGCAGATTTTAAGTCAAGCGGGTTCTTTAAAGACTTATAAAGTAAAGAGATGCAATCCACGAACTTTTAATTGAACTGACCTTTTTCTTCATGTGGTTAAAATGTATAGACTTCGAACCTCGCCGCCGGCATGGTGTGTGGTCTTATATCATCATCATTCTCCTGCCCTTATCCCAATTATTATATTTGGGGTCGGCGCAACACGTCTTCTAGACGTGTTGCTTAAAGTTTTGGCTATGGTTTTATAGTCGGCCGCCTGCCTGACACTAACCCTCTTTGGGAATGCGATTGTTGGTTGTTTACCCGCCACCATTCGGGTGACCTAAGGTGCTTGGTACAGTGCACTGGGTCTTAAGGTCCATTAGTCGCCTTTTACGACACCCAGTGGAGGATATGGGGTGATGCTATTCTTTATATCCGGACACCACACGGACCGTGGTGTGTGGTCTTATATGTAAGAGGAAAATGTCAGGCTAATGGTACCCTGATTTCATTCTCTTTAAAACGATAGAGCTTTGAATCAACGTTTTCCTCCATTATAGTCAAAATTTTCATTTATTTATTGATCATATTGCTTAAAATGTACATTTTGAGGAAGTTTAAATATTCGTTAGAGTCGTGCCACTCACAGCCAGTTATAGACTGCGAGCAATCTATCAACGCATTAAGCCATTATAGAAAAACTATTTTCAAACGAAACGTCAGCTGCAATAAAATCGTTAACCATTGATGACGATGATGATAGATCTGCATCCAATAGAAAACGTCCAATTAAACTATCAACCGAAACGAACCGAAAAAAAAATGACGATACACATGAATGCGGAAGTTTTTCCAAGTTCGACATGAAAACAGATTTTCCATTAATCTGCTTGAGTATAACATAGCCTATCTCCAAAAAACAAGTTATACCAGCCCAGTGAACTAGATTCACCGCTTCATATTTTATATGTTGGCTGATATACGTAACGACATTACGGTCAAATCTTCATGTGTATTTATAGGGGTTGGGCCAACTATTGGTACGTAAGTACCGCTCGTATTTGATAGCTTGACATAAATTTTATTTATGGTTTGTTTGGTGTTTCAAGCATTCGAATGGTGGTTTGTAAACATTCGTCTGTTAAGCGATTGAAATCCAATTACTTTTTTTTATGGGCGCTTGATGGTAATTTTATTTTGAATTGCAGTTAACAACGGGGGTTGAATTTTTGTTGGGGTCTTCTAAATTACGTTGAAAAATTTTCCCTTATTGTTTTTGGACCATTGTTTATTGTAAACTCTTCGATGAAACCTATGGTCGATTGAAAAGTCAATCAGAAATCACTTCAGAAAACATACACTTAAATCATTAAACACTAGGACTATCTACCCTCCATTTGACGAAATTATTTCTTTTTCCAATATTACAGCATTCATAATAATCATAATACACTGTGGAGCCAAGTCTCTCCCCCCCCTCTCATTGCAACAGCAACAGCTCTAACAGTCTCGTTGCAATTGTGGCCTTAATAGGGGCCGATATCCTTGTCATGTAGCACTGGATGACGACTCATAGAGCTTCATTTAGATAATTATGTTAAATAAATTTAATTTTTTGTCGCATGTTTTGTTTCATTATTTATATTTTAACTTTTGTTCTGTGTAAATCCGTGTGTGGTGTCCGGATATAAAGAATAGCGCCACCCATATCCTCCACTGGGTGTCGTAAAGGCGACTAATGGACCTTAAGACCTAGTGCACTGTACCAAGCACCTTGGGTCACCCGAATGGTGGCGGGTAAACCACACACAATCGCATTCCCAAAAGAGGGTTAGTGTCAGGCAGAGCGCCCCGACTATAAAAACCATAGCCAAATCCATTAGCAACATGTTATAAAAAAACATGTTGCGCCGACCCCAAGTAAAATGGGATAAGCGCAGGAAGATGATGATGATGTTCTGTGTGAAATAAAGCTTTATTACTATTATTACAAAGACCAAAACCTAAGATCTAAGTCTAATAAACTCATAATCTTAGGATAAAATATCATAGTAATAACCTTTTCTTGTCCACACGATACCTGTGTTAGGAGCAGAGAATGCGGATTTACGTCTATGTATGTCACTATACAAACAACTTTGTAAGTTTCAATGGGTATCATTCCGCGGAGCAAACATTCCCTTTATTGCTTTGATCTTCGCTTGTCTTCTGCCTGTAATTGCAGAGATGGATGTGGTACAAAGATTTTTTCAAATTTTGAGTCTTTACGGACTTTCAATGAAAACTTACTTTTAGCTTTTTTGGGTTAAAGAAGAATAATATAAATTTTAACGTTACTTAAGCCTAACTTAGAACTTTGTGTTAACTAATTATTTTTTAATTCCTCCATTTCATTGCTACTAGTAACGATTCATTTTTGATATTACTTATTCAGAAATTTTATGCGGCATTGTAACACAAAAATCATTTATAAAATACATCTTTGTTTTATACTGCATGCACTATAACTCAAAGCTTTCAAAAGCAGCAATGGATGCCCAATTTACAAAACTTTTAAATTGCGTCTTTCTGTCTGGTATGATGACGTCACATTGACAGAGAGTTCACTGCGACTCGTTACCTTGATATAACTGACGAGTGTGCATTGGACTTGTGAAGTTTAAAATGGATACATTTTTGGTAGGATATTGCTTTACTTAAAAGTTTTATAACAGATCCCAAGGCTAGACTACGGATTAGTAGATCATATAAAGTTTGTTTCATTGCTACTTTCATTGCTAATTCTAATCTTTTACTTTTATCGTATGTTAGGAAATAAAAAGAAACCGCTGGAATCAAAAATCATTATTTGCGTATTAATCAAAAACACTGACACAATAACCAGTTTTATTATATAAAAAACAGTCAATCATTTTGGAGCTTCCGACGCGATCAAAAGCGCACGTCGCATATCGCAAAAAATCATTAAATAAACATTTGCATCACTCGAAAACTCGCGAGAATCCCGCCATGTTTCTTATTCATCGCACCACAGATGAGATGGGTCGGCAAATTGAAAACTAATATCGGATGAAACTTTTCATTGTATTCGCTGTGTAAAGTGGAACAAACAATACTCAATGAATACAAATGATCTCCAGGATATTTTAGTGCACGTACATACGGGCTATTTTTGCGTAATAAAAACATTGGAAACGTACCACAGCTGGTTTGTGGAGAGAAAAAATACAAGGGATATTGGTCTTTATTGAGTGCAAGTTAGAAAAATAGGCATTGTTTTTATTAATGTTTCGATGGGCTGTGCTGTTTTGTAGTTCCTGATTCTATTTGTTTCACAATGGAACATCAAAAGATTACTAATTATACAACTAGGATTTCTGTTCTTTGTTGTTGATTGTTTCTTTGAATGAATGATAAAGCATATTATAGCCTGAATATGAATAGAAAAAACACGTTATATGTAAACAGGAACAAAATTTAATATACTATTGTATGATTTAGAGACGACTGAACTTCACCTTCAAAGATAATGCTTCTTCGTCTATAAAGAAAAGTGTTTTTCTTTAAGTGGTACATTTATTTTAATAAAACACATTCGCAGTATTTCATGTTAAATAAACGGTCTAAATAATAATAACTGTCGATTCAAAGCCATAATGTTCTGTTTTTACTGCCAATGTTTTCGATCGACTTCTCTAATGTGACTTATGTGGCGTATTTGTAATTTACTACTTATTTTTAAGCTGAGAACCCCACGCACGTTGAGTATGTGTGTGTATCCGTATAAAGATGTATGTGAAAATTTTTGCCTAATTAATAATTGGAGTGAGATGAATAACATTCTAGCTAGTTTTTCAAACTCTGATCATCACGAAAATTAGTAATTTGACTGTAAAATTTTGTGACAAATCATAACCAGTCGTGTTCAGTTGATTTGACATCAAATAAAAGAGTAAATACCTTTATCCTCCCGCCTTTTATGAAATGCGGAAGGATACAGTTTTAAATTAAACTGTAACAATTGGACATTAACATGCTATGAGGTGGTAATCCACTTATAATAAGCAGTAATAATTAAAGAAGTCACACACCTTAATACTAAGAAATTAAACGTTATTACAATAAAACACGAGCACCATAATCTAAGGTCGATACACTTCAATAATAATCCCCTTTCATGCAAAATTAATCGAAAACAATTTAATTAGCATTTACAAGTGATTTCCAACACAAATTCCTTATTATTTCATACAAAAACTTCTATAAAATGCACTTTGCAATTACGATGGCGCGAATTAACAGCGTTTTTGCATGTCAATAGTTTTTTAACAAAGACTTTTACATACCTTTACCGTTTTTTAGTTTCGTGTGCTTGACGTTTTCACTTACCTAATTGCGCTTTTAAAAGTTAATATTCTTTGATAAGAAATGCAGTGTTGAGGAAAATATTCTGCTTCACGCTATGAAAGGTGAACAAATTGCTAGGTTCACTTGTTGTACTATGTTTAAAAAGTTATTTACAAGTACTGTTATAAAGGGAAGTGGGTTAGCAAATAGGACTTGATATACAGGCTGCAGAAATTTTGCAGTTTAGAAAGAATAAAAATGTTTAAAACGATATAAAACCAAACAGAAAACCAACAACTGAAATGTTGATATAACTCTTCTAAATTATTATCGATACGAGTATGTTTTAGATAGGTATTTCAGTTTCTAAGATAGGAACTCTTTTGAAATCTACAAATATATTGGGAAGATCTTCACCCAAAATTGGAACGTCAAAAATGCTACAAGAAAAACTCGTTGTAGAACCTACTACGTAAAGAGCAACATTATGTTTTTTAATTGATTTTATGGAGCCTATTTAAGATGCCACCGCTGGCCAATTACCTCCTCTTTCTCCTTCCAAACCTCCCTGTGTTTTGCAATGTCTAGCCACGTGCAACCTGCATAAGATTAAGATCATCACACCACCTTCGCCACGATTGTGGTCTTAGATAAAGTATCTATATATTTTTTTTAAGCATATTCTGTCCCATTGCGTCACCTTTTCTGCTTTCCACAAGAGAAAACCTCTTTAAATTGAGAAATACCGAAAGTTTATTCACCATATTTTCACAATAGCTTTAAGCCAAACATCTAAAAGAACAACCCTTTCATAGTAACTTTGTTGAAAATATTAAACTTAATAATATTCCATAAAACTAATAAGGGACAGTGAAACTTTAATTACTTTTAAAACTTAATTAATTACTGTGTTGCCATCGTCTCGTCAAAGTTTAATCTCCTCGTCTTTACAGGGTTTTATCACATTTAGTACATTACTTAACGGGACTAATTAATAAAAACGTAAAATTGCATTATTTTTGAGTGTATAAAGAGTAGGTAAAAAGGCTTTAAAACTTGTTGTACTTTATCGAAAAATATATTATGTACATATAACGAGTTTTGAAAGCATGTCTCCTTTTTATTTTATGAGTAATGCTACTAACATTATAAATGCGAAAGTTTGTAAGTATAGATGGATGTTTGAAACTCTTTCACGCTTAAACGGCTAAACCCATTGTCATGAAATTAAGTAGGCATTGCGGTTAGTTGACACCCTGCTAAGACCACCCTGAAAGTAGCTTATTCCTAAGCTACTTTTAAAAAAGAGGTTAATGTTTTGCAGCTGTAACCGGCCTATCCGCATGCCAAGCCGCGGGATAAGCTAGTGTTAAAAAATATTGAACTTAAAAGGTATATAGTTCGTAAATATTCATAATTAGGTTTGTAATATTTGAATGAATTGAATTAAAAAGGGCAGAAAGATTATCAAGATTTGAAAGAATTAATCTATATTAATTTGTTTGAATGAGCAGTGAGCTGTTATTTTAATAACCCACCACTAAACATTGTGTAGTTTGTGTTTCAGCAAATTTAATCCGTCAAAATTACAATCTAGTGTTTAGTACTCTCTCATTTTAATTAAATCGCTTTCATGTCAAGCTTATGTGTTAAAACAGATTAAAAATAGCTTCGTAAAGAAGAGTGGTTAGTTATAAAACAAATTTAAATTAGAAGCTCAAAAAACCTTTTTTGTACCTAGACTTAACAACGTTGATGAGATTATTTTTTGAGGAACTTTCTAATTTAAGCTATATCTTTTAGTGTTAGAATTTAAAATACGCTGTTTTTGCAAAACTAAATAATTAAAATTAATCACGATCTACTTTCAGTTTTTGTGCTGAGGCTTTATCTAGTTAATTATTACCTGGTACGTAAAGTTACAAATGCTCATGCTACTCATGAAACTACTCATAAGCTCGTTGCACATAGCAAACATTTGTTGAATAACATGTCTAAATGATACAGCCGAATTGAGAACTTTTTTTTTTAGTATTTGCAATAATATATTGCCTGATAGACTTTCATGTACAATTTACTTCGTAATTATCGTGCTTTATTCCAAGACAAACAATTCGTCATTATGGAACACCTTATTCCGTTTCGGTAGAATTCACTTGTTTTTTAGGTAGGTATTTCAATACAAACTTGCAAATAACAGGCCTCATTTTTTTACGTTGGCTTGTTGGCAAAAACATTGAAATTTTTAAACATAAAACAACTTCTCGTGTTCAAATTTAACCTGACGTTACTCAAATATTTTAGGTTTAAACCGTGTGACATCGATTGATTGAACCTTTTAACGCGTAGTCGGAAAAACAATGTTTTGACATTGTAAAAAAGTTTGCTTTTTCGTGAAAAGTCACTATAGTGTTTGGGACAAAACGTGACAACGTTTTAAGGTGCTCCATCACCGTGTAATGTTACCTTTTTAGATTCGACTTCGAGCATTGCATTACAATTTTCCTTTCCTGACTGACGTGCCATCACGTGTAATTTAACCCTTATGCTTTATGATTATACTTTATGCTTTAGCTGTTATAGTCCACATTTAGTTAGTTATTACACATTGTATCCTTACAAGGTGCACATTGTAATAATCGGTTCGCCTCCGTCACTGATGTCATGTTACATTGCACGAGTAAGCTCGCGGTGAAGAAGTACCTTTATAATAATATTGTGTACTATATTACAGCCAAAACTAAAACTAATCAAATCAAATAATATGTTTTTTGGCATTTGAACCTTGATCTAATTCACATTTAACAATAATCAACTCATTTTACTAATAAATATTATGTTCAATCATTCCTTGATGATAATTGTAAAGAAATTTTGTCTGCAGTTACGTTTAATAAAAAAAATCACAATATTTTAAAATAAATGAATTAATTTCGAAAGTAAAAAAAGAAACAAAAAGTCAACGTTACTTACTATGTTTATTATTTTCCTTAACAACCAAAAACTTTCATCAAAGTTATTCAGAAACGAAAACTATTCGGAGGTACCAGGGCGACATAAAACTGAGAGAATGCTAAAGTAACCACTGAGGGCCTTAGCAACCTGACTGGTCTAAACGAAACTATTTCCTCACGTTACTTAAAGAGCGTCGTAAACTGGTGCTATAGCTCCCTCGGGTACTTCGGTCCCTTAGAATTTTGAACCGCGTTTTCCTGACCTAATGTTTATATTGACTATAAAATTGGAAATGTAGGGTATGAAATATTATTCAATAAGGTCAGCTGGACCTTCGTTTTTAACTTAAGGTTTGCCTGCACCTTATGTGTTTGCATATTTAATATCTTTGGTATTTTTAGAAGAAGCTGTGATGGTAATTCGAAGACAATTTTGTAGGTTGGAAGTTTGACGTATTTTATTGGTCGGCGATTTTAGATTTCATTACTTCAGCCTGTGGTCTCAAAATTTACAGAACGTTCATATAACTTTAAAAAAATTCAAGTTACTTCTTGTCTGGTTTCGAGCTAGAAATCAAGTACAAGTATGGTATACCTACAAATAAAATCTTTGAGTTATTAACACCTGGTTTCTAAAAGGCTGATCAATTGAATCTACTATCAAACCAAATATGATGAAACATAAAACTAACAACCAATTACACATTTTAACATAGAATTTGACTAAAGACTTTTTTTTTTGGGTTGATCCACGTTTGACAATCCATTTCCCTTTCCTGTATGGTAGTGTAAATATTATAATCCATTACGATTATAATATTTACACTACCATACAGGATTGATTATTTCATTGTACGTTGTGCTTATAAAATTGTTCGCTCACCCTTCCGTTTCAATGACAATTCCATCATAATATAATTAATTATCAATTTATTTCAATACCTAATTAATATATGATTGTCCATTACCAGTCATTAGTGCCTTGTCCATTGAGGTTAACATATACGAGTGTATTGATTCAACATTCTCTTTGTTCAATCGGCAAGGGATTTGGCCATTCCCAATGTCCTTTAATAGAATAACATAAATACAGATACACGAAATTAATGTACTGTGTGTTCCGATGGACATAATATCCGTGATTGAGGATGTTTTGTTAATAAAAGCCGACTGGCTTTCGGTCGTGGTTTGGTCTGGGGTAAATAATTGTGTTATTTTTATTATCCAGAATGCAAATGGGATTTATACTATTTCGTTCACTATAGTGATGTCAACCAGGTGAACTACGTACTTATTTTTGTCTCAATATATTTTAGTTCACTAGTCTTCTCGTTTCACCTGATAAAAATTATGCATCTTAGTAGCTTCTGTTGAATTTGGAACTAAAGGTGAACAAATGCAACAATTTTATTTGCATATTATTGTAGTTTATATTCTTTTTTTAGTACTGTTTTCTTATTATATAGTCGTACTAGTACCGCTATCTACCTAACATTTGAATTTCTTTGAACCCACTCTCTACCATGTTTATGAAATGATTTACGGACAGGTAGATAGACAGACAGCTGATGCTTAGTATGCCTAAATAGTCGCTTATTTAGGTTCCAAAACACCTAACAATATTACGCACATTCTGTTATTTATTTGTCTCTGGCCTACATTTACATTTACAATATTCATGTTAAACAAACAGAATTACTGTTAAAATAACATAATTCGGGTACATTGCCGAGCAGTACAGAGATATGTCACATAATATAGCTGGGTAGGCAATGACAGTAGCCTCGAGGTATAAAGCCATTATCTGCGTATAAAGCACCCGTGTAGGCGAACCGCAAAATAATGCATTTTCCCTACTATTGACGTTGGAGTTTTTATTATCCGAAACTAAATTTCCCGGCGGTCATTCTCGAATAACTACTTTTGAGTTCGTGACTAGATCATGTATTAGGCCTGTGTAGAGCGATACTAGTAGCGTCAATAATGATAAAATTATTGGCGTGTGTACAATTTATAATTTTGGAAATTACAAGAAATCTAATGATACTGAAAAAAAGTATTATTTTCACTGGGATTTGACATCTAATTTCACGTGACTTAAACTTGTAACTATCTTTAACTAACTTTATCTACCTTAAACATAGAATTGTCATATGTGTACGGAATCTTATTAAGTCGCTTAAACTTTCAGATTTATGTCAAAAATCGAATATTATGCGAAAAAACATCAAAATATCGAAGATCTATATAAAAATATTCCAGATGGAATCAGAATTTTGTTCAAAGAACATCGATTACCTACGTCCATCATTGACAGACTGATTCCCATTTCGGTTTTGAGTTTCACATAGGAAAATCCGCTCAAAGTCAAGCCATGAAATTTTGCTCACCCTCAGTAAAACGAACGCGATGCTCTCGATACATTGTGCGTAACAGAAATTCTATTAGGATCCCGAGGTGAGGATCGTAAAAGGTTATTTAATATCCCTTGTATATAACGGCACTTTGGGCTCTACCTGACTCTACTGAAACAGGCGCTTCAGTAATTTTTGAATAGATTTTGTTGATGCTTTGAGAATATTTTATGGCTTGTCGGGTGAATAGTGGGGATAGTTTGGTATCAAATAATTTGGGATTTTGATTTCAGAGGCGAAATTTCAAACCCTGTTTATTGCTTTAAAAACTGGTCACTTAATATATTTGAAACGTGGAGTAATATTTTCTTTATTTTTGTTGGTTGTGAAATACAATAAAGCTGTTTAGTTCCCTTTGTAGTTCTAATTACAATGTAATTAAATATTGAGTAGTAACTACTGCCTAAAAAGAATAAACTATCCAAAAAAGATGCACATTAATATAAAAACAGATAATATATTAAATGAAAGCCTTCAATCCACACATCGGCGGGCTGATTGAATTTCTTTTCTACATGATTTATCGGACATAAATACGGGTTACCCGGAACCCCTGTACGTGAGATGTGATGTCTGATCATGCAGTTTTGTAAGCACGATTTATTTATTAGATTCCCGAAAATATTTGACATCGTATGAGCCTTAATTTTATACAATATTTTTACTGAGTTTTGAAGCGAAAAGAGGTGGGTCGATTGTTAGATTGATTTAATTTAGGAATGTTATTATAATCGGCAGTTTGAGATAGAATAGTTGATCACTAGGGTATGTGTAGTAATGTTTTAGACTCTTCGAAAACATCCCCATTACGTTCAATGTATTCGTCTTAGAAATTGATTTTCGAAGAACAATGTATACAAAGGCGATTTGCTGTCAACAGCAAAAATCTATGTTTTTGTTTATAAACTGAAATTGAATTTGAGCGAAATAAAATGTCTGAAAATGATCTGGAACGACAAACCAGACAGACGGATTCAAAAAACTAGCTAATCTTCCATACATCTGTATATTCCAACTACCAACAAGTTGATGCACTAAAAACTGCTTCTCAAGTACTCAAGTCTGTGATAACTTTTTGATGGACATCCAAGTATGATCACACAGCCCAACTGTCCCCTTTGGCAGCGCCCAGAACATGCGTTGCCAAAAAGGTTTTTAGTGGTATAATCCAGCTATGATTTATATGCTGTAAAACGAAGCAAGATAAAGTATTTCTTTCTTTCTTTCTTTATGGCGAGTTTGTCTTGGACGATGTTTTGTTTAGTCTGTCTGGAAGGCTCCGTCAATATAAGACGTTTTATTTTTATGCGTACAAGTGCCTCATTTGTCTGTTATATAAAAAGGCCTTCTAAATCTTTGAAACCTGTTTTATGTCGGTTGCCTTTTTGCAGCAATATCTTATAATATTCAGAATACCTAATGGATTAAATATTTTTATTTTTTGTTTTTTTTTTCAACAGGCGTGGTTTTTCTTTATTATTTTTTTATACTCCTAAAACGTGACTACACAGATACGTAACTCAACCGCCTAAATAGAATCTAAACTAAAATTTTATTACACGCTACATCATTCCTAGAGTAAGATTAACGTATCAACAGCTCAACACTCAATGTTTTCCAATAAAGCAATAACCATAGCTAAATGAACCTATTCACGTACATAGTCCGACTACCCTCTCAATTTTTTATAAATATTTTAAACATAAATTCTCTTTAACTATTTTTGTGCGTCACATTTACTGTATTCGTCGTATATTCCTCGTTATCAATAAAACCGTGGCTATTATTCCATCAAAACACCTCGTAATCCCTAATAAATTTATATCGTCCCATCGAAGCTTGATAGTTCGTACACGTGACAGAGATGCGACCGCCGCACATGATATTGGCAACACCGATCACGTTGGATGCCAAACACCGGTTATAGTTAGAAAATGCGATGACGCTGCAGAATCAATTGTGTAAACAGTGAATGGAGGGTTCACGAAACAGCGTGATAAAGGTGCTTTTATAGAAGAATGCAATGGGAAAGATTTAAGTAAAAGTAATGTTTAGATGCGTTATTTGAACTTTATGGGAGTAGTATTGAAAAATATCAGACGGTGAAAGATATGAGAGTTATTGTTGTACAAGGACACTCGAAATATTGTCTTATAACTACTAATACCTGATGGCTTATGTGTTTGAAATAAAGAAAGAGTTTTTCTAAGAGACAATCAAGCTGTCAAATTTGAACTTGGACATAATTGAAAATTTTTGATCACTATAAAAATTCAACTCGTTTTCAACAACAATTTGACAATAAAATAAAATGCAACATCAATTACTGTATCCCAACAAAACAAGTGACGTCAACCATAAAACACAATGAACAACATACCGAAACGATTAAATCAAATCCAGCCGCCAAATTCAAATGACCAATTCTAATCCAATTATTAAAAGCGAAACATTTAATTCAAAATCCAATTCACGCACCTAGTCAAATGTAGGATTACAGACATGTAATTAAACATTGATTACGAACAAACCGACCACGATATTCGCGGATTCAGTTAGGGATTTCACCATGCATTTCTGTCAGTACTCGTTCATCGTTAGAATTATTGCATAGAGCTAATAATTCGGACTAATTAATTTCCAGGGTATGAATCGGAACTATTTTGTTGCTATCTGCTCTATTTTAATTGTATGCGAGTTCCGATTCACTGGTAGAGTTGAGTATAATGGGTGAGTGCGATGTATGGAATCAACAGCTATTGGGTAAATTGGTGCTTAATAATATGTGTTTCGGTAACTAGTAAATACAAAGTTTAGGAGTCTTAAAAGTATAAAGCCTTTAAAATATTAATTTTTTTCGTGTTCTATCAAAACATACGTGATGTGTGAAACAGCATTTCGTTTTAAAGCTATAATTTTAGTCGATGAATACATTTTACATGTCCAAACCATTAAAAACAAATAAAATTAAAACGATTCCAAAACTCTTGATTGCACTAAGCTAAAACGAATTTCAAAATTATACCTTAACTTTTATCTATCCTAGTTGAGCATAAAATAACCATATATTTGACACTTTAAGCCACAAATGGAACGAGTTCAACAACTCATATAATAATGAATGGCGAGATTTAACGAGGTGGTTGCCATTCAAGCGCTGGTGCTCCGCCAAATAAGTTTTTGGAACCGAACCTATTATGTAATTACACGGTTAGTATAATTTCTCATTCTTCTGAAGAGGTTCGAGGTTGGAGGCCCAATTTTAGAGTTCCTCCGTAAAGAGACACCATTAAAGATGATGATATTGAGTAAAACGTTACGGAAAAGAAAGCATCATTCGGAATTACCAAAAAAATAATTTTACTCTTTCGTAGTCATTGCTCGTCATTTTTTACGTGCTGCCTAAGGCTCAATATTAGAAGATTGTATAGCCCTTCGTTTTCGTGTGCAAAATATTTAATGGTTTACGCCTTTAGGGGTGCCTTTATCAGGGTCAAGCTATTGTACTAAACCCTTCAAGATTTCCTGACTAACTTAAGTCACAATGGAAGAATATTTACTACCGTATACTTCAAGACTTTGTTTTGCCGAAAAACAAGGGAGAACAAAACTTCTAAAAGATAAGAAATTTAGCTTGGTCCTTCGTGCAATGCTAATCTCGAAGCTAATATATTATTAAATCGTCAGGTATTGTTACATTGTATACGAATCCATAGTCCTGTTCTACTACTGAGCTCATGTGACAGGATACCTTGTTGAAAACAATGACTTAAACATAACAAACAAAAGGACTAACACCAAAAACCGATAATCCTGAAACAAATATTACGTACCACACAAAGAAACATTATCTATAAACCGTATTATTATATGAGATCGAGTTAATCAATCATTACTTCAGATGTCATTATGTTAGCGTATAATAATCCTTATTGACAGCCAAATAAATGAGAATAGATTATTTATTTCGGACAATTGATATAAAGGTGTTATGTTGTCAGAACCCGATATTTTTGTGATTGGTTATAGGTACGACTCGTAATTATTTGGGAGATCAGATGGATTATAATTTGTTGGTGGAATTGTCAGACCGTTGTTCAGAAAACAATTGAAAATTTCAGAAGGCAATGATGATTATTATCATTATCTGGGAAAAAATAAAACAACACAGCTTAGGGTTGAACCATACCTTCGAAGAGGAAAGTGCCTTTATTTTCTTTAAGAAAAAAAAAATAGTTTGTGTAAAGCCAAGGCCTCTGAATGTCACGTTAATAATTCTTTTCAGATGTATTTGTTTGCATATACCTATATTGCTTTGATGTATATTACACCATTACACCTTATTTGCTCTTGATTATAATATAGCCCCAGACTATTTATCCCTTCCAGGTTTCTAAGGCAAGATTTTGGCCATCAACTTACTTCAAAGCTAAAAAACATTTCCCTTCTTTTTTCTCCTACCTCTAATCCATCTATTGCAATAACGACGACAGCATAATACTCTAGCAAAAGCCTTAATATATCCATCATTTCTAAAAGTTCCCCCTTATATCATGAAATGTAATTAGGGTACAGTTAAGAGCCTCCTTTGACAACAGCTATCTTGGGTCACCTGATCAGATTGACGACAACCTTTTCGAATTAAACGTATAATTAAGGGGCCAGGGAGGCTACTACCACGTCTCACGTCTCATACTGCAGTTGTGGAAACGTGACAGAGTGATATGGCGTTTGGTGTTGTCTCTTTTCCGCACCTGCAATAGTATTAATTTAAGAGGTAGTAGACCCCTGGTTTCTTTTAGGGTCTTATGATATAGGAAGAGGGATAAATTGGATCGGAGTTTTATTGGCTTGGTAAGGTATAGCGTCATTTGTTTTTATGGATTAATTGGTTATTATTTTTTGTTGAAAACAACACTTAAATAATTTTTAGAGGGCAGGTTTTAATGCAATGCAATGAATGTATCTTCATTTTTTTTTGTTAATTTATCGTCTTTTATACTCACAATGTTGTATGTTCTTTTAAAATAATCTATTAATTTAGACAAAAAATATATTTTATAGGAGGTACGTACTCAGATTTTTGTAGTTGATTTTTGTTTACAGCAATAAAATTATATTAATTAAAACTATGCAACAGAACTATTATTTCACACATTACAGTTTTCCACGCGATCCTTTGAAAACTAATTTTAAAAGCATAACCAACGAACAGGATTAAGAACGACAGATTTCTAATCTGACGTGGAAATTCTACCCGTTTCTACCCGTTTCTACTCGAGCTGCCTCCGTTCGCCTGTTTTGCTTTGATAACCCTTACAATAACAAACACTCGAGTTGATGAGTTTATTTATAGGCTTTCTTATTTAAATATTTATTGAAATAAAACTATTTTTAGATTTGACGTGGTTGTTTAATTGAAAGTCAATATTTTTGGTGTCTCAAGAATATTGGATAGGAATAGACTGGAATATTTGCTATTAATAATGTTTACGTACCTAGTAGTCTTTTGATATAAATTATAATGTTCAAAATGCTGTCATTTTCTAGTTGTACATTTCTTTTTATGTATATTTGTTTTTCTTTAGGTACCTTATTTTTACGAAACTCTCATACTCGCACTAGACAGGTTTTTTAAAATTTCTATTCATTTTGGTAAGACCTTTTTTGTGAATATCATTGATTAATGAGGACATTTTTATATGTGTACATAGGAAAGAGGGCAAATTGCAATTCTAGCCTTCACTAAATATCTGTATCTTAAATACTTTGCCGCACTAAAAACGTAGTACAATACCTTTACTTTTAAAAGTAACGTAATCACACGACAACATCTGGTGTCTTCATACTCTTGCACGAACAATTTCTCCAGTTTCGTTATCATCATAACAAAATCTTTCCGCGCACACAAACTTTGGAAAACCGTCACATAAATATAGCACTAAGCACCAAAATTTCGGAACCTTCACCGATAACCCTACACCTATTAATTTACAAAACAAAGCCACAAGTGGTCCATTTTTCCCCATTCAACCCATAAAAGTTGCAGAATCAACGTGTAATCGGTATACCCTAAATGCACCCAAGAGGCGAGTAGGAACAAAAGCTGTTTCACCCGCACCTCCCTTTTAGAATGATCTTGATAAAAAACAAACGCCGTGGTCCCACTTGATAGAAGAGATTTATTACTGTAAATCTCTTGAGACGACCAGATATATTCTTTTGAGCATTCAAATTTAAATCTGGATTGCTTTAAGCCGTAGCGTTCTGGTGTTAAGCACGCGAATATTTCTTTAACTAACCTAAATCCTGCGAGTTTTTAAATTTAAAAAGTCTTTATATTTGGGACACAATTTTTGTGGAATTAGAAACTCGGGGTAAAGGTATAATGTATTCCGAATAGGGTGCTTCATATTTCAGAAAAACTTTTTAATAGAACTGGGTTTTGGGATGAACGAACACGTATTAAAAAAATGTATCTGAATGTTATGACATCCATTCAAAGGTGTGTAAAAAAACGTGGTCCTGTGTGGTTTCATACCTGGTGATTTTAATAATAGTTAACGAAAAAGGAAAAAAAAATATGTATAGGCAATTTTTCAATAAAAGTACTTTCAATGACGCCCATGGTGTATTAGACGATTTTTTTTTATTTTAGTCCCCTTTATAACACTACTAGGGTTGAATAACTATGTAGTATGTATTAACTACAGCTCCGTAATATTTCCTTCGTGGGTATTGGAGCGTAAACATCAGGAAGCTTATCCAATTCAGCTATTTCAGACTATGTTAGCTCTATGTGCTACATTTGTAAGTCAACCAGGCAAATGGATGGCTATCGGATATTCAAGGTGGGATCCAGTCCAAATAATAATAATAACACCAGCCTATATTGTCTTATCGCTGGGCGAAGACCTTTAGGTACTTGTAGAGAAAACCATCGAGTATGTTAGATATCTTTTTATCACTACTGATCACTGTGACATGTCAAACACAATATGAAATTAAAGCCGTGGTTATTTTAGTATATAGATTTTAGAGCAGGTTAATTAGAATTGTGACTGCCTTATTCTTCATATTTTCTTTTAGTACATATTACATTTATCTCATTTAAACACTTCACACAATTTACAAAGTCTTATTTTAACTTTAACTAAATTTAGAAATGTAAGCATTTACTTTAGTTATACCTTTACCAAAGCCTTCTTTTGGCAAGGCAGCAGAAACAGGGTTTAGTTTTTTGTATAAACTTGGCAGACCATTTAACGTCAATAGGGTTTGAGCTGCCAAAGTAGGCAGGTAGATCGTTATTGACAAAAGAAAAATGTTTATACGTGTATTTTTAAATGTTGTAGAACTACGATGATGCATTTTTTGTTTATTTCCTTTTAAACGATTCGCGCACTAAGTAATTTAATCCTTTTCACAGACATTCATAATTCACATGCACAGAGACACCCAGACTCTAAACAAGCGTTTGTGTAACGCACAAATTCTTGTCCTACACACATCAGTTCGCTACATAGGATAGGTAAGCCATTTACAGTTTACTCTATTAGGCCAGACCAGTTCTGATGCCAGTTTAACCCAATTTCACACTAGATCCCAGAAAATTGCTTGATAAAAATTTTGCTTTACTCCACACTAGCTTTTTCCAGCGGCTTCGCCCGTGTTATATATAATTTCTCAGTCAGGTTAAAAGTAACCTTTGTGTCAATCTAGGATGCTAACTCCATACTAAATTTCATCCAAATTGGTGGGGAAAGAGTGTCAAACCATCCTTTCAATCATCCATACTTATAAACTTTCCGTTTCCAATATTAATGGGACAGTTTCGAACGAAAAATAGAACGAATCGGACATCACCCAAAGCTATAACAAGCTAAGCTGATTTTCCTGGGCCAACACTCACATATCTGTGATCATCAGCCTCAAAATCCTCTCACATCGAATCAAATCTGAAACCCTTATCAAGGAAGCAACCAGCTCCAGCTCCAATTGGATACAAAATCAAATTACGTCAACGCTATGACCAGAATAATTAGTCTTATGTCCAGAGGTGTTAATAATAATTTACTTGGATTGTGTCGGGATATAGTTTCAGGATTTAATAGTCTCAGAGATACCATTAAATCCTGTGTATAGACCCGTCGTATTATGTTCCAATTGACTTGAAATTGTATTGTTAAACGTAATTTGTATCCTGAAATTCACAGCTTGATTTGGGACTTTAAAGAAGCTTATTACATTAAATCAGATGAAAAAAACAAGTGCACAATACTAATTACTCTCTCTTTAGCTAAGTAACATTTATACAAAAAAAAAAACGTTTTTTTGACATTTTGATTCGTGTAATCACGTGGCTTAGACCTGTCATTTGAGCGCTTTCTATTGACGTTAACAATCGCTAACGATTTCACTTGGCTAAAGGGGCTGAAATCAGTCATTCTTAAATATCTATAAAAATATAAAAAAAACTTAATCTTTAACGGAATAATACCACAACAAAATACACATAAAAGCAATCACCAACTTACAAACCAATTAAATTGTAAAATGCAAACCAATTCAATTTAATTGGTCGAGCACCAAACAATTGAATGCTTCACTTCTGTATGAAACCATCCACGATAAAAGAAAGAGTTCACTTGAACTTCCGTCCGTACAACGAACGTTGACGTTCGCTTTGAAATTCAAATTTTGAAACGCATGTTTCATAAAGCTCGCTTATCTGTATTCTCTTTGCATAACTGACGTGTCCAACGAGAAATATTCAGCTTTTAACGTTATTACTTTCTGTTGAGACAATTACTAGAGCTTTGAGATTCCATTCGCATTTTATCTCGGTTGAATTATTTTTAGCTACCACTTGTTTAGATTATTTTGAAGCAAGTTGTAGTTTTAATCAATTAAATTTATATTTTTTGAAACATTTATACATTTTTGTCTCGTATGCGCGTTGTAATATAATCATGTTTTTGTACGATAACTGAGTGAAAACAATTCCAATACCCAGTGTTTGCACTTAACCTGTATTTTTTTTTCTTATGGCATATTGTAACAGCATAAGTAATTTCTGTACTTTCTTTTACATGGATTGTAACGTAGGTACTTAGAAAGTCAAAGCTCAGTTTTTTATTAAATTTGTATCTCTAAAAATTCACGCGACAATTTCTAGGGAGAAAACCCAGAAATTGTCGCGTGATAAAGGATTAAAATTTATTATTCAATTCTAATATCCCTACTCGTCTCCTTACTCGTCATAATAAAAGTCATCCATTCGTCCTAATAAAACCAACCACAACACTTTCTCCAAACCAAACCCCACAAATCAGAACACTAATAGATCTTTAATCAATAAACTCCTATTACTCTCACATAATTGAACGAATCCCTATCAAAGTATAATCAAACCACAATGATTTACCGTTGTAACACCCCTAGCTACGTGACGGCAATACTCGATACAAGATCCGAGTAGATAAAAGGGGAAATATTATTGTTCCTAAATGGGTTTAATAGCGGCCGAATTGATTGTCAATGCATTTAAGGTGAAAGAAAACAATCGGTCCCATTGGGGTCATTCAGGAACTTTCGGCAATATTTTAGGGTTAAATTGTTCTGTCGGTCGCGCTTGTAGTAGTCAATGTACGGATATAATGGATGGAGTGCAATTGTTTTAAAAGCAAAACCAGTAAAATGAACTACAATTTCTAACTTAAAATAAGTTTAAGCGGTTTCAAGATTGTTTTAATTGTAATTAAGTGACTAACACGATTACAATAGTATAATATAATATAAGAATGAGTAAAATGTATCAGTTAAAACGGAAAAAATATAATAGACTAAAATGATCGCAAACACAGGCTCCGATCATGTTGGAGGTGCTCGAAACAGGAGTGTGGTTTTAGCCGGTAAGAGTCCGGCACTACCCACACGGCCTCCTCGGGGGTCGTGTGGGTGTCCATGAGGATTTCCACACTCCTGCACAAAAAAAAAAAAAAAAGTGACTAACACACTACAAAGGGCACACAAATATTTATATCGCGGTTGTAGAAAACATTAACAAGCAATTAATAGGAAATAAACCATTATATTTTCACATCAAAACACAAACGACACTAGCACACATTTAAGCGGTTTCAAGATTGTTTTAATTGTAATTAAGTGACTAACACACTACAAAGGGCACACAAATATTTATATCGCGGTTATAGAAAACATTAACAAGCAATTAATAGGAAGCCTGCTATGACATTTTCACATCAAAACACAAACGACACTAGCACACATTTACCATCATCATACCATCACAACACAAGCAAAAATGTACCAAAAATACATGAATATCGTGCAAACAATATCATCCTGCTATCACCAAATACCTTTAGCATTGTCTACGTGCCACAAATACGCAAACCATCTCAATAACAGTTACTGTAGATCTAAAAATCCTACATTCACATTTACACCCTTTTCCCAATCATTTGGATTCTGAGAACGAAAACGCTGTAAATTTCCAAGTTATTAGAATTATATCGGTCCCCAATAATGGATTATGAAGTGTCTTCTCGAATTTTCGGTAATAGAAAAATGGTGTAATGATACGAACGGTTTTTTTTTGTAGGTGAGTCAGGTTTTGTTAAGTTAAAGAATTTTTTTTTGGATATGATTTTAGTGTTACATTATAATAAATTGATTTGTTTATAATAAATTTTCTTTTGGTCATTATTTCTGAACGAATGTATTTTTATTGCTTGAAATGGTTTTTTTTCTTTTAACCATTTTTTTTTAACCAACACACTTTAATTCGTATAAAAAATAAGCCTCTGCATAATTATGACAATCCATGAATTCGTAAAAAAAAATTCTACGTTAATAGTTATAAAGTTCAATTTTAAACAAAAACCGATCAACCATAAAATAGTATCGCGTGCACTGAATTAATATAACAATATTTACACCAATCAAATCATGCAAACCAAATCCTATGAACTGTTTCAAATCCATTCGGTACGTGACGTCACTCAGCACTATCGTCCATTAATAATTTGGATCTCATTCGGATTATGTACGTTTCATGAATTAAATTACATTTTGAAAGCGCTTGTAAGCTCTCAAAGAGATTACTGTGCACTTGTGTTTGAATGCTTCGGTTTCGTTTCGGAGACACGAAAGTCTTGATTGGAGTTCAATTTAATGAGATACGTGGAGTTTGTGACTGCGATACTTGGATTAAAATTTTACTTTATATATCATGTAGAGTTCTGCACATAATTATGTTTTGAGGACTTTTTGTGGTATAGGACTGAAATAAATTGTAATTTTTATGAAGCAAAAAACATTTTAAATAAAAAGTATACTTATTATACAGCTGTGGTAAAATGCAATATGTCCTTAGTACGCGATTTACAAGATATTCCGAATAGAGCAATATAAACTCATTCACTTTCACACATACCCCGGTTTAGGCAGCATAACTTTTCAAAATTGTATATATTTTTATTTGGCAATTTTATGTGTAAATCTAGAGCAAAACGGGATAAGCACGTGTCGTTAAAGAATAAGTCGTCGAGCATCTGACTCTTGCCTTGTCTCCCGTACAAAGGGCCTAAACAGTTTAAGCACACATCAGTGGTAACAAGAATTTCTAAAGTTCTCGCAAAATTTTCGCTAATAAACGCCAGAACGAAATAAAGTCTGAAAAACCCGTAAAAAATGTATTTTAATTATTTTTTATAAAAACAAAAGATCGCAAGCAGACGCTTATTTTTTTGTAAATTTATATCTCTTTGTATACTTAATACGTCCATTACTTAATTATCAAGCCATGAAGATGACAAAAGAAAATAAATCCAAGCATAATACGAATTTAAACTTGTTCAAAGCCGGGATTAAGATCCCTGCAAAGGGACAGATGATTTTAATACTCTTATTTTTGTTTTTCAGGGAATTCTAAATCAGTGTCGCTGTGTTTTCACAAGTGTTTTAGGAGATTTATTACTGTCTGTTTTTTTTCTCAGTTAGTTAAAGTATAATGACCTTGAAGAACTTTCTACTTATTGTATCAATATTTTTTATCGTCATACTGCAAGACTCTTTTTTTAGATGTCAGTCTCAACAAAATCAAAATGAGCAAAACATTAGCAGTCACATGAACATGAACAGATAATAATATTAATAAAGTATCTACCATCTTTATTATCGACGACCTCCAAAACAGCCTTAACGATAATTTAATTACAATGATTGTTAATATAAAGTAACAAATAGGTTTAATTCACGGATGTGGTTAACAGCATGTGAAATTAATTAAAGCGGGTGTAGTGTTGTGGTTTGGCCTTAACTCGGTTAGTGTTGTACACTGCAACGTTTTCTCCTCGACGATTTTAATTTAAACGAAAGTTACTCTAATCTTGTAACTTTTAGACGACACATAAATGGACGTTAATCTGAGAGAGATAATTATAATAGTTGTTAATACAAAATGTTTAAAAGGCACATCCATTAATATTAAAATACCCACTAATTAAACTTAGTCTAAACAAACACGCTGTCCTAACGTAATCACTCTCGCTTGTTACAGATGACAATGGAGAGACGAATTGCCGGCGTAATCTACATATTGATCACTTTCGCTCTCGTTAATGAAATGTCAATAAACGTATACGCGAGGGACAACAACAACAACAACAAGAGGCGCACCAAAGAGAAGAGCGGAGGCTTCCAAAAGAATATTTGTGACATCACAGACCGAGATTCAAAAGTACACTGCTACTGCGAAAATACTAGGGAACCAAGGAATGCGACCAAGGCGGAATGTTGGGTGTTCAACGGCGGAATACCGCGGGACGACCTCATCTGGCAGAGTTTTGCCTCCCAACCAACTTTGCAAACTTTGTCTTTTAACGTCCGAGTCGATGGCGCTTTGGGCTATATACCTACAAAGGCGCTATTCTATTTACAGCGCTTGAGGTCAATTAATATAAAGTACGGGAACATAGTCGACGTCACACCTTACTCGTTCGCCAACTTAACCAATCTAAAGGAAGCGAGTTTATCCCAGAACCAAATCGAAAATTTACAGCAGTACGCGTTCGCCCACCTACCAAATATAACTACCCTAAATTTAGAAGAAAATATGATCATAGATATCGATGCCGAAGCGTTTTACGATTTGCCGAAACTGCAGAAGCTGGTGTTCACAAAGAATAATATATCGACGATCAGAAACGGTACATTTCAACACACGTTCAATTTGCTGGAATTGGATTTGAATAAGAACAACATATACTATTTGAACCGGAGGACATTCGATGGATTGGCGAATCTGAGGAAATTGGATTTGAGAAAGAATCGAATACAAAATTTAACGGAATTCACGTTTGCCGAGCTGTGGAATCTACAGGAATTACTGTTGGGGAAGAATGATTTGCGGTATATATCGGAGAGGGCATTCGACGGTCTGTCTCAACTGAGAAAGTTGTCCCTTGATGACAATAAACTCGCGTCTCTCCCGTCGGGACTCTTCGAGGGAGTGAGGGGACTCAGCTCTTTGGACTTGCGTTCCAATGAACTACACGCATTAACTTTCGACAATATAAAGCCTATATTGGACAACTTGAAACCGCTAAACAGTAATCTACTACTCGAAGGTATTAATGAATATTTTATAATACTTCCTCATGTCGAGTTTCATGAACTTAAAACACTCGATGAATATTAAACATGTAGAAACTGAGACGTTATTATTAACTTTAACACACTTGGAAAGTTTGGTCTTTTATGATGCCTAGGGGTGTTCTTAGTTGAGATGGAATGAGGCCAGATAGAAGTGGAAAATGTTGTATAATCCGTTTTATTCCTAAATTAATTGTAAATTAGTTTAAAGTTGCTGACTCTAGGCAGTTTCATGAAACTTTGTTTAATGTCCAGTATGTTCCCATCGTTTTAATTGAAGTTTAACTTTATGAGAGCTAACGTGAATTATTTGTTTATTTTACAGAAAACAGCTTCATGTGTGACTGCAGGCTGAAGTGGATGCATTTGTTGAGAAATGAGACGAAAAGTCAGAATACAATAGAATCCTTAGACGGTGTAACATGCAGAATGGACCCGCCGATCGTGAGTTCTGCTTACAACAAAATGCCTGACGCTATGGATAACAAACTGGATTATAATCAAGACATACTTCACGCCGGCCTAACCATCGAGACGCTGAATGACAAAATGAACGTGACGGAAAAAAAGACATTACCAGGCGACCTATCTAAAGACGACGGTAATGAAATATCCAAAAAGGGTGTTAAGAGGACTGTTTTGAAAATCCCTCCTGAGAACCTTCCGTGCCCGAGGGAAGCTATAAAAACAACAGAGATACCACCTTATATAGTAGATCCTGTAATACCAATACAGAATGAAATGAAAACTTACAGATTCCATGAAGCCAATCGTGCTTATATGAATTTGAGGTCAAGTTTGCCCGTCGTAGTTTTATCGAGTGTTTGTTTTAGATTTTTCTTTACTTAAGTAACTGAAGTATCTAGTTAAAGTAAGTGAGATACAGACTATTAAGCCGGCGATTGATGGCTGCGCACGGGTATAATGACTAACACTTTGCTAAGTATTGTTTGAAACGAGGAAAATTTACGGGTGTGTGGAATAAAACGTAATCTGTGAAGACTTTTAAGGTAATTGAATGAAAGGGAATGTAAATTATAAAAATGAGGGTGATGTTGTCTAAACAACGTTGTAAATTGTAACTTGAGATTTATTTTTGTCTTTTTATGTAAAATGATTTCTCGTACGGGCTGTTTTAGTCAAATCTTACATTTTAAAATACAATGTGATCTAAATGACTCTAAAAAGAGGGTTAATTAAAAAAAATGGTAAAAAGTACTAAGATATTTGCAATCATACTGAATTTTATAAAATTTAATATTCCAACAAAATATAGCGCCTTAAAAATATCACGAGGCGTACCCTTGCTCTTTCAACTTTGGTACAGTAAGATAACATAATAAGAGTAACAAACAAACAGCTGTGTTTGTTTTCGTTAGGATACAAGGTAACCTGTTATTACTAACTACGCCTTTGTAATTTTAAACGAAACATTACCATGTTTGTGATTTTTTAGTTCAACTTTATACTAGTTCTTGGTTGTTTTCGCATAGTTTCTCTTTTGTATGTGTAGTAAATTGAATAATGATTTTAAATTATGAGGCTTTTGTTTCCATGTTTAGTTTTTAAACTTTAATTGTGGAATGTCTGCAAATTACATGATTGTCCGATATGTGTACTTTTTTTACAGTGATGTTTTTCATTTGTAGTTTTTTATATTTTTTGTCACCTCAGGTAAAATTTTGTGTGGTACAGCCCAAACCTAGATGTTGGATAAGTTACTCGCCCTCAATGTAAGATATGAGTACGTTCAGAAGAAATACTATTTTTCTTAAAGTGTGATAGTTGTGAGAACTGAGTTAAGATTATTGAAAGACAGCCTAAAATTTAAGGTTAGTGATATTCCAAACAAAATTGAATATAAAACCAATTTGTATGTGAATAGTCGACTTAAAAAAAACAAAAAAAGACAAACTAAATGAAATAATAAACTTAGTAGAAGATGTTAAATGCAATGTTACCAATAAATCCGTAAGCAGCAATCAAAAGCCAACACTACTTAAATACGCCACGTTTCATTGCAGGTTGATTTTTATGAGCACAAAATATAAGCAAACAAAGTAATCCACAGTATGAATGTTGTAAAATAAATATAAAGTTAAGTAGATGTAATGTATAAAGCTCTGTTTTAACGCACTCGAATTTCACTCATTAATGTTTGAGGTAAAAGGTGTGAGCATTCTGAATTTGATACAAACTGGTTAATAATCGTTTCGGCAAAACAGTTACGGATGTTATGAGCTATTATCGATAAGATAAAAAAATAACTGTATCGAAGCAAAAAAAAACAAAATTGATTATTTTTCTTATGTGACGGTATTGACCATGGTGTGCAATAAAGAGTATTCTATTTTATTCAATTGTTACAATTTTATTTGTACTTTCAAAAATATCGATTTTGTATTGTTTTTCAGGTAATTAATTTAATAATTGATGTTCTTTAGATAATGTCAAGGTATCAGTTTATCTGAATGATGTATGTTTGTCCTGGACCAAGTGATTAATAGTGAATATTCATACAACCCGATAAGGCCGACCCGATTAGGTCAAATAAATATTATAGATTTATCTACTGGTTTATTTATGACATCACAAGTAACATACCACTTATTTTTAAATTCATTTTATCACTTAGTCCATGATACTCAAAAATATGTTCAATGATTGTAACTTCAGAAGTCAAATGAGTACTTATACTATTTTTCCACTAGTGAAGTACATTAGTGTATTTCAAACCAAGAGAGTCATCATTATCAATAGACGTCTGTGTACGACTAGGTTATGAAACGATTTTATTAGTCCTTGTTAACATATTTCTCACTATGTATCCTTGGGGTCTACCATCACCTCTCAAAGTACAACTGTTGCAGTTTTGAAAGCGAGACACAGCTCTACATTACGTAGAGTAACGTTGCTTCCACAACGCCGAAAACATCTTACTTTTAAGAGCAATATTACAACTGGTGTTGACGCCTTACAACTGAATAATTCAAGTATAATATTCTAATACCAAGCTCCATTAATCAAGAAAACAAATCCAGTGTAAAACCGTTGTGGTAACATCAATACGAATGCGGTTACAGCATAGATCTGTATTAACGTGGCACATTGAACGCCTCGCATCAGAGCACGGTTTAATGTAAAGCAATTCCGTGCTGGTTACATATTCAAATCCTATGTTATGACGTGATATTAATGAAAATATTTAATCATGTATGATCAATTTAAGCGGTTTATTATGAACTTTTGTAAAAAACAAGCGACGCGCTACCCTGCCGCCCGCCGCGTCAGCTCATGATTAAGGACTCTGCTTGGGATCCGAAACTATTAGGGCATACCCTATAAATACGACTAGTGAATGTAATGTAGACTCTTTTTTTCAATTTATTTGAATTTTTTTGTACGTATTTCTTTTGATCAAAAAATTCTGTTGTTGTTATTCTATCATAAATAATGATTTGAATTACATGATCATTCTTCAGTGACTCATAAAAGTGTAATTTCAGTGATTGTTCTTTCAAAATACCAACATGTTCATTTAAACTAATAAAAAGCAGGAAAACCTTTGAACATAACAACGTTAACACAAAATGTTTCTTATAAATGTTATTCTACAACATTTTTATACTCCTAAGATTAGATAAACAAATCTTCAGAATGTGTTTGAACTTTGCGAAGACTGCCTAACGTCAAACGTAACTTAAAGGTATCTAACCTAATTTAATTATTCAAAATAACATTTCTTGGAACGACAAAAACGAGAATTAAGAATAAAATCACAGACTTTTCGAACAAAATGTTTAGATAACATAATGAGATAGGACATGTTTTCATAATCCCATACCAAATTAAGGTATTTAATTTATTGTTATTTTACTATCAAGGACTATTTTAGAGGTCTTGAGGGGAATCAGAGACGGAGCAACAAGGACAACAATATACAAACAGTTGCTTGTTAGAAAGGGATCGAAGAGCGAATGCAAGAAGCAAATTGGTTTTACGCCCCAAATAAAACAAAGTCCCTTGACTAGTGATTAAATTTTATTACTGGCTTTAGGTTTCTTTATTCTGGATTAGGGTTGAGAATAAAAAAGAGAAATGGTGATTAGAGAGAATTTTAATTATGTTGTAGCGAAAGATACGATGTTTGTAAATTTTCTAGCGATAATTCCTAGCAAAAAAACAATTGTCTACAACTTTCTCAATCAATTGTTCTATGATATACTGTTCAGTGTACTTTTCTATTAATTTTGTATTTATAAGATAAGCTCACACCTTTTACCTACTGTCATGTACATCTATTGTGTATAACGTTGTATAAAGTATTTTGACAAGGCATTTTTTGTATGAATAAAATAATGGTGTAATTTTTTTTTAGAATGTTTTGTTTTATTTCTTCCCGAACTTTAAAACCATGAAATATGATCGTAAGTATGAACAGAGTAAGACTCAGACTAAGATTGTCAAATAAATTAACAAACGTACACGATGAAATAATGCGCACTAACTCACTTATTTCACGTCCTACTGAGTATTTAGAACAACCATGCACTGAACGCAGGAATGCCCGTTTGGCTACATATTACATTACTCTCCTTACTTCGGCCAGTACTCATTTTTTTCAACTATCTGCTTAAAAACCAATGTGCAAAATTATTCATTTATGAAAATTATTAAATAGTAGCACTAATGGATATGAGTTAGCATGAATTTGAACTCTTTCGTACCAAAAAATAAATGCAGATTCAAAAATTCGATTAACAAAAACAATTTTATAAAAGAAATAGAAATTGAGTAATTTTAGTACAAAATGGAGAACATAAACCCATACCCAACTGCAAACCGTCACCGAGCTTCCAAAATAATTTCTTCAAAGCGAAAAGTGTCACAGTCTAGCGAATCACGTTTTAAAGCACCAAATTAAGCGGAGGCCATAAATTTCATTCGAGTCCCGAGAAGATTTCAGAGGATTTGTGAATTAACTCCGTATAGGGTCTAGATAGTGGTGTTATTTGAAATAAATGAGCTGTAAATGAACGAGTCAGTAAATGCACTTGAAATAGGGATGGGATTGACATGGATTATGTATGGAAGGGTGTAGTCCAAGAAATGTATGAAGATGCATGAAGGTTCGTAAGGGTTAAGAATAGGGTTGAAGTAAGCTGCCTTTATAGAGTATAATGACCATGGGGGCTAAAGTTCTCAAATGGTAGATCCATAGAAGTTAAATAAAAGTCGGAGACCAGAACTTTTATGAAGAGGATAATGTTGTAAGTTTATAAGTAACTCTTGTTCACTGTTTACCGCTTTGATAAAACTTGGTACAGTGTCAACTTAAATCTTGAAAAAAAACACGCTATTTTTCGTTACAACAACAAAAATTTGTACAGAAGTGAATCTGCAAATACTGACTTATAACTATGTACAGAAGTCACAACAATATAAGTGACATTTACTCAAACAGAAAAAAATATAATAAAATATAGGTTTTGTATTTTTTTGGCATTGCGAAAATCCTCTTTTACAGAGCTATACAAGAATTTCCGCTCAATTGTCGTACAGAGTATTTAGCATAAGAAATAGTACCAAATAAACGTACAAATTAAACGTAATTGCGTGCACTCTAAACCGTCCTTAGCAGAAACTCTACAAGACTCTACATTCTTCTTAATTCACCCAAGTCTTGAAATTAAGGCCGCAAAAACAACATTACCAAACAGCGAATGCTCATCTACATCGTTAGAAATAACTCAAGCAACTTCGTACCACAAATATTGGAATTACATTTCAACTCGCCGAAGGTTGCACCAAATTTGCGGTGGCATAAACACGTCTCCTTGACACCACGTTGAGCGCAGTTTGCAACTTCGCTAGTTGGCGACCGCGGCCAGTGGTTGCACTTCTACTGACTTAATCTTTTGTTAGTGTTGCATTATATAAATGAGTCAGTTTTGCTATGGTTTTAACGTTCATTTGAGTGTGTGGGTTGTTTTTAGGTTATGTAGATTGGCTGTGAAATTGAGTACTATGGTTTTAGAAATAATGCTACTAGAAACATTGAAAAAGACAGTCATTGCAGCCCAGATTAAAATTTTAAGGCAAAAAGTCAATTATTGGATGCTTGACTTTGACAATAATATATACTTTTGTAAGGTTAAAACATAATTTGCATAACATAGATTTGAAAAGGTTATATTCATGATTTCAAGCATTAATTTTTTTTTTAAATCCACTCATTAAAAAAACACGCGTTTAGTTAAGTGTTATAAAGTGAATATACACATTTCCAAAACTGCCAAACAAGGTCCAGAGCAAACTCCCTTACAACCCCTCTCGATATTTTTCCACCCATTTTGTACAAAATCCCAATTAAAAATATCGCGTAATAGAATCTCTGCCTTGCCAGTTTTCAATGAAACCGAGGTGGGTATCGGGCTTAATTTAAACACTATCAGTGTTATCTAAACAATATAATGAGTCTATTTGTAATCCAGACGGGGGCACCCCTAAAATAAAATTTATGAGTTCGGTTTAATGAGATTTAGAGTGTAGGGACCCTACGTTGTGTAACGCTTAAGTAAGCTTCTGCTGTAAGCTGGGACAAAGATTTTGGATTCAATGAGAAGGTGGAGAATAGTTTATTTTATTTGCCTAGTTGTTTGGTAAGTTGCTGATTTTATGTTTAGAGTTGTTATAATGACGTAAAGTTGAATAAATTTCAAACAAAAAAGGAGAGCAGTCACTTTAATGGCTACTATGAATATTCAGAAATAAGAACAAATCAACGATTAAAATCAAATCTAATGTCGAAATAAAAGCATAGCTAATCAAATTAATTAAGTAATAACAATAAATTCACATCGCTACAGTCAAAGCTTACACGCTCCACTTCAGTTTGCAAGCTCTCTGGTCAGTTAGTTCAAGCCACAACGCAGAGATGGCGCTGTGGGAAACAACTGTGATGGGTTGGAAAATATACATCTAACTCAGTTTGATATTCTCACAAATAATGTATACTTACCTTGTGAAACACTGTTGCCAAGTGTTGTTTTCCACAATTGCTAACTTAATACAAATACTAAAATTTATACTAATTTTATAGTTCAGAGTTTTTCTTGATAAAAATAATTTGGAGCTTTGTCACAAATTATAATCGTAGCAAATAATAAAGAAACATCGCCATGTTTATTTTTAAAGGACATAATTATGACCTATTGAACTATAAATTAATACTAGGTTTTGTATTAAGTACTAGCGACCTAACCCAGCTTCGCACAGGTTTTCGCATTACTAAGGTTTTATACATAAAGGTTTCTCTTGAAACGTTCTAGGTTATTCCGGTTTTTTTAACATAAATTATGTAAAAAGAAAGATTCCTACTAATTGAGAACTTCCTTTTGGAGTTGAAAAAAACAACTACACCAAAATTCACTGCGGTGACATTGTAATATACGATGTAGTGATTAGTATAAATTACAATATTTGATTTAAGAAAAAAGCAAAAGTTGTGTCCTGTTTTATGGGAATGGTGGCGCTGGGTATCGATCCCAGGTCCTCTCGCATGCTAAACGAGCGCTCTCCCAGCTGATCTACGCCTACGGTACGATATGAACTGAAACTCTCCTCTGCATTCGTCAAGTAACGTCATTTGCAGAGTATTTGCAGTCGTCAAATACCTCTTGATCTCGACCTATACTCGTATCTTGCGGGACATTACACGAAATACCCCTTTGTATTTTGTCATAATTTTTTTTACTGTTAAGAATAGTCTCGTTTGGAAATTCGAGGTAAACTGTGCTCCAGTGTTTAACCCGACTTCTAATTAATACATTCTGAAAATTTTAATCAAATCTATCCAGTATTTTCGGAGATTATTGTGGACAACCACCTGACGTTTTAGCGATTTTATTATAATAATATGTAATGGATTTAACACAACAAGATTCGGAATCAAACTTGTATCAATGATAGGTCAGCTAATATCACTTAATTTTATTGTTAGTTCATATCGAATCGTATTACACAAAGTGGGCAAAGCCAGCCTAAGAGAACACAAATTGTTTGAACATGAAAACAAAAGGCTCGACCACAACACGAAAAACAAACACAAAACCACGGCACAAAACGGAAAGTGTATTAATTGTATATTCTGGTAAACAACTAAAGCCGTGGCTATTTTAGTTGGGAATTTAATAAAAACAAACAGTAGACATTGAATCAAAATTAATGAAACACAAATGTATAGCCAAGTGTTTGAGCGTACAATCAAGATATGCGGGAAACTGGATGCGAACACAGTTGAGCGCTTTGCTTTTAGTGATGTGACACGTCGTCTTAAATCAACTATCGATAACGTCTTTCTCTATTATCAATAGAAGTTTAGAACTTGGAAGTACGATAAAATACGTAGATTGTTTTCTTGGTTTTTAAATAAAAAAATAAGTAGGCACCGGGTTTTAAAGACATCAATAATCAGGCTCAATAATGTTTCATCACACACTGTTTTTTACAAAAATATTTGTTAATACGTTGTGTGAAGAAGATATACTAGAATGTCATTCAGGATGAATAACAATTTGTTCTTTATACATCTAATCATATTGATTAATAAGTAACTTAAAATTGATCAACGGTACGATTTACAAGTTATTTTCCAGCTTGTATCCCACGTTATTCAAAGCACGACACATTCCACCACTAATTAGCACTCCCAAGATCTATCTAACCTAACAGATGTAGAACACGTCACGCGTATCAGTGGCTGTCGCTTCACAGCACACAGCGCAAATAATCAACCCTCTACCTGATTTAATAATCGACAAGTGACAGGTGCAACACTTATCTGATATTCCACACCAAATACTATGGAGACCTACAAAGTTATATTTACAGTTTACGTAAATCTTATGCCTTTAGCATAGAGGTGGGTTTTGATCGAGTTGTGTCTTGTTAATCTTGTGAAATCACTGGTAAGAGACAAGTGGAGTAGATTTGCCGAGCGTTTGGTGACTTTCCATTTATTTATGTATTGATATATTCTTAGGATTATGGTGGCTTTTTGAGCAAGATATCTTAATTTTATACATACGCAGATTTTTTTAGAAAGACTCACTGTTATTTTTGTTTTAGATGTACCTTGAATGATGGGACGACCAAACAAATAGTTGCTAAAATAAAATCTGGTGATGCAAGCTTATATTTTTTTTACTTATTGATACAAATAAAAATACGGTATAAAGGAGTTAATAAATGATCAAAGCCATTACATTCTTTATGCCAATTGTAAAATACTTCAACAAGCATGATGTTATTCTTAATTGAATTTATAAGATCTTCGTGACATCAAAAGATGTTTGATAATTTACCAGCAGCCGCTTTTTACACATTTTACTAACACAAACTTAAATATGATTTATCAACTCCAGCTCCGAAAAAACTTGAACAAAACAGTCGCACATTTACTCCGAAATCGAAAAACACAAATCCTCATCCAAACATTAATTCACTAGCAAAAACATAACATCCAGTGAATTTCAGTAATGGTACCAATTTGTGAGATGCGCCTCTCGCCCGTTTATTGCTTGCCTTTATTTTGATAAGCCTGGCCTCCGAGGGAAATTGATACTTATTGCTGTGTTCATACATATGTTTTGTAAGTTCCGCATTTAGATTTTTTTTTAGAATTGTCACGGAGTTAAGATAGTATTTGTGTTTTTTGCTAGCTAGCTTCGTTATGGAATTAACGAGGTTGAGTTTAATTTTAAAATAGTTAAGGGTGTCTTTTTTAACTGACGATATTCAGACAATATAGTAGGAAAAGGTAATTTGAGAGCACCAGGTTAAAAAGATTTTTTTAACTTTGTTTTACAAACTGAATTGACTGAAGACTGACTGACACTCCATTTAGAACGCTGGTACTTAGTTACAGTCACGGTAAAACAGGAAACTACATCCAACAAAATAAAATGGAGTGTGTGAGTAGTACAAAGAATAAAGTCTACGCATTGACAGTGATAAATACAGTGGCGCCACTATCGAATTGAATGCTATTAAACGAAACCGCGTAGCTTGTGGCTACGAAAGGTACGGAAGCTACGCAATCGTAGCACCGTAGTAAGTCCATTAGTTCAAAGTTCTTACATTTTGATTTGAAATGGTATTTGTATGTGACTTCGAATGAACGTTATTTTCGTAGTACTTTTAGTATTGAGTCTTGTAGCTTACAATATAAGCGCAGAATGTACCATAAAATGGGATCAAAGGGTGAATGTAAACGGTGTTATTGAAGTAAACAAAAAATATAATGTAAATAAACATACAATACAAAATTTTGATCCCACAAAATGAAACCATAATAGGCTGTTGTAACAAGTTGATAGGCCATTACCTACGGGAACCATCGCGACCCTTTGCCACGAACAACTTTTATGGCGCACACAATACCTATGTGTGCTGCAAAATATTCAGTTTACTGGCAAACTGGTAATTTGGTTTGCCTTTATATTTTAGTGAACAGGTCACTTGAATATTCGAATTGTCAACGGGATACTTAAGAGTAAAGAAATATTTTGAACAAAAATTTTATCACGAACACCTTGAAATAAGACAAAATTTCAAAAATGTTTTAAGATAAGATTTTGCCTCTGCAGTAACTGTTAGATTAAAAAAAATCCTAATTAGGGATATTTGTACATTATTTTTTAAACCCGAGCAAATGTCTATGCAGGCACAGGCATTTTAGGCTACAGCTGATAATTACTAATTTAAAAAAAAATATACAGATGATATACAGACAGAGAAATATACTAATAAAGATGAATGCTAATATATACTTCATTATTAAATTTACATTATTTTTAAGACCCCACAGACTGACCTTGAAACCTCCACACAACATCAACAGCAACAATTACCTCAAAGAATATTTATTTGAATACTTCCTTTACCCACGTTAACCCTAACAGGATAGTTGGCACTTATGCACAGTCCGTCCCGAACGGGTAATATCAATGCCGGGCCACTGAATACAAAACGTTACATTATTCCCGCAAAACGTTTGGCTGTTTAGACAATTTGCCTTTACTTTTATGTCTCGATTCTATGTTCATATTATTTAATATGTGGCTTGTGTTAGGGTTAAGTTTTTGGTGAAGTGAAAATGTTATTGGGGTTTGTGTGTCACTGGGGGAGACTTCTTGTTTAAATTGATAGCTTAATTATTAAAAAAATAATGACTACGACGAATAAGGGGTAACATTATTTACGTTCGGTTTGATACACTCTGTATCCTGGCATACATTTTTTTTTTGTTTAACAGGCGTCACTACTTTCTTTTACGTACAAATTGATCCCAGTTAAGACTAGCATTGGCTTTGATGGCTTATTCTATTAAGTATTGAATATGACTCAAGGAACTCGAACGTGGACCCCGATCATATCACCTTTCAATCGTTTTAAACTCATGAAGACTCCATACAACCTGTTTTACTACAGAATTCTGTTTCTTAGCAAAATAATGTTACGGAGGTCAAGCTCCAAGAGTTTATTTCTATAATTATACAAGAAATAGCTACACAGAAAACATATTTCTATAGAGAAAACTCTAGGTAAAATGAGAAAAAAAGAACAAAATTTACTCGTACAATTCTAGCATAAGTTCCAAGATAAATCTTAGTTACTTTCATAAAACATATAACTCAGTATCGTAGACGTAGCGGAAAACTTTATTTTTCTGTGTACCGTCATAAAATAGTGGAGGCCAATAATCTGTATTTATTAAAGCATCCCCAGGGAGTTAGTTGACCATAAGTTTGTAGATTACTGGCTAACGAGATAACTTTCTTACGATGAGATGTCTGATACACATGAATCTGTACGTCTGTGGATGTATTAAGCGTGGATGCGATTATTATTATTATTGCAAGCCTTTTTTTTGGAATCCAGTGGAAATCCTCATGGACTGCCCTCGTCAGGGGGTTGGCGAGGGGGGTGTGCCGGACTTTTACCGGCTATAACTGGAGCGTCCTGATCTGCCTATGGCCGGGGGTACGGAGTTCGCTTTCGCAATCACCGCGCCCCCGGCAGGCTATTATTGCTAGCCTGAATGTCCCACCGCTAGATAAAGGCCTGCCTGCTCTTCCACAATATGTCTCTCTCAAGAGCCACTTAGTGGCCAATTCGGTAGAAAATCATTGCTATCCTAAAATGTCCCACTGGTTGGCAATTAAGGCCCTTCCACTCTTTTTTCACTTGTCTCTTTTAAGAGCCACTAGTCTAGATCATTTTGCCATCTACGCCTGTGTCTACCTCGCTGATGTTTATTATGTTTAAGAGACCATTCATTGTTTATTATAGTTTAACTTATATATTTTAAACAGAATTAATGACTAATATATTTTAAATAAATATTGGTAAAGAAAATATTGACTTAACTCCACAAAACGTTCGTAGTGTAAACATAAGTAATTGTGGAAGCCTTGAATTTTGACGGTTTTATTTGTACAGATGTTTTGTATGTTATATATACGATCACTTTTTTCAATGTTTACAGAGCTGGTTAGGTCAACAAAATATTGACACAACGTAACAACTGTTTTGGAACTACCTATATATTTAAGTTATGTACATAATTGTATTATTTACAATTATTTATACATTTAAATATTTAGTCCTCTATTGATTATGATGATCATTCATATTGGTTTTTACGTCATGTCGAAAAAACAGGAAATATTTATTTTACACTGTCTGCAAACGATTTGCAAAAGCAAATTCTATTTGCAAATATTTCAATCACACCTGGGAGATTCCTTAAAAATTATAATATCTCAAAAAAAGATTTATAAATAAACGCACTATTTGACAATAAATGTCCTCTGCTTACCACATCTAACTTATCAACATAGATTGATGTCGATTCAAACAAGTTGAACGTAACACGGTGCTCGGGGTAAATTCATCCATCGCCCGGATACAGAGTTAATTAGGAAATAAATGGAATACGTGAGACTTTTTGAATATGCTCCTAACCGTAGTTTCATAGGGAACTGTTGATAAAATGACGTGTAGAGTTCAAAGGACAGTTAAGTTTTGATTGCGTAAATGTAAAAAAAAACATAACTTGTATTTTTTTTTGTTATAGCCTTTTGGGAACTCCAAACGGCTATGTGGAGATGTTTTGACTATATTTAACTAAAAATAGTATTTTAATCGGAAAATGACTTTTAGAGGTTTCTTACTAGTCGTGTAAATATTCGTCATTAATATTTGCTGCTTTCATTATTTATGATGCCATTGGAAAGCTTGTTCAAATATTTGTCTTTTGCAAACTAGTAATATGATATTCATTCATTGATAAAATTCCGATCTTATTTGCAATATATACAGGCGTCTATTATTATTCGTTTTCGAACATATTGCATTAATAGATTACTTTTCTTGTATTTATAATCCACATGGATAATTATGATAATGTCATTGAGTTTGTACCTTGTATAACGAATATTGGATAATAATAAGAATGTAGTATCCCGACTTAATTTGCACAGCTGTTACTGTTAAGAAACTTCGTTCGTTTATACGACACGACACGACTACGACAAAAATATAATATCTATGGTACGGAGTTATAGCTAAAAAATCAAAGGCAATCGTGAATTGCAAGTATAGTCCAAATTACTTGTTTTGAAAAAATAGAACGCATTAGGTTGTTTTTTTTGTAAAACATTTCTGACTGGCCTGTTGGTCTAATGGTTAGTGGCCCTGACTGCTATACCGGAGGTATATTATTATCTCTAATTGAACAAACGTGTTTGACAAGCAGTAGAAAATTTACTGGCTGGTATATCCATGTTTATGGGCTCTTCTTTTAAAAGTCGTGACGTATAAAGCAATGAGCAAGACGCAGCTGTGGATACATCATAATTATAATAGTACAACAAAACATGCGGAAGTTACTTTGGAGACCTATGACCTCTTTCGAAATTAGTGCTGATATGGTTGTGAAAGGTAGGCGACGCACAACACGACGTAGAGCGGAGTCTTTGCTGGTGGTAGCTACTCTGGTGGTAGGCTTTGATTACCCGTTTTCTTCAAAATGAGTTCTTACCATGTGTCAAGATTTATTTCAATACTCAATACTTAATACTTTTATTGCACTCCATATGTTTAAAAGGTGTTACATAACATAGCCCTAAAGGATCCATCCTTTAAGGCACGCCAACATTGAACAGTGGTTGCTGCAAATAAAATTTTAGTTAAAAACATTCCTAATAAATAATATTAGAACATTTAATTTTTAATCGTTCCAGTTAAACAGTCAGTTAAATACCCATAAGATTTAATCACCGCTTATTAACTTTTCTCGTGTTAATTACTAATCCAAAGGGCGAAGTCTGCACTCGTAGTTAAACTGTACTGCCAAGTTAACTAGAAGTTATACTTATACGGTCTAAGTCAGAAGCTAAAGAGACTTATTTTAGTTTCGATCCGAAGGAGAATGGAATATATGGGTGCATGGTTGATTTTGGTGACTTGAGCGTCAATCCTCGAATTGGGTGTTTGGCTAAAAAACAGGTGCTACTTGCGGTGGCTGGTCAGTCTGCTGACCTTGGGCTCAGTAGTTACGTTTTGCTTTTCAGTAGTTTTTATCGACCTAAAATATTGATTTATCTGGTACGGTTCTTACTTGCTATATTATTATATTGTCGAAAGACAGCGTGCTGCTGAGGAGTTTGTTGCGCACTTTCTTCTTCAGTAGCAAAAGCACAAGGAGCGTGAAGGGTGGGCGATGTTTCTTGTCATTGTGACGTTCAAAATGCTACATTGTAGTCTAATTTAGATAAATAACTTTTGGTTTTGAGGTGGCGCGGGATCAAAAATTTTGCTATGACTTGCGTGAGGCCTTTATTTAGCTCTAAGAATATTGCTATGACTTGGGCGACGCCTTTGTCAAGCACTGAGACACTATGAACACTAAAACAAATATCTCTAAGCTTAAAACTTGCACCATAAGCTCCCCATTGGTTGAGAGCAGCCATTAACTCCGTCATGGGATGAGTAAACGATTTTTTTTCTTGTTTCTGCACTAGCCACTAAGCGGGTGCTAGTACTCGTTTTTTCAAAACAGTTAATAGCCTTCGGTATGCTCTACTTTTTAGCCTTATTTACAAAGGCTTTGTTGTATTTTTCCAAGGTGAAATGTTTGGTTAATATTTTTGAACTGTTTCGCTATCTTATGAGAAAAATTCAGGTTTATGAAATATGTAAATTTTGGTCAAATATTGACTGTGTATTTCTGTGTCAAGTTTAAACCTTATCACTTATATGTTGTTAAATGTCGGTATTCCCGTATAAATTTGATCAGCTGATTATTTAGATCATTGTAAGCCACTATTTCAGAGGTTAAAGATACTTCCACTGCCATGTCTGTATATTTTCGAGATTTGTTTGTTTGTTAAGAAGCATATACACCTATTTCCTATAAATGAACGTGTCTCCAAGAGAATCCGGGAAAGAAACCCAAATGAATTAGCGGTACCAACCCAGAGACTTCAATTATATAGTCGTAACGCCCCCTGTATGGCAATAACAATTTTTAATAAGCTGCCAACGCAGATCAGACAGCTGCCTATAAATAAATTTAGACAAGAAATATTCTCTTGGCTTATGAATATGTGTTTTTATTCTGTTAAATAATTCATAGATTACAAATTTCATAAAAATATTAATTAGTAATTATTGTAATAAATATTTTATAAATAACTTTTAAATTTCTATATAAATGTAAAATGTATAATGTAAGTAAAATGTTATGTTTAAAATGTAAATGTTTAAAATGTAACTGTATTAATTCAATGTAAAATTATAATATTTCTACACCTGATACGGTAGTATATGTGAAACAATATAAAAATGTAACATCTGTATGTAATACCATATACTAAGGAATAAATGATATTATTATTATTATTTGTATCTCTTTCAATTCACGGGATAACTTCTGGGGAAGAAACCCGGTCCTTTTTAAAGGCTTACACGGGGACACAGGTCCAACATGCAGAGGCCTTGTTGAGAACTTTAATCTAAAATGTGATGGGGCACCTACGAATTATTATTATTAAAAAAATTGTATGACGGGCTTTTTTAATACAATGCTCTCCTATTTGTTTATTTCCAGGCATTGAAACGATGTCAAAAATATGACCTGGATCTGTGTCAACCTTTAGTATAACCTATGTAACAATGTATTTTAGATATTGTTTTTTTTTTATTTTTATACGATACATTTACTTCGATAAACCGTTTAATACTTCAACTAGTTCACGTCGACGAGTTTTTAAATGAACTAACTATATTGTCCCATATACATTTCGCAAACGTTATTTGTTACGAGATTGTTAAAAGTTTTTCTCGAATATAATACTCGACTTGTGAGTTTTGACGTATGAGTATGCACGCTGTGCAGTTTAACAAAAACCTTACTGTTATTTATTTTTTTCGTTTTACTGGTAGTTAGTGGTTTTGAAGCCATATTGCAAGTTTTCCTAAAGCTTTATGTTTAAATAAAAAATTACATTAGTCAAGAAAACGGGATGAAATTTAATTTTGTCTTCAGTGTGTTTTGTGTCGTCGATCCAAAAATAAGAAATAAATTAACATGAATAGAGGAATTCTCCATTTTGCTGCAGAGAAATTATATTTTGGAATCGAGTGATCTTTATATAATAATAATATAATATACTACAGCCAAATATAATGGCTGCAGCAGTAAATATCAAGCAAATAAATTAAATTTGAATGATAATACGAGTGATAAAAAATTTAGTAGGTTAGAAACTTGGATACACAAGTTAGGAGGATTCCATAGATCCCGGACGCGGAAGAAAAGAGAAGCAAGATAAAAAATCAACAGATTTATGTGTAGGTAATACTGCCATATTGTAGAGCAATCATTCTCACATTCAAAGTCTATACAAAGTTGTATTATCGGGACGAGTTATGCAGACACGTAATTCACGTCTTTTTTTTACATGATCGATTACAACGTGGTGTCAGAGCTTCTAATAACCGCGCGTAGGCAATTAACGATGTTTAACACCCCTTTGAAAAATTCGCAGATTCTGATGTGCTGATGTTCTCACGAGGTTTTCGTTTACATGTTTTAGTAAGTGATGATAACTTTGTAGACCGCATTTTGATAAAACATTGATGAGGGATTTGACCTTTAACTACTTACCTTCTGACATATAGCACAAATAAATATTATCCATTCTACTAACCCGTGTGTCACACTACTAAAGTATTGAGATAAAATCTCAACGGAACGGTCAACCGGAAATACGTAAATCCTGCGACTGTTCTTTAACTTAAAGAGAAAGGAATTAAAACTGACTTTTTTACTTAGCTAATGGTGTTTTTTATTATTGATTTTGTCAGAAATAGTAAATACCTATGTGTAAAGTCGAAAAAAATAGTAAATATCAACATTTATTTATTAAGTACGTGAAACTAATCATGTATAGTTCTATACCCATTTAACATCCAAATTACTTCTATCAAAGCATGCAATTGCATTATTAAAACATTTCGAAATCCTTAGTAGCAGTTATCAGTGTCAGCTATTAATGCATTCTTGTAATGATAAAATTTATCTGTTTTGGTAACGATTATGACATAAGTCATAACATCCGTAAGATTATTGAGATAAACTTTTTCCTCGTTTATCGCATTGCGTTTAGTCTCTGTTTTTACAAAATTACTGATTGATTTGATAATTATCGTAATCCTTATACGACGAAGAACTACTCATTAGTACTCAATGTACCGGTGTATAAACTTCTTACCTTAAGGTTAAGAAAAAGCCCTTGCAGAAAAGGTTTAGGTTGTCGAATGTCATTAAGGCATAAAGATAAAAAAAGTAGCTTACACCTTAATTATGTTCTTCAAAGTCAGCGTTTTTTATTACGTGCAAACTCGATGTTTTAAGTAGCTAAAACCATATGTGTAGGATTGGCAGTGTCAAGGAGCAGCCGCCATCTTGAAAAAGGATAAAATACTTTCTATTCTTAATATAGTACCTACGTGCCAAAGTTAGGCAGTGAGTGATCTCACTAATTATTTTATCAATTATTGCACCAAAAACAAAATGTTTGCAATGATAACGGTCATCAGATCAAACAACGTCATATTATGTACAGCTAGTAGCTATGGGCTTAGTGATCAAAATTTTGATAAGGACGTCATAAATTATTCGATAAGTTAATATATGAATCAATCATCTGTTTTTCTTGTGTAGGTATTTATAGTATTAAGGCCATTCACTACTTAACGTCTTAAATATTGACACTCAGTTTATGAAAAATTTAATATCTAACCAACTTTCCAATTAATTTATTAACATGAATGAAAGCGAAAATTGAATAAATGAAACTTAAAATTAAAACTCATTTATATGTATAATACAAGACTAATAAAATAATTATAGTCTACTTTTAAAGTTTCATCTTTAAGGATAGTAAGATAAACAATATTAATATTACAACTCCTTTTTCTTCAGCAAAATAATGTTGTCTTAATAGAATATCTAATAACTCGAATAAAAAGGTTAAAAAATTATATGGATAGTCTTTGCCCGTCATTTGAAGTGTTTTGAGGAATCAAAATTATGTATTTCGAAAAGTAAATATCAAAATCAATTACTAAATTGTTTGTCCTGATATACTCATCAGAACATTAGAATCATTGTTCACATAGCGTGGTGTAAGTCAGAGATCAGTAAAAACACAATTTATAAAACAAAATATATAATTAACGAGAAACATGCAATATAAAACGACTAAATTAATTTATTTACACTATTAAAACGAAACTATTTTACTATCATTAATTTATATCACATTTAATGTGAGATATTCCAGGCGTTCAAAATTAAATCTGAGGCCCGTTCTGCGACCATACCGACCGCAGCATTAATATTACCGCTAACTTGCGTTGGCATCGCGCTAGAGTCTACCACCCTTAGTTTCTTCACACCTTTCACGCGCAATTGAGAGTCTAGTACTGACCCCATGGAGCAAGTTCCTACATAGTGCCACATTGTGGCAGACATTTCCAATGCATAACACTTCCAGAATTCCAATCCTGATAAAGTAGAACAAAATCCCAAGTCGACGCGTGAAGCACCAACGCTCTTAAAGTATGTTGTGTTAAGCACCCTGTCGAAATCTTCCAAACTTCTAGCTATCAGCTCCAAATCATCTTTGTTTGAGAATGTACCAGTGTAAATAAGTGGCTGAGCGTTAGGGTCTGCACTCGCAAGTTTTACTTCACCACGAGACTTTGGTATCATTAGATTGTTTATCACGAAAAGCGTTGATCTGCCGCTAGTTGCAGCAAAGAATTTGTCACAGATTTCGTTAGTGTACTTGAAAACATTTGAGCAAAGTTGTAACTGGGCAGCAGCGTCGTGGGGAAATACTAAGTTGATTACCTGGTAATCTGGATACAGCTGGTTTGCGTCAAGTGCTACGTAGCCAGTTGTAATAGGGAGTGGAAATTCGTGAGGGTTTACAGCAGGCAAAGGACTAGTGTCGGCTTCCATTTGATATACTACCACAGCAGATTGGTGGTCCATGAAGTTTTGTCCAACAGGTAAATCTGCCACCACTTTAATACCTAATGACTTAAGATGGGATTTAGGCCCGATGCCAGATAACATCAGTAGCTTCGGACTGTTGATTGTACCAGCAGACACAATTACTTCTTTCTTTGCATATAGTTTTCTAGTTTCACCGTCAGATGTAACAACTTGTACCCCAACCGCGGCTCGATTTTTGATCAATATCTTTGTTACGGTAGTAGATAACGCGACGCATAGGTTTTTCCGCGCCTTGGCTGCTCCGAGATAGCCGACCGCTCCAGTCTGACGGATGCCATCAACAACATAAACCAGAGGCTCAGTAAAACCAAGAGACGATGTCTCTGAAGATGTGTCTTCGACAATTTTGTGTCCAAGTTCTTTGAAAGCGGCTAAATAGTTGATGTTAACTGGTTGTCGACTTTTTGTTATTTTCAAATAGCCTTCAGTACCATGAAGGTGTGCGTATTCAGAATCGAGAAGACCTGGATCAGTCAAATTTTCTTGTCTCTTTAAATAAGGTTGAATATTTTTGTAACTCCAAGTGTCGTCGTTCAAGATTTTTGCCCACTGGTCATAGTCATGGGGGTCTCCTTGCACGTGTATCATGTGTTGATTAGCAGCACTACCTCCTAACATTTTTCCTTGGGTCAATTCGACATGGCCATTCTGAAGATTCTGCGCCGAGTAGTTGTCATTCACTGATGTAAAGTTAAAGTCGTAAGGTGAGCTTGGTAATAGTGTAAACAGGCCTGGTAACTGCAGACAAAGAAATTTGATATAATTAAACAAACATAGAATCGCTGTGTGCTAAAAGCACTTGTTTCGCAGTGATTTTATCCTAAATCTATATTATGTTTTTGGTAACAGTAAATTTTTAATGTTTCAGTTTATAAAAAAGATACATTACAATTAATAAAAGTGCAATTATTCTACTTCATGAGAGAAAAAATATAAGTAATTAATTTAGTACTACTATACCTCTGATTCCAATGGTGCATATCCACCTGTTTCGATTAGCAAAACATTATATCTTTCATTAACCGACAGTCTGTTGGCAAGAACCGATCCTGCGGTACCACCCCCGATGACAATGAAGTCGAAAGTGCTATTACCTGCAAAAAAATAAAAATATCAACTTACACTGAAAAATCAGGCTTATTATTTACAATTTATAAACAAACTGTAAGCACAAACGGTTCACTCAAAAAATTTTGCTAGCACAGGTATTCTTGTCGCATCGCATGTACAATAAAAATAGTATTTTTTTCCTTCCCTAAGTGAAAGTCCTCCTTCGTCAAAGAAAATAGCAGCAAATGGAGTTAAGGAATGATAGAACGTAAGCCGTTAATAGATAAATCTGCCTTTGAATTCTATTTAGACATGTTCAGGACCAAAAAAGCCAGTTTACACTTGCGAATTGAATGACGAGCAGTGTAACGATAGCTTGTAAATGATTACAACATGGTGTTTCTAAATAAAATAACTTCTACATTACTTACTGCTTATGGGACAGTCAGATGGAAAACGCCATGCCGTGAGTGCCAATGTGTGCACTACAGTCAAAGCCGTTTGCGCCGCTTGAATACTACCCAGTGCTGAAACCGCAGCAGACATGGCTAATGGAGCTGGGTGCACTTCTAGAGAAACAAACAATAAATAAATGTTAATTCGAGGACATACAATTACAATCAATGTCGACATTCATGTTATAATAATATTCGGATTGAGAGAAATTTTTATTTCACTGAAAATATGTTGAACACTATTGCTTAATTAACAGACATTTTAATTTAAATTACATTTTTAAAACAATTGTTTTTTAATAAGTGGTTATAATATTTTTTATTATGATATTTTGATCAGGACAAAAAATTAGAAATTTACATCTAAGGCAAAACATGTTTTATAAAACAGCGTTATTTACTTATTCTGCTCTTGAGGGTTTTGAAAAAAATAATCGAAGCAGTCTTATTTATATAGATCTGCGTTCGAACTTTTGCCAATACTCAGAGGTTTGAGGTAGTTATCATTAAGATTTAATACCTACAATCTAATCGAAATATTAAAATCAAAATTACAAATTAATTCGGTTACGAGTTATCTAGTTTATCAACATCCTCCTTCCTTATTGCTATGCCCGAATAATAAAATTTGCAGTATAGAAATTACTCCTTATTATCAGTAATTTATTTAATTAAGTTTAAACTGTATTTTGTATCAGGTGTTCCACATATATGTAGTAGGTGATGTTATTGATAGTAACAATGAGTGCGGTCTTTTCAATGACTTGCTTTTTTTGCGAAAGTAGGTTATGACTTTTTTTACTTGCATTATGTGAAATACTTGTATAAACATGTATGGTATCACCATATCATAGGAACCTGATTGTCGCAGCTCAAAATATTATTTAAGGACTTTTGCTCCGCATGCGAAAATACACCCGGACCTATTTTTTGTTACCCGGTGGAGTTCCTCATGGACTTCTAGCGCCCTGGGGAAGGCGATAAGGTGTGCCGGACTCTCACCGCCTAAAACCACCGGAGTCCTGCTCCGTTCCCTATTGTCAGGGGCCACGGGAACGCTTTCGCAAACTTTAGTTACAATCGCGAATGGCAGCATCTTATACTTATAATAAATGATAATAAAATAAAAAGGTTTGTTGCAGAAACTTGTACCACTTTTACAGTTTATCTTACGTAGAGACCTCCTTTTAAGTAAAAGATATACTTGTGCTAGGAGGTACACTTGTGGTAGTTACAATATTAAAATAGTGAAAGTGATACTTGTAGACAAGATAATGACAACGATGAAAAAGAGAGACAAAAAGCGTCTTAGTTGAATTTTAAATGTCACTATGTCATATTTTGCATAGTGATGACTTATCGCTATGCAAGTACAACCGATAACCAGATTTGCAAAACGATTAAACCAATCTTAGCTTCACATTTTTGATATTATCACTTTGATTGAATTTAGTGTCAAAATGTTTCGCGGTATAATTGTTTTCATAATTTACGTAATTATACATTTTACTGTAGGTAAAATAGGTTTAACCTATTAAAAAAGGAAGAAGCTCAATAAAAAATACGTAATTTCATGTATGTTATGTGCTTAGTGGCCCAGGCCACAGATGGAAAGCAATTATTGATAAAAAATAAATGAATTATTAAAAACATATTCAAATTGGCGCTACTGTTTTTATACATTTAAAATATATTAGTTTTAATAATTTTCCTGGTGATGATTCAACTTATTTCTTTTGTTCAATACCTACACGTTGAATATGACAACGTGCTCGTTTAATGAGTGCTTTTAGAGAAAAAACTATCCGTTCATATTTATGTCGAAAAAGACGTATACTTTTGCTTATTTCGTCAGTGTCAAAACCGGACAATCGGAGGAAATAAGATAAGACCATTAAATTAGTGTCGCGAAAATTGATAAGCAAAAGCGATATGTAACGCCGGACAAAAATATAGCCAGGAATGGAGATTAATTTGACCTAATAGGGTTTGGTAGGTACTAGTAAAACAACTATTTAGTAATACTGCTCGCTCAATCTCTTTCTCTCTCTGTCTCCCTGTTTTTTTTTTTATTTTTTTTAGAGGTCAGCCTCAGTTAGCCTTAGGGAGGCTTAGACTGCTTCACCAGACTAGAATTTATTGAACATAAAAAATTACACTTATACAAATCGATGTAACAAATCTATAGCGCGATCTAATTCAACGCCAACGCCATCTAGTTATGAAAAAGACTACTTTGGCGCGCTATGGTTTGTTGGGTCTTGACTTGATGAGCGATTATTGATTACAATTATTGACACTTGGAATTACTTAAATTGCTTGTTTGACGTCGATTTCAGACAGTACCGATATAAAAACATCTTTTGCCATTCTATTTATCTTCAAGTTTTTAGTGCGGTTATCATAGAATTCGGTTTTTTGTATTTAATTATATGTTTAAGAAACGCCTAACGCATTATAGAATTTAATCTTTCTGTCGCGGTGGGTTTCATAGATATTCAATGCACATGCACAAACACATCTAGTCTCAAAACAAGCATTTGTAGAGTGCATACATTATATTTTTACTCCGTGGAAATCGAACCTGCGACACGTTACGCATAATGGTACTTGTAGTTTTGACCTACAGCACCTGACTATCCGTGTAGTCAGATTTTTGTACGTGAATACATAAAACTAACTACAAAACTGCTTGTGTTAATAAATTCTATAGAAAATAATATTGACGCTAAATTTTACTCAGTTTTTCTTATAATAATAATAATATGAAAATTTTAATGATATATTATTTAGAGGTAGAGACATATATAAACAATTAACAGGCGCATAACATATATTGTTCCACAATTATATATTTAGCAGACAACAGCTTACTTGCAATAAATTGATTTATTAAGCCTAATATCTACACTAGTACACGCAACCGGTTGCGGTCACCGATTTTCCAGGGGCCGATTTATTAGTATTCCAATTTTATAATTTAAACATAATCTTAAGGATAAGAGTAGTTGCCGTAACTTCCACTCTTCAATAATTAAACAAAATCACTATTTAGGTCGGCATCTTCCGTTATGGTAACGCCAGATATAATAATATTAAGTATTCAGTTGGTCACCCCAAACTAAAATTCGTAACAATCACTTAATTTTAAAGGTGGTTTAATTGTGCAATAAGTAATGATGACGTGTTATAATAGTACAGAGTTTGAATTTTTGAGCGTGTTGTTTTCACCAAGAAGATTACTTACAACAGTGTTAAATTAAATTATTTGTGATTAATTTCTTAATTTTGTATATATATATGCTGGTTTAAGTTGATCGATACACACGCTATTTATTCTGTTTGCGAATTATTTTAAAGCTTCTAAGTACTGTAGTTAATGGTCTCTGGTACATAATAAACGTCAGCGAGGCAGACCCAGGTGGAAATGGCGAGATGACCTGGATTCACATCTACCAAACTGGTCAACCGTGGCTCTTGAGAGAGATAAGTGGAAGAAGAGTAGGGAGGCCTTTACCCAGCAGTGGGACATCTCAGGCTAGTAATAAGTAAGTAAGTAAGTACGGTAAGTACCTACTGTAGTTACCGTAGCCGTTTGCTAATCTTTTGCTACGTTTACATAGCCTTGAAGGTCATACTCAGATTCGAGATCTTGATCAGTAAAAGTGTGTCTTTAAATAAGATTCAATGTTTTTTGTAACTTGTCTGTGCACTTAGGTACCGTCGTCTAGAATTAATGCTCATTGTCATAATCATGTACTTTTATCCTGTAATATTTGGCTGCACTGCCTCTTCGCGTTTAGCCTTGGTCCATCCATGTGGTGCATCCGTGTGGTGTCCGGATATAAAGAATAGCACCACCCCATATCCTCCACTGGGTGTCGTAAAAGGCGACTAATAGACCTTAAGACCCAGTGCACTGTACAACCTTGGGTCACCCGAATGGTGGCGGGTAAGCCATCAACAAACGCATTCCCAAAGAGGGTTAGTGTCAGGCAGGCGGCCGACTATAAAACCATAGCCAAATCTTTAAGCAACATGTCTAGAAGACGTGTTGCGCCGACCCCAAGTGAAATGGGATAAGGGCAGGAAGATGATGATGATGTTGCTATACCTTGGATTCTCATTGAGCATATCCACCAGTTTCGATTAGCAAAGCATGAATGTTATCATCTGCCGAAAGTCTATTGGCAAGAGCCGACCCTGTATTACGGTGGTACTGCATGGTCGGCTCTAGCCAGCAGACATCGAATTTTCTCATTCGAGGCACTAATCATAAAAAGTTGTTTAAGTTGATATCTGCAAAATACAGTCAAGTAATCAATACCTATGAACTTATTTAGTCATTTTAAATGCATAGCGTAAACTTGCCTCAAAAACGGAGAGTCTGTGTAGATTATAGATCCTTGCTATCTTTTGGACTGTCAGATAGGAATTTAGCACTTCAGACCGTTTGTACGGTTTGAATGGGAAGTACCCGGTGCTGAAGCCACTGTTAACATGGCCAATTTAATTATGCTCACTTCCGAAATTTATAAGAAAAATATGTTATGTGACAAATAAGTTACATAACATATGTACATACAATAAATTCAAGGTAATTTGTTATTACCATACACGTGTGTTCAAATAGTTCTAGATTTTGTTTCTTTGAACACTGTTGCATACGCTATAGTTTGAGGAGAAAATAATAATTAGTAAGTCTTTCAGATTGACCATACGAAACAAAACTGTCAAATGAAAAAGACGCCAGAAAACTATAATAAGTAAAAGTGTTATTATATTTATAACAATTGTAAAATATATATTTTTTTTTTAATTTTACCAAGTATCTGACAAATTGAAACTGGTATCTGATTATTTATTTTGTTCAGTGATTAAATAAACTTTTACAAACTGAATAAATATCTTGTATTGCGTTTCGACCTTAAGTGGTCTTTCACACTAGCATTTCTCCGTATGAGCGAATTTGAAATCCTGACGTGGCGTTCATTTGAACGTTGCGACAACGCAAACGCACACGTTGTGACTGCGCCGCGTTAATTTTTTCTGCAGAAAAAACGCTGCGAAAACGCAAAGCATATGAACTGTCGCGGCTTTTACACAAAAACGCTAATGTAAAGGGGTAATTAAGTACAAAACGTAAAATGAGATTTACACAGTTTGTAGCAGCTTATTGATTTGCTGAATAAATAGAAGTGTTTTTCTTTTTCCTCATCTGATTCTACTTTCAGTTTCTTCTGGAATTTACCATTAAATTTGCCGCCGATTGTAAACAGAAAATTAACAATTACATTAAATTTTCCTTATTTTTCCAGTTGTACAAAATATTAATTTATTGATTTAATTAATAATTTTTGCGTAGGATTTATTAATTCTTGTAACAAGTTATGCATAAATTTGTATAATTTACAGCAAAGTAACAAAGCACAAATTTTGCTTCCTTGAGTGAAAATACAGATATTATAATTATTCGGTAATCAGGTTAATTCATCAAATGTGTAAATGCAACGTATAAAGGAAAATTTGCAAAAAACTGTAAATTTTTGTTTCAACATATAGAACAAACACTTATGAAGATATTTTTTACTTTACTTATACAGAACTTCTTATCGCGAGTCAATCTCCCTTTAACGATATTTTTTTATTAACACACATCAATAAAACCAAAATATCATATTATACTATTATTTATTTGCATTACATTTAGTGCGATATGTTCCAAGTGTCAAGAATGAAGTCCGAGGCTCGTTCTGCGACCATACCTACTGCAGCATTGATATTACCGCTTACTTCTGTCGGCATTGCGCTAGAGTCCACCACCCTTAGGTTCTCCACACCTTTCACACGCAATTGAGTGTCTAGTACTGACCCCATAGAGCAAGTTCCTACATAGTGCCACATTGTGGCAGACATTTCCAATGCATAACACTCCCAGAATTCCAATCCTGTTAAATCAGAACAAAGTCCAAGGTCGACGCGCGATGCGCCCACACTCTTAAAATATGTCGTGTTGAGCACCCTGTCGAAATCTTCCAAACTTCTAGCCATCAAGTCCAAATCGTCTTTGTTCGTGTATGTACCAGTGTAAATGAGTGGTTTATCATTAGGGTCTGCACTCGCAAGTTTTACTTCACCTCGAGATTTTGGCATCATCAGGTTATTCACCACAAATAGTGTTGATCTGCCGCTGGTCGCAGCAAAGAATTTATCACAAATTTCGTTGCTGTATTTGAAAACATTCGAGCAAAGTTGCAACTGGGCAGCAGCGTCGTGAGGAAATACTAAGTTAATTACCTGGTAATCGGGATACAGCTGGTTTGCGTCTAGTGCTACGTAGCCAGTCGTAATGGGTACTGGAAATACATGAGGATTTGCAGCAGGTAGGGGATCAGTATTAGCTTCCATTTGATAAACTACTACTGCCGATGGGTGGTCCATGAAGTTTTGTCCAACAGGTAAATCTGCCACCACATCAATACCTAACGATTCAAGATCGGATTTAGGCCCGATGCCGGACAACATAAGTATTTTTGGGCTGTTGATCGCGCCAGCGGACACAATCACTTCTTTCTTTGCGTACAGTTTGCTAGTTTTACCGTCCGAAGTAACGACCTTTACTCCAACCGCGACCCCATTTTCGATCAATATCTTTGTGACCGTAGTAGACAATGCGACGCATAGGTTCTTTCTTGTCTGCGCTGCACCAAGATAGCCAACTGCTCCAGTCTGACGGATGCCATCAGCGATGTTTAGTAAAGGCTCGGTAAAACCAAGAGTCGATGTCTCCGAAGAGGTGTCTTCGACAATTTTGTGTCCAAGCTCTTCAAAACTTTTTAAGTAATTAATGTTTGTCGATTGCACATCTCTTGTTATCTTTAAATAGCCTTGAGTGCCATGAAGGTGTGCGTACTCCGAATCCAGAAGGTTTGGATCGGTTAAATTTTCTTGTTTCTTTAAATAAGGTTGAATATTTTTGTAACTCCAAGTATCGTCGTCTAAAATTTTTGCCCACTGGTCGTAGTCATGGGGGTCTCCTTGTACATGTATCAAGTGGTGATTAGCTGCACTTCCACCTAACATTTTGCCTTGCGTCAGTTCGACACGACCATTCTGAAGGTTTTGCCCTGTGTATTCGTCATTCACTGATGTAAAATTGAAGTCGTAAGGTGAGGTGGGTAATAGTGGAAATAAGCCCGGTAACTGCAAACAAAGAAATGCGATTTATGAATACCTACTTAGTCCATACCTATAATATAGATATAAAGGTATGGACTAAGAAGGGTTGGTTTACTGTTTTACTTCACTGAGACAGTTTGCCTAACTTTACCTTACCGTTTTAGTGAATATGTCTTTACTCAATAAGTTTTAATCGATTCAGTTCGATTGAAAAAATACTTTGCCTAATGAATGAAACAAATCATTTAGGAAGCTATAATTTTAGTAATACTAGCATACCTCTGATTCTAATGGTGCATATCCACCAGCTTCAACCAGCAGAACATTAATGTTTTCGTCAGCTGATAGCCTGTGTGCAAGAACAGACCCTGCGGTACCACCCCCGATGACTATAAAGTCGTATGTACTGCCACCTGCAAAAAAGCAAGAAAAAAATTTAACACCAAAAATCTACCTATTTTATCTCTTCCAGTGACACTCAGGGACAAATGACTTTATTTATACATTTTTGCATAAACTAGAATTCTAGTCAGATACTCATAAATAAAAAAAACTGTAGCAGATTGGTCATTTTCTCCAAAACCATGAGTTGAGGACGTATTAGATGTATCCTGAAGGATGGTAGACGGAACAAATGGAATAAGGTTATGTCAGAGTGGGATTGACAACATAGTACTTTTGCATTAAATTTGGTTGAGGCTAGCACAGGATTGAGGTAGCTTCTATTTATTTACAGCTGTAATAGACAAACGGTAAGACCGTAGGACTGCCAAGTCAAAGGTCTCGAGTTCGATCCCTACAGGGTGCACCGAGAATAAAGGAACAGAGAAGTGCACCTGTGTTTGCGAACACGCTTGCGCACTATAATAATCCTGCGTAGTTGGCTGGTGTCAAAGTAATACTAGCCGCCGTGGCCGGAATCAGTCAGGAGACATTATTATTACAGTTAGAAATCTAGAAATAAAGTTGAGAATGATGACGTAGTTTCATAAAATAATTTGCGTGGTTATGTGTACGAAGTATTATATTAAAGTTAAAAAGCTTCTGTGCTACTTACTGCTTATAGGACAATCAGGTGGGAAGTGCCAGGCAGTTAGTGCCAATGTATGCACCACAGTCAACGCCGTTTGCACGGTCTGTATAGTCCCAAGAGCTGAAGCCGCAGCAGACATGGCTAATGACGTCGTGCTCAGTTCTGAAAAACTAAAAAAAATAAACTACTATATATTTGGAAAAAAAAAGATATGACCATTAAGGTATTTAAATTTAATTCAAAGTTGTAAATTCTATCCTTCACGAGTGATCAGGAATTTAAATATTTTTTTTTTGTTTCATTGAACAATTATCGTTTTGAACCTGACAGTTTAATTAAATGATAGACCTTATTTATAAGTGTACGATAATTTGTTAAATCGAAACAATGTATAAAATAATATCAGATATCCTCTTTACAGGCAATGTTTTGATCTGTACAACCACAAACACTTACTCGGTTGTTGCTCTTTCTGAAAAATAAATATAAACCGCTCTATTTATATGTATTTAAGTACGAACGTGCGAGAATACGCAGATGATCAAGATAATTAGTATCAAGATTGATATTATCTAATCGGAATGTGAAAACAACAATGTTATATCGTCTATTAGCAAAGTCACGTGTTTATATTTATTAAACATTCGTCATAACAATAATATCAGATAGCCTTGGTCCATATATCTCAGTTCTTTTATAGAGCAGCGATATCTACCTATAAAAGATTTTTGACTGCACGGATAGCCGAGTGGTATCACCACGTCAATTACCACGGTGCGCAACGTGTCGCGGGTTCCATCCCCTCGTAGAGCAAGAATTTTTGTCTTGTATTTTGCGCAGGACAAGAATTGGGTTCCGCAAATGCTTGTTCTGAGTCTGTGTGTCTCTGTGCATGTGAATTGAATGTCTGTGAAGCCCCCCACGATACAAGGATTAAATTCCTTAGTCCTTCAAAAAAAACCGGATTTCTTCCCTTGATATATAGTATAACTTCGAAAATGATCATTATTACTTGCTTGTATTGAATTTCAGTCTGTGACTTCAAATGTGGTCGTAGAACGACATGGCTATGCGTCATTACTCACCCAAGATTAATCAATAGATTTTAAAATCGTCAGCTGTTTTGATACGATGTTTGTCGGCGCTTTTCAATTTGTTTTATGTTGTTAAAATTATCATTAATGATAACACGCACCATGGTTTTACCTAAATACTCAATTTCATTGTTTGATAACGTATACTAACAATATTTTGGTAATGTTATGGTTAGCTATTCCCTGCAAAAAGTGTTTCTCAAATACTTGTACAGCTGGATGTTTTTTTGAAATATATATTTATTACTACTTAAATTCTTCAAAGCAATTACAAATATTTAATAGCAATAACAGCTTTGTGTTAGACGGATTTAATGTATCGAGATAACTTGACTAGTTTGCGACTCGTGACTTTTTAATACAATAATTTATTATATTTTAGACATTGCACTTTTTATAAAATCAAACCTGCATTTATTTGAAAATTTAAAATCAAAACGACGCAACAAGGAAATTAGTATTATACCTCACAATACTGCCCTTTTTTCAAAAAACTTCCTTGGAATGTCACCTAGGATATATAATAAGATACCCAAAAGTATTAAGGATATTGATAAGATTTGTCATTTTAAGCTAGCCTTCCTCGAGTTTTTATACACAAAAACATATTATACAACAAATGAGTACTTGGAGGATAATTGTAACTAAAGTTATTGGTACCTATTTGAAGTATTATCCTTAATACAAATAAATAATAATGTTACAGATGTTGTGATTATTGATACTATTATTATTTTTTGTGCCATTTATGTTGTTATAACTAGTTATTTGATTGTTTAGTTTTGTTATTTTATTATTATTTTACTTTCATTCATATTTAAATTTGTATTATCCTATCCTTCCAGATTAATTCGGTACTGATTTAGATTTTAAGTATTTGTATGCCTATAATGGCTAGACATAGCGGTCAATTTTATACACATTCCATCTTATGTTACCATGTAAACCTATGTTCTACAAATAAAAATATTTGATTTGATTTGATTTGATTTGAGTCCGACTTTTACAGCGATATTTTCTGTTTTAAAATATCGAAAGTATAGATGTGAAACTAGTACGTATATCTATGATACCCGAAAAACAAATGACTGTATCTTGCATATTCATTTAAGTATAATTCAATGTCACCACAAAAGGTAAGTCACCTTGAAAAGTCGGAAATACAGAATATCGTCGTTTTAGTAATTTCTAGCTCTTTGTTTATTTTGACTCTTGAAGACAACAATGTATCTTATCATTTTAATGTAAAGTTCATTATACAACTCAAAGATTTAAGATAAAATCTTAATTATTACGAATATTTTTATCACAGACGGAAAATATATATTTATTATCATTATTGTATAATATATATATGAATTCGGCCTGAATTCAGCGTTTTTCGATAAAAGATAAAATTTATTTTTTCTTAGCTATCGGTGAAAACATAAATAGCTCTTAAAATCTTCAGAAGAAAATGTAATGATTTATTTTTAAGCTCTAATTTTTTTTACTTTTTATAGCATTTTCGAGAGTTTTGTTGTAAAACTATTATCAATCATTACTTCTTAAAAGTATAGGTACTTATTGCTAATAATAATAATATCTAAAAAGCAAAAAACTGCATCAGAGATAGTAATTTATGTTCATATCAATGTCATCAAAGATAATTAATAGTACGTCGGTAGTAAACCGCATTATCTAATACGGAATATCGTTTAATAACATTTTTGTAATTTCTAGCACTTTCTATATTTTGCCTTGTGTGGACAAAAATGTACGTTATTGTATTGACATAAAGTTCACTGTACCATACAGGATTTTAAAGTAATGATAACATCTTAATAATATAATCTTACGAATGCATCAAATATCATCATGCTACATTTAACAAATAAATGATGTACCTATTTATTTATTATCATTGTTATATCAATTTCATTTGAAAATTTTATAATAGGTACTTTATTTTAATCAGATTCTGCGGCGTTTGTTAAAACATGCACCTAATTTGATTATTTCATATTATTATTTATAGAATCAATAATATAACTATTTTTTTGGATATAATATTAATGTGTCTTTTGTTACATTTCTAAAACATTTGAAATATTAATTCTAACAGTATGAGTTAGATCTCATAACGGTTATCAGTTTAAGATATTAGTAAGTTTTCAGTATTTTCACACTACACACTACACTTGAGAAAGTACTAAAATCGTACTAGCTCCTGGTAAAATATAAAACCACTTATCTATCATTGACTATGCTTTTGACTAGTCATATTATTATTTTAGTGAGTCATATAATAATGTAACATTTTATCACATTATCAAAAAACGACTCAAAAATCAATTTTATTGCAGCACGTGAGGGCAATCAAATTACTGCAGTCATTTGATAAGATGAGATGACTAATCATTTTTTCTCACATACACACACAACAAAATTTAAGCAATAATTTACAGTAATATTAACGCGATGTTTTTTTTATTTAGATTAAAGAATTTACTTAACACTAGAACTATCAACGCACTTTATGTGTCTGTTGAAATAAATAAGGAGAAAAACAAAACAAATTTCTTATGTGAACTTCCCTTTTTCTTCGTAATCCGTTGTTTAGTTGATATTATACACAATGTGGCCCCTTAACTTACGTATATTCACCCCAAGCGTGTTCTAAGTGTAACTTTGTGGTCAGCCGACCGCGGCCCGCAAATGGCCCGACTAATTTATTTATTTATAGCCCCGATATGGGACAAGCTCTTTGTTCAGCCAAGATATGCTCAGTTTAATTATGGTGTTAATGTTTTTGCTAGTTTTTGTTAGGTTGATGTAGGTTTTCTTGTTAAATTAGGTAGGTGGACATAAATGTTTGGTATAGACGTCTTGTAGGAATGGTTAACAAAAATAATTTGCAACAATTTGTAGATGTTTAATTCTTGATCTGAAATGAAAGTAATAAATCGATAAATGCTTATACATACGTTATGAACTGTTTAAAAACAGGCCAAGTTCGAGTAAATAAAAAACTGCATATAATTGGGAACGAAATACCAATTAGTACCTATAGGTAAATTACAATCAGCTTACTTGTTTTGCATCATAAAAGTACGCTTTATTTAAAGATGTTTGAAATGCAACTGCGAATTCTGTTTTACTGACAACTTCAACGTTATACTTCAACGAATCAAAATGCAAAAAAAATAAATATTATAAAATATTCTTGAAAATTGCGCTTAATCCTAAAACTAACACATAATTCACAATCTACAAACCACATGTACCTAACCTAAAATCTAACGTGTGCCAGCAGACAACTCTACAATTTCTACTCGTAATTGTTTTTGTGCTTTGGCACCAAGACTTAGAGTGGCCCTTGATTTATATGTTGGCTTTCCAATTAGCCTTCGGTACTAGTCTTATTTATCGGGCTCTTTCCATTTTCCGCACTTTTGGCTTCACTGTGAAAACCTTTTATAGTTGGGGTGAAAGATCTGATGCGGGGACGATTTTAGTATTGATTAATTTTCGGAACTGTTAGTGTCCTTCTTATCTGTTGCGAGTATTTTTCCATTCGATAATTCAAATATTTTTTGATAAGTGCAATTTTCCAACAATACAATTTGAAAAAATAATGAAATGTTTTACACGTGTTTAACAGATGAGATTTGCTAATGCGGGGACGATTTTAGTATCGATTTATTTTCGGAACTATTTAAAAGTGACTTTCTTATCTGTTGCAAGTATTTTTCCATTCACTAATCCAAATATTTTTTGATAAGTGCATTTGTATTTCCAACAAATAAATTTGAAGAATTAATGAAATGTTTTACGCTTGTTTATCCGATAAGATTTTCGTTGTTTGATTATATTTTTATCTAAACAATGAACATCGATTTGCAGTAACGATAATGATAAAGTAATTAATATGATAAGTAAAAAATCACTTAAAAGTAATCTTAATTCATTATATGATTGATTTAAGATTGATCAGTCTCGACTTTTATTTTTATAGAGAGTACGATACGACTTAACAATCGTTGAGTGTAAAAGACGATATTTTTCCCTGACGCTAATGTGGTTACACGTTAAGGTAACGTATTCGAGTTTTAATTTACATCGAAATTCTCCTAACTTTCTGTTTGCCAAAAGTATCTAGTAAACAAGGGTCTTCTATGGAAAATTGTTATGGAATGAGTCTTTTCGAGCCTTTTTAGTATCAATAGTCCGTGCTCTACAATCAGTATCTGTATAAGTACCTACTAGTCAGTGTTTTTTTTGTGACTAGGATTATACCCTATTCTTTCACAAACTTCATGAAATAATTTAGTACATCATCAATTGAATAATAAAAATATTAACTACGTATAGGAATAAACACTGAGTATATAAACAAATTCGGTTTTTAAAAAGACGTCGTTGACGTCACAATTAAACACGTAAATAATTATCTTATTATTAGTAGGTACACGTAAATAGCCAAAATCAAGATAAAAAAAATTTGAAATCTTTTCAATTACGTCAAACTGATTATAATTATTTAATCTTACACGCTACGTTACACAAAGATACAATGATAGATACAGTACATTAGGTGCAAGTTGTGTACCTGCTTTTGTACGATCGAGATATTTTGCGTCTCCCAGTCAGGTTTCACAGTAGACTTATCGCTAGTGATGTGACTAAGTCGATGTACGTGACAATTTAAAAACTACAATGTAATTAAGAGCATTTTAGTCTTTTTTAAACAAAACTCGCCTGCATGTTTTTTTTTCTATTCAAAACTAATAGTGTATTTTTTTTCTAGCCTAGTGTATCCCATTGCTGAGCAAATGTCTCTCCAAATCCTTCCACGTATTTCTGTCCTGAATAGTGTATTATGTAGAAAAATATTGAAACTCCTAAATTTTGATAAGCTGATCAATGTTTGCAGAAGTTGATAATTTTGTGTGGTAAGCCAAATTATAGGTCCGAGAATGCAGCTATATGAATTAAATATTCCAGTCTTTACCTAAATGTCTTACTGCAAGGCAATGACTTCTTACCATATAGAAAAAAATAAAGTAAAATGTTCTGGAAAACATGGGCAGAGTAAATTAAACATACGTCCATAACATTTCCATTTGAAACATTTACAATAAATGTGTAGTCTTTGTGATATTTTTAGGTAAATATTTGGAGATATTTCCAATAATTACTCACATTTGGAGTGCCCAATTAATTGAAGCCTAAAGCTACCTGACTTTTAGTTGAAAATCAATGAATCGAACAATGTAAATGTAAGGTCTGTTATCAAATACAATAGCTTTTCACCTTTTATAATATTATTAAAACAATATGATTTTTGGTCGAAACAATTAGTCTTGTTTTATTAGCTACGTCTATTATTCAATAACCTTTCAAGTAATCGATACTGCCTAAGTTCTTCAATGTAAGCTTTAAATAATGATTTTATTTTTAGATATATTATTTCCTTATTCTGCTTATTCCGTTTTTTTTTTGAAGTTGTCATAGTTTCTAGAATATTTTATTGAAAAACTTAGAGCGTACGAAATGGCTTTAAGATAAAACAAACCATTTTAAGCGTACTTATGGAGTACTTAGTGCATGTATGTGATTTCTCGCAAAATACAAAACAATTTACAAACTTCTGTCTGAGAGGCAGGTGCGTGTTCGCGAATGACCAACTCTGAAATCACAAACCAAGTGTTAACTGAAACAAACCATCCCACCACAATATCTGATATGCACTAATTGAATTTGAGTAACATTCCATACATAATAATTACGCACAACAAAAAAATATAAGAAGCAAGATCAAGAAAGAAGCCCTTATAAAAGCAAAACAAAAAACATTAAAATAATCAAAAATATGTTTTTCGTTGATTTATTTAATCTCTAGGTACATGGATATCGATACTATTAAGGACTTACCGTTCCTTTACATCACTGTTCGGCTCAAAACTCCCTCATGTGTTAGCTAGGATTCAAAATAACAAGTCTCCGTAGATTTGCTGCATGCAACTTGACATAATAGTTTGCTTCTACTTAGTAGGTATAAAGAATTAACTTTTTCTTGTACCAAAACCCTTCACAAAAGTTGGTAGATTTTTTATTTTTGTTTTCTTAACATCACTTACGGCAACCGAAATGAATAATTATATGTATTGATGATAGCATACTTTGATGATAAACGTGTTTCTCATTTTCATGACACAAGACTTCTAACTTTTAAACATGCTTTCCTAAAACAAATTCAAGTAGGTAACTATGTTCTATTGCGTCACTAAAATATGAAATGGTTAAGTTACTGAAAAAATATTTTTGGTTCAAAACGGTAAATCTAAAAAATGTAATTATTACACTCTTCCAAAATCGCCTTCCTAAAATATATAAAGATAAAGATCATTTATTTGTAGATCATATAGAAAAGTTGATCAAAAAGTTAATCTATCTAGACGACAAAACAAACCTTACATAGCTACCAAAAATCTCTAATGACGTCAGTTAATTGCAGCAGACTCCACACTTATAAGTGGCGTGAACGTGACATGGACGGCCTCTACTAAGGATCCCCACATTTTCCGATCATTAGGAAAATGTCACTAGCGATGCGAAAATAAATGAAAAAACTTTCCTACTGGAGTAAGGTGGTCCAGTGCAAAAAGTATTAAGGCTAGCAAAAGTTTTGATTGAAGTATGTAAGGACGACGATTATGGCTATGATCGGCATAAAACTGGTTTAGAATGCTGATGCATGTGTGTTTTTGGTAAGAACACAGATATAAGCATTTCTTTCTTGAGGTTTTCTTTAATCCCAAGCACTTTTTTCTTCTTCTATTTAGTGTTTTCAAATGTTGTTAGTGTCAGTTTCAGGTGAACATGTATTTTTTAATTTGATATTGACATAGACTGTTACGCGATAGAGATTAGACGCTAAATATTCCAAACAGAAGCAGAATTAAAGTTTAAAATAAAAAGAACTTGAAACAATCCAACAAAAAGCCTTAAATTTTTTCCTCGTTCCCCAAAGGCAATTAACCGCAACCGTCGAAATTTTTCCAAAACCGAAACCCATTGTTATCTACAAAAAATAACGTGGATTAGTCCCCGAGTAAATTAATTAATAAAGGCAAAACAATGAATGGTATCGCTGGCTGCCCTAAGACCGTATATTAAAACGGTCCATTGTTCCTGCATTTGTATGAAATAATGCCGCCACACACCACCTTTGTTCGTCTGTTTATTTTTTCTTTTCTATTTTAGTTCGCTGAATGCATCGGAAATTGATGTCTTAGGTTGTGACAGTTGCATTGTTCGGGCGAGAGTTATGTTACGTGAAAATGGACGGCCCAGAGTTTTCAACGTATTTGTTCGACCTGTGTTTATTGACAGGCCTTTAGATTATTAATGTCGTGTAAGATTATTATAAATATCCAGTTTCAAATTTGTATATTCAGGATTTAAAATTATCTTTATTTGCAGTTTTAAAACCAAAACATAAAATTAAATTTGAAAAAAAAAATGTATTTTAAATTAGGCAGAATAAGTTTTCGAGTCAGTGTCGGATTTTCTTCCGACTTTTCCAAGATAATAATCCACAGGCCTTCAGAATAATAGAATAATACTTCAAGACAAAATGTGGGTATGAAATAGAATACCCGTACTAAACTTCACCCGTACCAGTAGGATCCCAGCCTCAATGATAACACTGCTAATAAGAGCAAGTATTACCAAAGTATAAAACGAAATAACTCACTATTATCTAGCCTATTCGAATCCTTAATAGCGGGAGCGAGAATAATTCAAGGCCTCTTCATCTATAAAACATAATTAGGGAGAGGTGACCCCAAGGAGGGGCCAACTTTATGAAGTGACTTAATTCTGCCTAACTTACTAATTCCACTTTTTGTTCCCAAATTTTCAGTTTCATTGTAACTCCAGTAATTGTTTCATGTTGAATTTACGTGAACTTAGTCTCTAGGTACAGGTTTTTTGGTGTCCTTTTGAATTAAGTTTTGTTTGTGTTTCTTGTTGCTTGGGAGATATTTTTATTTTTAGTCCTGTTAGCAAATATTGTTTTTTTAGTGGGTTACGGAAGGATAAGTGACATTAGTATGTTAATCAGTTATTATTAATTCAATCTCTTTGACAGAGAATCTTTGTTTAAGGTAAAAGTTATGAGCAACACTTTTTTGGTCTCTGAAATATAAACTTGTTTCATTACACAAAAAAAACCTGAAACGCAAATTTTCCGCCAGGGAAAAAAACACATCACCTAAATCCGCATCAATAAACATATTACGAGGACTCATAAACAACGTAATTCGTTGGTTTTCTAGAAAATAATACATATTCAACAAACGTACACGTTTCTGCCGATCCCCAATGTTGCATGTAACTGATATTTTATTCAAGACAAGGCGTGTTTAACGTGATGTATATGAGCCTTCCGTACCAAGTATTTACATATTTCGCAACAAAGATGTATACAACGATTTGGGCGCCAATCGTCGAACGATACGTCGTACTGGGTTTTGGGCAAATATCAAAGTTTATTCATGGATGTCTAATGAGAATGGGAATGGGTGATAATGTTCCGGTCTTATTTAAAGTTGGACATAGTTGTGATGGTAAATTGTATTAGGGAAACTCAAATATAGAAACCGTTATAAATGTTCTGCTTAATTATGATAGAAAGTATTATTTTGAAGAGGTGTAAAAGAGTTTTATATTTATGTTTATCTCAATTACTTACATCTCACTTCTCTAAGATTATAAATATAGTAAAATATATTTAGTTTTTCGAGAGAAACGATTAATTTTTATACCTCAGTCCTGAAACTGAGAGGAACATTTTACTTATTGCGAATAACACTCATAGTTTACACCATAACACTACGATTGCTGCTGACCCTGTAAGACCTTACAAAAACAACAGCAAAATATTCCAGAACAATGGCATAAGTTTTGACCTACATTTAAACATTCGTATGTAAGCAGTTCTAACAAATTCGAACAGATGTCACTACTTGTTTTAAGTTGCTCTGATATCTACATAGATGGCGTTACGAGTAACATTGTGTCCATTCGAGTGTTCTGTCACGAAATTGGGGTTGATGGGCTTTGGGCCTTACCTGATTCGTTTTCAATTTTGGACTTGTGTATGGGATACAAAAACTTTACAATAATGTCTTGAAGTGTATTATGACCTTTTAGGTATGGTTGACAAGGTGAGGGAAAGAAAGAGTTAATGCATGTTTATTACTTTTGTTTTTATGTAACTTCTACAACAATTTATTATTGGAAAAAAAATGTTACAAATAAAGTCGCATAATTCGTTTTTAAGTGAATTATGCGACTTAATATTTTTTATGCTTAACCTGAAAGCATCGTAAATCTAATACAAAATCGATAAACAAAAATATAACAATACTAATCACTACACATAATTAGTATAAATCACCTTCTTAATGTACTATTTATGAATCTAACAATGTAAAAAGAGTTCAATTCAAATAGCTTTAAAGCACAAAACCGATTGGTAGAGTAATAAAATTATTACCTGCTATAAAGTTGGCTATTAAGATGCAATGGTTTAACTCTTGTTAAGCCGGAGCCTGAACGACCGTTCTATAACTTCCAATTTTGCTTGTAAACCGTTTGTGTTAGTGGGCGGGTAGACGGGCCTACTGTACACAGGATTTTTATTGAAGAGATTTTTGTATAAAGATTGTGGCAATTTTTAATAGAAGTGTACTGTTTTATGTTTTTAAGTTACTTTATTATTCTGAATTTTTAGAAAAGAATTTTTAGGTAGGAACGTTTTGATCTTTCAGGTTAAAATTAGACTAGACCAAAACCGTTACTGTTATACTAAAACTATTTCTTAAACAAGAACTAGACCTAGTCAAGAGATTAGACCAAGACCGTTATTGTTATTCTAAAACTATTTCTTAAACAAGAACTAGACCTTGTCAAGAGATTAGACCAAGACCGTTATTGTTATTCTAAAACTATTTCTTAAACAAGAACTAGACCTAGTCAAGAGATTAGACCAAGACCGTTATTGTTATTCTAAAACTATTTCTTAAACAAGAACTAGACCTAGTCAAGAGATTAGACCAAGACCGTTATTGTTATTCTAAAACTATTTCTTAAACAAGAACTAGACCTTGTCAAGAGATTAGACCAAGACCGTTATTGTTATTCTAAAACTATTTCTTATACAAGAATAATTAAAAAAAAACTCGATCATACCTTACTGCAAATTACAAAAGTTTTAACTAACCCATAAAGTAACTCGAACAATAAAAAAACCAAAAATCTTGATTATGCCTTACAGAAAATTACAGAAATTTTGACTTATCGATAAAACAACTCGAACAATAAAAAAAAACCGATAGCAAAAACCTTGCATTCAAGACATTTTAGATGATTTCTTAATCATACACCACAATTTAGTTTTCACTCAGAAAAAAAAACATCTAAAACGTTTTCCCAAACATCGTGTGCGCCAACCCTAACCGCAACATAGGTAGGCATTAATCGAACGTACAACATTGTGCAGTGGTAAATACCGCTTGCCGTCGTTTATTGCAACTGCGACTAATTGTGCAACTGTCGCCGTCAAAATATACCGACCGTGGTTTTATGACTATTGTAGCAGTTTTAAAAATTGAGTTCGAATGAGTTTGCGTGTGGGTTTTAGTTGTTTAAGTGAGTTGTTTTATATAAATAGTGTTGTTGTTTGATTATGAATTCTGATGGTACGGTAGGAAGTTTGAGTAATATTTAGCTTAGTTGTAGGCTTGATTAAGTATAGATTGTTTTTGATTTTAATACCGGCCTATAAACGTCACACTGCTGGGCACAGTCCCGAATAGGAAGGGATTGAGTTTTGATCTCCACACTAGCTTACTCCGGATTGGCGATTTAGTACGTAATACTTAGAATCCGGGTTTCCTCTCGATATTTTCTTCCCCCGTTTGTCAGTGGTGACTTTAAAATATTCAGAAAGTATGCACAACTTTGAAGAAATCAAATTGGTACTTGCCTGCGTTAGCAACAAATCCTCCATGCATAGAAATTTATACATAGAACTTCAAAGTTCACATACATTTTAATTCGATACATATTATTTTGCACAGCCTAAAGTTTAGCCAACTTTTCAATGAGTTACAATAATGATTTCTTTTAGTTATCAGGCCATGCGGGCAAGACCTTGTGAGAGAAATAAGCGCTTACTGTATTTTATAATATAAAACGAGCAATAGTAGTCACTAGCAAAACCATGTTTATACGACATTAATAAATGTATGAAAAAGATAACCTTAAAGACAAACGACCAAAAATTATGGATAGTGCACCAAAGTACAGCTGCAATATCAGACGATTAAGATTCTATTCGGATACCATCTATCATTACGAAACTATCATTAAAATAGATTAGTTTTATTACCCATTTCCCAAATAAATTGCTTGGTGATTAAACTGAAACGATAAATGATACCCTAGAGGGCGTTTGCCGTTTTTTTTATCTTTTGCAAAGACTTAATCAAAGGAAAAACTAGATTAAATGAAAGACCTTTCAGTAACGAATGAAATTACCAATGGTTCGGTTTTAAGTGCCTAACTAATCAGCCACATTTCATTATTTTGATTGATCAGACATTTAATTAAAATTGCTTTATCAATCAACTTCTAAAATAAAGACTATTTTTACGTTGTTCTTTTTAATTATATTTGAAAGATCTAATTCGTATTTATTTTTACTGTACAATAATTAATAGAAGTTCTTGTCAGAAATACGTTATTACGAATAAACGTTTTTTGAACTTAAAAAAAATAACTATAATGATCCATTTACTTAAATTTACTTGTTTTTTGGTTTGTTTTAATTTTTTTACTTGACGCTATCATAAAAGATACGTGAGGTGTACATAATTACATTGTATGAATCTTAAGCAGTTTCGAAAATCATACTCATAATAAAAAAATAAGAATTTGCAGAATATCAAAGCGAAACTATTTAAATTTGCTCACTCAAACGAATAGTTGCAGCGGATTTCAAACGTGAAATTAAATTATTTCACGAGAAATAAGTTTTAGTTATAATTTTACTTGAATAAACTTGTTTTTGAGTTTGGCCCAAGCAAGTATCACTAATAGGATTTTCGAATTTAATATCATAAATTAACATTATTAATTGAAAATTTTGAAATTGTATATTGATAAATTCATCTTGTTAGTTAAACTTGCTAGCAATAATAATGGTCATCATCATCTTCCTGCCCTTATCCCATTCTACTTGGGGTCGGCGCAACATGTTTTTTTTTTTTTTTTTTTCTCAACATGTTGCTAATAGATTTGGCTATGGTTTTATAGTCGGCCGCCTGCCTGACACTAACCCTCTTTGGGAATGCGATTGTTGGTGGTTTACCCGCCACCATTCGGGTGACCCAAGGTGTTTGGTACAATGCACTGGGTCTTAAGGTCCATTAGTCGCCTTTTACGACACCCAGTGGAGGATATGGGGTGGCGCTATTCTTTATATCCGGACACCACACGGAATACTACTAGTAATAATAATGGTACATCTCAATAATTTCAAATTTAAGTTAACGAAGCAACTGGATGTCTACTTCAAAAACTAACTGTAAACTTGAACGATCTTTCTTTTCTATCTTCATCCTCATCATTAACCTATCGCAGTCCACTGCTGGACATAGGCCTCTCCAAGTGCACGCCACTAAGATCTGTTTTCAGCCACTCGCATCCAGCTCCTACCAGCGGTTTTGCGCAAATCATCACTCCACCGTGCCTGAGGACGTCCTACACTACGCTTGCCAAGGCGTGAACTCCACTCTAGAACACATTTACCTAACGGTTACTATGTTCTTATTTAAATTAGTTCCAGATTCCAGCGCAAAGTATTCATAACTTTCCAATACAGCAAAAAAGTAGACCAATAATTCCTCCATTTAAACTCCAAGTATCCATTTAGAGGGCAAAACAACGACATCAAACTGAATCCTATAAACCGACCGCATGCGTCTCAACAAATCGCAACTGTTCTGTTATTATCGTACATATTTGTAGGAACGAGCATTCCGTCTAATCCCGTAGTGCAGGGGCAACTTAAAAGTAATAAATTGCTCTTCACTGTACCGCGAGTCTGCACTCCGGTGGTTTCAGCACTTTGATTTAGGAAGATGTTAGTTTTGAGGCGGTATCGGAGCATAGGCTTGAGCAAGTCCTAAATGTTCTTGTAGAAAATTTTGATCAAGGGTCTTAGTATCAATGTTCTCTGTAAACTTATTATAAACAAACAAAAAATATGAGACAAATCTATTTGTTAAATCCCTGCATGTTTGTTGTATGCTTAAAGTGATAATTTTAATCCAACTATTGAAGAATTTGGCTGTCAGGAAATGGTTACAGCCAGCTAGACTGGGATGGTTGTCGTTCTTTGCTCTCTGGCTAGGTTTAGCAGTGGATTTCGATAGGGCAATATAACGATGATATAACGATGGTGGAAATTCTCTTCGTTTAATACGAAGGTAAATTTATCAGTACTTGTCACAATGCACTTATAATACACACAAATACACCATCTTTATACCAAATGCCTTATCCAAATAAAATGTCTAACCCACTCCTTGTACACTACAATGAGTTCCAACAAAGTTCCCGGCTAGGCCACTATCCAGTACCAGTTAGACCGCTTAATTGTTTTCAACTAACAACGAATTTTTGCTACCAGTAAATTGGCGGCGCGAATACTTTTCATAACTTATACTGTTGCTAGCTCAGTTCAGCTTGGATTTATCGTTGTTTGCTGCTCCAGAAAACTGTATCGTTTTGAGAAAATTTTAACTACGTGTTGTTGGTTGGTACTTTATGTTAGTCTTGTGACTAAATGCATTGTATGTTTTTATAATATTAGAAAGGCGTGCTTGGCGAAAAACAGGATCACTCCAATCTGAAGTGTTTTATCATACATACAATCACTTCTTTTTTCTGAATTTTGAATTGTATTCAAACATTCAAAGTACCTACCTACGAGGATTGTACCTCGGGTTTAGGTAAGGGCTGATGTGATTTGAAGAAATTTTGATTGTATTAAAAAAAACATAAAAAAAATATAAAAAAACAATAACTTCTTTTGTTTACAATGAACTCCTTAAACAATTTTCGTCAATTATTTTATAGTATTAATAGACGTCTACCAAAAATGCTCTCCGAGTTTCAATTAGTACACACAGCTTAAATCGCTGCACTTCGCTGCAGCCGCTGCAAACGCTAATTGTTTTCATTTCGCAACTAACTAAAACTTTTTGTTTTTGACTAAGTAGAGAGCGGAATAATATTTTAGCGGATGCCAAATTAGTACATTATAAAAGGTTTGTTTCTGTTGTTGTTTTGACGGAATAAAATTAAAATATTTTTTTAACAATTATTTGACTATATTGTGTTAAAATTACTGTTCAAAAATATTAAATAGGTAACGGTTTGTTTTTTGTATCAAGCAATCTGATATTAGAAACACAGCAGGCAATCGCAAGCTTATACAAAATACAAATTATAAAAAATAAAAAAGCATATTAAGTAATTACAGTTATCTTATTTGCAGAAATAAAATAATTATATAACTTCAACGCTCTCTGCATTCTTCTAAGTTTCTGAGCCTACGTCATATTTTTTGTCTCCAAGAACAGTTAATCAATTAAATCTATGTTTGGTCATTAAATTATTACTCATTAAGTAGTATAAAAGTTTTTGAAGGATAAAGTAAAAAAAAACATCGGTATCACAAACAAAAATCAACCCTCACAAAATCTAAATATAGACATAACAGTAAAACTCGTTCGATACGAACTCGTTTGTGAAATAAATTGTTAGAACAAATTGTTTTGGCGAACTATTGTTGCGTGTCGACCATGGTTTTGGCACCTCGTTAGTCCCGGTATAATTTGAGAGTTTTCATAAAACATTATTTAATTTAGCGTACCTGATTACTAAATAATTTAATCATTTAGCTGGAGTTAAATGCTGTGATGATAATGGTACATGGACTGCAAACATAGCTAAAAGGTAAAAAGGCGATCACGGCAATGACCACCTACGGACGTGCTATGGGTTCAATCCCCGCAGAAGAGAAGGATTGTGTGATATATAAGCGCCTGTTCTAAAATATATGTGCATTCAATGTGCATGTGATTCATTACTTTTTTACCCTTACGTAGTGATAAAACTCCTATATGAAGTAATCGTTATAAAGAGGAGGATGAAAACTTAAAATTCGACTCAACATACTGCTTTTTTATAATCCATGGGAAAACAAAGAAAAACAACACTATAGTGTTGCTATTTTAACAAAGCTAGAATTTCACACACCACTGATGAGTTAAAACTACACAACTTCGTTAGCGAAGCCAAAAAAAGGCAATGTAAATAACAATTCGGATCAATCAATATAATTAGAGCGTTGTATCAGTCAGTAACTAACACCGGTTGAACAAAGCGGTGCGGTTGATCACTCACCGTAAAGGTATAACAATGTATGTAGCTGTTGTTTGAGTAACATCGTTAAAGCTGATGACGTCTGTAGTTTTCTTTTTGGTGGTTTAGCGTGGAGAATTTCAGTCGATGTGGGTGAATTTAGCAGATCAATGTCCAGCAGATCAAAAAAAAGAGAGTTCTATTCGCATGCAGGTAAGTTCTAAAGTTTCTGATAGTTTTCAAAAATAGTTCTGACGTTTTTGTCCCAAAAAAAAGACAATTTAAAAAATGGTCTGCTAACTTCCCGTAGCAGATCGAAAACTCGAAAATATCATTTTAATTGCCTTATAATATATTCCCACAGCCTAGAACTCTTTTGTTTTAGACAGAACTATAGCAGAACTGATATGCACAATTCGATTCGAGTTCAGAACTCACGTCCCAGTGCCAGCAGAGCATGTGAGAATGTTTAAAAACTAAAAAAATATCATTTTTATCACTTGTAAAATTGCTCACAGGCTAGAACTCTTTTGTTTTAGACAGAACTATAGCAGAACTGCAATGCACAATTCGATTCGAGTCCAGAACTCACGTCCCAGTGCCAGCTGCAGAGCATGTGCAAAGACTTGAAAACTCGAAAAATATCATTTTATCATTTGTAAAACCCACGACGGGGGGCCACATTCGGTGCTATGGGTGTGATCCCAGTATCAGGCGAGGAGGCCGACGCCCTTTATACGTCGGTCTCCAACAAAATGCGATAGAGCAACCTGTTGGCCGAAAAACGAGGCCAGCGGAAGCCCGCGGTCGGTGCATGAAGAATTAATGCTATGCGCTGCCATGCACCGACACAAAAACGCGGATGACGTAGCACAGCGGTTCAGTTTAGTCAGTAAGAGTCTGACACTACCCGCGGCTCCCCCCGGGGTCGCGGGTGTCCATGAGGATTCCCCCGCTTTACCAAAAAAAAAACAAGGTTAGGTTTGGTTTTTAGTTAGGTTTTTAGTTAGGTGAGGTTAGGTTCTTTTTTTAGTTAGGTTAGGTTCGGTTTTAAGTTAGGTTAGGTTTGGTTTTTAGTTAGGTTAGGTTAGGTTTGGTTTTTAGTTAGGTTAGGTTAGGTTCGGTTTTTAGTTAGGTTAGGTTAGGTTCGGTTTTTAGTTAGGTTAGGTTCGGTTTTTAGTTAGGTTAGGTTTGGTTTTTAGTTAGGTAAGGTTAGGTTTGGTTTTTAGGTAGGTTAGGTTAGGTTTGGTTTTTAGTTAGGTTAGGTTAGGTTTGGTTTTTAGGTAGGTTAGGTTAGGTTTGGTTATTAGTTAGGTTAGGTTAGGTTTGGTTTTTAGTAAGGTTAGGTTAGGTTTGGTTTTTAGGTAGGTTAGGTTAGGTTTGGTTTTTAGTTAGGTTAGGTTAGGTTCGGTTTTTAGTTAGGTTAGGTTAGGTTCGGTTTTTAGTTAGGTAAGGTTAGGTTTGGTTTTTAGTAAGGTTAGGTTAGGTTTGGTTTTTAGTTAGGTTAGGTTAGGTTTGGTTTTTAGTTAGGTTAAGTTTGGTTTTTAGTTAGGTTAGGTTAGGTTCGGTTTTTAGTTAGGTTAGGTTAGGTTCGGTTTTTAGTTAGGTTAGGTTAGGTTTGGTTTTTAGTTAGGTTAGGTTAGGTTTGGTTTTTAGTTAGGTTAGGTTAGGTTTGGTTTTTAGTTAGGTTAAGTTTGGTTTTTAGTTAGGTTAGGTTAGGTTCGGTTTTTAGTTAGGTTAGGTTAGGTTCGGTTTTTAGTTAGGTTAGATTAGGTTTGGTTTTTAGTTAGGTTAGGTTAGGTTCGGTTTTTAGTTAGGTTAGGTTATGTTTGGTTTTTAGCTAGGTTAGGTTAGGTTTGGGTTTTAGTTAGGTTAGGTTAGGTTTGGTTTTTAGTAAGGTTAGGTTAGGTTTGGTTTTTAGTTAGGTTAGGTTAGGTTTGGTTTTTAGTTAGGTTAGGTTAGGTTCGGTTTTTAGTTAGGTTAAGTTTGGTTTTTAGTTAGGTTAGGTTAGGTTCGGTTTTTAGTTAGGTTAGGTTAGGTTCGGTTAGGTTCGGTTTTTAGTTAGGTTAGGTTAGGTTTGGTTTTTAGTTAGGTTAGGTGAGGTTCGGTTTTTAGTTAGGTTAGGTTAGGTTCGGTTTTTAGTTAGGTTAGGTTAGGTTTGGATTTTAGTTAGGTTAGGTTAGGTTTGGATTTTAGTTAGGTTAGGTTAGGTTTGGTTTTTAGTTAGGTTAGGTTTGGTTTTTAGTTAGGTTAGGTTAGGTTCGGATTTTAGTTAGAGGAGGTTAGGTTTGGTTTTTAGTGAGGTTAGGTTAGGTTCGGGTTTTAGTTAGGTTAGGTTAGGTTTGGTTTTAGTTAGGTTAGGTTAGGTTTTTAGTTAGGTTAGGTTAGGTTTGGTTTTTAGGTTTACCTAGGGATAGCCGGGATAGCTGGGATAGAGTTCCCGAGGGATAGCCGGGATAGAGTTCCCGAGGGATAGCCGGGATAGCTGGGATAGAGTTCCCTAGGGATAGCTGGGATAGAGTTCCCGAGGGATAGCCGGGATAGAGTTCCCGAGGGATAGCCGGGATAGAGTTCCCGAGGGATAGCCGGGATAGAGTTCCCGAGGAACAGCCGGGATAGCTAGGATAGAGTTCCCTAGGGATAGCTGGGATAGAGTTCCCGAGGGATAGCCGGGATAGCTGGGATAGAGGTCCCTAGGGATAGCTGGGATAGAGTTCCCGAGGGATAGCCGGGATAGAGTTCCCGAGGGATAGCCGGGATAGAGTTCCCGAGGGATAGCCGGGATAGAGTTCCCGAGGGATAGCCGGGATAGAGTTCCCGAGGAACAGCCGGGATAGGTAGGATAGAGTTCCCTAGGGATAGCTGGGATAGAGTTCCCGAGGGATAGCCGGGATAGCTGGGATAGAGTTCCCTAGGGATAGCTAAGATAGAGTTCCCTAGGGATAGCCGGGATAGCTGGGATAGAGTTCCCTAGGGACAGCCGGGATAGAGTTCCCGAGGGATAGCCGGGATAGCTGGGATAGAGTTCCCTAGGGATAGCCGGGATAGCCGGGATAGCTGGGATAGATTTCCCTAGGGATAGCCGGGATAGAGTTCCCGAGGGATAGCCGGGATAGCTGGGATAGAGTTCCCTAGGGATAGCTGGGATAGAGGTCCCGAGGGATAGCCGGGATAGAGTTCCCGAGGGATAGCCGGGATAGAGTTCCCTAGGGATAGCCGGGATAGAGTTCCCGAGGGATAGCTGGGATAGAGTTCCCTAGGGATAGCCGGGATAGAGTTCCCGAGGGATAGCTGGGATAGAGTTCCCTAGGGATAGCTGGGAAAGAGTTCCCGAGGGATAGCTAGGATAGAGTTCCCGTGGGATAGCCGGGATAGAGTTCCGTAAGGATAGAGTTAACCTAACCTAACTAAAAACCGAACCTAACCTTACTTAACTAAAAACCGAACCTAACCTAACCTAACTAAAAACCAAACCTAACCTAACTAAAAACCGAACCTAACCTAACCTAACTAAAAACCGAACCTAACCTAACCTAACTAAAAACCGAACCTAACCTAAAATAACTAAAAACCAAACCTAACCTAACCTAACTAAAAACCGAACCAAACCTAACCTAACGAAAAACCAAACCTAACCTAACCTAACTAAAAACCTAACCTAACCTAACCTAACTAAAAACCAAACCTAACCTTACTAAAAACCAAACCTAACCTAACCTACCTAAAAACCAAACCTAACCTAACCTAACTAAAAACCAAACCTAACCTAACTAAAAACCGAACCTAACCTAACCTAACTAAAAACCGAACCTAACCTAACCTAACTAAAAACCGAACCTAACCTAACCTAACTAAAAACCGAACCTAACCTAACCTAACTAAAAACCAAACCTAACCTAACCTAACTAAAAACCGAACCAAACCTTTTTTTTTTTTTTTTTTTTTGGTAAAGCGGGGGAATCCTCATGGACACCCGCGACCCCGGGGGGAGCCGCGGGTAGTGTCAGACTCTTACTGACTAAACCTGAACCGCTGTGCTACGTCATCCGCGTTTTTTGTGTCGGTGCATGGCAGTGCATGGTACTACTTCATGCACCGACCGCGGGCTTCCGCCGGCCAGTTGAGAGCCGGCGGGTTGCGATTTCGCATTGTTGATGGAGGCCGACGTGTAAAGGGCGTCGGCCTCCTCGCCTGATACTGGGACCACACCCGTAGCACCGAATGTGGCCCCCCGTCGCGGGTCCTCTACTACGGACGGTGGCACCCCCGTGCCACCGTCCGGACCCTGGTTAGGGCGGGAGGGCGCGCTCATGCGCGGCCCTTCGCCGCCCCACCCGACGTCGGCGTATTTGGGGCGCGTCCGGATCGTTTTCCCGGACGCGCTCCGCGGCCTCCTTCTGCGACATAACGGTCTCGCAGAAGGAGGCCAGTGCGTCCCACGCTGCGCGGCTGCTGAGCGCGGCTGCGACAACAGCCGGCAGCGCGGAGACGTCTACTCCGCCCAGCGCAGACACAAGGACGGCGCGAGGCCCATCGAAGGCCGGACACAGGGCCAGCGTGTGCAGTGCGGTGTCGTCTGGATCACCGCACTGGTGACACTCCGTGGTGGCCTCACGTCGGGCCACCCGACACAGGTAGTGCCCGAAGGCCCCGTGTCCGGTCAACATCTGTGTGAGGCGGTACGTCAGTTTTCCGTACCGCCTCTCCGCCCACTGTTGTAGGTGTGGGCGGATAGCCTCGACCGTAGCCCGCCCCGCCGTCGGCCTGGAGAGCCGAAGTTCCCAATTTCGGAACACGACGAGGCGGGCTTGTCTGCGCCAGGTTTCGCGCTGCCCTGGCGAGGGCTCGATGCCCCGGGACCGGAGCGAGGTGCAGCGGGTGTAGAGGTCCGCTAGCACCTGCGCTTCCAAATCCCAAGGCGGGGTGCCCGCCAGGGCACACGCCGCCTCCTGCCCGACGGTGCGATACGCCCGAGCGGCCCTGTTTGCCATTACTCGTTGCGCACCAAGCAAGACCGCCCGGTTGTCACGTGACAGCGTATCGCACCATATGGGTGCGCCGTAGAGGGCCATAGATCGAATGACCCCCGTGTACAACCGGCGACACCCAACATCTGGGCCCCCGACATTTGGCAGCAGCCTTCCGAGAGCGGCTGCGGCGGCTTGCAGCCTTGGAGCCAGCCGCTTGAAGTGCTCCCGGAAGGTGAACCGCCCGTCGAGGACCAGGCCCAGATATTTCATCGTGCCCGACAGTGGGATTTGTGTGTCCTCCACCGTCAGGCACGAGTCGGGCAGGGGCCGGCGGCTCCGGGGACCGCGCAGAAAGATAGCTTCGGTCTTCCCCAGAGCCACCTCCAATCCGAGCATGCGGATGCGACCCACGACTAACTGGACGCCGCAGGTCGCAAGCCGCATGCATTCCCCGGGGTCTGCACCCCGGGACAAAACGAGTGTGTCGTCCGCGTAGCAGACGACCTGCATGCCGGGGTATAGGGCCCCTCTGAGGGCCCAGTCGTAGCCGATGTTCCACAGGAGAGGTCCTAAGACTGACCCCTGCGGAACACCGCGCCCCGTTGCGTGGCTCTGCAGGCCGTTCTGCCCCGCGAACACAATACTTCGGCCGGTCAGGTAGTCCGCCACGACTCGCTGCAAGTAGAGCGGCACTCCGTGATATTGGAGCGCCGCCTCGATGCACTGATGCGGCAGCGAGTTGAAGGCGTTGGCGATGTCAAGTGAGACAGCCAACGCCATTCCCCCCCCGTGCCGCCGCATCCGCGGCGAACCCCCTGACCAGCTTTATGGCGTCCAACGTGGACCGCCTCGCCCTGAAGCCGAATTGATGGTCCGACAGATTCGGACCCGTCCGGTCTAAGTGCCGGACGATGCGGGCAGCGATGACGCGCTCGAAGAGCTTGCCCGCCTCGTCCAGCAACACAATTGGTCGGTATCCGGACGGCGAATCCGCCGGACGCCCCTCTTTTCGTAGGAGGACCAGTCTGCCCATTTTCCAGACTTGCGGGAATCTGCCCAACTCAAAGCACGAGTTGAGCAGACCCCGCAGACGGTCCTCGAGGGGTCCCAGGGCCAGTGCCAGCGCTTGTGCCGGCACGCCGTCGGGCAAAACCGAACCAAACCTAACCTAACGAAAAACCAAACCTAACCTAACCTAACTAAAAACCGAACCTAACTTAACCTAACTAAAAACCGAACCTAACTGAACCTAACCTAACCTAACTAAAAACCGAACCTAACCTAACCTTACTTAAAACCGAACCTAACCTAACCTAACTAAAAATCGAACCTAACCTAACCTAACTAAAAACCGAACCTAACTGAACCTTTTTTTTTTTTTTTTTTTTTTTTGGTAAAGCGGAGGAATCCTCATGGACACCCGCGACTCCGGGGGGAGCCGCGGGTAGTGTCAGACTCTTACTGACTAAACCTAACCGCTGTGCTACGTCATCCGCGTTTTTGTGTCGGTGCATGGCAGCGCATAGTACTACTTCATGCACCGACCGCGGGCGTCCGCCGGCCAGTTGAGAGCCGGCGGGTTGCAATATCGCATTGTTGATGGAGGCCGACGTGTAAAGGGCGTCGGCCTCCTCGCCTGATACTGGGACCACACCCATAGCACCGAATGTGGCCCCCCGTCGCGGGTCCTCTACTACGGACGGTAGCACCCCCGTGCCACCGTCCGGACCCTGGTTAGGGCGGGAGGGCGCGTTCATGCGCGGCCCTTCGCCGCCCCACCCGACGTCGGCGTATTTGGGGCGCGTCCGGATCGTTTTCCCGGACGCGCTCCGCGGCCTCCTTCTGCGACATAACGGTCTCGCAGAAGGAGGCCAGTGCGTCCCACGCTGCGCGGCTGCTGAGCGCGGCTGCGACAACAGCCGGCAGCGCGGAGACGTCTACTCCGCCCAGCGCAGACACAAGGACGGCGCGAGGCCCATCGAAGGCCGGACACAGGGCCAGCGTGTGCAGTGCGGTGTCGTCTGGATCACCGCACTGGTGACACGCTGTGGTGGCCTCTCTTTGGGCCACCCGGCACAAGTAGTGCCCAAAGGCCCCGTGTCCGGTCAACACCTGTGTGAGGCGGTACGTCAATTTTCCGTACCGCCTCTCCGCCCACTGTTGTAGGTGTGGGCGGATCGCCTCGACCGTCGCCCGCCCCGCCGTCGGCCTTGCGAGCCGAAGTTCCCAATTTCGGAACACGACGAGGCGGGCTTGTCTGCGCCAGGCTTCGCGTTGCCCTGGCGAGGGGTCCAAGCCCCGGGACCGGAGCGAGGTGCAGCGGGTGTAGAGGTCCGCTAGCACCCTCGCTTCCAAATCCCAGGGGGGAGTCCCCGCCAGGGCACACGCCGCCTCCTGCCCGACGGTGCGATACGCCCGGGCGACCCTATTGGCCACCACCCGCTGCGCACCGAGCAAAACCGCCCGGTGCTCGGGCTTGAGCGCATCGCACCAGATGGGTGCGCCGTACAGGGCCATCGATTTTATGACCCCTGTATAGAGTCGGCGACACCCAACGTCTGGGCCCCCGACGTTTGGCAAGAGTCTTCCGAGAGCGAGAGCGGCGGCCTGGAGTCTTGGCTTTAGCCGCTTAAAGTGCTCCCGGAAGCTCAACCGCCCGTCGAGGACCAAACCTAAATACTTCATCGTGCCTGACAGCGGGATTTGAGTGTCCTCCACTGTCAGGCACGAGTCGGGCAGGGGCCGGCTCCGGGGACCGTGCAGCATTAGCGCTTCGGTCTTCCCCAGAGCCACTTCTAAACCTAGCATGCGGATGCGACCCACGACCAATTGGACGCCGCAGGTCGCAATCCGCATGCATTCCCGGGGGTCTGTCCCCCGGGTTAACACCAAGGTGTCGTCCGCGTAGCAGACGACCTGCATGCCGGGGTATAGGGCCCCTCTGAGGGCCCAGTCGTACCCGATGTTCCACAGGAGGGGTCCTAAGACCGACCCCTGCGGAACACCGCGCCCCGTCTGATGGCTCTGCAGGCCGTTCTGCCCCGCGAACGAGACGCTTCTTTCGGCGAGGTAGTCCGCCACGACTCGCTGGAGATAGAGCGGCACCCCATGGTATCGGAGCGCCGCTACTATACATTGATGCGGCAGCGAGTTGAAGGCGTTGGCAATGTCCAGTGAGACGGCCAACGCCACTCCTCCTCGCGCCGCCGCATCCGTGGCGAACTCCCTCACCAACTGCAAGGCGTCCAATGTGGACCGCCTCGCCCGAAATCCGAATTGACAGTCCGACAGATTCGGACCCGTCCGGTCTAGGTGCCGGACGATGCGGGCAGCAATGACTCGCTCAAAGAGCTTGCCCGCCTCGTCCAGCAAGACAATCGGTCTATAACCGGACGGCGAATCTGCCGGACGCCCCTCCTTTCTGAGGAGGACCAGTCTGCCTCCCTTCCAAACTTTAGGGAATCTGCCCAACTCTAAACACGAGTTGAGCAGACCCCGCAGACGGTCCTCGAGGGGTCCCAGGGCCAGTGCCAGCGCTTGTGCCGGCACGCCGTCGGGCCCTGGGGCGGTCTTCTTCGGGCGTAGGCGGTCAATGGACGCCTTCAGTTCTCCTTCGCTGATTTCCTCCGGTGGCTCGTACGGTGGTTGTGTCGCACTTACCACCGGAGGAACGAAATCAGTCCCTGCTGGGAATAGGGACGAGACGACGGTTCGGAGCAGCTGGGGCTCCATGGTCTCCGTGATCGGGGGCGCCGCGGCCCGGAGCTTGTTCCGGGCCGCTAGATACGGTCGCCCCCACGGATCCCTGTCGAGAGCCTCCAGCATCTCCTGCCACCCTGTTGCTTTTGCTTCCAGGATGGCGATACGGAGATTGCTCCTCGCCGTACGGTAGGCCCTGTAAAGGGGGGCCTCCGCTGCCTCGTCCCTACCTCGACGAGCGTGCCTGGAGCGGTGGTGGGTGTATACCCGCTGCGCCGCCAGGCACGCCTCCCGGAGAGCTGCGATCTCCGGCGACCACCAGTACACCGCCCGGCGGTTCGGCCGCTTCCTGACCCGAGGCATCGCCGCGTCACATATTATTGTGAGGATGCGGCGGAATCTCTCTGCCTCGGTGTCGACTGAGCGGCCCGCCGGTGGTGAACACCAATCGGCGATGATGGCCGCCTCGACCAGCAGCTCTCGGTCGAGCTGTTTGAGGGCCCATCGTGGAGTTCCGGGGCTCGTGACTGGTTGAGCCCCAGAACCTCCAGGAGTCGAGACGCTGAACCGAATATACTTGTGGTCGGACAGCGTCTCCACCTCCTCGACGTGCCAATCGGCGACGCGCCCCGCAATAGATGGGGCGCAGAACGACACGTCGACGATGGACCCCCCGTTGCGACGCACGCACGTATGGGCCCGGCCCCTGTTGAGCAGGGCCAGGTCGAGCCCTAGGGCCCACTCCTCCAACACCTCCCCGCGCGCGTCCGTGGCTGGGTTCCCCCACGCCGCGCTCTTGGCGTTGAGATCGCCCAGCACAATCACCGGACGCGGCGCCAACGAACGAACAAGGGCCTCTAGCTCGGCCATAAATGACTCGAACTCGGCGAGGCCCCTGTTCGGGGAGAAGTAGGCCCCCGCTATTGCGTACGGGCCCCAGTGCGTCGCAACGTACCCGGCGCCCCTACGGATGACGTGTAGGGGCTGGGAACCGGGTCCGGTCGCAGCGATAATGGCGACGGAGCCGTTGATGTCCCCCGCCCAATTTGATCGCGGGGGAACAAAATACGGCTCCGCCACCACTGCGACGTCGATGGACCACTGCGCCAGCGTCTGCAGGAGAAGATCCTGAGCGCCGGCGCAGTGGTTCAGGTTCCCCTGGAGGAGGAGATGTGGTCGGACTTGGTCCATTAATGCTCCATCATCTCCTCCTCGCAGGGTTTGGCCTGCGGCTTTGCGGCAGCGGGCGTGGGCGCCTTTGTGGGCGCCACCCGCTTTGTGAGAGCCGGGGGAGCGCATCCCCGACTTCCCATCTGGTGGGCTGAGTTGCGGCCCAGCTCGGCGCAGATGGCGCACTTGGCTGGGGCAGTGCAGGCTGCCACCTTGTGGCCTGGCTCGCCGCAGCGGTAACAAAGTCCGCTGCGGTCCGTCGGGCAGGCGCACACTGGCCTTGTATGCCCCAGCGCCAGGCACCTAAAACATTTCATCGGGCGGGCCTGCAACTGCACGACCCGCGCCGAGCTCCAGCCCACCAGAAACTTCTGCCTGGCGTTGGTCACCAGCAGGTGAGCTGCCGTGAGGGGGCACTTTATTGTGGTTGTAAATGTGCCCCCTGGGCCAATTCGGAGCTCCCCCACCTTCACCGAGGCAGAGGCGCACTTTCCTTGCCGGGCGGCGGCGTCGCAGATCTCCTGTTTAGTGACGGAGTCGTCGAGGTTTGTGACTCGAAGCTCCGCACACTTTACAGGTCGGGAGACCTTGACGTCGCCGGCATAGGCGGCCCTGAGCTTTTCAGCCATCTGGTCGGCTGCCTCCTGGCTCACACCGCGGGGGAGCTGGAGGACTCGCGCGCCAGTCTGCGCCCTCCGTATCCGGATGGGGTCGGCCGCCAGGTCAATCCCCATCGCGGCAAAGTCGACCTCCTGGCGCGCCTTGGCCAGGATTTGGGCGTATGTGACGCCTTTCTTTTCTTCCGCCTCCGCGTCAATTGTCAGCACGAGCGCAGCCTTGCTAGCAGCGGCTCGCTGCTTCTGCGCTCGTTTCTTCTGGCTCCGACTCTTAGACGCGGAGGTCGACTGCGATGTTGCCGGTTGCGGTTTTGGTGCTGCCGGCGTGGCCTTCTTGGCTTTCTTGGCCTTCTTGGCCTTCTTCGCCTTCTCTTTGCGACCGACCACTTTGGACCAGCCGCCTTCCTCCACCATTTCCGCAACCGACGTCGACGGCTGTGGCTCAGGGGCCGGCCGTGTCTTGGCCGGCTTCTTTGAAACCTGTCCCGTGGCGGGTTTTGCCACTTTCTGAGCCTGTTTTGTGGCAGGCTTCAGTTTTGGGGCAGGTTTCGGAGCGGGGCGTTGGGGCAGTAGGCCTGAGTGGGGGCCGATGCCTCCGCCGCTGCACGCCTTCTGTCTGCCGCCAGAGGCGGACGCAAGATGGGCTCCGGCGGGAGCCGGCCCTTAAGGCCGTCGAGTTTTGCGTCCATCATGGTGCCCACTGACACCATGATGGAACGCTTGAGCTCCTCTATGTCGAGGGCGGCTGGGGCCATCTGTTGGACCTGTGCCCTCAGGTCCTCCAGCTCTTTGCTCAGCCGAGCGTTCTCGGCGAGCAAGCCCTCCAGTGCGGTGGAGCTCGTCAGGGCGCGAACACCGCCCTGGATGCTCTCCACCGCATCTTTCAGCCTCTTTATTAGGCCTCCTTTTATGTTCTTGGAGGTGCGAGCCACCTCCAAGATTGACATAAGTGACCCCTCTATCTGCTCCTTGGCAGAAGAGGGGTTAGTAGGTCTGAGGCCAGAGCTGAGCAGGTCTCTGACTTCTGCCCGAGCCTCCCGCCTCTCCCTAGCCTCCTGCTCATTATGCTCACGGGGCCGACAAGGTTTTGGCGCTGCCTCCACAGTGAGCTTTTTATAGAGCTCCCTTTGACTTTGGAGCCCTATATATTTTAAACTGATGGACTGCGTCGACGAAGCCAGTGAGGCCTCGCTTTCGCAGTCGGATGCGGGCTGTGGTCCCGCATCCACACCTTCAGCTGATTCGTCGCGCTTGCGACGTTTTCTCCTGCTGCGCTCTGCTGAGCTGTCGCGCGACTGAGATAGACATGAAGCTGACTCTGCCAGCTCCATGGCGTCGCATAAGTCCACGCGCTCGAGTGAAACTCGAGGCGACTTCTTCGTCGTCGTTTCGACAAGACTCGATCGGGAAGCCGACCGAGTTACTCGTCCTCCTTCTGCGTCTTTAGGGTTTTTGAAGTTTGTATAGTCCATAAAAGATCCCACGAGTATGGGGGAAATAATGTGTCGTTCCCGGGCAGTGCCCCCTGTACCCGGGAAAAGTCTAGCGTGACCCTTCGAGGTGGCGACCGGTACCTCGTCGGGGATACCACTCGGAACTGGACTCCCTCCAGCCATTCATCCTCTCGCCGTGGCAACCAAGCTTAGGATTGGGGGTTTTTTATAGAGGTTTTCCGTCCTCGTGACCCAACCGGTTAAGGTAAGGCCCCCCCGGGCCGCGTAAGGTCCACCCTGACCCTCGCTGCGGCTTACGGGTCGGCCGGCGGTGGTCTTAATAAGACCGTGTCCGAAGGCAGTGTGAGTGCACATCGGACCCGCCGCCCTCTTCCTACCCCCCGCCCGCCGCCGCTACCCGGAATACGTCCAGGACGCCGGCGGGCTGCGGTCCGGTCAGCAAAAGCCGCCAACCGAACTCGCCCTGCTCCCTTCTGCCCGCTCTCCTCTAAAGAGGAGATATGGGAGAGGGAGCCTCTGCGACCGAAGTCGCCGCCCAAAAGGGCGCACCTTAGTAATTTTTTTTACAGAGGTTTTCTTCCTCGCAGCCCCCGCCCTTAAAAGGGCAACGGCCCCCGTTCCGACAGTTACTTGCCGGGTTACGGTATACTGTGCCCGACCAGCAGTTGACACTGGTCGGGCACACCCGCGACCGCAGTCGCCGGCCCACTAAGGTAGGGCCCCCACCTAGTGATTTTTTAAGGAGGTTGTCTTCCTCCGTGCGAGATGTTAGCCGGCCCTGACATAAAAACAGGAACCGTTGCCCAGGGTGCACCACGGGGAGGTCTCTCAGCACATCAGCACCCCGAACCTAACTGAACCTAACCTAACCTAACTAAAAAACGAACCTAACCTAACCTTACTAAAAACCGAACCTAACCTAACCTAACTAAAAACCGAACCTTTTTTTTTTTTTTTTTGGTAAAGCGGGGGAATCCTCATGGACACCCGCGACCCCGGGGGGAGGCCGCGGGTAGTGTCAGACTCTTACTGACTAAACCTGAACCGCTGTGCTACGTCATCCGCGTTTTTGTGTCGGTGCATGGCAGCGCATAGTACTACTTCATGCACCGACCGCGGGCGTCCGCCGGCCAGTTGAGAGCCGGCGGGTTGCGATATCGCATTTGTTGATGAAGGCCGACGTGTAAAGGGCGTCGGCCTCCTCGCCTGATAATGGGACCACACCCATAGCACCGAATGTGTCCCCCGTCGCGGGTCCTCTACCACGGACGATGGCACCCCCGTGCCACCGTCCGGACCCTGGTTAGGGCGGGAGGGCGCGCTCATGCGCGGCCCTTCGCCGCCCCACCCCGACGTCGGCGTATTTGGGGCGCGCCCGGATCGTTTTCCCGGACGCGCTCCGCGGCCTCCTTCTGCGACATAACGGTCTCGCAGAAGGAGGCCAGTGCGTCCCACGCTGCGCGGCTGCTGAGCGCGGCTGCGACAACAGCCGGCAGCGCGGAGACGTCCACTCCGCCCAGCGCAGACACGAGGACGGCGCGAGGCCCATCGAAGGCCGGACACAGGGCCAGCGTGTGCAGTGCGGTGTCGTCTGGATCACCGCACTGGTGACACGCTGTGGTGGCCTCTCTTTGGGCCACCCGGCACAAGTAGTGCCCAAAGGCCCCGTGTCCGGTCAACACCTGCGTGAGGCGGTACGTCAATTTTCCGTACCGCCTCTCCGCCCACTGTTGTAGGTGTGGGCGGATCGCCTCGACCGTCGCCCGCCCCGCCGTCGGCCTTGCGAGCCGAAGTTCCCAATTTCGGAACACGACGAGGCGGGCTTGTCTGCGCCAGGCTTCGCGTTGCCCTGGCGAGGGGTCCAAGCCCCGGGACCGGAGCGAGGTGCAGCGGGTGTAGACGTCCGCTAGCACCCTCGCTTCCAAATCCCAGGGGGGAGTCCCCGCCAGGGCACACGCCGCCTCCTGCCCGACGGTGCGATACGCCCGGGCGACCCTATTGGCCACCACCCGCTGCGCACCGAGCAAAACCGCCCGGTGCTCGGGCTTGAGCGCATCGCACCAGATGGGTGCGCCGTACAGGGCCATCGATTTTATGACGCCTGTATATAATCGGCGACACCCAACGTCCGGGCCCCCGACGTTCGGCAAGAGTCTTCCGAGAGCGAGAGCGGCGGCCTGGAGTCTTGGCGCCAGCCGCTTAAAGTGCTCCCGGAAGCTCATCCGCCCGTCGAGGACCAAACCCAAATACTTCATCGAGCCTGACAGCGGGATCCGTGTGTCCTCCACTGTCAGGCACGAGTCGGGCAGGGGCCGGCTCCGGGGACCGTGCAGCATTAGCGCTTCGGTCTTCCCCAGAGCCACTTCCAAACCTAGCATGCGGATGCGACCCACGACCAATTGGACACCGCAGGCCGCAATCCGCATGCATTCCCGGGGGTCTGTCCCCCGGGTTAAAACCAAGGTGTCGTCCGCGTAGCAGACGACCTGCATGCCGGGGTATAGGGCCCCTCTGAGGGCCCAGTCGTACCCGATGTTCCACAGGAGGGGTCCTAAGACTGACCCCTGTGGAACACCGCGCCCCGTTTGATGGCGCTGCAGGCCGTTCTGCCCCGCGAACGAGACACTTCGTTCGGCGAGGTAGTCCGCCACGACACGCTGGAGATAGAGCGGCACCCCATGGTATCGGAGCGCCGCTACTATACATTGATGCGGCAGCGAGTTGAAGGCGTTGGCAATGTCAAGGGAGACGGCCAACGCCACTCCCCCTCGCGCCGCCGCATCCGTGGCGAACTCCCTCACCATCTGCAAGGCGTCCAATGTGGACCGCCTCGCCCGAAACCCGAATTGACAGTCCGACAGATTCGGACCCGTCCGGTCTAAGTGCCGGACGATGCGGGCAGCAATGACTCGCTCAAAGAGCTTGCCCGCCTCGTCCAGCAAGACAATCGGTCTATAACCGGACGGCGAATCTGCCGGACGCCCCTCCTTTCTGAGGAGGACCAGTCTGCCTCCCTTCCAAACTTTAGGGAATCTGCCCAACTCTAAACACGAGTTGAGCAGACCCCGCAGACGGTCCTCGAGGGGTCCCAGGGCCAGTGCCAGCGCTTGTGCCGGCACGCCGTCGGGCCCTGGGGCGGTCTTCTTCGGGCGAAGGCGGTCAATGGACGCCCTCAATTCTCCTTCCGAGATTTCCTCCGGTGGCTCGTACGGTGGTTGTGTCGCACTTACCACCGGAGGAACGAAATCAGTCCCTGCTGGGAATAGGGACGAGACGACGGTTCGGAGCAGCTGGGGCTCCATGGTCTCCGTGATCGGGGGCGCCGCGGCCCGGAGCTTGTTCCGGGCCGCTAGATACGGTCGCCCCCACGGATCCCTGTCGAGAGCCTCCAGCATCTCCTGCCACCCTGTTGCTTTTGCTTCCAGGATGGCGATACGGAGATTGCTCCTCGCCGTACGGTAGGCCCTGTAAAGGGGGGCCTCCGCTGCCTCGTCCCTACCTCGACGAGCGTGCCTGGAGCGGTGGTGGGTGTATACCCGCTGCGCCGCCAGGCACGCCTCCCGGAGAGCTGCGATCTCTGGCGACCACCAGTACACCGCCCGGCGGTTCGGCCGCTTCCTGACCCGAGGCATCGCCGCGTCACATATTATTGTGAGTATGCGGCGGAATCTCTCTGCCTCGGTGTCGACTGAGCGGCCCGCCGGCGGTGAACACCAATCGGCGATGATGGCCGCCTCGACCAGCAGCTCTCGGTCGAGCTGTTTGAGGGCCCATCGTGGAGTTCCGGGGCTCGTGACTGGTTGAGCCCCAGAACCTCCAGGAGTCGAGACGCTGAACCGAATATACTTGTGGTCGGACAGCGTCTCCACCTCCTCGACGTGCCAATCGGCGACGCGCCCCGCAATAGATGGGGCGCAGAACGACACGTCGACGATGGACCCTCCGTTGCGACGCACGCACGTATGGGCCCGGCCCCTATTGAGCAGGGCCAGGTCGAGCCCTAGGGCCCACTCCTCCAACACCTCCCCGCGCGCGTCCGTGGCTGGGTTCCCCCACGCCGCGCTCTTGGCGTTGAGATCGCCCAGCACAATCACCGGACGCGGCGCCAACGAACGAACAAGGGCCTCTAGCTCGGCCATAAATGACTCGAACTCGGCGAGGCCCCTGTTCGGGGAGAAGTAGGCCCCCGCTATTGCGTACGGGCCCCAGTGCGTCGCAACGTACCCGGCGCCCCTACGGATGACGTGTAGGGGCTGGGAACCGGGTCCGGTCGCAGCGATGATGGCGACGGAGCCGTTGATGTCCCCCGCCCAATTTGATCGCGGGGGAACAAAATACGGCTCCGCCACCACTGCGACGTCGATGGACCACTGCGCCAGCGTCTGCAGGAGAAGGTCCTGAGCGCCGGCGCAGTGGTTCAGGTTCCCCTGGAGGAGGAGATGTGGTCGGACTTGGTCCATTAGTGTTCCATTATCTCCTCCTCGCAGGGTGTGGCCTGCGGTTTAGCGGCAGCGGGCTTGGGCGCCTTTATAGGCGCCACCCGCTTAGTGAGGGCCGGGGGAGCGCATCCCCGGCTTCCCATCTGGTGGGCTGCGTTGCGGCCCAGCTCAGTGCAGATGGCGCACTTGGCTGAGGCCGTGCAGGCTGCCGCCTTGTGGCCTGGCTCGCCGCAGCGGTAGCAGAGTCCGCTGCGGTCCGTCGGGCAGGCGCACACGGGCCTTGTATGCCCCAGCACCAAGCACCTGAAGCACTTCATCGGGCGGGCCTGCAACTGCACGACCCGCGCCGAGCTCCAGCCCACCAGGAACTTCTTGGTGGCGCTGGTGACTAGCAGCTGGGCTGCTGTTAGGGGGCACTTGACGATTGTAGTGAACGTGCCCCCCGGGCCAATTCGCAGCTCCCCCACTGAGACCGAGCCAGGAGCGCATTTGCCCTGGCAGGCGGCGGCATCGAGGATCTCCTTTTTAGTGACGGAGTCATCCAGGTTGGACACCCGGAGCTCCGCACACTTAATTGGTCGGGAGACCCTCACGCTTCCTTTGTAGACGGCCCTGAGTTTCTCGGCCATCTGATCCGCCGCCTCGTGGCTCACACTGCGGGGGAGCTCGAGCACCCGCGCGCCAGTTTGCGCCCTCCGTATTTTGATGGGGTCGACCGCCAAGTCGATCCCCATCGCAGAAAAGTCGACCTCACGTCGCGCATCAGCAAGGACCTCTGCGTACGTGAGGCCCTTCTCCTCTCCCTCCGCGTCGATTGTCAGGACGAGGGCGGCTTTGCGTGCTGCAGCACGCTGTTTTTGCGCCCTCTTCTTCTGATTCCTCTTCTTTTTCGACGCGGAGGCTTGCTTTTTAGGCGCCGGCGGCGGTTGAGGCACCGGCTGGGCCTTCTTGGCCGCCTTCTTCCTGGCCTTGCGGCCGACCACCTTTGCCCAACTTCCGTCGTCCGCCGCTTGTGGCGGTGCAGCCGAAGTCGACGGCTGTGGAGTGGCTGTCGGGGCCGAAGTTTGTGGCGCCGCCTTCTTCCTCGTCGCCGTCGTCTTCTTTGCCGCCGTCGTCGCCGTCGCCGTCGTCGCCGTCGTCTTCTTCGTCGATGCCCTCGGGGCCTGACCTGCGGTGGGCTTCTCCACCACAGGCCTCTTGACAGGCCCCGAGGATGTCGCTGATGAAGCGGTGGGCTTGGGCACACTGCCCGAAGCCACCGCTGCCGCACGTCTTCTGTCCGCCGCTAAGGGCGGACGCAGAATGGGCTCCGGCGGGAGCCGACCCTTGAGGGAGTCCAGTTTGGCGTCCATCATGGTTCCGACGGATACCATGATAGATCGCTTCAGCTCCTCAAGATCTAGGGCAGCTGGGGCCAGCTGTTTTTGTACAGCCCCAACTTGGCCCCGGAGCTCCTTCAACTCGTTGCTGAGGCGGCTGTTCTCGGCCATTAGTCGCTCCATGGCCTCGGGACTCGTTAGAGCCCGGACTCCGCTCTGGATCACCTCTACGGCGTCCTTCAGCCTTTTAATAAAGGTACCTTTGATGTTCTTGGAGGTGCGCGCCACCTCCAAGATTGCCATTAGGCTACCGTCAATTTGGCTTTTGGCCGTAGAGGGGTCCGTGGGCTTCAGGCCGGACCTGAGGAGGTCTTGGACGGCTGCCCGTTCTTCCCTCCTCTCCCTCTCCTTACTTTCCACGCTCGCTACGCGACGACGCGATTGCGTTGAGGACGCGAGAGAGACAACACTCTCGCAGTCCGACGTGGCTCCTTCAGCGGATTCATCGCGTTTGCGACGTTTCCGCTGTTTTCTTTCTTCGGAGCTGTCCTGTGAACGGGAGCGGCACGATGCCGACTCCACCAGCTCCATCTCCCTGTCGCTCATGACGAGGCGCTCAAGCGAAACTCGAGGCGTCCTCACCATCTCCATCTCCACGAGACTCGTTCGAGCAGTCGACCGAGTGACTCGTCCTCCTTCAACCATTTTTGTTTTTTGAGTTAGATTATCCATATCAATTCCCACGAGTATGGGGGAAATATGGCGTCGTTCCCGGGCAGTGCCCCCTGTACCCGGGAAAAGTCTAGCGTAACCCTTCGAGGTGGCGACCGGTACCTCGTCGGGGATACCACTCGGAACTGGACTCCCTCCAGCCATTCATCCTCTCGCCGTGGCAACCAAGCTTAGGATTGGGGGTTTTTTATAGAGGTTTTCCGTCCTCGTGACCCAACCGGTTAAGGTAAGGCCCCCGGGCCGCGTAAGGTCCACCCTGACCCTCGCTGCGGCTTACGGGTCGGCCGGCGGTGGTCTTAACAAGACCATGTCCGAAGGCAGTGTGAGTGCACATCGGACCCGCCGCCCTCTTCCTACCCCCGCCCGCCGCCGCTACCCGGAATACGTCCAGGACGCCGGCGGGCTGCGGTCCGGTCAGCAAAAGCCGCCAACCGAACTCGCCCTGCTCCCTTCTACCCGCTCTCCTCTAAAGAGGAGATATGGGAGAGGGAGCCTCTGCGACCGAAGTCGCCGCCCAAAAGGGCGCACCTTGGTAATTTTTTACAGAGGTTTTCTTCCTCGCGGCCCCCGCCCTTAAAAGGGCAACGGCCCCCGTTCCGACAGTTACTTGCCGGGTTACGGTATAATATGCCCGACCAGCAGTTGACACTGGTCGGGCACACCCGCGACCGCAGTCGCCGGCCCACTAGGGTAGGGCCCCACCTAGTGATTTTTTAAGGAGGTTGTCTTCCTCCGTGCGAGATGTTAGCCGGCCCTGACATAATAACAGGAACCGTTGCCCAGGGTGCACCACGGGGAGGTCTCTCAGCACATCAGCACCCCAACTAAAAACCGAACCTAACCTAACCTTACTAAAAACCGAACCTAACCTAACCTAACTAAAAATCGAACCTAACCTAACCTAACTAAAAACCGAACCTAACCTAACCTAACTAAAAACCGAACCTAACCTAACCTAACCTAACTAAAAACCGAACCGAACCTAACCTTACCTAACTAAAAACCAAACCTAACCTAACCTAACTAAAAACCAAACCTAACCTAACCTAACTAAAAAATGAACCTAACCTAACCTAAGTAAAAACCAAACCTAACCTTACTAAAAACCAAACCTAACCTAACCTAACTAAAAACCAAACCTAACCTAACCTTTTTTTTTTTTTTTTTGGTAAAGCGGGGGAATCCTCATGGACACCCGCGACCCCCGGGGGAGCCGCTTTTTTAGGTAAACCTAACCTAACCTACCTAAAAACCAAACCTAACCTAACCTAACTAAAAACCAAACCTAACCTAACGAAAAACCAAACCTAACCTAACCTAACTAAAAACCGAACCTAACCTAACCTAACGAAAAACCAAACCTAACCTAACCTAACTAAAAACCAAACCTAACCTAACCTAACTAAAAACCGAACCTAACCTAACCTAACCTAACCTAACTAAAAACCAAACCTAACCTAACCTACCTAAAAACCAAACCTAACCTAACCTAACTAAAAACCAAACCTAACCTAACCTAACTAAAAACCGAACCTAACCTAACTAAAAACCGAACCTAACCTAACCTAACTAAAAACCAAACCTAACCTAACCTTACTAAAAACCGAACCAAACCTAACCTAACGAAAAACCAAACCTAACCTAACCTAACTAAAAACCGAACCTAACTGAACCTAACCTAACCTAACTAAAAACCGAACCTAACCTAACCTTACTTAAAACCGAACCTAACCTAACCTAACTAAAAATCGAACCTAACCTAACCTAACTAAAAACCGAACCTAACTGAACCTAACCTAACCTAACCTAACTAAAAACTGAACCTAACCTAACCTTACTAAAAACCGAACCTAACCTAACCTAACTAAAAATCGAACCTAACCTAACCTAACTAAAAACCGAACCTAACCTAACCTAACTAAAAACCGAACCTAACCTAACCTAACCTAACTAAAAACCGAACCGAACCTAACCTTACCTAACTAAAAACCAAACCTAACCTAACCTAACTAAAAACCAAACCTAACCTAACCTAAATAAAAACCGAACCTAACCTAACCTAACTAAAAACCAAACCTAACCTTACTAAAAACCAAACCTAACCTAACCTAACTAAAAACCAAACCTAACCTAACCTTTTTTTTTTTTTTTTTTGGTAAAGCGGGGGATTCCTCATGGACACCCGCGACCCCGGGGGGAGCCGCTTTTTTAGGTAAACCTAACCTAACCTACCTAAAAACCAAACCTAACCTAACCTAACTAAAAACCAAACCTAACCTAACCTACCTAAAAACCAAACCTAACCTAACCTAACTAAAAACCAAACCTAACCTAACGAAAAACCAAACCTAACCTAACCTAACTAAAAACCGAACCTAACCTAACCTAACGAAAAACCAAACCTAACCTAACCTAACTAAAAACCAAACCTAACCTAACGAAAAACCAAACCTAACCTAACCTAACTAAAAACCGAACCTAACCTAACCTAACGAAAAACCAAACCTAACCTAACCTAACTAAAAACCAAACCTAACCTAACCTAACTAAAAACCGAACCTAACCTAACCTAACTAAAAACCGAACCTAACCTAACCTAACTAAAAACCAAACCTAACCTAACCTACCTAAAAACCAAACCTAACCTAACCTAACTAAAAACCAAACCTAACCTAACCTAACTAAAAACCGAACCTAACCTAGCTAAAAACCGAACCTAACCTAACCTAACTAAAAACCAAACCTAACCTAACCTTACTAAAAACCAAACCTAACCTAACCTAACGAAAAACCAAACCTAACCTAACTAAAAACCAAAACTTACCTAACTAAAAACCGAACCTCATGGACACCCGCGACCCCGGGGGGAGCCGCGGGTAGTGTCAGACTCTTACTGACTAAACTTGAACCGCTGTGCTACGTCATCCGCGTTTTTGTGTCGGTGCATGGCACCACACCCATAGCACCGAATGTGGCCCCCCGTCGTGGGTCCTCAACTACGGACGGCGGCACCCCCGTTCCGCCGTCAGGACCCTGGTTAGGGCGGGAGGGCACGCTCATGCGCGGCCCTTCGCCGCCCCACCCGACGTCGGCGTATTTGGGGCGCGTCCGGCTCATTTTCCCGGACGCGCTCCGCGGCCTCCTTCTGCGACATAACGGTTTCGCAGAAGGAGGCCAGTGCGTCCCACGCTGCGCGGCTGCTGAGCGCGGCTGCGACAACAGCCGGCAGCGTGGAGACGTCTACTCCGCCCAGCGCAGACACGAGGACGGCGCGAGGCCCATCGAAGGCCGGACACAGGGCCAGCGTGCGCAGTGCGGTGTCGTCAGGATCATCGCACTGGTGACACGCTGTGGTGGCCTCTCTGCGGGCCACCCGGCACAAGTAGTGCCCGAAGGCCCCGTGTCCGGTCAACACCTGCGTGAATCGGTACGTCAGTTTTCCGTACCGCCTGTCCGCCCACTGTTGCAGATGTGGGCGGATCGCAAAAGAGTTCTAGCCTGTGAGTAATTTTACAAGTGATAAAAATGATATTTTTTGAGTTTTGAAACATTCTTACATGCTCTGCTGGCACTGAGACGTGAGTTCTGGACTCGAATCGAATTGTGCATTGCAGTTCTGCTATAGTTCTGTCTAAAACAAAAGAGTTCTAGCCTGTGAGCAGTTTTACAAATGATAAAAGTGATATTTTTCGAGTTTTCAAGTTTTCGCACATGCTCTGCTGGCACCAGGACGTGAGTTCTGGACTCAAATCGAATTGTGCATTGCAGTTCTGCTATAGTTCTGTCTAAAACAAAAGAGTTCTAGCCTGTGAGCAATTTTACAAGTGATAAAAATGATATTTTTTTAGTTTTTAAACATTCTCACATGCTCTGCTGGCACTGGGACGTGAGTTCTGAACTCGAATCGAATTGTGCATATCAGTTCTGCTATAGTTCTGTCTAAAACAAAAGAGTTCTAGGCTGTGGGAATATATTATAAGGCAATGAAAATGATATTTTCGAGTTTTCGATCTGCTACGGGAAGTTAGCAGACCATTTTTTAAATTGTCTTTTTTTGGGACAAAAACGTCAGAACTATTTTTGAAAACTATCAGGAACTTTAGAACTTACCTGCATGCGAAAGGAACACACTTTTTTTTGATCTGCTGCAAATTTATCTGCTAGGGGAAGTTAGGAGACCATTTAATTTTCATTAATTTAAATTTTTGGGGTAAAAACAGCAGAACTATTTCTAAAAACTATCAGGAACTATAGAACTCAGCTGCAAACGAATTACTTTCTCTTTTTTTTTTGATCTGCTAAGTTCACCCACATTTTCAGTCGTCTGTATTTATAATAATAATAATAATAAATAAATATGAATTGAAGACATGTTGACAAGAAGCAGAGCTGCACGCCCACCATCTCCGGGCTCGTCGCTGAGCTCCGCCTCGCAGCTGCCGGACCGAGGTCCGGCACCTGCAGTTGCGTCGAGCTCCAGCGACGAGTACTACTCCCCGCCGACGTCGCCAACACCTGTGCGTCGGCAGGGGAGGCGCCGGCCTCCGAGAAGCTTGGCGCCCTCAGGCCAACCGGCCTCGAACAGGGCTCCCGCTCCCGGTGGTGAAGTGCCGCGCATGAAATGGACTCAAAGCATAAATGAGAACGTCATGCGCGCGTACTACGGGGCTACAGGGGGAGGAACTAACCTCACCGCGTACCGTGCGAGAATGCTGGCTCTGTTTCAGGTGCTTGAACCGGACGTCAACGTATCGGCACAACGACTGTCGGATCAAGTGCGTGTCATTCAGCGTAGCCATAGGTTGGATGATGCGACGCTTGATCGATTACGCTCTGAACAGCAGATTAACCCTGTCGTCTGTACCCAGTCACTAGCGGTAGTGCCAGTACCTAGCACGCCGCCTACCAACCCAGCTGACGGGGAAAATGACGACGGTGTTATAACTGTAAGTACCCAGTGCAATAACGTTATAAGGAGTACTTTGGAGGATGTGATTCGGGAGTATCGAAGTGCACCGCCCGATCTGAGACCTCGTATACCTCGTTTGCCCATGCATAATAAAAATAAATCTATAGTGGGTGCCCTGGATTCGCTGCTCCCGACCTACTTTGAGAGCAGTGAAAACCTCATCGACACGCACTCGATCTTGTACTGTGCGGCTCTAACGGCATGTCGTGTAGCTAATGTTGCAATTAGTCCAAGAAACATAGCTGCACGACCAAAACCAGCCGTTCCAGCTTGGCAGCGCAGGATAGAGCTGCGTGTCGCTGGGGCTAGGACACTCATTGCAAAATTAATTGCTTTTAGGGGGGGTAATTTTCGGCCTAGGGTGATGCGCTTTGTAAAGCGGGCATTTGCTGGGACTAATGTTGGTCCCAGCGAATATAATGCTCGTGTTACGGAGCGCATCGATTTTTTCAAACAAAAAGTGTATGCATGGGCAAACCGTATCCGACGTTATAAGTGTCGGGTGGAGCGCTATCACCTGAATCACATGTTCCAGAGAGATCAGAGACGGGTACATAGAGCATGGGAGCAACCTGATCATGGTGTGGATGGTGGGTGCCTGCCGGATGATGACGTCACGAATTCATTCTGGCGGAGCATCTGGTCGGCGCCCGTCAGCCACTCTGAAGGCGATTGGATGAGAGAGGTTGAGCGATCATGTGAGCATATACAGGAGATGGGGGCAATTACTATCAGCCCCCAAGATGTAGCCTCTGCAGTCTGTCCAATGTCCAACTGGAAATCACCAGGACCGGACGGACTGCAGAACTTTTGGTTAAAATGGCTACAGAGCTCGCATGGTTGCTTGGCATCTCAATTCCAGTCTGCCGTAGAATCGGGGTCGCTCCCAGAGTTCTTGACTACAGGTAGTACCCATCTGCTCCATAAAACAGGTAGTACCACGGATCCTAAAAATTACAGGCCTATTACGTGCCTACCCACCATCTATAAGCTTCTCACATCCATTCTGAGAGAAAAGATTAATAATCATATAGATAGCTTTTCTATTATGTCTGCCTCTCAGAATGGATGTAGAAGTGGATCCCGTGGTACTAAGGAGCTACTCCTTATTGACATGACCATATGCCAACAGGTTCGCCGCTCTAAGAAGGATCTATCAACATGTTGGATAGATTATAAGAAGGCCTACGATTCGGTGCCGCATACATGGCTCATGAGGGTGTTGGAGCTGTATAAAATTAATACAACTTTACACGCCTTCTTGTTGTCATGTATGAGGCAGTGGAGTACGGTACTTCACTATCCAGGATGTCGGGATATCCGACGGAGAGGTGAACCTATTAAGATCGAGCGTGGAATATTCCAGGGTGACAGTTTGAGTCCACTGTGGTTTTGCTTAGCCCTGAATCCTCTCAGCACTCTGCTTGAGGGTTCAGGGCAAGGCTATACGTTGCGGAGAGGTAGCCAGGTAATCTCCCACTTGTTATACATGGATGACCTTAAATTATTTGCCTCCAGTGAGTTGCAACTGATGAAGTTACTAAAGATCACTGAAAGCTTCAGTAATTCCATCAGAATGGAATTTGGTGTTGACAAATGTGCAGTCATGCATGTAAAACGAGGTAGGATTATGGAATCCCAGGGCATTCAGCTCTCGGATTCTATAAACCTGAGGTCACTTTCTGCAACGGAAACATACAAGTACTTGGGTATGTCAGAGGCGTTAGGCATTAGTGTTGCTGACATGAAACAAACATTACAGACACGTTTCTTTGGCCGCCTGAATAAGGTACTGAAAAGTGTCTTATCGGGTGGTAACAAGGTGCGTGCCTTTAATGGTTGGGTCATGCCCGTGATAATGTACTCCTTTGGCATACTCAAGTGGACTCAGACTGAGTTGGACGCCCTGGATAGGAGAGTCCGGACACTGCTCACTGCCAATCGAATGCACCACCCACGGTCATCTGTGATGAGGTTATATATCCCGCGAAAGTGTGGTGGTCGAGGCTTTCTGAATGCCAAGACCCTTCATAATCGCGAGATATGTAACCTCAGGGAGTACTTCCTCCAGGTGGGCGTGGGGGTGCATCGAGATGTAGTGGCAGTGGATAAGGGCCTCACCCCGCTCGCTCTTGGCAAAGAGAACTGGCACACACCTGTCGTACTAAGCGTCAAAGACCGCAAGGATGTATGGCAAAGCAAGGAGCTACACGGGCGCTATTATCGAGCTCTTCACGGAGCTGATGTCGATTTTCTAGCGTCCGTGGCCTGGCTACGCTTCGGTGATCTCTTTGGAGAAACCGAAGGGTTTGTATGTGCAATTATGGACGAAGTTATCATGACGAACAACTACCGGAAATATATAATTAAGGATGGTACAGTTGACATATGTCGGGCATGTCACTGCCCAGGTGAGTCCTTGAGGCATATAGTTTCGGGTTGTTCCCGTCTTGCTAACGGCGAATACTTGCACAGACATAACCAAGTGGCCAGGATTATCCACCAGCAGCTTGCTTTGAAGTACAAACTTGTGGAATCTGAAGTGCCGTACTACAGGTATGTCCCCGACCCAGTTCTCGAAAATGGTCATGTCACGTTGTACTGGGATCGATCTATCATCACTGACAGGACTATTGTTGCCAATAAGCCTGATATAGTGGTGATAGATCGATCAGAGCGTCGGGCAATGATTGTTGATATTACCGTCCCGCATGATGAGAACCTCGTGAAAGCAGAAAAAGAAAAACAAATAAAATATTTGGACTTAGCTCACGAGGTTGTTGACATGTGGGAGGTGGACTCAGCAATCATTGTGCCGATAGTCGTTACTGCCAATGGCTTAATAGCCAAGAGCCTCGACCAACACCTTCGGAGGCTCTCGTTGGGCGTCTGGGTCAAGGGCTTGATCCAGAAGGCAGTACTTCTTGACACGGCGCGTATTGTGAGGAGGTTTCTCTCTCTGGGGCCCTGACCACCGGCAGCTTGGACCCTGTTCCCGATGCCGGTTGGACACTATTTTTTATATTTTTAAGTGTATATTGTTTTTTTTTTATATATATATTTAAAAATGTAATGAATATGTATTAAGTTAAATAAAGGAGATAATAATAATAATAAAGCTTTATTTCAGACATCACATCCATAGTAAATTACAAGAAATTAAGACAAGTAAAATATTAAAACAAAATAAAATAAAATTAAAACATAAAACAAAACACTTAAATCTATTTAACATATCTGAATGACGCTCTATGAGTCGTCATCCAGTGCCACATGATAGGGCTATCAACCCTATTGGCCACAGTTGCTACGAGACTGTTGGAGCTGTCACGCACGCGCCGCATCAGGGATGCTATTCGTGAACGCATTAGCGATTTATGTGGTGTTCAAAAAGTTGTTTGTTAAAATTAGTTGTGTTTGCATACTAATAAATTGTGTAAATTATAAAAAAAAAAAATATTTTACCACAATAAATTTTATCCATGTGTTTTTGTTGGAGCAATTAGTGCATTATTGACTTAAACACTGCACTGTCATAAAATAAAGTTGTTCAATAACCGTAAAATAAGATTTTCAATGTATATTTTAAGAATTTTTCAATGTATATTTTCGAACAAATCCGAAATAATCTCACCGAAAATACCACTCATTTATCCAAACAGTGAGCCAAAATGACATAACATTGCCCAAATTATTGAACCTAACCTCGTATTACTGAACTGACTTATCAGTAGGCGAGAGATAAAAATGTCACCCAATTTAACATTTAATAGCAGGTGTCACACGATATAATAGAATATATAGGTACCGAGTTACAAAAGGTTATAAATCTCCAACCCTTTTCATAGTAGATGGGAGTTTTGGAGCGGAGTACGTGCACGACATAACAGTACATGTTTTTGAGTATAAAGTAAAGAAAGTATGAGGTTTAAGAAAACAAAAGAAGTTCGCACCAGTAATAGGATGTTTTGTTAAACTCCTGATGAAAAAGTGTAGTTTATGAACTGGATAGAAAATGTGTCTGTGTGTCAGTCTGCGATACCATATCGCTTTAAGAAATAGAAAGATTTTGAGATAGATATTTTAAAGTAAAACACACTTTACGTTAATTTATGCGCATTAAACTATATTATTGAGATCAAGAAGCACGATTGTTATGACATTTTTCAACTTAAACCAAATTCTGCAACATCAAATATTTCCCTATTTTATATTGAAAGTAAAAGTTTTTTTGTATTGCCGTAGCAGGTTCTGCTTTATGAATATAGTTTCTTACCGATAGCCAAAACTTCGTCTCATTCATACTCTAAATAGCTGATGGGAGATACCAAACGAGCGGATATTTCTGCTAAAGATGATATCGTGTTATTTGACATTGGTGTCAGGATTTGGTGGACATTTTGGATGTAAATGCGAAGATTGGATCGCTCAATGACGTGGAATTACGATCTCTGCTTTGTTTACACACTTCTTTTTATTTACCTTTTGAAAATTCTATCAAGCAATGACATTTGCTTCAAGCTCCAGAACAAATAAAAATACTCAACTATAGATATGTTTTGATTCTATATTGTTGTAATATTTTTAGTGAGACAAATTTATAATTATTGATTCATAAGGGTAACTCACGCGTATGAAGATAGCTTGTCTAATTTTGGACCCAATCGAAGACTTTAATCAGGAGCTAACGCAGCAGCGTTTTGATATTTTATTCCATTAAACTATTCTTCAAAATATTTTAAATAACAAAATTCCTTCAAAACTCAAACTACAAAATCCTCCTTCAATAACATTTACAACAAAAAGGATTGCTCCTTGTCTAGCCCTTTGATTAAATGTTATAAAACTGCTACCAAGAATTTCCTATCTAACTAAACAATAAATTTTAGGTGCCCGTATTGGCTCCAAAGGCTTCTTTGTGGAAACCTATTAGGTAGATGATAAGGCTTAGTTCGCCGCGCCGCTCGAGGGGACAAAATAAATTTCCCCAAAGGCCTTAAGTACTTTCAAATCGAGATCCTCTGAACTCTGGATAGTTCGTACTTTTAGGTTTTGCTGCTGAAAGTTTTAATGTTTTATCAATTAATTTTGTGTTTAGATATCAGCGTTTATTTTATAAGGTCGTAGTCGAAATAGTCTTTAGTCTGGTTTACTAGAATTATAGTTTAAAGTATGCTAAGTATATTATGACATTTAGCGTGTAAACAAAAACGGCAATCGAAATTTTATGTTGTTTCAAATACTTATAATTAAAAAAAAAGTAATCGTGACTGTATGAAAGTTATTTTGGTCACAGTATGTAATTAGTGTAGTAAAACACCTATTTACTCCCAAAAATATCTCAAATTCGGATCTAATATCTTTTATCTTCCACCTACTTCACAAAGCCACGTGTAACCCACTTAAAACTACCACTTCTGAGGTTAAATATAGACTCAAGTACCAAGCTATAAATCTGCTAACGCCGATATAAAACTGAGGAGAAAACTACACTTTTTAAAATTCCTCTCAGTTCTTTTACAAAAATTAAGCCAAAACAAAGCGTTTCCTTCATTCAATTTGTCGCTACAGTTGACGTCATGTGTTGTTCAGAGATGGGGAAATTATATTCTGATGCAGCGAAACTTTTTACTATAATTGTAAAAGTGTTTTATATTTTGCGGGAAACAAGACAATGGGTATGGGTATGGATATGGGTAATTTTCCTGTGTATTTTTCAAGAAAAAAGAAAAGTGTACAACACTAATTATTATAGTAAAGATATTTCTCTTACTACATTGTTAGCTCTTTACGAGGCGAATAGGCCTTGTTAGCCACCAATGCAAGTGTCAAAAGTTAACAAGGTTGCTGTTTCAATCATCTGTCATAGATGCTAGAGGCCACTGATGATGATACGACTCTACATTTTTGTAGACATTTGCTGTGTGAGTTTTTATTAAATATTTTCAAAAATAATAATTATATTGAACATTAATATTAATACTTAATTCTTCTTCTCAGCTAAAAAAAACAATACACAAATACAAGAATACCGTTACCAAAAAACCCCTACACGATAAAACTTGAGTTGCAGTACAAAGGAGACTTTGTGTCGTGTTTCGGATTAACATGGAAATTGAATCAGGTTGCACGGCGAACTTAGCCGGGACAAAGCTTTGCGACTTCAGACTTATATCCAGGATATTTTTTGTTTCTTATACTATGAACACTACTGCACTGTGTGTGATTGTGTGCCGTGACGGGTCAGTTTGTGATTGAAGATTGTGGGTCTCGTTAAATGTTGTAGTAGAAAATAGTAGAGTTGGTAAAAAGTTTGTTTTAGATTCGTTATTTGGGTATGTAAAATATTTTTTTTCTTGTGCTTTCATGATTTTTATTTAGTTTTTTTTTTATTATAATTAATACTTCAACTAATGATTAAGCAGTAACGAATTTGGTTCATTACATCAAATTAAATATTGGAAAAAGAAAATAAACATATAACTACAAAATATTTTCTAAAAAACGGATCACTAAATAATACTCAGAAAAACTCCGAAAAGCTCCCAAAAACCATTTTCAATTTAAATTTCTCTACAAAATTAAAGTACAGTCAGACAAAAGAAGAGGTATCGCTTTGAGATTACAAAAATTTACGTGATCTCCAAACAGATAGCTGCTTCAAACTGGCCAACTTCGGTCAGTTATCTTGACTTGACAAGGGTGAACCGGATTTATGTGACCGACTGTACAAACGTTGTTTGCACAATTCAATTTTTGCGACATCTCTTACTTATTATCTTGTTTTGTGAAGTTCTTTCTTGTTTAGTGTTGTGTTTTATTTAGTGTCTTCGTTGTAATAGTTTAATAGCATAATGAAGTTGAATTTAAGTACCTAATCAGTTTATCATCGTTTTAAATATGTTGCTATTAAAGTCGATTGGAGAGATAACTGTTTTTGAGGTGGTTTTGAAAGAGCTACACTGGTAATTTTCTTGCAATTAGTTTTCTTCTACGTATTCGCTTTCTTCTACGTATTCCACTTTCCACGAATCTAATAGTTTGAGAAATAGTTAGCTACTAGTTAGTTACTTTCGATTGAATATAGTTCATTTATTGAAGGTATATACTTGATCATTGGAATGGACACTCATTGTAAATTCTCAAAAAAAATAGAAAGAGACACGTCTTAGTCAAAATCATAAGTTACTTTTATCCAACACTACTAGAAATTCCATATTTTCTGATACACAAATTATCCATAATCTGTACATTAATAAAAACTGACTAAAATTGATTTAAAACTCCCAAAACCCGTCATAAATAAATAACGCGTACGATGGAGAACTGATACAACCGTGCATAATTGAACGCCATTGAAATATTCCGGGCGGTCAGTGGCTACACTTGGTGCATAATTAAAATGGCTGCAACCACCTATATGCACGTTTTAATACACTTTAAGTGCTTGTGGGGAGTTTTTCTTTTCGATTTATCAATATTATGTTTCGTTTTAATAAACTGGAGCCGTGATTTTTTATGAGTATTTGCTCTAATTATAGTTTTACTTTGGTTAATGTGAGCACTGGTTGAATATTTGTAACCAGTACATTGTACATACTTAAAGTCTTTAGAAAAAGTTTATGATCCTTCTTTATTTGTACAAATCTATTATTAAAAAATGAGAAGGACACAAAGTCCTACACCACCTACAACAACCTACTTTACAGATTCAGTTTTAAATCTGGTGCTGTTTATTAGCCTATAATGGAAACGTAATTGTTTATTGTCCAAAATTCAACCTTTAAGTTGTTTCTTTATTTCTTTAAAAATCTCTGCGACTTCAATATCATATTTCATGCCAACCCGCCTCGGGTTAGCGGCCATTTTAATCGGCGATCAGTGAAGCTAAAAAATTGCAACGGCTTTGTTGGTCTAATTCTTGGTAGTAACGAAATTGTTCACTGAATAAAATAATAGAAAGAATGTTTTAGCTGCTGCAGTTTTGTTAATAATATTACCAATTTAGATGAAAGTGCAAATATTGGTTAGATCTGAATAAAACTTAGTACAGTAAAACGGGGTGATTAGAGATTTAAGGGATGAATAGAAAAATAATATGTAAGTTGCTTTCGGGAAGTCGCATAAGTTTTTTTAGGTACATGAACTCTCGTCTACTTGTATTTCATCACACGTGAAATAATTACTTTTTCTCGTAAAACTTGCAAAATTTAAGAAAAACTCAAAACAATTGAATAATATTGTGATAAGTGTCCGTTCGAGGAATACAAGATATCTGTCCGAATGGCTGGTAGTGGTAGCCAAATAGTGGTAAGTATAACTCATCACGCTAAAAATGTCTCGCACATAAGCACACAGCCTGCACGTGATCTACAAATTAAAAAAAAAGTATATTGAAGTGTCTGTAAAATCCTTACATAACACAAATTAAATTATTTTAAGCGGTTGTTAGAAAAATGATACTTAAATCAATAAGCTTTTGTCCGAAAGATGCAAAGCACAATTTACTTTCAGACGTGTTTTCAAACCACTGTTACACACAAGTCGTTCACAAACAAAGCAACTGAACTTTCCCAATCTCGATATCATAAAACAGTATCGAATTCTCAAAACTACTAACCACAAGAACCAATGGAATCTCCGAAAATCAAATAACCTTCAATCAATACGTGACTACGAACGCAACGGAATTACGTGCAAAACTTAACACATTACTCCAACAAATAAGTGAGAAAACTTCTTCTCCCCTTAACAATGTTAATTTTACTATTTGAGTACCATTTGGTATTAACGGTAATATTATTTCTTTTCTCTTGTCTCTAGTAAATCCGGTGGGTGGATCTATATTTTTGTGCTCGTGAGTGCGAATGAGCTAAACTGATCGTCTTTTATTTTCTATTCTCTTTTTGGTTAAAATTCTTTCATGTTTTTGTTGGTAGTATGGTATAGCTAGCCGTCTTTTGTTTTCTTAAATAATTTATTCCTTTAAGTTTTTTGATGCCATGTTCGCATTTTTTGTAGCTGAATATAATTGGTATTGTGCTTAATTTAAATGTACTCATTAGAACAATTAAACATACTTAAAAAAAAACAACATTTTCCCTATTTCCAAATATATAACAATAGATACGTATAGCTTGTTTCCTCCCTCTTTTAAATCTTGATTAATTATTCATCTCAATTATTTAGAATCCCATACAATAGCTTTCGGACGATTATAAAACGGTAAATAAGGGTATTTTTGAATGACGTAAATTAATGTTACGGCTCGCCCAAACGGCTACAGGTAAACATTTTAAATTAAAAGAGGAACGCCTTGTACCTTTTCTCTCAAAACAATTTTTGAATAATAACTTTGTAGGGAAATTTGGAATCTATGCACTGCGCTTAGGTGTACCGTAACTTTTTTGTGTTTCTTGTAACAGATGGTACTCAGAGTATTGACAACCATTGACGTCTTTACTGCCTCTCTTCTTCAGCAACTTTAGTCTAGAACTAGTACAAGATGGAAGATGCTGGAGAGAGGCAGGTCGTAAGCAAGTTTTAGTATTTCTCCTTGCTTTGATTGTGTATCACCAGGCATCAGTCTAGGTGTCGACTATTTCTCGTCATTGTCACTGACTGATCTATACTGCTATCTCCATCTTTTTAGCGTCATCCCAACTTTGTTAGAAATGGTTATACGTGGAGCGACTGCTTATTTGAACTCTTCAAACGATAATTATTATTAACCCCGATAATTTGACAAATCGACAACCTGACTTCTGGCTACCTGAAAATGTATGTTGTACATAAGTATTCCATACTTTCTTTGTGTGGTTGAAGTTCAACCTGGTGTCAAAGCTTAAGCCCGTAGGCCTCTAACGTGACTGTCTATACTGCTAATATACTAAAAAATCTTACTTATCAGCCCAAAATGTCCCGAGTCACATAAACAATGAACGATGAACAAACAAAGGGAAAAATAATGAATGTCTCTTCATTCATCCATTATAACATACAACAAAATTAAAGAGACATAGGAGTCGAGATAATGACGACTGTAATTATTGCTGGCTCACCCATTATGCCTGATTCAATGGCCTATATGCGCCTATATGCTGTGCGATTTTAATTTGCGCGAAAATTATCTGCTGGCATTGGGGACTCGTTTTGTATTAATGATTTTTAGTTTTGTCATTTGTTTTGAGAGGATTTTTTGGTTGGTCAAACAAAATAAATTGTGGAAATAGATTGATGTTGTTTTGGCATAGGACAACTAAATCATATACATACATAAATAGTTTGATAGTCAGTTGTAAACAATTATGCTATCAATTTTGTTACAAGGAGACAAAAGACAGGAAAAATAACTTTTTTAAGTAATAACCCTCAAAACTTAAAGACTAATACGATTACATACAAAATTATTAATAGTTACCGGTATTTCACTTAGAGAAAAATATTTCTCAAAATATCACGCACAAAAATCGCTTCTAGAAAAACTCAACTGACACTAACAAAAATGCAAATTACCAAACTTAAACAAAAGCCAACGACAAACAAAATTTCGTCACTAAAACTATTCTTAATACACTTAAGTGTATCCAAACATTCTTCTACGCAAATTGTGTAAGCACACTAACTCTATACGCAAATTCCACTGTTTGAGTTCATCTCTAGTTTGAGGGGAAGTAAATTAATTAATACAGAGGACTAGTGTTTCTGGATCTCATATCTAACAATCGTCGGAGTGGGCGAACGTTTGTTCAGTACATGTATCTAGATAGGTAGGTTGTACGCTCACCTTTGTGTTGAGATGTTAAGGTAAATAAGTTTAATTGATTTGTTGTTGCATGTGTTTAGTAGAGTCATAATAGTTTGCATGTGTAGTAGTTTTATAATATGTACTATCTACCAAGAAGATTTATTTAACTGTGTATGCGTTAAAGGAATTTGATTTTGAACTAATAAACAATGAATTAAAATATATTAACAGTGAAAAATAACAATCCGAAAATTATCACTCCTACAATAACTTGACATTATATTTTTGACATAAAAATATCTTTTTAAAATACATTACGTAATATTTTATGTTTTCTTACAGAAATCATTCAACCTTTGGCCTCCACTAATATAATTTCTTGTGTGTCCATTAAAAGTAAAAAAAAAATAATAGGTAATAATTGAACGTCATGTTCTTTTAAACACTAAGAAATCCTCAATATTGTTTCAAACATCGATGCATAACTTCAACTATCCAAGCACTGTTTTCAAATCATCAACCCAAATGTTGACAAGCCATACAAATATTACCATCCCACACACAGAGCTCTATTAACATGGTAATGCAGGTCCTAAGTACAATAAACACTTGATACCAACATCCTCTGTTGGTACAGCAATAAATAATATATTTACATAACAATAAGACCAGGTAATCTCCGCCTGTAGACACCTACTTACTGCAAATTACGGCAATGCAACGCCCTTGGGGTGTAGGTAGAAACTTGGCTTAATTTCATTCATGTTAGTGCCTTTCTTGCCTACGGGGAACTTGATTCTGAGAATATAGTGATTGTTCTTTCAAGCTTTGCAGTTAAAAGAAACAGGTTGTGGTTTCATTTTGATTAGTGCTAAGTTTTTGAAGCTGTATTTCAATGACAATTTCTTTATAGAAATGATTAAAGTTTATATGAGAGATAAAATGAAAAATATTAGTTTTTTGCTCTATAGAAGAAAATATTAAATAGCAACGATTAACTTCTAAAAAAAAGTGTTTTCTTTCAAAACAATTATTCAGAAAATAACATTACCCTGACGTAGGCTTACAATCACTTGCAAATAAATTAAAAAGTTCAAAATCCAATTAAAAAAAATACCCATTTGTCACATCTTAATTCCCTAATAAATATACCTACCCCAAACACCGTCCCCTCTATCTAAACAAGGTTTACTCTGTGACAATATTATGTGACCACTTGCAGCGCCCGGATCTACCTAATTAACGGCCTGCAGTTAATGTCTCCGGGATTTATAGAGCCACTAGGAGGCCCTAAACTACGACCTTTATCACAAGATGTTTGTATTTATGTTCTACTAAATTTGGAACTTTGTCTGATTAAAGAAACAAGTGATGGTGAGTGGTTTGGGCGGCGTGAGTTATGAGCGCTCTTAAAGAAAGGGGAATGTTTGAAAAACTTTACTGTGTTTCCAGAATATACATCGTATATTAAAATAATTGTACCGCGCTCTAAATGTATAGATCTAATATCGCTCAATAAAACGTTGATAAAATATTTCATAGGTTGCTGAAGAAAATGAGGATCAAGAAAAGCCCTTAAAGTTTTTCTTACTTAAATGTTCAAGAATTATTTCGCTTTTAATAAAATAGTTCGTAGGTAAGTTATGTACGGTCTAATGTCAACGGTCTAGACTAAATTGGTGATTTTAAACATACAATCCATCTTTATATGGCAAGCAGTGGAGCATTTCTAGTCTGAAATTATATTTTTTATTCTACTCTTTTTACCTACACTCTTAATTTAAAGAGTTCACTGCATTACTTACCTCATGTCATAAATGAATGCACAAAAAGCTAAAACCCAAAAGCCATTAAGTTTTAAATGAAAAACAGCCAGATAATTTATACACCACCATTGAAAGGCACTAAACATCTGAATAAATAGAGAAGCCTGCATAAAAGTTTGAATAAGAAGAAGTTCAGAACAAATTCTAAAGTGAGACTTTACTAACAAGAGACTTATATTACTCTTAATACACAAAAAATATAAAGTTGACCGTTCTTAATTATTATCGGAAATATCGACTTCAACAACAACGCTATTTCGTATAATGTATCATTTAAAAAAATGTTTACAGAATATAATTCTTAGTCTAAGTTTCAGTCTGGGCGAGATTATATTAATTTATAGTTTGTAGATATAACATATTAGAACATAATGAAAGCATAAAAATTACAACCGATTTCCACAACTCTACAAAACCTAAAGTGAAATGTATACTATTTCCTATTCATACTCAAAGTGCATCATTTAATAACGTGTTTCTGCAGTCACGTGAAGAGCTGGCTGTAAAACGCCAGTAAAAGAGCATCGGATACGAGTCTCTGAGCTAGAGATCTGATACTCACATAATGCACAAGTGTACGTTTGTGTACATGTCACTTCCCAAAGGAAAATTGTTGATAGAGTTGATGTACTGGAAAATGTTTGATCTTTTTTCCAATTCTGTGTTTATAATTTTCTTCGCGCATCCTTTGAATGACTATAATTACAAAAATGCAGGCTTTTTTTGTTATTTTGAAAAGCAAACGAATCTTTTTTTTTTTGCAAAATGAGCTTTTCTTACATAGTCATTTTTCAGAGGACTTTTACACTGTTTAAAAGTGATGTGAATTAGCTCCTTATTAATAATCTTTAACCCATCCAATACTATTATTGATCTCCAGATGTACAACAAAAAGTAAATTACAAATAACGCATTGTATATTTAATAGTCATCAGTTTCGCACGTCAATCATGCTCATAATAAACCATTTTCAGGTAAAAATAATAAACTCACAACATTCGTAATGTTATAGTTCTTACTTGTTCGAAACCTTGAATATAATAAAGTTGAGAACAGCGACATCTATCCAAATTCCGGCGAACTTCTGTTATCTGGGAAGGAAAACAATGTTATTTTATGAAAACTAGCCAACGAAGCGGCAGTGAGCGAGACCAACTTTCACTGAACATCGGCCATTTTCCCTTGAGGCCCGATTTCACAGTGGCCCTGGCTGGTCACAGTATTTGGTCGAAATTGCCTTGTTTTCGAATTGATACGCGTATTGTTACTGTTTCCACGACTTACATATTTGATTCGCGTTGATTAATATTGGACGGTGTACAAACATTGTTTAGGATTGTCTGCATGATATATAAGATTATTTCTTTGTTTTTGTGTCTGGTTCTATTTGGATAGCAATAGCGAGATCAATAAAGATCCCTTTGTGACTGACTAGATCTTTGTGGTACAATTGCGGAATAATAGTTTTTCTTTTGTTTTTCTCAACGAGTATTATCTTCTTCTCATAAGAAAAAAGTGTTTGTCTTTTTATTGGATATTCATCCAATATAGTTATATTCTGGTTTCCTAACTCTTTCAAACGTGTTATTGAAACATTAGCTATCAGTGTTCAATTACTAACACTTTCAATCAAGCTCATTACTTTCACCTAATTAAAACAATATCAGTTTCACATAAACACCAAATTCCACTAAACAAATTGAGTCGAAGCTCAAAATACGTAAATAAGCATATCGCATGTCCCGGTGTAACTTAACACTGATTTAGTTCCAGAAAACCTACCTCCATAATGTTGTGACAGTTGTAAAAGAGAGACGCCGCTCTACAATTTGTAGAGCGCTATCACACTCCCACAACTGCAATAATATTACTTGAAGAGTAAAGCGTAGAACCCCAGATGAAATTTATTTACATTTTCGATACTCCTAAATTAAGCAAAACGAAACATCGTCGGCGCAAACAGGCAGTAATTCCATTAAGAGCTAAATTGAATCTAGTAAATTATTTTGTAAACGAATTTTAAACGTTTAGCAGTTTGTAACTGTGTTAGTTGGCGCGGAAGTTTTTGGTGGTGTGATATTATGAGGGGCTTGAATTAAGTCCACGGTTAATTGGGACTGGTACTGTGAGTCGCCGCGATAAGGAGAGCGTCTTTTGTTTTTATATTTCGGTGAACTTTACATTTACTTGTACTTTTGTAAAAGTAAATAAGTACTTTCCAGCCCTACTAATATTATAAACGTGATTGTTTGTAAACTAAGCATGGATGTTGGATGGTTGGATTGATGGATGTTTGATACTAGTTCTCACTCAAACGGCTAAATAAGTTTTGATGAAATTTGATATGGAGTTCGCTGACACGCTGGATTAACATATTATTATAGACTACTAAATTTGACCGACTGCGTCAGAAAAGTTATGTTTTTTGCAGCTACAACCGACATTCGCGCGGGCAAAGTCACAGGTAGCAGTTAGTTGTTTCTTAATAATATATGAAAACCTAAACAAAAGTTTCTCTTTATTTACGCAAGAACCATATCAATACAAATAAGTTACCTAATTATGTGATGAAATTAAATATAGTGTCGACTGAGGGCAATTTGCAAATCACAATTTGCAAGCAACACAAAGGTCGTAAAAATTAAAAATGTAGAAACAACTTACCGTTCCCATAAAAAGCTTCTAATTTATTACTCCTTGACATAGGGCTGCATTTTTCTTAATTAACCCGCCACGGCTGGTGTCAAGGTCGAAGGTCAGGCCCCACAATTTATACGTAGATGTGGGTACAAGATTTACGAGGGCACCTGCTTGAGCTCCTTATCAACGACATATTGTAGGAAGATGTCTTTTGTTGTGCTTGGTTTTTTATAGAAGGTAAGAGTTTCTTGGAGAAAATAGAGTTGATGATTGCTTGGAGTGGATTTGAAAGGATTGAATGACAAAGGTAGAGTGTATTTTTTTGCTATGGCGGTTACATACGAAAAATCGGCGTATGCTTTTTTGTATTGATATGTAAATTACTTTTGTACTACGCATTTTATTATTGTTATTTTCTCGTTTGTAGTAAAAGCCGGTTGTTTAATATTGTTGTTGAAATAAAATTATTTATGTATAAACAAATGCTTAATCCATTTTCCTAGTAATCAAAATGGAATATCACGACCAAATTGAATTTAAAAAGGTTTATAAACGAATCTAAGACACATATCATCGCCCATCTAAAGTGTGTTATTTTTCTGGCATTTGTTTTTCATTCTGAAATCCTAACAAAATAAACAACAAAACCAAAATTGTGTTTATTGAAACACCATCAAAGTCTAGACTAAATAAAATAAGCGTTAATAAACGGGTCGATTTGGCCTGAAGCAAGTTTTGATGACCCCTCAAATTATATTTGCTATGACTAAATTCATTTAAGACTAAATTTATTTTTGACTTGATTTTGCACGCTGGTTTGCGTGTGGTGTGTTGCGTAGTATTTTATAAGTTAGGTGCATTTAGTTTAGTGTAGTTATTACTTAATATTATTGTATTAAAAAAAAGATGTGGAGCCTTTCTTTTTCAAAAGGTTTAAGAGTATGATAGTAGATATGGATAGCTTTGTGCACAATAATTTTGAATTCTTAAAAGAGGTAGGTCATGACATTCAGATTCCGAGAAAGGCTAAAATGTTGACCCACAACTTAAGTATTTACATCTTTTTGTCAAAAAATATATAGTGCTTCTAACAATCCACATTCATTAAATTTAAAAATCTTATTAGTAACCGAACAGTCCTTGTAAAAAAAGGTGCATGTTATAGTTGCGAGTGTAAGATAACTACTTATTATATGAAACTACCAATAGACCGAATATGAAGCTTATTTATTTCGTCCCAAAAAATACAGACAAAAATCTTTATCTTCGAAAATACGTGCTCAGTGTTAGTATTATTTCATTGTATTCTTATAACTCAGTATTAAGAAATTAATAAGTAACAGAATAAAACTAGGTATTTGTCCAAACTTAATACGATTCTTTGTTGAGACTTTATTATTACATTACGAACGCTGAATAAAATTGCTCTTTGCTTACTAGTTGCTAACTGTGTAGAAATGAAAATATTTTTTGGGTTTTATTATTTTGTTTCATATTTTGATTCTTTTCAATTAAGTTATGGATAAATCGTAATTTTGTTTTTGCAATGTTAAAGTTAGAATTTTTATATTTTTTCTACAACATTTTCCGATGTTTTGTCAATGTTTCCCGTGACTTGTTTTGCATTGTTCTTTTTTTTTACTGTATACTTTGAGTACCACTTCAATATTTAAAGAACAGAAAAAAATCCCCTTTGAATTTAAGTTAGTATTTTTCTTCAAAACTTGTACTGATATTGTTTAGAAACTATCTCAACAGAGGGCGCTGATTCAAACCCTAAACAAGAAAACTTGAGCTCAATTTATTTTTCTTGTAGCAAGTAACCGTTTAAAATTCCAATCAAGGCAGACCCCGCATAATGGATAGGCAAACTAGTCGCTGCCAAAAATCTGAATAATTAACTCTGAGTAGGCTGTGGCAACAATTTTGTACCGATTTATGTAGTAAATATTCTTAATAATTGGCTTCTGGAATTTTAGATTTTAGTTATTAATGTTGATGTTAGGGGTTAGATCGCATGCATGTTCGTGGCAAGAGGTTTTGATTGAGATAAAAAAAAAATCTGGTAAAAAAATTGGAAGACATTATTATGTTTTGTATAAGGTACTTTCTGATACTTATAATTAATTTAACGGAGACAGACTTTAGCTACAGGACGTTAGACTGCAACATGAAGTGGTTAGAGTCATAATATGATTTATTGTTACAAGTGTATAATATCATACCAGCTTATTTTAAAACTAACCAAAGTCACCTGCTAACTCTTTTTTTATGTCAAGATTATTCTAGCTCCAACAAATATTCTTGACCCACTTCCATGAGCATTTTTAGCCAAACTCCTGGCCATTGATTACCAAAACACATTAATATCCACAACAACCTTTCATAAACCCTGTGGAATCCTAAAACTGATTTCGGCCTAACCGTCGAGAGCAGGTGGCGTTCCGACTCGACTAATAAGAAAATAATTATGAATAAAGGTTGGTCCACTTGGCAATTTTGGTCGTTTATTAAAATGGTAATGAGCCTCGAAGTTATAATGTGAGTTCAAATGTTTTGAAGGTTAAGTACAGCAGTGGAGATTATTATCAGATTATAGAAGCGGTTGGGTTCATAAATACTAAATTACGTGTTCAGATGTGGACGGAGGTGTGCGATTGAATTTAGCTGACCACAAGTTTATATTGATGTACGATAGGGATATTATTGTGAACAAAAATTCAAAGTATAAAACACAGTTTCTATAATTTAAACTTTTGTCTACTTCATCCATACCGTATATATCTGTATTGTATTTAATAATGTATATTCTATCTAACTTATCTAACTAGCCAATATTGTCATAGAAATCTAGATCCTAAAATTCTGCAAGAGCACATTCTCAAAAGTCTCTTTTCTAATAGTTGCTCTTTACAAATGTCACACTTTAAAAAGACAACACAAAAACAATTCAAGCAGAAAAATAATATGACAAACTCCATATAATAACAAATGACTCACGTTCCCTTAAGAAAGATTGAGTCGTCGAACTGATTCTAACGCACGTCCATCCCTGCATTATACTTAGTATCGTATCCTTAACCTTCGAAGTGGTCGTAACTTTGACGAATACCATCATTTGTAGATCCTTTTGTCACTGTGAGGAAGAAGACAGAAGTTCCAGTTGGAACAATAGATGTTTTTAGAAATTAGTAGCTAAATGAAATAGGATTACAACCAAAATTTAAATAAAAAAAGGAAAATTTTATTTCTAAATTTCTAATGTTTTTATTGTACTGTAGGAAACCCATGGCAAAAATAATATGGCTGCGCTGTCAGCAAAGTGGTATAAGACACCATGTTGATCCATACTCGTTATGTGTATTGGCATACTAATGACTACACTATACACGATAATGTCAAAGTTTAAACTATAGCACAAACATTTGTGTAACCCTAAAAAGTTATTCTACAGCAGTCTGTGTTCCTTCGAGTTATTATTACTGTTTAAAATCCCAAGATTTTAATGCAGGAGTTCTTTTAGTTTTAAAAGATTTCCAAAAACATGTCAGAAATCAAATCATCATAAAACAATAAATTATTCACAAATGCAAACCACTACCATTTTTATCTATCTGTGCGTAAAACATTCCGTGGTTTAGCATAAAATGTGTGTCACTAGTGTTCATAAAAAGCACAAGGTTTTATAGACGCAGTAATAGCAACTTGGGTCAGAGCACGTTTTAAATGTGTTCCGAGTATTTAAAAGTGATTTAACCTCGTTGCTACACTTTTGTGAGTGTTTTTATCGTTTTGTATAAACTTTCCATTTCTATTCTCATGCATTAAAATTAAAACTTCAAATCTATAATTTATTTTAGTAACATTGTTGAACAGTAAAAAACAAAGTAATGAAAACTGAACGCATTGAATCAAGAGATTTAAGGAAGCTGGGATTCGATTATATTGATGTATTACTTCCTTATCGTACTGTATTTTGTGGAAAAAAGAATCTGAAACCATTTTATTTAATTACTGTAGTAGTTTCACTGTAGAGCCAAAGCATAAAATATTGGCGTCTCTTTCTGTTAAAGACAGTTTTGTATTAAACTATCCAGCCATCTCTTTCATTCACTTTCAATAATATCATGACATTCTTTACCTTCTGTAGTTCCCCATCACTGTTTTTCAAGATCCCTAAGGCGACTTAGCGCAGTAACTTTTTATTTTTGATGTTAAACAATAAATCTCTGATATTATCCGATCGCCTCCCATTCGAGATAGTTTCTCTTTACGATACTCATAGTTTCACCTTTTTTTCTTTTTACATCCATAAATATTTTGTTTCGTTTGTTTCTATCTGAAAAACAATTGGTTTGTGAGTAACGTTTGTTTGCTTATTTACAACTCAAATTTGCAAAAAACAACAATACCTATATCGAAAATTCAACGTATTTTTTGGAATGTATTATTCTGTCTTAGTTTAATTTATTCTGCATCTTTAAGCACATGTTTAAACAAGATATTAACATACCTTTAAAAAGTGTATAACAACGTACATATGTTAAACAGTGTATGTCTAATAGTGTCTTATGATCGTTGCATTTTATTTTCAAGCTTTTATAAATCAGCAAATAACTTACTTACCATTCCTTCCTAAAGAGAATTAATAAAAACCGCGACAACAAACAGAAAACAAAACAACATCACCGAAAAATAATCAACAGATATTTAATTTACTCAAAAATACAATTCATGCATAATACAAATGGTTCTTTAACGGAACATATTTATATTCATGATTGACGCGATTGACTCTCGGATGAACAAAAGGCTATAAAACATTTACTGCGACATGCATTAACGAAACTTCCGAATGCACTGGTGAATATTTATATGGTTTGAAGCGTATTTACTGTAGCGGTGGCCAGTGGCCGGCTGGAATTGGACGCGCTTGCCTTTTTTGTGACGTTTATGTTTTGTTGTGTGTGTTTTCGTTTTATATGGTCTATTAATTTGTTCATTTTACTTAAAGAGTGCTATTTTAGATAGGGAACTAATTTGAACTGTTTCTTTAAATCTGCGCCTTTTATATTTCCTATTATATAATAATGTATCAGTGTTCGATCACTCGTATCTCTAGAATTCTTCTGTAATTATTAGTTCGTCTCACGACTTTGTCGCCGCAACAGCTCATAATCAAGGACTCCGGTTTCATCCAAAACTAGACAGGCTATCCCGATAAATTTGCGTGAGTGAATCCTTGTAATATTATAATGGTTCAAAATTAAAAGAACTGGCAGGCAACTATGACAAACCAGGCTACTCAAAAACAATGATCGAAAATTCTATCGGTATCCAATTTGGCTCTCAAACACAACAAAGGCAGAAAATACTCTTTTTTGTCACAATTGTCATACCTGCAATGGACAGAGGACAGTGGATACTACGCAACTGGCATCAAAAAATACGCGTCTCAGTTTATACGGCTCATTGAAATGTCTGTTTGAAATGTCCATTTCGGTTTTCAGCTGTTTCAATATACTCATAGGTTTTTGTATGTTTATTTCGTTATAGCCTTATTTTTCTCTTGTTTGAGTTTTGAGTGTTGATGGTGTATGTATTTATAAACGTTAAATATAAGGCTACGTACATTTCAATATTGGTTTATTACTAAATTTTCAGGGTCATATTCCCTGAAAAAATTGTATCCTTGTCTATTCCTAATTATTTGGTGTCAGTGCAAAATGTATGTGCTCCATTTGTCTGTTCTTCAACGCCTATTACAAAAGAAATGCATGTTCCTTACTTAAACGATGCATAGAAAAACAAACAAAATTTGGATTGCTTTTATACTCCCAGCAGCAGATGCCTCAATTTTATGCCAACTATTTACTGTATCCCTGTATTGTTAACTACTAATTACTAGTAAAAAACTTTTTTGTATGATTTTATATTAATTAATCAATCGATAAGTATAAATAAATTGTGCAAATGGAGCTCGTGAAATATAAAGGCCATTATCGGAAGTGAGACTCGTTACATATTAATGAATTGATTTTAAATGATTCATTACAATGCCGTAAATTTTCATCGAGGTAGAATTATTTAAAAATAATTTTGTTAACAGAATTATCTCAACAATTCTGTTATAAGTAGTTACTGATTGAGTCTGTAGAATAAGTGGTTAATGAGTGAATGTTTGTTTGTTTTTTTTTCTTTATGAAACTTTGTTTAAGATCTCCTTGAATTTGACTTTTTTATTGTCTAACCTGTCCCACGTCTCGGTCATCCCAGATTTCTCCAGAAAAAAAATACTTACAATCTTAACTTTTTTTCAAACAAAGCCCCTGATAAGTTCTTATCCAGTCCGTAAGCCGCGAAAACAGTCCAGTTCAGCGCCAAAAAGCAAAATTCTCAACTAAATCCAAGCTACATTCTGAAATAAATAAAATCCCTTTATAAAATACGTTCCATATCTTATATACACGGTAAAACTCTCCTTTACTCTGACGCGATAATGGAACACCGACATACAACATTTCTTACTCCCGGACAAATGTTAGCGACCAATTTTTCATTGTCAACCTTTATTTTCTAAAGTAAATTTTATTTTCAATTCTAAATTAACGTATAGTTCGTGCGAGTTTCGTCTAGAAGTCAGCGGTCATTTTAATTTATGGCTTGTTGTTGGTGATTTCGGGAGTTCAGAGTGTTTGCTTTTAAGGCAAGCTGAGTGAAAAATGTTACGTGTTTGGCACTTGTTTTGAGGTTATACTACGAGTATAAGAGCTGGAGTAAAGGTTATTTTAAAGCTGGTGTAATAAAGAAAATAAAAATTGTTTATACAACGTTGATAAAAGCGATAGGCATTAAAAGAAACCACATATTCTGTATATCATTATAAGGCTACACAACAAAAATCAAATCAATGTAAGCAATATTTTTATAATAACTTTCGTGAGGATGATTCATACTTAAAACGTTATAACGGTTTACTCACGCGTATTTATCGGGATAGCCCGACTAGTTTCGGACCCAACCGGAGCCAACTAGATAACTATGCCTATAAAACTTAGTCACCTAATCAGGAAGACACAGCATGTTCAAACTAAAAAAAAACTATTGCTTACATTGATTTGATTTTTGTTGTGTAGCCTTATAATGATATACAGAATATGTGGTTTCATTTAATGCCTCTCGCTTTTATCAACGTTGTATAAAAATAGTTTCTTTAAGTATTACATCAATGACTAGTTTATATAGTTTATTCAATTCGTATCGTTAGTCAAACTTACAAAATTAATTATTCTTTGATTAGCACAAGTCTCATAGCTCATACAGCGCATAAAATACACAACAAATTGTTCACACAAACATACATACACAGACAGTTCAAAGTGAGTTAAGTTGTGTCAGTTCAAAACCATCCAAAATTCAATATATTCTAAATTCAACGAACTCTCAAAAAAGTCTACCGATAGACCTGGAAAGTGGACCAGCAAAAAGCCGCGCTGCAAATGCATTAGCCCACTCACAGTATTCTGTCGCGAACGTCATGTCACGGTACAATTTCGACGGCTGTGACGACCGAGCAAAAAATACTCTATCTTTTTAATGGGCCTTGTAATTCGACATGCACTGTTTCCAAAGGCCATGCGCGGGTTTTAAAGAGAAATACTTTTTTCTTAACACGTTTTGTAGGTACAAACATACTGGTTACCTTTAGGAAATAATGAGGACAATGCCCTTCAGAATTTAAGACATTTTTGCGTCCTAATTAACGTATTCTAAACGCTGTAATCAGATGGCCACTAAAGTACACAATAGGTTATGATACATTTAGGTAAAAAAAACTACACTTCACACATCTTTAAGAATTGAATACATTATAATTATTGACATTACTACTCAAGAAATCCAATATATTACCAAGAAAATATGGATTCAATAAAAACGAATTGAAGAAAGTTGCATGCAAGCAAAAGTAGTAACAGAAATTGTATTTAACATTTCCAATCGCACTGCCCAGTCCAACGGATCTGAAACAATGTTTTCATCTCAGAAAGTTTACACGAAAAATATTGCATTTACTCTTAGTACTTCCTACGTAAAATCCAGTGTAGCCATTCATCTACGATTTCCCAGTTATTTATTAAGTATTGAGCTAGTGACCTACTATTGGGGCCCGCTCGTGCTTGCACGCCAGTACCATACCCTAACAGTTGTCATTCTCTTTTATTATAAGAGATTAAATTAATTCATTTGATATTTCTCGAAGAACACCGATGCAATCTATGGCAGCTAAAATAAAATTGACCCTGATTGGGAAATAAATTTTGGCGGATTTTGTTTTCTTTGTTTGAGAAACAGGGGTCGACTCGATAACTTATTCATCACTTCGTTAAATAACCACTCGATTGCAGAATTTTTAAATCTTGACTCAATTGAGAAAGAAAGAACAACAGAAAGATTAATAATTGCTAACTCTTTCATGCTCGCTGTTTTATATTTATTTTACTTTCGATTAAACACGAAGGCGAATCGTTATGAATATTTTTAGAATGGAATATTTTTATTGTTTCAAATGATTGTGACAATGTTTTTGGCTTAAAAGTAGATTACAATTAATGTACACAAGAGTACATTTTAATATTGGAAAAGATCTCCTGTGCTTTATACTATTTTGAGAACTGTATCACAGAACACAGGTAAAAGGCATACATATTTTTTGAGACTTAAATGACTTGTGTCTTAGGTTCAAAAGCGGCATTTGAAAAAAATAACAGGATTTTCTAAAATGTAATGTTAACGGTCATTTTAGAGACTCAAGATTCACTGAATCATAACAGCAACATCAACCGATTCGAAACTGTCTTACCAAGAAACCTCTAATAGAAAATGATTATAATTCCGTTTCTATCTAGGTATTTCATGAAAAGGAAACTACAGTATCTACTAATCACATCCTAGCTCTTTGTGCCACTTTCTACAACGATTTGGTTCAACAATATTATTTTCTTTTGATGTTTCAAATGATGAAGGATTTTGGGAAATTGTAGGCTTGGTAATTATATGACGTAGAATAGGAATGAAAACACGTCAAAACTTAGTTTGTAAGCGTGTAGATTCTACTTGTATTTCCAAGAAGGATCTATGTAAGCCATGTTTTAGTATAAGGAAGACATTATACATAGAAAGCCTATATCTGCTTTATACGAAACTAGCTTTTCCCGCGGCTTCATCCACATAAAAGTCGGTTATAGTGAAGTTTTTCGAAGTCGGGTGAAAATAGTCTATGTGTAAGTATCTATGGTATCAGCACATTTAAATTGATTTAGCTGTTTAAGCTTGAAAGAGTAGGTATCAAACATCCACCCATCATTACTTACATGCTATATAATATTAGTAGGATTCCAGATATAAAATCTGCAATTAAAGTGTCTTTTTTGTTCTTCTGAAAATAATGCCAGAATATCAGAACGACATTTCACAAAGGAAGACTTTATAGATCGCATCCCCTGTGTCATATTACGTCAAACTTTGACTTTATGAAGCACATTTTAATTTCAATAAAAAAATCCTGCTTATCTTAAAACACCGCCTTTCTTTTTGTTCAAGACACGCAAATTTAAACTTTAATTCAAGCTCATTAGAGCTCCATTTCAATTGCAGATTAAACTCAAACATTATATTTGTTCTACTTTTTGTGCCACGTGGGAATTGCTTAATTCTCGGACCAAAGACCGTTGCATTAAAAATACAAGAAGATGCTTATGTTGGTGATTTAACAAGAAAATACTGAGATGTTAATCCTGGGTACTTCATCTTGGTTTCGTTGATATCAACTTAGGTCTGAGTAAATAAAATCCTCAATTTCTGAGGAGATTTGGAAAATAATGCTTGTATTAGAAAAAAAAATCATTATCAAATGTCAATTTCTATTGTTCTTCAGATAAATGATGCTATTTGCTCCTATTTTATAATGTAACATACACGTACGCTACGTTAACTATCACAAAAGTATATCCTACTAATATTATAAACGCGAAAGTTTGTAAGTATAGATGGATGGATGCGTCGGAGGGGATCATTTATTTGTAGCTAAAATCGACTTTTGCGCGGACGAATTCGCGGGCCACAGGTAGTACACTAGAAATTGAACTAATATGTACGGTAATTTATATACCATCAAAACTTTATTTTATACCTACTATTAGATTATTACAATGATAAAGGTTATCCATTACTTTAAATTAAAATTTGGAACTCCCGATAAATCGAACTTCATTTTTTCAAATTAATTTTGTACCCTTACCTCATTAATCTTTTAGGGATGTCCTAAACAAATTTAAATCATCAATCAAACATTGATTGATGTTGAATCAAAACTTTTTTCATAATTATATCCCTTTAATGTTATATTAAATCCTTGATTACGGTGTCGGGCATTTAAAACTGATTAAAAGATGGCTTAAGTTGAAAATAGGCTTACTTTCAAACTTGTAATACTCCATTATAAATTATAAGGAGTTTTATTTATGTTACTTTGTAAGTTATTTCCAGTAGACGACAAGTTTTGCAAAAGATGTTGTTTTTATTGTTTTGCCTCAAAAGGCTAGATGCTTTCTGTCGCTTTACCCACTCCCATCTAAGGCAAAAATCTATGTTGTATTATATAATAGTCATTTTGCAAAATCAGTTAAGCTCTCTAGGTAAATAGTAACAAACAAACAAAATGTTCGCATTGTTTTTTAATTGATTCCGTTTTAATTACAGATATAATTTGCATAGCGTCGTATACAAAAGGCGTAGAAAAGAACTCACAGCATACATACATTCGTATCAAAATGACCAAATCTAAAATTCCCTTCAGTTTAATTCGACTTTTCACACGATGGGGATAATATCTTGGAGTACGATTTAAGGAAGAAATTACCAGGATAGCCACTAGACAGACCATTCAGAGCCAAGTGTAACACGAATCATTGACCTCTCTTTGAAGAAAACGGTGAAGTATATGCTTCATAATGTGAACAGGAAAAACTTCTTGACCCTTGTATTTTGAACACCAAACAGTACCTTAATGTATGGTACCGTTCATTTTCGCGTTGAGTTGAGTTCGTTTGAAGGATGATGAAATCTTACCACGTTAAAATAGGTCCAGATTTCATTGTATATTGATATGTTACGTGCATGTAGAACATAAAAGGCAGATGATGTAGCGTAGCGGTTCAGGTTTAGACAGTAAGAGCCTGACACTAGAATAGAAAAGGATAGAATAATCTTTTGTACACCGTAGTTACAAGGAAATTATATACAATAAGGGTACAATGGCGGTCTTATCACAGTACATACATCCTCTACCGAGAAGGGTGTGTCTACTAGGATTCCCCCACTTTACCAAAAAAAAGAGTCCAGATATATTTACTTACCAGTTCCGTTTACCGTATGACGGTTAGCAACAAAAGACAATACCTAAACCAGATTTGCAATATTAGCATATTTCACAATTGTTACCTACTATAGAAACTTGTTGAATTTGATTTCATACATTGTGTTCGAAGTCTGGTTGTTTTAATCGACCTTTGTTTGTCCGTATCTGCAATAGTATTAGGCCTACTTTTACTGTAATTTTTAATATTTGATACTGTTTATTTTGGCTAATAGGTCACCACACTAGGAACTACTTATGCGATGGAGGATGCGATGGATTTAACTTGGAGTTTCTTGCCGGTTCTTCTGGATAGAATGACATGTTAGAACCGTGCAACTAGAGTCAGTAACGTTTTGAAAGTGCCTGAAAAGACCTACTCGAAATAAAAACATTTTGATTTTGATTTTGATATCGGCGTGCTCGGGTCAATATGTACCTACAAATTATTGTTCAAACAATAAATAAGCCTACTGCACTTCCTTGCTAGTCTTAGGCTCTCCCAATTAGCGACATTTACACTAATCCTCCGTCTACCACATCCATCATCCATCCAGTCTATCCCAGCCACTTTTTTCAGGTCATCTGTCCATCCGCCTAGAGGGCGACAAATAATTGTTACTAGTACATAAATACTTTTAAATCACACATGCTAGTAGTATTTCCATCAAAAAATTAAGATTTAATAATGTTACTACACAACAGCAAGTAATCTAATTAATGTTAGTTAACATGACCTTAACACGAAAAATGAACTCTTGGACTATTGAAAACCACGTAGAAGTAAAAATAGAATACATTCATTTACATATTGTTGTAAGGTACATAAACGTTATTGTAATTTTACAACTATTTGTTACAAATACATTACGCAAGTTGATGCAATATATTGAGAATTGTTAAGAATTTGGTGATATAGGTAGACATATTTGGTGCTAGTTTTTTTCTCTCTTTACAGTCGAGTAAAAAGTAGTCTGTGTTAATCCAGGGTGTCAGTTTACTCCATATATTAATTCTATCCAAATTGTTTGAGTCGTTTAGTCGCAAAAGAGTAACACACATCCATCCATCTACACCTACAAACCTGCGAGTTTAAAATATTTATAGGAAATTCAGTCAGTCAGTCAGATCATAAAATATACAATGCTGAAAAACAGTCCATATTAAATATATTAAGAGTACTTTTAGCTTCAAGAGTAGTCCGCAACTCCACATTGCGTTTTACTAAAAATCACATTTTCCTTGTAACGAAATGAATTTTTAAATGACTATGAAACCGCCGAACCCACTTTGGGGAATATTACCTTCATTTTGAGAAGCGGAATTTTGATGAAGAAAAAAAATTCTTGCAGTTTCCTCCCTAATTCTGAAGATTAGACAGGATCGACCTACTTCTACCTGCGGAGACTAACTAAAGTAGCTATACCATGCTTATACAGTTCGTCTGTTAACTTTCAATACTGGGTTGAAATTTTGTTGGAGTTTTCTAACATTTTTTTTAAAGTAATAGGAATAAGTAGTCAGGTTTTGGCTCATAACCCTACTTATCATAAGTTGAAATTTTAAAATGCCGTGAAAATATTTTCTTTATTTATGACAAGATACTAAAATTCTATTCGGAATTAATTACTACAAACTCACTTGTTTACCTTCAAATACTATTTGACCTCTAATAGTTTATTCACACTTAAAAACAATGTAGTAAAGTATTTGCTGAAACAAAAGAAATTTTACGTTATTTGGATTTTTTTAACTAGCCTACTGTCCAAAAGTAAAACCAGGTCAGGTAACATGTATTTGATATTTTTCAAAACTCTCAAGTACTAAAATCCGCGAGCTGCGATCTTAGCGCAGATAACATCATAAAACTGGGGAAGTTAAGTAACTTTGTGGACTTATCTGTACGATTTGAGGGCACCCAGTAGATTTATTCTAGTAAACCTTTGGTGTGAAAACTTTGATCGTATTTTCTTTTATTCGCTTTTTACGAAGGAATTTTAGTGAATACCTTTTAGCTAACTAAATTAGAACTTACGATTAAGTAATACATTGTAAATAACTTTGATTTTAATTAATAAATAAAAGTTAAGTCTACATATGTTAGGCGATACATGTTAAATGTTTGGATTAAATCGTTGTAACTTTACTTTCAGTGTCAAAAACTTTGTCTTTTATTTGACACACGTTGTCAGCACAATTTTAGTTGTCCTAGATTTTCCAGCTTTAAAAGCAAATTTGATTAAAGAATCTACTACATAGTAAGCTTTGTTAGACAACGTTGAGTGAGTGAGTGAATCGATCGAAGTTTAAAGTACTTTGATTTTTATAGAGTCGGGATATTGAGCATGGCTAAATTAATCTACAGTATTTTTTTGTTCCAGAAAATTCAGCAGTTGAGTGTCAGTCTATTCAACGACAGTTGTGGAAGCATGACAGCATGACACGGCACAGAGTGGTGTCTCTCTTTACCAACTGCAATAATATATCTAAGAATTAATTTAGGAGGTGATGGTAGTCCCTTTAGCCAAGGACGCAGATAAGAGGTGGATAATATCTTAAGATAGAACATCAGATTAAATCATATGCTCATAGAACGTCGTGAGGTCTTTCCAGCCTTGGTCCTTTAGTAAACGTCATTTGCCAGGTGAGATGACGATTCATTAGGAAAAATAAAATGACATTCAAAGAAACTTTAGATGAAAGTGTCAACTTACATATAAACCAGAGCTAAGTTACACGTTAAACACAGTTTGTACGTAACACGATAACAGTACACAATGCACAAAATTTGCACAATAATGTAGCCATAATTCAAATGTAAGTAAATATATGGGCTATGTTTAAGTTATGAAGCTATACAGGATGTAGCCTGACAAGACTATACATCAAAAGTGTGATTTAGGGTTTTAGAGTACATTGTAAAATCACTACATAGTGTAAAACTGTGTGGTGATTTCACAATGTCCCTATGTAACGTTAGATCTTCAAAACCGAACAAAAATATTGATGCGGTTTTTAAATATAAAACGTTTCAAGAGCTTCCTCTTTAAGAGATTAAATAAAAAAATTAAAACTAATTGTCGGACTTTTACAATTTTACTTGTTAACAAATCAAGTTAAGATTTACACAAAATAATAATAATTAGCAAACACATCAAATTTAATTAACAGCAACAATACATAGCATACCACGTGCAAATTTTAATAGCACCGAGAACCTCCCCGTTCTTCTGAACGGGGAGGTTCTCGCTCTCTTCTCGGTTCAAACCGAGCTAAATGATCGATTCTTTGACACACCATCATATTTTAAGAGATTGACAGCTGATGCCACTATTTACAATTGACATTTTATCCTATTGTTACAAATTGAAATTAAATACCAAACAATTAAATAATTTTATATTTGAAAAATAACAGAAAATGACAGCAATTCGAAATTCGGGCAGAGCTTCATGACGACCGATGAAAAATAATGACGCGCACTGTCAAGCGCCCTCCTTTTATAGGCTGCCGTATTTTTCCTCTAACACGGCCTCTCCTGACGGGGCTGCGTGCTCGAAGCCCTCAGCAGGAACTCGAGGATGGTCCAGCAACACCCCTGCGTGCTCGAAGCCCTCAGCAGGAACTCGAGGATGGTCCAGCAACACCCTCGACGTCCAACGGTTGCTCGACGCCATCATCATCGGTTTCTATGAAAAAACACACAGTCTAAGAAACATGCTCATTTACATTGTAAACAGTGGTTTTAATTCATTTAGTGCATAAAAGCATCTAAATCGACTTCATAGGATTTACACAGGTCTGTTCCCACGCAACCGAATACCCCGCACATACTCTCGTGCGCAAACAGGATTTACATCAGTCTCTTGTAGGTCACCCCAGATACCTATTGACGGCTGGATTTACACAGGTCTGTTGTCGGTTGCGCCACGACTCACCCCAGATACCACCAGTGTCAGGGTCACCCCAATACCTTGGCGCACCGGATTTACATGGGTCTGTTCCACTGAACACTACACACAACACACTCAAGACACTTAGCATCGCTAAGATCAATAAGCCCACATGGCTTGATTGGTTCATAATCTAGCGTACAAGTACATAAGCTTAGCAGAACAACCATAAAGCAAATTGTACAAACACCTTCGAAAAAAGCAGCACAAGCATCGGGTGTCCATTCACCCTTCCACAAGACCATGTATGTAGCAGCTGCCTGACTAGTCTTTCCGTAAGCTCCAGCTAACAATTCAACTTCATATCTATCGTTAGGGAGGATTTTGGTGACTTTATATGGACCTCTCATACCGCTATCCAATTTTCCGGTACTTTGAGAGTTCTTAATTACATAAACGAAATCGTTAACTTGAAACCTTTTAGGCGGTTTCCTATTTTTATTTACATACGAGTCCTGTTTATCTTTGTTTTCGCGAAAAAGTTCTTCCGCGCGTTGCCGTCTTATCTCGCGAATTGCGTCGCGATTTGGATTTGAACCTTCGCTAGTTATGTCTCTAATCAAGGAATTTATTAAAGGTGTAGTTGTATCGGTACCGATAAGAAGATTTAGTGGTGAATATTGTGTAGTCCTATGTTTGGTGATATTTAAGACCAATTGCAGTTTCCATAATATTTTGGACCAATCATTTTTGTTATAATTTACTTCGACTCTTATCATGTTAAGGACTGTGCGGCAATATCGTTCCACTTGCCCGTTTTCCTGATGCATTGTTACAAATTGAAATTAAATACCAAACAATTAAATAATTTTATATTTGAAAAATAACAGAAAATGACAGCAATTCGAAATTCGGGCAGAGCTTCATGACGACCGATGAAAAATAATGACGCGCACTGTCAAGCGCCCTCCTTTTATAGGCTGCCGTATTTTTCCTCTAACACTATTATAAATAGGTTTTTTTTATTTAATTTTATTTACCAGGCTCTGTGGCGAACCTTGGGAGAGGCCTATGTCCAGCAGTGGACTGCAACAAACTGATGATGATGATGAAGGTTTTATGCTAATAATATTTAATTCACCAGTATAGCACCCCGTGCTAACCTGGGGTGGGTCACTAGTTTACTTATATAAAAATATAATTTATTAATAATGTTCATAAATATCAAGATAGATAATATAAATATTTATTGTTCCTTGTAATTAAACTTACTTCAAAAGTTTTAATTGTTTTTCAGAGAAGATGTCTTTTGTAGACAAAGGTTGACTTTATTTTCTTATCGACGATGTTTCAAAATACGTTATTACTCATTAGCATCAAAATAATGTCGTTTTATTAAATTCTTAGAAAGCTAAATAAAACCAAACAATTTCTTATAAAGAAATTTTAAACATAAAATATCAGCATTTTTTTAGAAACACGTGCAACAAATACATTTTACTTGACCTTTATAAATTAACTGTCTTCATACATATAACTGCCAAACTGATAACAAGCAGTTACGTAAATTATTAGGAACTTGTGGCAAGACTTGATAATTTTGGTACATACTTCGAAGGTACTAAACCACAAGAATCCACGTATCGTAAGAACTTCCGTATCGACGTAAATAGGTTTCAGAGGACGTGTCGAAGAGTTTTCGAGCAAACATTTGATACCTCTTAAACTATGCATAGTATTACACCTGTAAACACACGGAGGTTTGCTAAAATCTGTTGTTACACTTAAGAAGATGTTTTATGGAGAAGGGATCAATCTGATCTTTATTTAGCGAATTAAAGTTGATACAATTTATTTCTTGGAAAAGTTTTTTTGAGAATAAATTGACTTGGGATATATATTTTGAAAGGCACTGATTTGAAGCTTGAAATAGAATACAAACAACTGCATTTATTATATTAAGGATCTCCAACAAAAAATACACAAGATACACTATTACACAAAAGAGGACGGTATACATATTGACATAACCAAAATAAAAAAGTCCCTTTTAAAACACATTTAGCATCCAAATACGTGTCAGGCACTACCTCAAATACAGACGCAGAAGTTCCTCTCAAAACGAGCTGAGTAGCTCGAAACATCAAAGGAAGGAAAACATCACGATTATTCAACCGAATAAACACACCACAGACAAAGTGGTGTAGCTTAAAATTTCAACGGGAACGCTGTGTCAGGCCGTAAAAGGTTCGGGTTGGAGTCCCGATCTAGATTTAAAGAGCTGACCGGTTGGGGGTTACAAGCAAATGTTTATGGATGTACAAGAACGAAGAAATGGATGAGACAAGCTTGGTGTTATCAAGAAACTGATTATTGATTTCAAAAGGGTACTGGCGAGTAATGGTGTGGTTTGAGGAGGTCTGCTATTATTATTTTTGTCATTTGATGGACAGATTTCTTTTTCAAGAAAATAAAAAATTTAAAAGCACAATAAATTGCCATTGTCGACTTCTTCAGGAAAATGTCAGTCTTTTATGCGAAATAAATATCTAGACAGTATCACCTACAGTGATACATGTGTAAGGATTTTAGTCTTATATGCATCCAAATCGCTTTCTCTTTCTAATGTTAGAACGGAATAAAAAAACGCACTTACCTTCTTAGTAAAAACAGGGGATTGTGATCTTCATAATAAAAATGACTCTAAATCATGGTAAGTACAAAAACACATTGTCTTGTCATTGGCCTATCCAAAAAACTATTTAGTAACTTCTTGACTCCACGTCCAACCAACGTGGATATAACAGTTTCAGCCTTTACAAGCTCCTGTATCGAGAATCGATCTACCGTGCGCGCACTGCGATCTATTTACGGGTTACGACTATGTAACGTACACCCAAATTTTGCTAGGTGAGCTGATGATGGCGCTACTGTTTTGTTTGTGATCGTTTTTTGTCAATGTTAAAGATCTGGTAAAGTTAGATTAGTGTAACATAATGTATGTAGAACAAATTTAGGTGGATGTGGACGCTCCAGTGATTTTAGCCGGTAAGAGTCTGGCACACGTTTCCGTCAAACCCCTAACGGAGAATAGTCCAATGAGGATTTCCACTGGGATACAAAAACGATACATTAATTTTAAGGTCATTCGTAGTAAATCCTATTTATCAATCTACAAAATTGCACGCCTAAGAAAATGTAGTAAGTGCCAGTATTACATGACTACTAAAAAGGGTACTTTTTTTGTTCCAGTTTATGATATTTTAGTTGCTTTATATTATTGTTTCTAGAATATAGCGCAGCGGTGAAGGGTGGCTGATGAGGTCCTATCTGTAATATTTTGATTCTCAAATATTGCAAATGACTTTTGACTTGAGTCGCACTATTTAATTACTCGCAATAGCAGAAAAAAAAATTGCGAACAAGTCATTAGAACAGAGTTCGATATCGATCACGTTACAATGCCATCTGCAGCAATAAGGCTCATACTTAGTTAACTTGAATGACCGCTACAAAAATGATTCAATAGGTTAAAAAAAAAAATGAAATTACGCCACTAGACTTTTGCCAGATAGAGCCAAAAGCGGTTCCTTGTAAAACGCGAGAAAAGATTGCGTTTCGCAGAAGCCCCATAAACATTCCCAGAGCAACGATTAAGGAATGTTCATTATTCAGCTAGGCATTCTTTTTCATCTCATGCATAATAAATAGCCAGTTGTCAGTTGATTTTATAATTTTTCAGAGCTTTAGGTACGGTCCATTAAAAACCTGACTTCGGTAGAAATCGTCTTTTTAGTAACTTCCTTTGTGCAAAAAATATTTGTTTTTTGTTGGTACAAATTAGCTGTATATTGCACTCACATATACTAAATGTATTTCTTTTAATTCACGGGATAACTTCAAGGGAAGAAACCCGGTCCTTTTTAAAGGCTGACACAACGACACAGGTCTTAATATGTCTTTATTATTATTCACATTGTTATTAGTAATATTATCGGGAGGTTTAGTCTAGGACTCAAACTGAATTTTTTGTTAGCACGCTTATTTTTTTACCAAAGACAGCATTCCGGGAAGTGTTTGCGCCTTTTTGTTTCCACATCACTTATACTGATCTATAGTTTAAAGAACAGGTGTAACTTACAATCGATGTTGAAAAGTGAGATTTAAATGCCTTTTTCAAAATACAAACGAAAATGAATAACAGACATTCCTGTCTTCAAAAATGATATCCAATTTTTAATATCTTGACGGCAACGTCCTCAAATATTTCTCGTTGTCCCTCATTTTCATCACATCAATGCCCAACAATAATTATGTAGAAAATGACAAAAAGAATTGAATAAAAATGCTTTCAATTTTCAATTTGCTCTTTATCAAATGCGAGGCGTCTCTAAGCAATAATTTAAACATGAATGTCCTAAAATTGGCCATAAATTATTAATAAGAGCACGGGTTTTTAATGTTTGGCAGAAATTTCGTCACAATGATACCAACTGATACCAACTGGTTTGTTTTTCTTAGCATCACAAAACATTGAAGTGGAAAGGAGTCATATGACTGTTTTATTTAAATTAAAACTAAAAGTAAAGTTTTAATTTTGAGAAGTATTATAATTATTGTGATTTTATGTTTTAGAAGTTTTCAAGTTGGATCTTTTGCAAACGTTTGAAATCACAGCAAAAAATATAGTAAAGTAATAATGCTAAGAAAAAAATGTTTCAATAGTGTTATTGCTTTTAACCAACAAATTCAACAAACTATAAAAGCCTTTAGACTAAAAGGCCTTTGTCCCTTTCTACTTACAACTTTAATCAATTGTATTAATTACATCCTACAGTTCCGTGCGAGTAATTCTTGCATTCAACGAATCTGATCACTGGATTTTAAATCTGAGCTCTAAATACAGAAACATAGAGTTCAGTATTGAATGTTGTTGGGCTATTATACTAAAGACAATTTTATTTTAATTACTCGTATCGAACAATTGGACTGCACCGCAGACAATGAGGTGTAATTACGACATTCTCTTTGACAAAATTTTGTTTTGTTGCTTTAAATTGTTTTGTGTATCATTTTCAAGGTTTCAAAATGTATTTGTAGTTTACAATTGCCAAACTAAAAATAAATTAGAATTGTTAAAAGGGAAGGGACGTGTAATAGCAAGGATTTTAAGCACTGTGTATTGTTATTAATAGATGTAGCAAAATAGGCAAATATTTGGAAACGAAATAAACCTATCTAAGACATCGTATTTAAAGTTGCTGTTGTAAAAAGAAAACAAATACAAATATTTTTCATTGACGCTGTTCAGTTCCAAATAGTAATTTATAATTTAGTGGCCCTGACTGCTATACCGGAAGTCGTGGGTTCGATTCCCACCTAGGACGTTTGTATGATGACTGAAATTTATCTTTAATTTGTATTTAAGAATATATTCATAATATGGTAATCAGTCGTCTAATACTTGTTACACAAGTTACTCCCATTTACTTAATTTGAGACTAGATGACGCCGCGAGAATATTAAAAAAAATGTAATAAAACTTTATAATGTTTAGCTGAATGAGTAATATATTTAGCAAATGATTACTCCATCGCATTTCATACCGTTCAAATGAAATACATAGCGTAAGAAACGGAAATTAAGAAGCAAGTTGCAATAACACTTACTAAGAGGCAAACAAGGAATTTTTAATATCAAAACTGTTTTTAATAATCTTGTTAAATCATCTGACATGATTAAAATTACAAATACATATATTAAATTTATTTAATATGCCTTTTCAAGCGGAATTGGGCGGATTGATGCGGAGCGGACTTTGGTTCATCAACCACTCACACACCTTTTTCTATAGTTTCTGATGCGGAGTTGAAATTGATTCGACTAATTTATATCCACTCCGCTCCGCTCCGCCCATGTACACATCATACTCCTGTGATTTAATTAATTTTAAGACGTCATTTAAATTATGACGTCATTCATATTTAATCCCAGGAGTAGAAATACAAAGAGTTTTAAAATGGTAACATGAATATTATTAAATTAATATGCACTGATAGGAAACTAAAGACATCGTGTAGTTATTTACGATGCCTGTTTTACGTAGGGTCCTAACGTATATGTAAAGAAAATTTTGTACAGCATACTTAATATTTTGCTCTACATTAATATATTTTAGTATATTCTATAAACATATTTTTATTCATAAACGTTTGTGGAATGTGGTTTTTATGCAATATGTTTAAAGTTTAAATTGCATTGGCATTTACAATATTGGATGTGAGTGAGTTGTTGAGAGAGCTCATTTTACAACGAGGTTGTTTCCAGTTTCCTAATTAATAACTAATCAATTCGATAGTTTTCTGCTTCAGACTGGAGTTGTTTGGCACGTTCGTCTTCTCTCGTTAATTAGACTGTAGAAGAAAATTCAACATCATTTTAAGGTACATAACTAAGGATCAAGGATTGTTTACTACAAAGTTTGTATGATTATCTGAATGTATTTTAGGTATCGTGTTTACGTTTTTTTCTATTGTTTTATCTAAAGCCAAAACACTCTTGATCGGATGGAAGATTTATAGAATTTAAGGTGTTTTATGTACCTATGCTACGTTGGAGGCCGACAAGCTTAAAAACTCTGTCCCTAGGTTGTACATACAAAATCATAAAAATTACACTAAAAAGAAGGAAAATAACCTAATATTTTGTTTACATTGTAAAGAGAAAATAAAGTGTTGATTAGTTGCCCTAGACTGTCGGCTGTCCTGTCCGTATAATGGCTAATGATCCTAAGCCTAAAAAAAGGTATGTTGGAGCGAATATTACGAAGTTTAATATACTCAAAATAATACCTTAGTATTCCAGATTTATTTTTAGCGTTGTTAGTGACGACGAACAGTCATTGCGATCACTGCACGGCCCGCCACTACTTCTTTACTATAAAACTTTGATTTTTGTAAGAAACAAACATAAAGTATCTGTTTTGCATTTTTAGTTTTGCTGATTTTGTATGGTTAAAAGGGATTAAATATAGTATTTGTAATCGATTTGGTAAGTCATTGTTTGTATTTATAAATGTTTTGACAGCATATTTTTATGTAAAGAGGTAGAAGAATACATACTTTTAATAGAGCCTTTTTGGTGTGTCGAAAAAAAGTGTTCATAATAGTACGACCTCTTTTGATATACTTACATAATTATTATAATTTATACCGAGTTGCAACGACTATTGATCACCAAAGTTTTTTGCCTTTAGCTTGGATTTTTATCCATATGCCTACAGAAGAAATGAGCATTGATCACCACGTTTTGTAACTGTATTTTGGCGATTACAGTTAAAAAACTAGATCTTGATTTATAAACTATCAATGATAATAACACTACATAGCATACAACAAAATCGTTTCCCGCTGTCTGTCTATATGTATGCTTAGATCTTTAAAACCACGCAATGGATTTTGATGCGGTTTTTAGATAAATAAGATGTTCCAAAAGAAAGGTATGTATAACACATAAATATCACACCAGTGAAAAGCTGGGATGGTTTGCCAGGCAAAAAATAAAAAGAGTTAAATATAGCAACAAAAACATAAACAACAAATAACGTAGCTGGTGCGTCCACACTACAAAGTAGTAATGGGAGGCAATTCTCAATTTCACAAGCTTTATGAACCCCGAAGTAAACATGGTTTTGCAGGCATAACAATTAATTTAATGGAACACTTCTGTCTGAATAATTTCAGTTTTAAACACTAGGTTTTATAAAAATAATATAACTTTATATAACATTAAAAATGGTAAGCTAAAGAAATTAAGAAAGTTTTATTTAAAAAAATGTCCAATGTCGACTGTACGCGACCTGCCACGGGTTCGATCCCCGCGTAGGACAAGAATTTGTGCGATCCACAAAAGCTTGTTTTGAGTCTCACCCAGACTTAGAACAGGCTTTTGTGGATTGCACATTATTTGTAAAACCACCCGCAATATAAAGATTACGGGGGTTGTCTATGCTTAATATTGCTTGAACTATAAGACACAACAGACTTTGACAGTACAGCAATTATATTAGTAGCTGTCAAAAATGAGGTTTCGTCTTTATGCAAACGTAATTTTAACCTCCAAAGGAACCCTTATAAGATCATTGCGTTGTCCGTCTGTCTACCTGTCCTTCCACTTGTCTGTTTGTTTATTGACAGCTCTCGCTATGGTTTTGCAAATACTACTAAAACACCATAGCAATTACATTTTCAAAATAACTGTATCAAGTACAGGCCTATTTTCGGTCTATTGCTAAATAAAGTATTTACCAATATACAGAAGGTATGATATGCCAAGTGCTGTCTAATTTTATTTTACCATCCTAAGTAACAAAAGTACCTCTATCTTTGTTCACATAGATCAGTGTTTTCACAAATTAAATAATGTATATCTTTAGCTTTGCGATCACGTCAGCAAGATCAATGTCTTGCTGACTTTAAGACAAGCGTACAAATATCATTCCGAAACCGAGTTTTCCTTAAATTCCCTGCAAGCATTACAATTGCAACCGCAGCATACAACAAAGGCAAGACGAATATTTTAACATCTCAGTACAAAACTCGGTAACTAAATTCCGGTGTATCCAATCTGCATAACCTGAATGTTCTTTTGCATACAGTATACATAAATCAGGTTGCACCAATCCTGTTATACAGGTTAGGTTCTACTCATGCCTCCCTCGAACCATTTACCTAATTCCGTGAAGTACGGCTGAATATTTTACGATGTTCACTTTGGGCAAAATTCGGTTTTACCACGTTTTTTGCGGGTAATTTTGTATGGTGTAGTTTTTTGGCTTTAGTTTCAAGCCTTAAAACTGAATAAATTTATATTTGATATGACCCCTAAGGTTTTTTGTCTAATATATTTTTCAGCTTAACCTTGCAAACCGCTTAGCAAATTTTGATACAATTTGGATAGGAGAAAGCTTAAACTCTATGAAACTCTAGGTATAAGCAAATTAAGCAGCAAAAAGCTAGTGGACTACATCTACAAAAGTATCTATTTCTTTGTTGTCATTGTTGTGAAGTCACGTCTACCTAACAATTGAAATCACATTCAATAAACCTTCCAATTTCAACGCTATTAAATTAATAAATAATGTGCAAAATAATTATATCCCATTGTTCCTCATTGAAAACATAGAAAACAAGGTGCTAAAATGTAAATTATCATTATTGATACATTTATCAGCTAATAATTGCATTCGGGGAGCGTAAATAACGTACAAAAGAATATTTATTGTTGAATGAAAATGAATTTAAACTACGGTTTCTGTTGTAATGTGTTTCGAACCGCTGTATTTTTGAGAGTTTTTGGTATTTTGATTTATTGTATTGTCTTTAATGGACTGTGTGTTTTCCATAACATAAAAAAGTAGAATAAAAGGATTTGGTTGCGATATATTTATCCTTACTTTTTATTATTTCACTTTTCCAGTTAAATAATTATAATTACTGTAAGTAATTAAGATGTACGTGTGACATTAAAACCTTATTTTTAGGCTTCACATGAGAACTTAAAGTAAATTTTCTACAAAAGCCCGAAAGATAATCTATATCTACGCAACTTCAATATTTCAAAAGGAAACGTCATAAATATGACAAACTAAAAAACCACAGCGTAAAGTAACCCACTTAGGCAGACAGCTAATGCCTTTGCTTATCCCTAATTTCTTTCTTGGCTGCGATCTTCGATATCAATGCCAAACCAAACCGAACCAAAACGCACTGAATCCTACCATCCAACTGTAAGTGTCTACAAACAAGAAAAAATTAAAAAAATAAAAATCCAAAGCACTAGAATTCGAAATTTGACTAAGTTTATAGTATTTTACTAGGGAAGCCCTTTGATTTGATACCCATATCAAGGGTGTTTTGAAAAATATATTTTTTACTCTGCCACTATTTGTGAAAGCAGTCTTAGACCGATTTTCATCAAACATAGTTAAGAATACTTCTGACTAATACACATTTGAAACAAAAAAAAACACAATCAACATCAGTTCATCCGTTTGAGAGCTACGATGCTACAGACAAACAGACACATACACGATGCTACTGAGGCAGACATGTCAAACTTATAACACCCAGTCGTTTTTGCTACGGAGTTGAAATTATGCCCTGTGACACAGAATATTTTATTTCTATCGCTTAATCGCGTCTCATGTGAATTTTAAATGTGCCGCACAAAAACCTTGTTCCTTGCGGTGTCTCGAATATGATGTAAATTTAACATTTCAGACCATGTTTCACACGATAGCGTTATATTTCAAGCGGCTTTGAGGGAAAAACGGCTGTGTGTGACTTTTTGGTTTATAAAGACGAGTGTGGAAAATAATACTTGAATGAATAAGGGAGCGTAACGCCTAGTAATTTTTTACACAGCGTTGTAATTTATACAGAGAGAATATTCCAGAACAATATTTATATAGAGTAGTATTCCATAGTATACTAGCTGTTACCCGCGACTTTGCCCACGCGAATGACAGTTACAAAAACAAAAACTCTATCCCCTTAACGCAGTTAATTAAAAAGCAGTTTTTTTAACAACTAAATGCCAAATTTCATCGAAATTGATTCAGCCATTTGAGCGAGAAAGTAACAAACATCCATTTATCCATTCATTCATTAAAACTTACCAACTTTCGCGTTTATAATACTTAAGTAGGTCGTTCATCAGACAGATGACAGTATTGTGGTTTATGTATGAATTGGTGACCGTATTTGTAAACATCTTGAGACCATCCAATTACCATATTTGGGCCTTTCTCTTTATTATATAATATATAAAATTCTCGTGTCACAGTTTTCGTTGCCATACTCCTCCGAAACGGCTGGACCGATTCTCTTGAAATTTTGTATATGCATTCAGTAGATCTGAGAATCGGCCAACATCTATTTTTCATCCCAATTTTTTCATTTTTTTTTGGCGAACGAAGTCGCGGGCTACAGCTAGTAGAACTATAAAACTATCCTGAGCTTTAACTGCCTTGCCTGTTTATTTTCCCACAAGTCACCATACTGTCCCCATGACTGAAAGACTAGAAACTGATGCCAACGTAACTTCAAAAAGGTTGAACCGAAAGAGGTATTCAACAGATAGAAAGTAATTATAAAAGTTTTTACAACTGGAATAAGATACCTTAAAATTAATAATTTAAATGAACGCCTAGCCACTGCGGCAAATTGGATCCAATTAAATAAACTAATAAAGGTTTCGAAGTCTAAAATTAATTTTAGTTCCCAAATCTGAAGGATATTTTCGAAAGATTTGATTTTACTAGCAGTTTATACGCAGTTGAAGAGGTTGTAAAATGTTTAGCACCTCTACTGATAATGCTTTAGTAAGGTTTATTTTTAGTTTAAGGACTAAGATACTACTGTGAGTTATTTTTGAACCTTTATTTTTGGTATATCGACTCTAAAGTGTATTTTTAAACTATTTACATTTACCTATTCTCTCCTATCTTAATATGGGTATGGTTTGTTTTTGCTTTTTTACTAGGAAGGGATATGACTGGTCTAGTTATAGAACAGATACGCTCTACGCTCCTTCAATTTCTTCTCTATAAGTGGTAAATATCTAATATTCTGCTATTCCATAAATCATCACAATTTCAGAATAAAATCGATTTAAATATTAATAAAAAAGCCTCGTAAACGCTATCAGTTTTATAATAGTTATAAATCACCAATGTAATGTGTAGATCATAAACCTTTGTTTTACGATCTGCTGACTCGAGTTCTCGAGCCAATTTCATAAAAACATCTTAGGCTCTGCAAACATGATGGGTGTGCTTATTTCGTTCAGGATAGTTCAGAAAAACGAAGTCCTTTTTGTTTTTTGTTAAAGATATCTATCAATTCACTGATCACGGAAATTCTATTTTAGCTCTTTGTACCAGTTAAACGTAAACCAAAATATTAGTACTGAAACTGTTTGACTTCCATTTTTAACAATGTTTTGCATTAGATTGCTACTAAAACATAATTACATGTTTGTGTCTAATATTATCTGTTACGTCGCTAAATGTGTGCTTTTGTAATGTTGTAGAGTAACCGTCAAGGAAACAGCGGTTTATCAAATTAGTACGAGTAAAAATGCTGCTGAGAAAAACATGTAGAGACATATTGTGCTGTAGTGTGTTTGTAATAATTCACAATACTTTGCATCACCTTTAAGCTAGACAAATTTAATAAAACCACGGACCACCTTCATATCCATAATGTTAAGCACACGTTGCGGGCTTGTCTTAAGTTATAGCTCTATTTCGCTTACCTACAAGAAATGTTCAGCACTTACTGTCATTTAAATCATGTAGCTATTCAACGGAAATTTCTAAAAGACTTTATTTTTGTTGATAGCGTGTGCTTGGAAAAGCAGGTTTTATTCTTAGCCTATCCTGTCTTATGGTTCTCTAGCTCGTTCAGTTTTGCTGTTCAGAGGAATCTATTGGGTTGGGAATTTCGTAATAAGATATTTTTACACACGATGATGGTCGATGATTTTTTTATTATATTAAGTAAAAATTATTCATATTTCATTTCGAAGATGAAATCGAGAAACACATCGTTAATCGACTGACACGGCTTCATAATAATATATGGTCACGTTTATATTACACACGGAACCCTAAAAATGACATCATGCTGGCTTGCTGCTAATCTTTAAGGAAGTTTAAAATAAACCCAAAAGAAAGACTTCCTTTCTAAAAAATTCAGCATTTCAAAGACTCAGATTAATTTAAATAAATAATGAAAGTAGCCCAGTTGATAACGGATTTAAAAGGTACGAAGCTTCTTTTAGCATTTTTTGCTCAGTTTTCAAAAGCTTTGTTTCAGAGTCCATCTGTCCATTGCATTCACTCATTAATCTGCCGTTCCGACAGCCGGTGACGAACGCCGCGATGGATGGGTTAAATGATATAGAGAATTTCTGGAATTTCCTCTTGCAATTTTTATTTATTGTATTTACCAAAAATCCAATGAGATTCGAAGTCAAATTTTGTAATGCGACTTACCGATTGATGTGATTTACCGATTAAGGGCAGTGCTACTTTTCAGTCACGAAAACCATTCACTAAGACAAATTGATTTCAGTTTTGAGTAGATATTGCAGTTATGCATATTAATGTGATTTAATTGATTTAAAAAGTACCAACTAGATCCAGTAGTGAAACGCGACTTTTTGCTTCAGTATTTTGCGACTTTTTGTCACGACAACCAATAACTAAGAAAAATTGTTTGCGATTTTGAGTAGATGTTACGATTATGCATACTGCTCAGTTCCTTGACACCTCAAAACTCCTTAGAAACATTCAATAAGCAAACAAATGTGATACGAAGAGCAAAAAGCTTAGTAATTAAAACGCTGTGTACTACAAGAGCTCGTGATGACTCTAAGGACCCTTTTAGCACACAGCGCATTGCGAAGTGGTGCGACGCGTCGTGCTGTCATCTCAAACAGGTACTTGTGTGTGCGTTCATGGAGGAAAGTTTGTTTTGTATGATGCGAGGTACAATGCAACTTTGTCCCGTTGTAAATACACCTTCAGTTTGTTAAGTAATGTTAAGATTGCATGTTGTAGAAGGTAAGTATCAAAAGTGGTGCTCAAAGGCCAAGGCCAAATAATATTTTAGAAGTAGGTCAAAAATTTTATAAGTCAATATATTTCTTTTGTAATTTTAGGAGTAATTTGATTATAGGAATATTCAAAAGTTCTGCTCTTTGTAAGTATGTTCGTATGTATATGCATAGATTTTAATTACAACAAATGACTATCACTTTGCCAGTTCCAAAATAAGTAGTAAACAAAAAAACAGACACGATGTCACATTTTGATTACTCTTGGGATTTCCTAATACTTATTATCTAAACACTGAAAATCAAATGAAGATTAACTTGACACGAAACTTTATCATTTACTCCTATAAAACGTACCCACTACAATTCAAACCAACACACACACTTCAAAAATAACAACTAACACTCTGCCAGGCTCTCTGAAAGAACTTTTAAAGCGAATAAGACAGTAAAATAAATGGCTAGTAACAAAGGGTATACCGCCCTTACGGCTGCATTGGTCTTAAGTGCTTACTCGTGTCAAGGGATGTTGTTAGGTATAAGACTTTTTCTTAAGGAAGTCATGTTATTTATGAGTTTCTGAGTGAGTTTGTGTTTGGTTTGTAATTTGTACTATGCCCAAATGTACTATGCCCCAATTTTTCACTTTACAATAACCTTCTTTATGTAATAATAGTCTTGAAATAATTAAGAAATCTATACTAATATTATAAAGCTGAAGAGTTTGTTTGTTTGTTTGAACGCGCTAATCTCAGGAACTACTGGGTCGAATCGAAAAAATATTTTTGTGTTGAATAGACCATTTATCGAGGAAGGCTTTAGGCTATATAATATCACGTTGCAACTATTAGGAGCGAAGAAATAACGGTAAATGTGAAAAAAACGGGGAAAATCCTTGAGGGCTTCCATTGCGTGCGCTCCGAAAACGGTTCATGATACCAAAAATATATGTATAAAAGAATTATTTTTATTGAAATGATCTAAAAAAATGTCCACGACAGTATATGTCTATCTTTTAAGGTTAACTCACTAGAACCGTTTTTTATGGTAATCAAATTCGGTCGAAATTAATGCATTTGTTAAGAGTTGTATCAACGTATCAGGTTGTGGAGAAAATCAATATGTACTACTGCCACAAGAAAATAAAACTAAAAATATAATTTACGCAGAAGTAGGTACTTAAAAATAATTATGTTCTTTTAAAAAAATAAAAACTAAATTGTTTAAAATAATAACAGAAAATGACGAGGACAAAGTCGTGGGTAACAGCTATAATTTATAAAACTAAGGAGGTTGTCCGCAAAAATAAATGATGCCCAAAATAATTATTCCACGCGGACAAAGTCGCGGGCACAGCTAGTTAGATATATCTTTGAAAAAGTCACATTGGTACTTGTCTGCGCTGAGGATTGAACTTGCACCACACAAATCCATGCATAGAACCGCAAGGCCACCATGAGTGACAAACGGTTAGAAGGGAAACATTGTGAGAAAATCTGGATTTCAATTATTGGAAGCTGAAATCGCCAATCCGCAGTGAGCTAGCGTGGTGATCAAAGGGAAGGATTGATCCTTCCCTATAAGCCTGTGCCCAGCAGTGGGACATGGATAAGGTGGTTTATTTATATATATTTTTTTTATTATCTACTAGTAGTCTTGAAAACAGCGAGAATTTTTAAATATTGTTTCCTTCTAGTGAACCTAAGTCTTTGTTTGGACAGCGGCCCTATTTTCTAAGTGCAGTAAGATTGATTTCCACAACCAGGTGGTTTGTTCTTGACACTGCTTAAGATTAATTTGTTTTAAACGTTAAGGTTTAAAAAGGCTATATCAATAATATAACATAAATACTACACTAATATACCAAACACTACGTATGACTTACTTATTTTTTTGGAGCAGTAATTTTGAAAATAAGAGCAACCTTTTTTCCTAGCCCCTGGTGACAATGCTGGAAAACGTCTTGCCGAAATCCTTCCAAGTTTCTTTATTATAAAAAAATATTATTATAAAAATGTGTTTTTGTGAAAATAAAAAAAAACATTTTGAAAAAAAAATACTAAAATAAACAACTTTCCTGGTCTTCAGAAGAACCAAAAACTATTTTACATCTCTATAAATTTAACAACTCTTTCTCCAGTATATATTATAACTTTTTGTCATAACTATCAACATTAAGCACCTGCATATTTGTACCGTGCGATTGACAAACTCTATTAAGCATCCCCTGCCTTAAGGCAAAGCGTAGGCGTGTGTCTGGCAGGCTTCGACTCTGTACTTGTTTGCGATGTCAAGCGCAACTATCGATAGAAAATGTTATTTTCATGAGAAAATGTTTATGAACGTTCTTTTATTTTATGTTATAAAGATGGGATACGGGAGAATAAAGAAATGGCAACGTGGGGAGTTGCTTTGACAAAACGAGTAAGAAGGTCCAGACACTAATGCGGCAACTGCAAAATGCGGCTTTGCAAACAATTTTGATTACCAATATTATATTTTTTGCTACGTTTTTCAGGTAACAAATTCGAATGAAGACATAATATTGCTTCTCACGAACAGCCCTCTACAACACGCTGTTTGATGCAGATATAGGTATGATGTTATTATATTATCAGACGGTAATTCTGTTTTTTTGTACATTTTGTAAACTTGTCTTGAGACATTAATTAATACTTGAAATTAAGGCCTCATATTCTAAAATGTAAATATACGTGGTTAAGTGGCCGTAAGAAACCGTTATGCACCAATCAAATTCAAACATTCCCAACTCAAAATCAACGCGTTTACATACAAATTGGCCTCACAATAAGATTCGGACCTCTCAGATTACTTAGGCTAACACATTTATCAACGGCCATAGCACCACTTTGTTCCGAAGTTAATACGAGAGTGCTTCAAAACTAATTCCTGATTGGAAACTTGTAGGTTCGTCTTGCATCTATTGAATAATGAAATGCAATAATCAGTCGCCGGGGAAGCCTGTCCCGGCCCGAGACTTCCGCTGTCAATTTGTCCCGGGAATACTACATTTTGTTGGTGACTGTACTTGGTATAGAGTTAGGAAGTTATAGACATGGTATGGACAGGTAATGATTATGACACTTTGTTAAATTTAAAAATGCAGGGATAGCATAACGCGGTCTTTGCACCATAATGCACTTTCTCTATATATTTTTTTGTAAGGATTACTAACCCTTTATTTTAACCGACTTCAAAAAAGGAGGAGGTTCTCAATTCGTCAGAATCTTTTTTTTCTGTATTAAGATGCCCAAGTAATTACTGGATTAAAATTGTCCTCAATCACAAAAAAAAAATAGTAAAATTGTTTCTTTCTTTCTTTTCTTTCAATTAATAAAAATAAAACGTTACCTTAAAACAAGAGTACGGAATATTATATCCATCAAAATTTTATCAATTCTTGGCGTTAGCATCTATTCTTTTGTAGCTCTGTGTTCAATTTAATACTGAAGCCTGCGCCTGTCAGTTCAGCAATAGCAATAATAGGCAGAATTTGAAACTATTTCACTCAGATCGAAATTACTTTCGATGGCCATTTAATGTCTCTTGTAACGAAACCATTTTAGAAACGGGAAAGGTTAAAATAATATTTCTATTTGCCTAATTGTATTGTCGACTACTATTACTAAAAGGTTTGACATTTCAGAGTTACGAAAATAATTATAATAAAAAACAATAGTTTTCCTTTTTTGGTAGGTTTTCTACCCACTTAAGCTACTTTTTACATAAGTATTTTGTTTATCATTTTTACACCTACGTAATTATTTTCCTAGCAAATATTGGTGACGCGTAGGATATCAAATTTTCAAGTATGGGACAGTTCCAGAAACTTTTAATTACAATACACGTACAGTCCGGTCCGAAAATGTTTACCACCTTAAGGTTTATTAAATATAAATGTACTACAGACAAGGTCGATACTTATATAATTGGTAATAAGTTTATTGTTAAAGCATTGTAGACTTTACTGCACATCATTATGATAAAGAAACAAGTATGAAAACTAGTAAACAGTCACGAGTAAAAACATGTATACTCGATCAAAACAATTGAAGGTTAAGTCCTAGTCAAAAGAATCATGAAATCGTGACTTTTTTTTCAAATTAAAAATTTTATGTTTAGCTTACAATATCAGGAATATTCCATAACAGCTTCAGAAATTTCGCATAAGAAATCTAATGCAACTGTTTGGTCGAGTATACACGTTTTTGCTCGTGACTGTACCTAGTCAAAACGTACAACTGTTACTATTCACAACCCACAAATCAAAGTCACACCACTCAAAAGCATTTTGCATCTTTAACGGAATCCAACATGGCGACTAGCGGCTTGCAAGTCGACAATCCATTCGGCTAATCCACACACAGATTAATTGATGAATACAGAGACGTGCTGGACATCTGAAACACGATTAAGGGGCCACCGCCTCGTCTCACACACACGTCTAAATGTCATGCGGTGCTCCATGCTAATTCTATTCAATGACTCAATCTTGGTACGTGAAGCTTGGCTTGATGTTTTGATCCTTTGGTTACAGCTTAGGATTTGGAATCGTGATTCAGAACAAAACAGACATTATTGTGCAAAAAAAAAATCAAGCACAATATTGCATTGTCGATATTTTTGGCTACAGATATGAAAATGATTTTGAAAAAATAAAATACTTTTATCTTTTCTATTAATGTTTCTGTGGTATATTAGATAACTGTGAAATAACTCACAAATAAAATAAATTTTATGCTAAACATTATTTAGCCCTAAATGTCCTACTATAGAATCTTCAAATTAATCACAATAAAAAACAAACGTGGATCAGTCGTACATAAAAGATTCAAATCATTATTCAATTTAAAACCTTCACCCAAAACAATAAAGTAGATTATCTACTGTACTATCTATAAAGTAATGGTATAATCGATTGCTAATGACCCGATTAGCCCGGAGTCAAATGCTTAACCGGGGTCAATCTCTACCAAATCGGATCCACTAATTAATAATGATTATTTGCTGACCCGATTGCCGTTGTAGCGTTGGCATTTGATATCCCTTTGACAAATGTTTATTTCGAGTGGAAGTGTAGGCGTGAATGAGCTAATTAGATGTACGAAATTAATATTAGTATGTAAGACAGATCATTGAATCAGAATTTGATGGTTGATGGTTGATTGATTGACATTGAATTTGGGTACACGTCATGTATTCGTAAATGAAATTAGTGTTGTACTAATGGTTAGATTATAATATTCAATTAAAATTAAATGTTTCAATATAATTCCACAAACCTCTTTTTAGCTCGTTTGATGACTCTTGTTGTGCTTTCTAAAATAACGTTTCGATGGTGTTTTATTAATGAAAAATGTTTATTCTTTGAAATTGTTTATTATTGTAAAAATTGGATTCTATACATGTTTAACACTATTTACAAGGAATAGAATAGAAAGGCATTTTCAGTATTTATTTACTAGAACACTAATTCTAAAATCTTGTATAAGTCAAAGTCCCATCTAAATCTAATTACGTATTCGTCATTGATCGTGAGCTCCAATTTATCTTTGAGAAACATTACAGTAAACAAAATTGACTTTCTAACGAAAATGTTATTGCCTCGATAAACTGAAGTTTAAAAGTAAATAAAACACGAAACGTAAGAAAGTTTCTTCATAAATGAAGTACTGAAGACTTACTGGGAATAGATCTTAGGCTAATATGATTTGGACGATATCGCGAATGTTTTCTAAGAAATTTTGTGAAGTTCGATTTGTTTATATGAGATTCCGTAAAATTTTGATATTAATATGCTATGTAATTAAGAGGGGCTAATGTAGCCTACAAAATATTTATTCATGTTGTTTTCAGAAATGACATGAAATGTTATCATTTATTTTGTAACTAGGATAATTATATCACTTATTGCATGTGTACCTATATTATGTTTTAACTCGCTGGATTCAACATTTCCTTACTGACTACCCGAAAAAGAAATGTTAAAACAAACTTAGGGGTCCCTGACTCTTTTAACATATTATGTAGATATCAATCCAGATATCCGTTCATCGGTATGTCTGTAGTGAAAGCGCACATATCGTTTTAAGAAACGTAGGGAAAAGGAAAGACAGGTAGAACAAAACGAAAATCAAAAACAAAGATCCTTTTGGTGAGTAAGCAAAATCTCCGATACACATCCCACTTGGAGAAATGTTCAACAGACTGATTGACGGACGCTTCACTTCAATGGCTTGACCAGTCAGCGTTCTTTTGTTTTCTTGCTGATCCTACCTCTCTGGAATCGAGGGTTTATTCCTGTATTTTCTTTGTGTAATGCTTAAGTTTATTTTTTATATTTTAGCTGACAGTTTAATCAGTAGAAAGTAACCTTTATGTCAGTATCTTAATGTCAAATTATTAGTAATCGAATGTTTGAAATAAAAAAGGCTGGATAGGCGATGTAATAAAATATTTTAGATGAACTCTATTTTTTTCTACTTTGTATTAAATGAACATTTTACAATTATTTCCTAGAGCAATAAAACAATACCAATCATTTTATCTAACTAAACCGTGACTAACAAAAAATCGGTATACTTTTCGAAATACATATCAGTTGCAGACAATAGAGTAGACATCAAAAATCAATTAGGGGGAAAAAACAACATTGAAACGAAAAAAAAATTAACAAAACACCAACATTGAAACGATTGTATAAACACATAATGTGCAATCCAACAGAAAATCCAAACAAATTAAATCAGAAGTGTGAACTAAGCACAAGATGCGCATCACGTAATGGACGGCGGCAACTTGAAAGCGTTATGACGTCACGTACATAATTGTCGACGTACGTCCGAGCGTTTTATCACGGCGCTACTGTTGAAGCGATGTTTTCTTGTTACCGCTATTGTTATTGTTGATAGTTTTTTATGATATTATTATGTTTTTTTTTACTAAATTTTAAAGGTGTAGATTTTTTGAGGTTGTGTGTAAGTACTGACTTTTCAGGTTTCAACTTTAACACCTTCCTTCATACAAAAGAGCAAGGATCATTTATTTAAGTTTTTTTGTGCACGAAAATCGGTTTTACGATAGTTCTTAATCTAGATTTTATATTATACCATGTAAGGACACTGCTGACGCATTAATTTTGTAAATGTGAGGTGCACGTCGGCATTAGGCGCAGCAGTTGTCTCCCAGCAAACACTCACTTTGGTCACAATCACGTCATATTTTATATTGTGTTAATTACAGTTATATATCTGGTACCAATATTTTCAATTATCCTTTCAACTATACTCAATACTATAAATTACATCTCCTACCCCTATACACCATGTCAAAAATACAATATCAAATATTTCATACAAAACTTTGTTCAGAAATCAGAAAACAAAATTTGATATGAAATGTTGCAGCTAAACCTCTAAATCGGTGGCATTCGGAAAGTCCCAATAAACTGGAGTCGGGATATTAAACGACAATTCACACAATCGTATATTGCAATATGAGAGGGCTTGAACAGGATACTGCTGATCTAGTTTGAGCCAGCTTATGAGCTATTGCATCGGGTTACTGAAAGACCTGGGGTTTAACTAAACCGGTTTTAAAGTGACTGTTGGTTTGTGACATTGGATAAAGGCAGTAATATTATTTATGAGCAATTTATTGCGACAAAAGATGAAATAATAAGCTATTTATGAGTAGCCTTAAGTTTTAGGATTTTAATAAGGTGTAACATAATTATACTAATGAATTATAGCCCAGTCAAATTAGGTAAAATAAGGGGTCAACCTCGGAATGAAAGATAATAAGCTGAAAATTGGTGAGAACCTTTGTTTGGTCGCCCTAAATATTGTCTCAAAAGTCACAAGTTCTATCATGTCCGCGTCTTAAGATATTCAAGGTCAAAGGTCACGAAAAACATTTTTTTGTGAATATCTCGGTTCCTATTGCGTAATTGATATTTTCACCACTTTCAAAGCTGTAGAGTATAAAATTTTCTACAACTTTTGTTTAAACTTTTTTTTTATACGATTAACCGTTTTTGAGGTAGAGCGCGACAAGTGCGCAGCGTATAGTCATATGATATATGAGGTAATGCAGGGTCAAGCGTGAGTTTCGGTTATCAGTACGTTGTATAAAGTCAATTATTGACAAAAAAAGTATAATTATTAAGTAATGGCCATTATTTCTTTACATAATAGGTTAGGAAAAAAGTCTTTTCGCATTATAGTATGTATGAACTTGTAATATTTTTTTTTTGGCTATAGTATTTGTATCTGGCTGGTTTTGGTACAGTTGAAAGTTAACATTTTAAAGAACATGATTGCAAATTCTAATTTTATTAGAGAAAGAAAAATTTTATTACAAGTTCATACATAGTATGATGCGAAAAGACTTTTTCCCCGACCTATTATGTACAGAAATAATGGGCATTGCTTAATAATTATATATTTTTTGTCAATAATTGACTTTATACATCGTACTGATAACCGAAACACACGCTTGACCCTGCATTACCTCATATATTATATGACTGTACGCTGCGCACTCGTCGCGCTCTACCTCAAAAACGGTTGATATTATAAAAAAAAAGTTTAGACAAAAGTTGTAGATAATTTTATACTCTACAACTTTGATATCGGTGAAAATATCATTTAAGCAATAGGAACCGAGATATTCACGAAAAATTGTTTTTCGTGACCTTTGACCTTGAATATCTTAAGACGCGGACACGATAGAACTTGTGACTTTTGAGACAATATTTAGGGCGACCAAACAAAGGTTCTCACCAATTTTCAGTTTATTATCTTTCATTCCGAGGTGAAACCCCTAATTTGACTGGGCTATTAAGTGTTGTAATACGGAACGAAGCATTTTTTTTAATTTTAAAAGAGGCCCAATCCTCATAGACACCTAGGTGGGTGTCTATGTCTGTGTCGGTAGAGGAAGAAGTGGACTCTTACTGACTACACCTGAACGGCCATGGAATTCTCCCGCGTTTGGTCGGTGCATTGCAATACGTATTCATCTCGCACTACGAAGCTTAGTACTTAGTCTGGTAATAAAATACATATTTTTACCAGAGAAATCAACATAACATTCATAATTATGTTTATTTAAGTTTGCAGTCTTTGGTGACATAAATCAAAAGAGAATAATATTCTTAGTTTGTTTAATCAAATAGACCAATTTCTAATTATAACATCTAGGCTATTATTAGCTAATAGGATTGCACTGACCCGTTAGTTAAGTATAGAGTTTAGTATTTTTAATTCACTGCGTTTACAAACGCACGTCAATCTGATTTTCATTTTCAAAGGTCGCCGATACAACCAGCGTTTGATCTTTACAATTCTGTCATTGCGTTTTGACGGGTGCCAAGCCTAGTGTATTTATGGATTTTATATTTTGTACTGGTATTTTGCAACGACCAATCATCCTCTACATGAGAAAGAACCTAGTTTTGGGACTTTTTTCTGGTATTACTAGAATCCCTGGTGTTTAGTGCTTAATAAAAATTGTTAGTATATTTGATGCAGTTTACGTATATTTTTCGATGGTAGCTCTACTTTTGATCCTGTATGTTAGTAGAGAGAAGGAGCGTAAAGCCAAAATGACTCTTAGTTTTTCGATATTTTATTTCTACACTTTCAAGTTTTACTGTCCGTCGAAAGTCTCCAGGTGTCTCTTGGTTAATTGCCATAACCAACTTCCCTATTTCAGGACACTCGACTTCCAACTTCCGAATAGAAAATAACCTCAAAATTAACCAAAGAATGACTTTCCAAACTCGAGCAGACTAACGAAGAATTGTTAACACCAGCGCCTGCCTGCTTTTAAAGACCGCCGCACTTACAAACTTAAAACTTTACTTTCAACATAAGGTACACCGTACAAGCGAAAACTTACAATTGTGTTACTACACGTTACCAGTTAACCTACCACTATATCTTAAAGTAAATTTTTTGCAGTTGTGGGAGAGAAACGCCGCTCTACATTGCTCTACACTGTGTAGAGCGCTGTCTCTTTTCCTCAACTGCAGAAATATTACTTTAAAAGGTGGTAGTAGGCCCTCAAGACACGCTGATGAGCCACACGTTATGTTATGTAAAGTTCTTGTGGCACTTACACTTCTTTGTGTTATGTTCATAATGTTCGTGAATTTCGCTGCCTCAACTTTAGAAGTTTGTATGACTGTTATTAAGGCGTCAGTTTTAAGTTACTGTTTTGAATTTAAAAAAGGATGGCGTTGTTTTGCAAAATTTTGTTTTAGGTACGTGGTAAGGTGGAAAAATTCTTAAGGCGCGTCAATTGGAGAAATACTCACTAGCAAAGAGAGTATGATGAATAGCCAAAATGGAATTTTAAAGTAGTATGTTATAATATAACAAAAGTTAATAAATCTTCAATCTTCATAAAATGTAGGGTTTTTTTTGTAGCTTATTATATAAAAAAAGAAATAATATAGGACATTTAACATAGGAATTTTGTAGAACAGGATCGTGAAAACAATGATATCTAAGAGAAAAAGTGGAAGAATCTGGAGATTTTATCTAGTATGCATATTATAAGCTTAGGACAATAGAAATGGTAACTAATTTTATTTTTATTTTATTGATTTCGGGTGTGATATCGACAATACTTATCAAAAAACCGCCAATGTCCATTGTAGCTTAGTCGATACTGAGTAAGTAATAATTGTTAAGGTGTATTAATATTATGTGTATCATCATAACACATGTAGCCGTAATCAATCAATAAGCTAGCATGCAATGAGTGAATTCAGAGTAGGATCGTTTGTCAACTGTCGTGTCATCACAATATGGCGTTATAATTAAAGTTACTCGGTGCAAGTGGAACCAAATATTATCCTTTTTCAAAAGGAAAAGAGAAAGGAAAAGAGACAGCGCTCTACACTGTGTAGAGCGCTGTCTCTTTTCCTCAACTGCAGAAATATTAGTTTAAAGCGTGGTGGTAGGCCCTCAAGACACGCTGATGAGCCACACGTTATGTTATGTAAAGTTCTTGTGGCACTTACACTTCTTTGTGTTATGTTCATAATGTTCGTGAATTTCGCTGCCTCAACTTTAGAAGTTTGTATGACTGTTATTAAGGCGTCAGTTTTAAGTTACTGTTTTGAATTTAAAAAAGGATGGCGTTGTTTTGCAGAGTTTTGGGTACGCGGCAAGATGAAAAAAAAATGTAAGGCACGTTAATTGGAGAAATACTCACTAGCAAAGAGAGTATGATGAATAGCCAAAATGGAATTTTAAAATAGTATGTTATTATAACAAAAGTTAATAAATCTTCAATCAGTACTCAAATCCAAAGGAAACCTTAAATACGGTTTTTCGTAAAGAACTTTAATTTTAAATTTTTCAATCCTATTTTTGAGGTGCTTTTGGGTATAGAATTTCGATAGATCAGATTAAACCAAAAGTATTGTCTATTTTTAGATTGTGCCTATTAATGTCTTATAAAAAAATATAAAAACAAGTGTTATTTCGACTGCGGTAAAATTTACAAGTAGGTACCATTTTGGTTTTAGCCGCTTTTAGTAAAGCAAAAACCAAAGTAAAATGTACATACTCCAGTTTAAAATAATATGTCTTGTTTCTAGATTCCTCAAACGACAGTTCACTAAGTGAACTGTCCCAATTGAGTCCCAATTTAACCTAAATGAGTTAGGTCATATACATTGGCAGTTTCATTTGAAATAATCAAGACTAAATCTGACAAGGTCCGCCTAAAAAAAAACACATTACAAAGGCCAAAGCAGACCAAAACGAAAAAGTTTTTACTAAATATTAATCGCAAGTACCTTACTTTAGTTTCATCATAAATAAATAAATGAATAAACAAAACACGAGCTCAAACAGAGCCAAGTTTCTGTAACTGTTCAATGTTCTTGCGTCTGCAATCTGCATGCATGACTAAATGGAAAACAGGCTTAACAATAAACCGCCGTGGGATATATTATGAGTGGGGTTAAAAGCATTCTCTCGACTGTGTGCTGTTGAATACAACTTGTAAGTGCCCGATTATAGGAAAGCGAGATACATTATGTGATGTGTAGGTATTATATGTGTTGGTTAGGTATAATCGTACTACTCTGCATTATTTGGCTTGTGTTGGCATTGTATATGAGTAATCTGCCATGGTATTACGAATTAAAAAGTGCATATTTAGTGCTGTCAAAATGATTGACAAATTCGAAATATTTTAAAAGGTTCTTTGCATGATTGTGTGTCAGCTTTTTTTTTTTGGTAATATTACTCTAAATATGTCAATGCAATTATTTTCCAAATAATTATATGATGGTCTATTAAACAAATCTTTGAATTATCTTACAAAAATATTCAAAAAAGGATAATATTTGGTTCGGCTTGCACCGAGTAACTTTAATTATGACGCCATATTGTGATGACATGACAGTTGACAAACGATCCTATTCTGGATTCACTCATTGCATGCTAGCTTATTGATTGATTACGGCTACATGTGTTATGATGATACACATAATATTAATACACCTTAATAAATATTACTTACTTAGTACCGACTAAGCTACAATACGATATCACACCCAAAATCAATAAAATAAAAATAAAATTAGTTACCATTTCTACTGTCCTAAGCTTATTATATGCATACCAGATAAAATCTCCAGATTCTTCCACGTTTTCTCTTAGATCTCATTATTTTCACAATCCTATACTACATAATTCCTAAATTTCACGTCTTATATTATTTCCTTTTTTATATAATAAACTACAACAAAAACCCAACATTTTATGAAGTTTAGGGTAAAGCATAACAACTTCCGTGTACCGTTGGTATTACTTGAGTAAAAGTCTAGAATGTGTTTACTCTTTATTCAGGCCACTCAAGAATCCAAATTTGGGTTCATACATCCTCTCTAATATATTCATATCCAAGAAAATGGTGGAAGATACCTATTGTGTTTTTATTGTTGTATGTAAAGGACGAAAGTTATTTTCGTAATATATTTACCTAAAAAGCAAGATGAAAAATGTTACCTAATTCTTGTTTTCTCTGCACCACCCTATGGTCGACTGGTAGAGAATGCCTCAGGTGTTAAGTCCGCCATTGTACAGTTTACTTGTAGAAGAAGCATAAATAAATAAATAAAAATCATTTATGATGAACTTATGAAAGAAACTGTAGGATTTTAGTTGTGGTTCATTTTTTGAAAGTTAATTTTATGTTTTAAAAGAGAAATTTGCTTGACAATAAATTGTGCTTGTAATGTTAAACAAATGAATAAAAAGAACACACTTTTTAAGTAAGCATTAGGACCAAAACAATTGAACAACACCAATTGAATGTAGTACGATACTAAATAACGAAGTAAAATGTTTTATTTTTAAATTATGTACATTATTTCATAATACAATGTTAACTATGTTATAATCATATGCAAAGAATTACAGTAAATTTACATTGACGTAGTTTTGCGTAGAATAACATGGACAGGCATCCCGTTGTCAGTACCGCCATCTGTTACGCGGACGTTGAACTAAATCATGTCGCATTTCGTTTCAAAGCTAGACTGGCCTTGTTATAATATGTATTGCTTCCTGTAGTTCGTTTTGACAAAGGCGTGACTATGGGCGTATATAATATACGTAAACATGTAATATTATCACGAATATTTTACACTATATGTTGACAGACTTAATAAAGCATCAGTAAAAAGAGTACCCAGTACAAAACTTTTCAGATCAACTCCACCGTACTCGAGTGAATGATTTGATACTTTTTTTTTAATATAGTTGAGCTATGTTAAGGAATTTAAGATGGTATTTTATTAAATTCTAATGAAAATTTTAACCTTTATGTACATTTCTCATTTCAATATTTATAATACAACTCTTTCATGAATAATTTATGCGCAATGAGCGTTTCCTTTATTTATCGACACTCGATTTCAATGACAAATTACTATAAAAAAAATTGGACTAAAAAGAAATCTAATGACTTCAGTTAATTTTTACTTTGCGGTACCAGGATTTAAAAATAAATAAATGAACCAGCCTACAATTTCTTCAAAAAGTAGGCTACTAAAATGAAGCAGCAAAATAAATTGTAAAACAGCTGAAAGCACTGTAAGCAATTAGTAAGAGTTTGTGATATTCACATAAAGCGGCTGGATGAGACTTAGTTCTGTATAGTGAATACGGCTTTAGAAAAAATGAAAGTACGGAATTTTAGTAGAAAATGGGTTCAGGTTGTTTTCAACAAAAAAAAAATATAGGGGTATTTTTATACCTACATATTTCATCCGCGTTGAATTCAGATGTACAAATTAAAAATGTTGATGGAACTACTTGGCCCAATATTTTTTTGGTAATTTGATTACAAAAAAAAAATATTTTTTAGAGAACTCAAATTTAAAGTCATTGAATAACAATTATAAAAGCATTACAATTTTAAGGGGCGTTGTCTTGTATAAGAACTGAAATTATTATTCAGTCGCGCAGTTAATTACTCGGAAATTATAAGGCCATTGACTGTAAGCCTAAGTTCAATCAAACTAACGCCTATTGTTTTCCAGAATGGGCATGCTTCTGCAATGTGTCCAATGTCTTGAGGTTAATGTCCTAAAATTCTACCATTAATCGATAAATCTTCCTTTCTACCCTTTTCTAGCTATATTTGAAAACATCTAGAAAAATTTAGAAAGGGACAAAACAAAGAATGGCTAGAGAAAGAGAAGCAGAAAAGTCGTACGTCGCACCGCATCACATTCACCCTTTATTTATCATGCATGTGGATAAAAGGGCTGCAAAAAAACAACAAGGGTGACAAGTTCTTTTATTTATGTCCCAGGGAAGATCTGCATGGACTATCCACCATAGGGAGGTCGACAGAGGCGTGACGGACTCTTACCACCTAAAACCACTAGAGCGTCCTCAACTGACTACAGCCAGATATACAGGGTCTACTTTCGCATTCACCGAGTCCAAAGGATGAAAAGTCTATGCCTATGAGCCTGATGAAGAACATAATAATGACTGATGATGTGTAGGGTCGTCTTCCAGTCTTACCAGATACTAATTACCAATTATAACCATATAAAGATGTCCAGCTGTGGGCTGCAACGATCTGACAATGATGATGATGAAAGCGATAGGCTTTGTGACCTTCACAACCCTATGTACCATGCACCAAAGTTACTTGCAACCAAAACTATTACTAGCAGATAATAACGTTGCTGAGCACCATAATATTAAAAGTTCTTCGAAATTATAATCATTCGGTTGATAAGCACTAACATACAAAGCCTAGCTGTTTACTAGACTGTCTATCAACAACAGTACTTTAAATACTTTCTTAGAATATATTTCTAAAAATAACTTTGTTTTGAACACAAAGATAAGCTGATCTTTGTTTACCTGAATAAAAATCCTTTGAAACTTGAAAAGTGCCATGTTCTTTAAGATTTGTAAGACCATCTTTGTTGACTGTATTTTCTGTTTTTTAAAAAGTAACCTATGGAGTTTCTTGCTGGTTCTTCTCCATAAGAATGACATTTCGGAACCGGGCAACTAGAGTCAGTGTCGTTTTGAAAGTGCCTCAAAATGCCTACTCGTAATAAAAACCTTTTGGTGTTGAAATTGTCTAAGTCGCAAGTTTTGAGGTTTGGGAGCATTAGATTATGAGTTAGCGACTTCTCTTAAATCCTGTTTGTTTTTACGATAGCCTCCTTAGTTCTTTTCAATGATTTTTGTTTATTATACTTTTCTAAGTATTTACTAAAAAGGAAACAGAAACGACTGGAAAAATTAAAATAATTTTGGTCATACAAAAATAATTTAGTTTTCCTTCATTTTCTTAAGGGTCTTTTCCTGCAAGTTCTTGGTCTGTGCTCTACTTCCCGACGCCACGTAATTAGCCAGCGTTAATTTTACGCATTATTTACCCACCTTGGGCTCCCGGGGGTCAATTATGATTAACCCAATTCTAGGTTAGATTTTTAGATGATGTAGGTACAAGATACGCTGCTTTGCTTTCATTTCAGCAAAGTCACATTTTCTATAATACCGAATTGGTTTCTTAAAGTCTGGAATAATTAAAATCCAAGTGACGGTTTATCTTAAAATTAAAAATAGAATTTTTGATCCAAGCCTAAATTAAAGTTTATGGAACGACACCACATCACGAAGATGAATATTTCGGTTGAACTTTTACCATTTTACAAGCCGACCTATAAAATAATTATGTCCGTACCGATTTAGGCCATGGCGGCTAGTGTTATTATGACACTAGCCAGCTACGCAGAATATAATTACTATAGTGCACAAACACGGCGCAAACACAGGTGCACTCTCATACGGGACGGCAATCCGACACGACCGGAGAGAAATCAGGCGCAGGACCCACATTTTAAAGTGCCTTCCAAAACACGGAAGCTGTGATATTTTTAAAACCTACACAACATTCGAAAAGTCGGTGCGTACCGTGGGGATTGAACTCGAGACCTTTGACTTGGCAGTCCTTCGGTCTTACCACTAAACTATCACAGCTTCATTAATTTATTAGTAGTTATTTAACCAAAACAAACCAATCGCAGTAAAATTTCAACACTATGTCCCAACACATCGGTGTCTTCATTTGCGTCATTTATCAAAGTTATTGAACTATTGACTTTGAATACAATATTTATTGTCCAAGAACACCTTGCTTTTATCAATGTACTTTACCGTGTGATACTTTTTACTTCCCTATTATTCTAAATGTTCTGTAACGAATAATTATTCATTTTCATCATGTTGTTTGTAATTGATTTGAAATTCAACGGTTCCGTAAATTATAATTTTGATCTCGCTGCATTCTTTGACTTTAAAATTGTTTTATTTAGCACTAAGTATTTTCTCTTTCTTTTTTTCTGTTATTTTTTTAAACACTAATAAACACATTTTTTTTGAAATCGATACTTTTGTCACATTATTTTTATTTACTTATTTAGTTGATATCCATACCGGTTCGTTGTATTCACTACTTCAATATTCATTACCTACTTTCATTGAAAGTTAAAATTTCGCAAATTTTCCATTACACTTTGATTAGCAGATTCATTAATTTTGGGTTTTATTTATGCTTCGAATAACTTATTAGCACTATTAAGAGTCATTTAGGTACGTCTTATTGTTCAATATTAACCAACTCTTTAAAATCTACAAATATTTAAATGGTAGTGACTAACACTTAGAGTGCAAGTTTGAACAATAACCTCTGAATATGACATTTGTTTTCGTCATCAGCTAAATGAATACTATGACTCAAACACATATTTTAATTGAAATTTCTAGTCTTTTAATTTAGACCACATTTACTGTGACTCAAGCTAAATTGTAGCTGAATATTCAATTACAATAGAAAACAAAATTGTAATAAAAAAGCTGATAAAAGCCAGCAATTTCTTTTTGTTTAATCACACTAAAAACTATACATGAAACGAAAGTTAAAAACTAAATAAATAACTGCTGAAGAAACCACTAACTGCTAACTTATGCAGTATTTTATTCATTATCGACTAGGTTCATTAAAATTTTAGAATTTGCATTTGTCTGATGATGAAGAACAAATCAATCTATATACATTTTAGTATCGGGGTTCATTCTATTTTGTAAATTATTATTTAAAGAAAAAAATATTGAAATCTATCAACAATTACAGCCACCTCTTAATTTGTTATTATTGTATTGGTGAAAACTTGATAACGTAAAACGCAGCAATTATGTAACTGCTATAGTATTACTTTATAATATGGTAGGCCCCCAGGTCAAAATATTTTTGGCATTCAAAATATACCAAATAAAAAACTATGAAACATGTTTGGAGTGTTAAGATTCGTGGTATTCGTGTTTGGTAACAGAATTCGACGAATTAGGTAAAAATTAAATTCATTTTTCACATGAAGTATCATTTGAATGTTATAAGAGCACCTTAAAGGCTAGAAAGCCTAAATATTACAGTAGAAATTCAAATTGGAATTTCTGTCAATGCGGTGAAAGAGTCGACTGCCTTGGCCATCATGGCTTGTCCTGCGGCAGGAGCGCGGGGCGCATACCGCGACACGCAAGTATTAATGACATTATTCGTCGTGCTCTTGTCATTGCTGGTGTACCTGCTGTTCTAGAACCGAACGGTTTGGTGCGCAGCGATGGTAAGAGACCTGACGGGATGTCTTTACTTCCCTGGAAATTGGGCCGGCCTTTGGTGTGGGACGCAACGTGCGTCGACACCCTTGCGCCGTCCCATGTTCTAAGTTCGGCGGTCGCGCCCGGCGCTGCTGCTGGAGCTGCGGAAACCCTAAAGCGACGAAAATATAATAACCTTACGGGCAATTATATTTTTGAGCCCTTTGGGGTTGAAACGCTTGGGCCATGGGGACCGGGTGCACGAGCTCTGTATAAGGAACTCGCTAAGCGCTTGGTCGACTCCACCCGTGATCAGAGGGCTGGACTGTATTTCGCGCAAAGAATTGGTATTGCCATTCAGCGTGGTAATGCGGCCAGTCTCCTGGGCACGTTTCCCGCCATTGACGGAGATGAGGATATTTTTTTCGACGCTTTGTAAATATGTAATTTTTTTAGTTACATAAGTTTAGTCATAAATGTAGATATTTCTTGTTTTAGTATTGTTTCTGTTAAATAAATATTGTACATCAGAAAAAAAAAAAAAATTGGAATTTCGTATTTTATAAAATCACGGATCTCTAATACGTTTGAAGTCAACAAAAGACCTTGCATATAAATATCTTCAATACGAATTAATTAATTTAATAGTCTAATTGTTTTTGTAGGGACAAGGTGTTTGGTTATTGTTTTTTTTAATACACATAGTTCAATATGGCTTCATGTGAGAAGTTTAGGGAGTATAATCTCCAAAATGGTACAGAGTCTTTAACTGGTGAAGAAGTGGTCATTAGTGGCATTTCAGGAACGTTTCCAAATTCAGAAAATGTTATAGACTTCATGAATAATCTTTACGATAAGGTAATGTGTTTTCGTTATTTAATTTTGATAGAAGCTACGCAATTTACTAAATCAGTTTTAAACGTGATTAGATATCTAATTAATTTAGTGACCCTTGAAGTTTAAATGTTTAATAGAATTTAACATCAATTTGCATGAAATGAGTTGTAAAATAGTATACGTAGAACTTTCGCTTATGCACAATTCAAATTGTGTAAATTTTGGATTTTTATTTTGAGAAGTCCACGAATCAACCCTAATGACGATAGAATGGGATTTATTTCGTCCATGTGGATAGATATGATGATATCCATCTTCATGAGGCTAGCTAGGACAAAAATAACACGTTATCATCAAATTTGGATCCATTATCAGATATAGGAATAAAAAACGAATTTATAACATCAGTGATATTTTAACAGGTTGATATGGTCACGAGTGCCGATCCAAAATGGAAATTCAATGATCCAGATTTACCTAAACATGTTGGGCAAATTTATAATATGAATAAATTCGATGCCCAGTTCTTCGGAGTGTCCTTTCAGTTATCATGCGTATTGGAACCCATGGGAAGGAAACTTTTGGAACATACATATGGAGCATTTATAGATGCAGGTAATTTTTTTTTTATTTAAAAGCCTGCCTGGTATTCCTCTAGTAAAACTTTTGTCTAAGTAAACTTCTCGTCGATTACTTCATCTTTTCCTCTGTATATTTTAACCATATCAATTTCAAGGTTTGAATTCCTATCGTTTCCTGTGCAATCCATGTTTTTATTTTATGTTGTAGGTATAAATCCACAAGAAATTCGCGGAAAAAGAGTGGGAGTATTCATAGGCTCAACAATTCCAGATCAAGGTACAAATAGTTTGTTCGATGTGAACTGTGCCGGAGGATCTGATGCCGTCATAAACGGGTATTATTTATTTGTATTTATTAAACGTTCTTAACTTTTGTGCCTTTTCTATTTCCTAGTATGAAATGGTTTTCATATTCAACAACTGGATCATTTACTTTGAATTTCAGAGGGAGCAAGGCTATGTTTGCTAATCGTATATCTTATTGGATGGATGCTAAAGGTCCATCCTTTACCGTGGACTATGATAACGCTGGTTCTACTGCTTGCCTTCAAATGGCTTACTCATCAATAAAATCAGGACAATGCGAAGCCGCCATTGTAGGAGGATGTAGTTATATTACACATCCATGTGCTACACTCAATATGCGAAAGTTTGTATTAATGTTATTGTATCATTTGGTTTGGAAATAAAATATTTATGTTATACTTTTAAGTCATCGTACTTTTTGCTTATAGACCGCAAAACTGATTATTTTTCTACGGATTTAAACTAAAATCACAATTGGATTCTAGGTATGCTTTATAGCTATAGTTGTACGAATTGACCGCTACATGTGGTGTTAAAACTTTTCTTGACTATTTTTTTTGCAAAGATTAGGACACTTTGACCTATCAAAAATCCTTATTGATTTAAAATATTCGAAATGTCTGAATGAAAACAATGCGTACATAAATAAGTGAGTGAAGTTAAACTGAGGTCAAGGTAATTTTGTTATTCGTTCATTTAAATTAGTTACTAGTTTTATTTTAGAACTTGCATGGGCTGGTAGAATTCGACCTTCGATATTTTTTGTCACTAATAATATTCATATTAAAACTTCTTTGTGTATTTTCAGACTTGGTATGCTTTGTTTGGACGGAAAAACTAAAAGTTTTGATAAAAACGCCGATGGTTATGTAAGAGCGGATGCTATTAATGTTTTATTTTTACAAAAAGCAAAAAATGCACACAGGTACTTAGCTTTGACTTGTAACAAATGAAAACATATTTGGAAGGGTTTGCTCATAAATATACAAGTTATAAGTAAATTATTATTTTGTTCTATAGAATCTATGCACAAGTCTACCATGCCAAAGGAAATTATCACTTGAGACCTGATGCAGGGTTCCTTTATAACCGTGAAAGTGAAGATCTTGAAAAATTCTATAAAGAGTTTTACTCTGAAACTGATGTAGATCCTAAGAATATTGAATATATTGAAGCTAATGGTGTCGGTAAGATAGTAAAACAAAATTTTTTAATGCAATATTCTTTCATTAAAATATACAGATGGTTTTATATCAACCGAGGAGTTTTGAAGATTTTCAGATTCATGTAATTTTATACTCTGTGTTTGTATATTCTGTTAAACTTGTTAACAGGCCTCCCACTAGCAGATGCCACTGAATTGACAGTAATTGGAAATATTTTTGCTAAAGACACTACAGTAAAAATAGGAAGTGTCAAGTCTAACATGGGACACAGTGAAGCTGCATCTGGTGTTGTTGGAGTTACTAAGGTAGTTTGAACAGAGTCAAAATTGTTATAACATAAAGACATGTACGAGATGTGGTCCACTGAACAGATCACTACTGTTAGCCTGTGCCTAGGTTTTGACTGCGCAAACGGACTATGAAGACTTAGTCGAATAGTTATTCTGATAATAGTTCAGCTTAATCAAAGTTTCTTTAGGTTGGGTTAGTTAGCTCTTGAATTGTAAAAGTGTAAAAGTGGCGTGACACCTAAAACATTGAGACCGTAATTTAAATATTGCATGAACACAATAGTAGCTACTACAAATTAAAATTCATATTATTCATTCGTGTTACAAATAACAGCCATTAGGTAATGTCAGTATTGTTATTTCTTAATTTGTCATTTGACTTTTTTTTCGTTACTGTTCTTATTTTTTATGATTCTCTTTGATAATAGAATAATTGCATGTCTAATTACTGTACTATCGTAAAAAACTTACCTTACATTAAAAATCGTTGTGACTTTGAAAACATGTTTAAGTATTTAGATCTTTTCATTATAAGTAAGGATGTTTTACTCATACTCGATTTTTGCAGATATGGGTCTCATTACAATAACTATCATTAAAAACACTGAAATGAATACGTCCCTTATATTTTTGTGAGCTTTATTTAACACAATATTTGCCCTAGCTTTGTCTAGCGTACCACAAAGGAAAGTTACCAGCAAATCTGCATTACAATGAGCCTCAAGATCAAATACCTGCTATACGAGATGGAAGGATCAAAGTTTTAGATGACCACGCAGACTTTGACAGAGGTTTTACTGCTATGAACAATTTCTCATTCGGTGGTGGCAACTACCACGTAGTCTTAAAGGGCATTCATAAGGAAAAGGTTAGTGATAATATGATGTATTGTAGCTAATGATGCCTCATAAATGTATCTTTGAATTCAATAAAAAAACGTTTTCTAATATTTTGTCGATCACACATTCTTTTGCATCTTTTACAAATCTTCATTAACATTAGTATCCCTTTCATAAATTCATAAACAGATTAAAAAAGTTTTCATGTCCACAAATTGTTACTATAATCAAAATTTTCAGAACCTTGACAAATACAAGTCACAAATACCGCACCTAGTTCTGGCTTCTGGGCGACAAGAGCCGAGTGTGCAAAAGGTTATAGATATCATGAAGAGCCACCCCATTGATCCCGAGGAAATTGGACTTCTTCACAAAGTTTACGAGCACGACGTGTCTGGACACACTGGAAGAGGGTACGCAATACTCGGTGAGTTACTTATATACGATAGTCCAAGATTTAAGATGAAAGTCATGGGAGAGTAAACTATCAAGATTCTGATGTTTTTGGATTGAAACTTTGGGGTGTCTAATTGACTTGTACTATTAATTTTTATATCTGGTAATAAGATTTTTAAATTTATTTTATTAATAAGTATTTTTGGTTAAAAAAACTTACGGTGATTTTAATTATTTATTTTGTTAAAATTTCTTAATTTGGACACGTAAGTAAAATTCAACACTTTCTTTTTTTTAATTATAGCTGTGTAAATTTTCCTAATTCATTAATTTTTAGGTCAAAACGAAAACAAGGAGACTATAAGTTTAGGTGAGAGTGTGGACTATTATCCTGGAGTAAAGCGCCCTCTATGGTTCGTGTACAGTGGTATGGGATCCCAATGGGCCGGTATGGGAGCTGACCTCATGAAGATACCAGTCTTTGCAGCTGCTATACATAAGTAAGACTTATTATATTTGTACATTGAAATTCAGAACTTATTAAGTAGGACATAATACTTGATTTTTAGGGTTTCTTACTCAAAGAGTAAAACAGAACCCTATTACTAAGCCTCCATTGTCTGCCTGTCTGTCGGTCTGTTTGTCTATCTCCAGATTTTTCTTGTTTCTTTTCTTTTAGCCTTATTTATTTTGAGGTTTAAGTTAAATGAATTACATAAGAGTAAACAAAATAAATTCAGGTAGGTCGGTTTTTATGTAAAAAAAATAATATAAATTATTATCTTTAGGTTTTTCAAAAATCTTATAAAACGTAACAAAATTTAACGTTTTATATTTAAGTCATAAAAATTAAAATTTGTAAAATAATTTATTTTGATGCAAAATTGTCTCAGAGCCCCTTTTAATTTTGATACAGTAAACCTCATAATGTAAATCCTCGCCATGTAAATACATAATTGATTTTAAACATTTGCATGAGTTTCAAACCAACCTACAAAAACCATTGCTGCTAAATAAAATGTCTTTGATTTATTTCAAAACAAAACATTGCAATTAAACTTAAAAAACAACACTACAATTTTCAAAAAACTATCGTGAGAAAAATAACTATCAAACTTAAGAACAACGACATGACATCAACACGTACAAATTACACCAAAGTGAACAAGTACCGAATTCCAAATAAAACTTAAGTTATTTTTAAGAGTTAAAGACCGGCCTTTCAACTTATTATGATAGATAGCCTTTGTTAATGTTTTGTTGCCCAAAACAACGATTAAAGTCAAATACTTGACTTGCTCTTCAAAATACTTTAGAGGTGATTTCCTGAACTCAAGATTAAATAAAATAAATAAATATCTTGGGACAATATCCACACACGGCAATCATTCTGATCCCAAGCTAAGCAGAGCTTGTGTTATGGTAATCAAACAGCTGATAAACATACTTATACATTTCTAAATGAACACATTATAGATAAATCACAACCAGACAAATGATCGTGCTCATCACACAAACATTTTCCTGGGTGGAAATCGAACTCACGACATCCGGCTTAGCAGTCAAGGTCACTAACCACTAGACCAACAGGCCCGTCGATTAAGACCTTTTAGTGCATATTCTTTAAAGATAATATGTATTGTAGAGGTAGGCTTATACAATTCTGCTGGTTCTTTAGCTCCCCTAGACAAATGACATTTTCAAAACGTTAACGCTGATGACATTTCCATTTTTAGTCACGTTACATTTCAGCAATCCCATCGGCATTACCCATTATAAAAATGTCAATTGTCTATGCCTATAGAGTCAATACTCTATAGGGATTGGACTTAAAGCTACAAGAATATTTTTGCATATTAACATCATGGCTTTGGTGTGCATATTTGCAACCGAAATCAACTCAACTGCCGATAGTTGAGTTGATTAATTTCGTTTTTGACAGTTGAGTTCTTCTTCTTCTTCTTTTTTTTTGTTTTTGGCTCCTTCGTTAATGTACGAAGATTTTGCCAATGTCAAGGTAGGAAATGACACTGTGGATCGGTAGGAAAAAAAAAAAGCTCTATGACTAAAAGCCGGTAATTATCGGAGTTGTTAGTGTTGAAAAAGGACAAAAGCATTTTGTTAGCGCTAACAGACAGTTGAGTTGATTTTCACAAGAGTTGACTTTTGATCGGTCAAAAGTGATGGGTTTTCATATTTTATGTCAGCATTTGGTCACGTGCTAACAAATCCTTGTTGTACATTTTTAATTTGTTATTTAAGTAACATAATACTTACTAAAACCAGACACAAAATATCTTACAACACGAATAAGATTAACATGTGTGATTGAGCGAACCTAGATAAGATTTATCCAGCACCTAAATCCATGAATGATTCTCTTTGTAGATGTCACAAAGTATTAGAACCTAAGGGCGTGGATGTCATAAGGATAGTAACAGAAAGAGACGAGTCTATATTCGACAATATTCTGAACGCGTTCGTTGGCATTGGAGCAATACAAATTGGACTGACTGATGTCATTAAGGCACTGGGAGTTGTTCCTGATTATATAATTGGTAAGGAATTCTATTGTGCACCTAATCAACACATTTATAAGAAGTATTTGAAATAGCGTAGCTATTTAAAATTAATTGAAGTAACTACATTGTCTCCATCCATTTTTTTTGAGGTTTTATATAATTTTTTGTCATCACTACTTCCGATTTTGTATTATTCAAGTCTTCCCACTGTGTATTTAACCAATTAAGTAAATAACTAATCTTACTATTTTACCATTTAACAGCTTCGATCTTTTTTTTCTTTTTCGTTCAGTTCCTTATTTTGCATTTCTCATCATTTTCAAATTAACCTCCATAATTTTACGTTCATGGATATTCAAACCCAAAACTTTGAGTGATATAAAATTATATGAAGCGCATAAGGCATTCATGAAGCAGTAGTATATGTATTTTTTCTTTCAGGTCACAGTTTAGGAGAAATGGCTTGCGCATATCACGATGATACCTTCACGGCCGAAGAGTTGATCCTTGCAACGTATAGCCGTGGAAAAGTGTGCTTAGAAACAGAGCTTATTAAGGGATCCATGGCCGCTGTTGGTATAGGATATAATACGGTAAGAAAATCTTTACATAAGTGAAAGATAACAGTGTAATTCCTCAGTAAATATATAATACTTTTTTATTTTTTGTGAAGAGACTGCTATTTAAAAGCATTATTCTTTCAATGACATGTTTTTTATCAGTAAAACAATTTGGCTCCAAATTTTTGAAATTTGGATAGGAACGACGAACTATGATGAGGAATTATATATTTTTTGTTGTAGATAGTGCATCAATGTCCTCCAGAAATCGATATAGCTTGTCACAACAGCTCTGAGTCCACAACTATATCGGGCCCAGCGGATAAAATGAAAGAATTCGTTGGAGAGCTAACCAAACAAGGAATATTTGCTAAGGAGGTTCCTTGTGCCAATATTGCGTACCATTCGCGATACATCGCTCATTGTGGTATGTTAAACAATAATCGTTACATGAACTTTTTGTCGACGGGGATATGTAAGTCTCTGTTACCTGGTGACCTTAGTTAGGCGTCTCCACTCTTAGGTATTAACCAAAAGTTGACGGGTATCAATGACTTGCGTGGCCTCATACGTGGTAATCCTTATTTAAGTAATCTATTAATGACTCATTGAAAATGTCCTTAGTATTAATACAACTATATTGTCTCGGATTTTGTCTTCAAAATACATTTACGTATTTCGAAAAAAGGCTACAGTTTTTTAGTTTATAGCAGTGGTTTCGATTCGCAACAAAATAGGCCGGTAAAACAAAACCTAAGCTCAGGCTAACTGCATAGTTTTGTTACAAAAGCTTTGAAACAAACAACCCAGATTTTATTACATTTTTTGAACAAAATAAACCTATTCGCGGTTGAGTTAACATTGCCCTTGATTTATAACCCAACGCTTAGAAACAAACAAAATATAAAGTTTGTTAGTTTAAATGCCAAAATAAATTTGAAAATATTTAAATGCACTCGTCCATCCAGCAGTCCTTTACAGAGTATTAAAATAAATTACAAATTATTTCTTAGAAAGGCAAGAAGGCAAGAGGCAGTTAACCTTTCATTAAAATTATTTTATTTAATAAGCGCCAAAAAATACTACCTCAAATAAAATTTTCATCAGAACCAAGGAATGCTGAATATTTTTTTCTATATATGGTGCTTATACCTCGAGGTATAAGTCAAGTAAAACGCAAATTAGATAATATATGATTATGATGTTCAACTTTGATTACGATATAACAGTGAACTTTCGACTTGCAACTCGACCGAAACGTCGGGAGAAAAGAAATATCGCATTAAATCCCGCTTGTCGTCTAAAAAAACAGTAAATTTGGTTACAATAGTAACTTTCGTGAGGCAAATTCACTACAACGATTGACTCACGTATATTTCGTTGTGGAATTTCTTCGTTAAATGCACTAAATCACATGCATAAGACACCCATACATTGTAATAATAATACAAACGTTTGGATCACTCTTCATCCTATCCATAGCCCAAATTCGTTTCATCTCCATAATTTACAATAGTTTTGTAGCTATCCTGGGCCGTCCATGTCTGTTCTTCCATAAAGGAGGGGTGGATGTCTCTTGGTAGGTGCCACGTCTCATTTTAGATTGAAATTCTCAACAAGACCTCTGCATGTTGGACCTGTACCCCCGTGTAAGCCTTTAAAAAGGGCCGATCCCTTTTTAAAGGCTTCTTTCCTTGAAGTTATACCGTGAATCAGAAAAGATACAAATGTTTAGATCACACAAATGCTTGTTCTACTTCGCGCCTATCGGTGCGGTTCACCTTTTTTTCCAAAGGATCTAGGATTTCAATTATAACATTTTTAACAATATAACTATATTTAGGTCCTGGACTGCTTAAACATTTGCGTGATATACTCAAAAATCCCAAGAAGCGTAGCAGCAAGTGGATATCAACATCTGTACCACAAAGCCAGTGGGGAGAACCAAATGCCATGTATTCGTCAGCTGAATATCATACTAACAACTTGTTGGTAAGTGACATTAAAAACATTAATAAAATTGCTTTTTTTTTACTCCATAATATGTAAAAGAATGAGATTTGTATTCCCTTGAAAAGGAATATATTCAAGTGGATAATCTTATCATTTATTATAAAGATTGAAATGCTGGGCACTTGTTCCTGTAACAACTTCTAATGTTTTTTATCTAATGTGCGCTCTTCGTCCTTTCTTAATGCTTCCACTCCTGTTTATTGCTTTATTTATTTTACATAATTATAATAACTATATAATTAAGTAAAATTAAAAAAATGTTTTGTCGAATGAATTAATAGATTTTCTATCCATTTTTTTTATCAGAAATAATACAGGTCCCTAAATGAGCGTCATTTGATAAATGCATATAAAAAATCAGGCGTTGAAATTCAAGACATCGTTGATTGTTACAAAATAAATAATATTTATCAATCACCGCTCCAAAAGTTTCCCATTTAGCCATAAACAGTAATTAAAACCAATTTCGTTCAACAGAAACCTGTGCTATTCGAAGAAGCAGGAAGTTTGATACCTGACAACGCTGTGGTCATAGAAATTGCCCCTCACGGACTACTCCAAGCCATCTTAAAGAGGTCTCATAGCAAATGCACACTTATTCCGTTAACTAGGCGAGGCAGCAACGACAGTGTGAAATTCTTATTAGATGCTATTGGAAAGTAAGTGCAGAGAGATTGAAATTGAATTGATTTTAGCCATTTTTTCTTGTATATTTTGAATGTTAATTTTTTTCACCTTACATCTGAGTATGTGTGAATATGCATGATTTAGTATGTCGTCTCACTGACACTATGTGAATTAATGTAAGAATATCTTTCAAAAATTTTGCAAACGCGGGCGTAATTTTGTCAAATTTATCAGAAAGTAAACAAAAATATATTATAGCTTTAACTACTAAGTTCAAAGATGTAAGTTAATGAATAATTATAGTTAAAAAAAATCAATATCGCAATATTCGTAATGGCATATTATTATAAATATTTTAGAAACTCGTTCCTTAAATTCAAATAAACATTCAACGTCTTTTTTTTCTAAAAACTTCGATACAAATAATTTTAATTTTCAGAATGTACCAGGCGGGCATAAATCCTAAGGTAGATGCTTTATACCCAAAGATCGAGTTCCCAGTGTCAACAACGACGCCACTTCTATCCCACCTGGTCGAGTGGGAACACAGCGAGAACTGGTAATAACATATTGAGTGATATTAATGAATTTCGTGATTGAAATTGTAATTTATAAAAGCGTATGGTAGGCTAAAACTTTACTTCTGATATGGCAAAACAAATCTTCCTCCCTTGACATAAGATTCTTATTTCAATGTCAAAAATGTTTGGTCTCACCTTTTATCGAAGATGTCGAGAGCCTATTCAAGGCTGAAGAACTTACAAATAAGAAGCTTCGCCCACTACATTGATTAAATTTGTTCAATAATTCAAGTGAAATAATATTTTCTCGAATCGTAAGTTAAGAAGTAGTTGCAACAGTAATATTAATAAAGTTCCAAGACAGTATAACTGCAAAATTGATTAAATCATTTTTAAGGACAAAATTATCTGCATCTAATGTTCGCATCATTTGTAAATTTTAAGAATACATTTCGTTTTTCAGGCCTCAATACGACTTCAGTAAAACGGATAACCGCATATCGACGTCGCGAGGCTTTCCTCTATCCTTACATGACGATGACTACAAATTCTTGGAAGGATGCGTAAGAGACGGTAATGACAAATGCCTCTAAAAACCTCCTAGTTACATTAGCTATAACTAAAAATGCCAAAGAAACATCAACTGAAATGCATAGCGAGGATTGTGTTTTTAAAGTAGCAATAGAGTTGTCTTAATTTTCCACAAGTTATGTACGTACTAGCGTATAGGTTTACTTTCTCAATAGCAGCCAGTGATATCAATAAAGCGAGTTATTGGTCCTTAAAAACACATTGCATTATGCATTTTAGCGTAAACTCACTTCGCTTTCGCTCTCCTAGCTAAATAGTCGAATTGAATTCATGCAAAAAAAAAAGTATGAACTGTGTCATTGGAAATAATAGGACAAGAATAACATCATCTTCCTGTCCTTATCCCATTTCACTTGGGGTCGGCGCAAACGTCTTCTAGACAAGTTGCTTAAAGTTTTGGCTATGGTTTTATAGTCGGCCGCCTGCCTGACACTAACCCTCTTTGGGAATGCGATTGTTGGTCGTTAACTCGCCACCATTCGGGTGACCCAAGGTGCTTGGTACAGTGCACTGGGTCTTAAGGTCCATTTAGTATCTAATTAGTTGTAAATTTTTAGATTTGACCGTTCTTCCCGAATCAGCCCTCTTGGTTCTTGTATGGGAAACCCTGGCGATGAGTTTAGGCAGAAACTACAGAGAACAGTCTGTCATCTTCAGAAACATCACTTTCTTCTGCGAAGCCGTCATTAATCCTGATGTATCATTGAATCTCACGATTGCCATTAATAGAGGCAGTGAGACATTTGAAGTAAGTAGCTAATTTCTGTTCCGTATTTTATACCCATTTTTTAGATTTATATATGATCTTTTCTGTATCTTTAAGTTTCTATTTAGACCTCCCTTAGACATATACCTTTTTTTTAACTTATGTTTAAATCGTTTTTTCTATAAAATTTTGTATTTGTCAAAATTATCATCGTATTTTAAACTAATCATAATTTTATTAATACAACATTATTAAACTTACCACGTTTGATGCCAATCAGCAGTTTGTAGGCCAAATATATTAATGAAAATGAAAATGAAAATGAAAATGAAAATGAAAAATTTATTTATTACTTAAAAGAAATCACTTAACAAGTATTAATTTGGCTTACATTTAAAAATCCAATAGCTATATTATTGAACTTTTATTTTTTTCACATCTAAAAAATATGAATTTTAATAACATTTGTTCTGCCTCGTTTTGTCTTAGATTAGCCAAAATGATAAACCTATAGTAGCTGGCGAAGTAAACTTGGTTAAAGTGCTTCATTACATTCGAGAGAAGGAATCACCCAAGGATACTGAAAAAATTATATTAACTAAGGACGATATCTACAAGATATTAAAATCTAAAGGATATTCTTACAAGTAAGTTTAATTGGTTTTACTAACTGGAATCTTAGCGATGGAAGAACTTAATAACATCACGAATTGAGGACTACTGTTGTAAATATATTGCAAGTGTATGAACTTTATTGACAATATCTAAATTATCATAAACAACTGAATCTGTATTATTGGTATTTATTTTGTTCGAGACAGTTCCTTACAATGATACAATGGTACTAGAAACTCAGCTGTATTAAAATTTTAATAATTATACTCCAAGTGAAAATTCCTCAAAGATTTTATCATTAGATTTAACGCAAAGTAATTATCAGGTAATGTACCAAGTTTATTTAGCTTTAATTCTACATCAGCATAAAAATAGTAGGCAATTTACGTTGAAACCATTAGGACGACGTCGTTTTTACTTCTCATAAAACTTGCTACATAAAATTCAAGTAAACAAGGTAATACCCATCGAATAAACTCCGGAAAAAGAAGCTTATTTCATTTAGATGACACAACTTCTTGACGGGCCGTCTTATATCTCTCTTTGAATATTATGCTATATTTTCTTAAAGACTTAGGTATCGTGAGTAGAATCTTTTCCTTCATAATTAAGGTTATTATATTTGATATCATATTTGTTTTTGGTATTCTTACTTTGTTTCTTTTTTGACGACTTATCGGCCTGTGTGATTTTATCGCCACATTTTGTAAGGTTTGAAATATTTTAAAAATCATGAAGATTATATCGGCCCTGTATAACTAAGCCACTTTAGGGTGTGTACGAGTACACTGTAAATTTTACTTTTTTTTGTGTGACATGAAAATACATTCTCGTAATAAGCACAAAAAAGACCTTACCCAGCAGTGAAGTTTATGGACGTTTTTCTAACTGTTATAGAAAACATAGGCTAAAAAAAAAAACTTCATTTTTCATCCCGATTTAACAAAATATCATTTTTATCGCAGAGATAAGTTCCAGTCCATTCAATCATCGAATATAGACCGAACAGACGCTTTAGTTCAATGGGACAAGAACTGGATAACTTTCTTAGATTCGTTAATACAATTGAAGGTATTAGCAAGGAAACATGATGGAATATCCACACCCAAATTCATAAGGCAGCTAAGAATCAGTATGGGAGAGCATGAAGTTGCAACTATTGAAGAATTAAATGGAGTCAGCTGTTATACTGCAAAGTATAATGAATTACTGAAAGTTGTAAGGTAAGTCGTTTGATTAATAACCAATAGAATAGTACCTGTAGTATGTAAACTAAGTTTTGCGTACTGCCTCGTTCGGCTATCGCGGCAAAGACAGATGTTAATTTTTAGGGGACAAGTTTAGTCCAGTATTTTATCAACACAAAGTAACGATCGTTATCTAACATATGTTTAAAAAAAAAAGAAACCTTTAATTACAAAATTTAACATAATAATATTAAAATAATTTTGAAATTAGGTAATGAAAGATAATAGTATATGCTTGATATAAAAGGGGATTAATAAAAAAAACACTTTCTTTTTTCAAATGTTATGTTGATTCAATTGTTTCTTTTTTAAGTTAAAACATCAAATTAAACTATTTCATGTACAATATTTTGTTTCACGCTTTAACTGTAGTTGTTACTATGTATGCCAACTTTGCCACATTAGGTATTTACCTGTAAGATGGTGTTGTACCTACATGAATCAAATAAACCTAAATAATCACCCAAAAAGTTATTTAGAATCAAAAGAGTAATAATAACGAGAAATCTGTCTGTTTAAAGCAAAGACAGATGTGTATCAAATCTGGCTTTTCTTTAAATTATACATACAATTGTTATTTTAGATGCGCCGGTGTCGAACTAGTTGATGTGACATTTGTAGACAGACCCATTATTGAGCAACAACCAGACGTGTTGGTGTCTCAAGAATTTTATCCACATTATGCTACAAACAATGTTGATGTAAGTATCATGTCTTTATTTATTTATTAGGTCCACCAACAGTAGTACCTACATACACAGAAGATATAAAATATCATCATCATTCCCTTACCCTTATTCCAATTATTATTTGGGGTCGATGCAGCATGTCTGCTTGTTCCATACGTTCCTAGCTGACGTCATCTCGCAAGTGACACTCTTGGCAGCCATATCATCTTTCACACAGTCCATCCATCGCTGCATCGTTTCTTTGGTCGTCCTCTTCCCCTATATCCATCCACATTTATGTCCAGCACCTTCCTTACCACGATTCTTGTTTCTCCGCATGACATGACATTTTTTGCAGATACAAAATATACACAACAAATTACATTACTGGCATGTAAGCCTATTACAGAAATACACAATTTATAACAACAACAATATTCATATTTAACCAACGTGATTAGTATTTTTGAGCAAGTGTGACTTAAACTATTTTGTCTTTTTTATTATTTATTGTGTTTGAAGGAAACAGTTGAAAAAGTAAATGATGAATTTACCGGCACACATTCCTCCAAAAGTTTCTTCCAAACAAGGTTAGGTTATTATTTTTCGGTCCCAATTCGGGGATCAGGGACTAATCTGTGAATATAAAATTATCATAATGAATGTGCTACATGAAAGTACCCGATCTAATTGATTTTTTATGAGCATTTCCACACTTTACTACCCTTAAACATAAATTATGACATGATCACATAACTAAACGAATTATAATTTTCTGAGGCAGAGCTAAGTCATATTTTCTTAGGATAAGCAGATTCTTAATTAAATGTCAATCACTTGCGGCGTTCAAGGCACTGGATTTAATTTGCAGACTTGCATCTAGCATCTATGAAAGTTATCGCCATCTTTTAACACTATTAAGGCGATTTGAAACCAATGTACTAGATTCGATGAAAAGTAGTTTATTATTTTTGTATATTATGTACTGTATACAAAGAAACTAAAACTGAATGATTAAGAATTATAATTAATGGAATTGCAATTATCTGACATTATTTTTCAAAAATCATTAAAATTCATTTCAATAGAACATAATTATGGAATTGTGGAAGAACCATAGTACGTATAATAATAATTCTAAAGCATAAACATGTCTAATATGTGTTTCTATTTCAGCTTAAAACGGCTCTTCTGGTCAACCTACAAGTCGTTGCCGAAAACACAACTAAAAAGTCGATTCAAGTAACACAGTTCGTGACATCGAATAAAAACATAAATTGTTTAATCGCTGAGATAGCTGACAATGTCCCAAATGTTCAGATCGAAGTGGCTTCAGTTCTAGAAGTTGCTAATTTAGAAGCTGCTGTTGTTGAGAATACAGATCCCGAGAGAGCTAATGTATTTGTCATCGAAGATCTTTTAATCGATGAAAAGGTAGGTATTTTTAACATCACGCAATAAAATTTTTATTCCAATGAATTTACTGACGGTCTCAAGCAAAAATTTAAACGTAAATCATAACGTTTTTCAATTCAAGCAAATTAAGGTTTCAATTCATTTCTAGAAATCTTCATTAACGATTCAAATATAAAATTTCTATTACTGACAAAACTTTTCATTTCCAGAAATTGGAGACTCTGCGAAACCTGTCAAAGGACAGTTTTGTTTTGGCTCTAGAAAATGAAGTGCCTAAACTTCAAGGAGTTATAAAGGAGCTCTTCAGCGTTGTAACTTCTATGTCAGATGGAAAGCAAATATTAATATTATTGAAACGGCAAAATCCTAAGGATATTACTTACATTTCCGTAAATTGTGATAATAAATTGGATTGGGTGTCGCGCGTGTATGACGAGCTTAATAAGACGAAGCGAGTGGTGTTAGTGTCTGAGAGACAACCGTACTGTGGAGCTTTAGGTACCTACTATGATATAATATCACCTACTTATCTAATAAACTTAGTACAGTAGCTACTTTGTAAAAGGGAATGATGGGGTGGTCATAATATCTCTGATAAAAACCCTAAAATAATATAAGATTAAAAAATAATAAACTTCATTTGTCTGGTGTTCCCAAAATTTATATGAAATCGTTTGTGTTTAGGTCTTGTCCAGAAATTAAGGAGTGATGGAGTGGAAAATATTGGTTTGGTTGCTATTGACGACTTCCATGCACCTGACTTTAGTGCTAAACATGTTGTCTACAAGAGCCAGTTGGAGAAAAATCTAACAATCAACATTTTTAAGAAGGTATATCATTGTTAAGATTTTATTTAATTTAAATAAACTGTAAGCAATTTTACATTATGATCTTCACAGATTAGAATGTTAATAACTATTTGTGATGATGATGTAATTCTTTGATATATCATATCGTCATGTAAATATTTTACTGCCATACTAATATGAATAGACTATTATGTCAAGCAAAGATAAAAATCAGTTACTTACTCCCAAGATACAAAATACTTTCGTCAAGCGAGCGATGAACTAACGATCTGTCAATATTATGTCTGATACAATCTCGCCCTCTCAACACGTTACTTGAAACTGCAAAAATTTCCCATGTTTGAACAATTTTGCTAGCACGGAAAAAAATAAACTGAGCGTGCTTAAGAATATTGTAACGTTATAGAAATACAACGATCTTTTGGCACGTGCGTTAAATTACCATATGAGCGTGTGATTCGTAACAAAAATGAACTCAACTGTCGGCCAGAAGTGTTGGTTTTCTAAATATGACGAAATAACTTCCGATTTCTGCCACATGACCTTAATTGAAACATGCCAAAACATCTTTGTGGGCCTAGAACGAGATTACTTATGTCAAAGAACTATATATAATAATTTTATAAAAGGCTTTTATGTTCTTAGAAAATTAATATTAAGTAATATTATATTTAAGAACGTTGAAAACATATTTCTTGAAACTTTGATACCTACCACTGATGATTGCAATAAAATTAATTACACATGACTTTATGCAGGGTGAATGGGGAGGTCTGTACTATAGTCCAGTATCAACCTCAGCCAAGCTCAAAAATGTGACATTGACTAGTCGAACTGGTGACTTGGACGACCTCACTTGGGTCGAAGCTCCAACTCCTGTTGCCAGTAAAAATCGAATACAGGTACGTTTATTGTTATTGCTGACTTTTAAGGTATGTGTCAAATATCTCACGGCGCGGTATTGATCTGATACTGTTTGAGAAGTAAATATCGAATAAGTCCGTCAGATAGATAATTAAAAAATAAAATATTAGATTGGTTGATTGGTTAAATAATATATATATCAAAGATATACTGCTTTAAAGTTTTAGAGCACAATATTCGTCTGTGACGTAACGCATTTGCAAATTGTTTACGAAAAAGAGAATGCGTTAGTTTTATTGAATTTACTACCGGTAGATTTGCGTTTGCGGGAAAAAGAAAAAAATACGTATCCAATATTATTTATTAAGCTACATGATGGACATTTAAAAAAAAGTTGTCGTCATAATATATTATACACCTATAACAAATGTTTTGTTTAGTATTTGTTACACCGACGACTTGTTACGCTTACCATATTCAGTAATCTCAATATGTTTTGTGATTTATAAAAAAAGCCTTTATTTTTTCGTACCATGCCGTAAAACACACAAAAATAAGGTTTCAGCTAACTTTGATTGTTTTTATTCTTTTTACAGGTTTCTTACGCAGGAATTTCATTAAAAGATTCAGAGATTGCAATCAGTAGTACAAAAAGGCAAGAAAAACTTGGAATGGATTACAGTGGTATTAATGCCGAGTAAGTATTTTATTATTATATCTCAACATTTATAACTAAACTTATATAACTATAAAATAACATATTTACAAAGAGTTAAACATATATCGTCATCTCCATCAATGGCGGGAAACGTGCCCAGGGCATATTTTAGATAAATACACCCATACACAGAACAAATAATGACCGTGTTCATCACACAAATATTTGTACTGGGTGGGAATCGAACTCACTAACCACTAGATCAACAGGCCCGTCAGACTTTATTGATTTAGAAAGATGCATCAGGTTGTAATGGTTGTAATTAAATTAATGTAAATATAATTATGATTATTTTAAACATACTCTTACATGCACAAAGGTTAATCTAGAAAGAAAATAATAAAAACAAACATTTCTCTTGAAATAATCTTAGGTGGAAATAATACGCGTAAATGATAACAATTTACCTTGGTCACTTATCAAACCTAATTAATTAATACTCGTAACACTACAGAACTTAATAGTTTCTTCCTACTTTGAACAAAACAAAATTATCAATTTCTAATCTCTGCTTTATATTTTCGCTAATAAAAATATTCTTTGTCAGTCCTTGATTATTATTAATTTAAGCCCCATTTTTAGCAAATCCATTTACTAAAATGTATTTTTCTAAGCCACAACTATTCTACTTTATCCAATCTAACGTCCGGCCCAAATACCTTATACTATAGTATCCAGGACGGATGCCGGTATATTTTTTTTGGATACTATAATAGTATCCACGGACGTGCAAGTGGTTATCTGAACCTACTAAATTATATGGAACCTACAAAATATTTAAATACATAGAATATTCTTCATTGCACACCACATGAAAAACAAATTTGACAAAAGTAAAAGTTACATGGAGCCACAATGCGATAAGTGCGATGTCTTACAGACAACCTTGTATTTTTACTTGTGTATTTTTTTACCAAATCCGTTTATTAAAACATATTTTTTCCTCATTAGTGGTGACAGAGTAATGGGTTTAGTATCAGGAGGAGCATTGGGGAGCACTGTAGAAGCTGACCCTGATTTGTTATGGCCAGTCCCAGAACACTGGAGTTTACAAGACGCCGCCACCGTTCCTCTACCTTATGCCATCGCCTATTATTGTTTGGTAAGACAGTTTCCATTTTTATAATCCTCAACATTTCCATAACGCCATCTAGTCTCAAATTAAGTATACGAGAGAAACTTGTATTATGAGTCCTAGACAACTGATAAACAAACTTACATATTTCTAAATACATATGTATTATAGATAAATTACTCCCAGACACAGAACCAAGTTAATGATCGTGCTCATCACACAAACATAAGTCCTGGGTGGGAATCGAACGTCCGTCAGTAAAGTATTTCGTTACAAAATATATGGGAGGGTCAAATGTGGTAAGAGATCTTTAGTTGAATTTAAGAGAACCATAACAATGGGCGGCTTTTTAAAGACAAAGAAAGTAAAAGAAAAGTACTTCATGATAAATGTTATCGGTTTCAGAAATGATGCCAGTTAGTGTATAAAATAAAGCAAAAAAAAAACGAATCAACCAGAAATTTTACAGTGAATTAGCTCTATAAACATAAACAAGCATTTTGAAATATCCGTACGAATTCGTTTGATAAAATATTCAATTTAATGGGTTCATTTCGTTTCGAAGTAGGTACCATGTGAGCAGTTGAATATTCTACATTCAAACAGTTTCTGAATGTTCAAACTGAAGACAGGAATCTTAGAAGATTATGTTGGTAGCACTGGACTAGCTTTAATGTATTCTCTCAATACGTCCGTTTGTAGGATTGTCTTTATACATCCAGGTAATACCAGCATTAGAACGGCTTAGCTGATATCTCAGAAACTGGATGTATCGGGAAAATCTGATTTTCTAGAAACGTTGCTTAGGCTAGGAATATTCTGAGAACCTTGTGTCTAAAGGCTTGAAGCTGTAAACGAACTGGTATTTCATGTGAAATGGTAGAATTGGTCAGCAGGCTATCTTAAATTGAATTTCAATCTAAGCCATTTAATGAATACAAAAGATATATGAATGTAGAAGATATTTAATTTTGATGATATTGAAAACTATTTTGACAAATTTACCAGGGCCTATAACAATTATTATTTAGAATTAATTTACTATTTAATTTACATTTCTCCGAGCGCTAGCATTTTTCCGAGCTGAAATTTATTAAACTAAAAACTAATAAAAGTTACGTTACTCGTTGAAAAGCAATGTTATTACTATAAGTTTGAGGTTTCCGATTTTATGATATGTATCATTTCCTACTTCTAGTTAATTTTTTAAACAAACGCAATTTGGAAACAGTTTTACAAGAAACTTTTGGCACGTGACCAAAATCGGAACCCATGTCGTCTTTATTATGAAAAACCATCACTTTTGATAGACAGTTGAGTTTATTCTTGTTGCAAATATGCACCCCAACACCATCATGTCAATGCTATCCACGTGACAACAGATACTTGTAGTCCTGAAGTTGACACATTGAAATCTGTGGTCAACACAAAACTATGTTCTTATATTGAAATATTTTTACAGACTCTAAGGAACCAATTGTTCAGAAATCAAAGGGTTTACGTCTCGGGAGGGGCGGGAGCGTTGGGTCAAGCGGTGATTGCCGTATGCCTATCCCTAGACTGTACCGTATATACATCTGTTAGCACCATGAGTAAAAAGAAAATGTTACTTCGATTGTTTCCTAAATTGCACGGTAAGTGTTTTTTTTTGTAGATTAAAAGTGGTTTCAAATAAATTTGACCTTCCTACTCCTATTTTTTGACTATTAAACTTTACTGAAGTTGATTTGACATGATTTTATCGTTTTAAACGCCTATTTTGCTATAAAACTTTTTTTTACATTTTAAGGATATTGTCCGAGAATTTTATTTTTATGCTGTAGAACAGTGGAACAGTTTACGTTCAAAATACAACAAAAAAACTTTTTGAAGTAAAAATACAACACCCAAAATGACTCCATCTTTTTGTTGCAGAAAAAAATGTTTGCCATATTAGAAACGCCATATTTATGGATGTCATTAAAAATGGTACGAAAATTGATTGCGATTTTGTTATCAACTGCGCAAATGGTGATTTAAGAGAGGTAAGTTATTTTTTCTCAATCTTTATAGGTAGGAATAATAATTTAATGATCAAGATTTGAGACATCATAAATTATGTCTTTTAATATTATATTATAATATAGGCCCACAGTGCCTTCAAATTCTAATACTAATTTAAATATCTTTTTTCACAGATTAAACTCTTATTAGTTTTCTTATAACATTAATGGGGACTATTGTTTTCAGTTGGCAATGAGCTGCGTTACTACATTTGGAGTTTTCGTGGATCTTAGTTCTTACGATTGCTATGTAAACAAAGGTTTTGGGATGAGTTACTTAGAAGAAGATCGGGCATACACCTACATTTCTTTTTCAAATATATTTAGGCCCGAATTCGCTTCCGATAAGAAGGTTAATACTTTTGTTTTATGTTTATTTTATTTATCTTAATACATTGCTTACTGAGAAGAAGCTACTCCTGCCTTATTCTCAACGACACATATTAGAGTCGGCTTCGAGCATATTCTTTTTATCTGAAATGCTGGTTCTAAGAGAAACACGACGTGTTGTAATGAAACTAGATTGGTTGGCTCTGACACTATTGATCTTTCTCAATCATAACATAATATTTGAGTTCTTGTGCGTAAAGTCTAAGCTTTATAATATAGTGGTGACCTGCGTAAGCTTTGCACGGATGCAATAGATGTATTACCTTTTACACCTTTCTTTTGAAACAATCTATCCATTAAAAAACCGCCTCGCATACATTGCGTAGCTTTATAGATCTAAGCATGGAGAGACAGCGGGAAGCCATTTTGTTTTATACTTCGCAGTGATAATTATAATAGTTAGGTATTTTTTTCATGATTTGGAAGTGTGTTTTTATAACATTTGAATCATAATTATCGTTATAAAACGTGTTTCTAATAATAGCATAATTTTCTATAACTCAACAATTAACCTTCGATATTGTCGTGTATTTCGTTGTTTACATCAAGTTTGTTCGTAAATTAATTATTTTAAGCAAGTTTTAACGAACGTCAGACGTGGGTGAACAACATTGTGATCTACCGTCTACGTTGTTTCCTGAAGTATTGATTTAAACAACAAAATAAGACATTGTTAAGAACTTCTTACTATAAATTTACTACAAAATATTTGAGGTATTTAAATATTTTAACAGGAAGAACATACTGATGTATTAAAAAAAAAACAAGTTATTCATAAAAAATGTAATGACCTATATAAAAGTTCGTGAAGGTAAAGAAAGCCTAAAAATAAATGTAAGCAAAACATTTGTAAGGTTCCTTGTAAAGGGCGTTTTATAGTTCCTACACGCACAAGAAATCCCGTGCGGTATTGTATACAGATGTAAGATACTTGTAGGTATGTATGTAATAGGTAGTCGAGTGTCGATTTCTCAATGAAAACACACACAGATTGAGAATACAATAACTTAACTACAACTTAATTACATTAATTTCAAATAGGAAGAATACCACACCTATTGAATAGTCTGCCGGCAGTCATTTGAACAAGTCTAAACGAAAATTAAAATCAAATTATTTAGAAATATTTTAAGTTTTATATAAGTGCGATATTAAACTATAAATTCACTCAATTGTAATTTACTCGAGACTCGTTGACCCCACAGTCACACCATTGATATGGGTTTGTGGGGCTTAGCTTACAAGAAACTTACCTTTAAGATAATAAGGATAAATAATTAATGGTGGAAAAAGTATTTGACAAAACATTGGCTGGATAGTTTTAGATACTTATATCAGTAACGGGTTGTATACTATAATACCATGCAAAGGTATCGTCTTTCAAAGAAAATGTTAATCATTACTTTAATCTTTTTCTAAATTGAAATATCTTTACTTAAGATTATAATGTATTTCCTCTTAAAATAATTATGATCTATTGTCATTTAAAAAGACTTGCAAACAAATCTAGTCCTTAAAGCTAGGCCACGGCATATACAGGGTGACTTCAAAGTCGAGGGCAATATTTTAAACTAAGACACTATTAATGATACTAATTGCGTTAGGGCTATTTTTACCTAAAAAAAAATGATAACGTAGGTAGTTACCAAGTTATTAAAAATGTAATGTACACTTAAATAATAAGCAACATACTACCGTAATAAATTACTATTGGAAACAAAAAAAAAAAAACAAAACTAATCAAATAATGCCAATGATCTAAAATATCAAAATATTTAAACGCGGCCGTCGCATTATCCACGGCCGCGCGAAACTTAGAGATACTACTTACTTTTTTTTTTTCGTAAAAGTAGCGCAATTAGTGTCATTAATAATGTCTTAGTTTAAAATATTGCCCACGACTTCGAAGTCACCCTGTATATAATGAATACATACATGCGCATAATGTTGAGCCACGAATTTAAGGCTCATAATACTACTTCTGTAAGCGGCTTTCACAACGTCATGCTTTTAGTTCACACGGCTTGAAATTTTACCGACTCCGGAAAATAAAAACGAGTGCAGACATGAATAAACGTAAATATTTTAAATGTTGTCGACATTTTGGGAAGCTGTCTGTTTAATATTTCAGTATTTATTGAGGATATCCTTGTGCTAGGAATTTCTTGAGGAAAGGAATTCTCTTGGTGTCTGTATTGATTTGACGTCATAAATCTAACGTGAGCTTATGAAGTGTCATTTATTTTCACTGTTTAAATTATATTGTTCTTTAAGCAAGTTAAATGCGAAAATATTATTTTAATAGAAAAAGCCATCTAAAAAATAATTTTAGTTACAAGTATAAACGCTATCTCTATCACATAAAGGTTCAAACTAGCGACAGGTAGACATTTTAAACCCTTACATTTTAGTCAGTTTTCCACGAAAATAATTACGTACGATCCGCAAAACACATTCCATTACATTTATTCCCCATCCTTGTTGCGTGTGAAAAGGATTCCTATAATAAGAAAAACAACCGTCATACAATAGAAATTCTAGGGAAAACATTTTTCCTCTTCCCTTCATTTTCTAAAAGGAAGTATACTTTTGTATAAGTAATTAATCTATCAAGTTAATTGGAAGATGGCCAGCGAAAGTATTTTTTTCATTTTTTCATGGCAATGTTGATAATGGTTTTCTTATAATAAAATTCTGAAAGACTTCAGTTGAGATTTGTTTTTAATAGAGGTTTTTTACCAGAGTAGTTGCCTTAGATGGATTCTGTAGACTTTTATTTTTGAAAGTGAAATTATGTGCCTGATTTTCACTAGCCTTTTTCAACTAGTGATTTAAACTCGGACACCAGGTTTTTTATCAATTATTTGAAAGAATACTCAATTTCTTTTGTTACTCTTTATAACCGTATTTATGACGTGTCTAATTTAAAAAATCGAATAACGAGTGATTCATAAGCACAATACAAGTATACGTGTAAGAATAAGTCCAGTCATTATAATCATCTACAAATTACTCTAAATTAAAAAAAAATAATCAGAGTATTAGCTATATTATAATATCTGTCAGTATCGAAAGCAGATTAAAAAATATTCTATGAATTTGAAATATTTGTTAGATATTTTCTACAATGAAATTGCGAAGGACTAAAATTATGATTTCAATAATGTACTTTTAGTGAATTTAAATACTAAATTTCATATTGTTCATCCAATAATTTTATTATTCTGATGATGATAGCCTTTACCGTCAGAATTATTGGATTAACAAAATGAAATGTATAGTGTGCAGTGGTTTTTCATTAAAATCACCAAACGAGTATGTAGCATACTCAAAATTCATAGATAAATCACGATGTACAAAATACAGCGATTTAGGATATACAAATTAGATTTACCGAGTTACGTAATTAATGTAACCAATGTTCCATTTTTTTTTTATTTTAATAACCATTCACTCAGCCCAATGACTCGATTGAGGAAGGATCTTAAAACTATTTACTTTCTACATTACACCACAAAGTCACAAGAAAACCAGAAACACTCGAGGAAAACCAATAATATGAGGTCTTTCGAAATCTTTAAATTCAATATGCACGTACACTTTCCTAACATATTTTATTTCTTTCAGTCCCTCCAACGAACAATAGCTGAGGGGATTGCAAAGGGTACAGTGAGGCCAATTAGCCGTGTGGAATATTCACCTATTGATATCACAAAGGCGTTCCGACTTCTTTCATCAAGCAAACACGTGGGGAAAGTTTTAATAAAAATGAGGAGTCCTGAGATTTTGGCGCAAGGGTTCAACGTCATTCCCAGGTGAGTTTGTTCGAGATTCGAAGTTTAGAATACAGATGACGCTAGCTAATGCAACAATGAAGCGTAGTGCACACGACTATAGCATTCGGAAAAATAATACTGAAAGAGTACTGCCCAACAAATTCTAGATTATTGTATTGTATTAAAAACGTAAAATTTGTGTTTTTTTATCTCCATCTCTTGAATATACTCGTAGATCAGATGAATCTAAAAAGAAGAGATTTTTAAATTTTATTGACTGAATGATTTTGCGATTTTATTATTTTACATTATGTGCCAATGCACACTATAACTGTGCTATTGCACAGTAGGTATAACAGAATGATAATTAAACGTTAGAGGTAGGTTGAAGTAAACAACAAGATGGCAGCTTGATTGTGTCATTTTAAAACTGTCAATCTTTAGTCAATACAAAGATTATTTTTTTGTAATCTCAATCAAACAAATCAACAAACTAGCCTAGTTAGCAATCAATGTGGTTGTATAATGTAGCTACAGGTCGCCTGATCTGACTTTCATTTGAACTGTTGTCGACTTTTGCACAAATATTTAAGTAACAAATGTTACTGGCAAACCTCAAAGTTTTGTCAATTCTAAAATTTTCTAGTTACATCAAGATTTTCTCACTAGTTATATCAGGTAGAAATTAGAAATCAATTTAGGTTGCTATTTTATGTCATTTTAATAAAAGATTTACGTACAGGAATTAAATAATAAGTAGTAGGTATATTATCTTGTACATTGTATTTTAACAGATTTTTAACATTAACTCTTATTATGATTCTGGATAAGTCGTAGCAGTAGAAATAAAGATTGAAAAAAAATTGTTTTATTGTCAAGATAGATCGGTTTTATAGTGATGTAGTAAAAATACGTTTTCACATTATCTGATCCGATATCGGTTAAACGACGATACGAGATTGGAGCAAGTCTAATATATAAAATATACTTCTTTTTTCCGTGGGAAATAATCAAATGACCCCGCCCGCTGTGAGTGCAGCGGGAGGGAGCGTCAGACTTTTACTGACTAAAACTCACTATGTTCCTTGAGCCCTTTGGGTGCCAGGGTCGCGGTAACTCTCACGAACATCCCGCAACCCCGGCAGTGAAAAACGTAGCTATACAAAATATACGTCTGTCTTTCACATTGCCTGGCCCGACATTAGATATAGGAACTATATATTTCCAATAATTTACTTTCGCCATTATCTGATCGTTGTCCTATACTGATATCTTATCGGATAATCTGAAAACGCTCTACTGGTTTACACACACGTATTTGTCGATTAATTTTGGATCCAACTTACTCTCAATTAAGAGGTGACGCGACAATCGGAAGTCAAACTTATTACTGACCGTTATAAGAACTGAAACTGGTTTCCCAGCACTATTTTTGCGCTCGGCTCTGCAAAAAGTAAGCATTTCTTTATACTTAATACCTATTTTTACAAATAAATATTCTCTTTAATTTCGTATGGTTGATATACAACTAGGTGTCAAACTGAGAAGGAATGAATATTATCAGTCTAGTATTTACTCAGGACATTCTTTCTTTCTCTTATTTCATTATAATTTTTATTTAACAGACAAATACAGATGAAATACTACGCTCTAACGCACTGTCGGTACTCTTGAAAGCAATGGAGACCAGTTTATTACTGACCGTTATAAAAGTTTAGTGTAGTCAGGTTTTGATGGTAACTTTCATATCCACCGTAGTCTCAAGTTTGTCAGTGACATAGAGATGACATTCCTATTGTTACCGTCCTTCGGTGTTACGAGTATTTCTTTACAATTATTAATAGAAGAAACATTTATTGGAGACTTTTATATTGAAATTTATTTTACATTTTTATTCTTTAGATTTTATTGGTGTCGTAAGGTTATGTGTGCGTACATAACATGTATTTATATTTAGCCTTAAATATTCAATTTCAAGAATTTTGGCGCAATATATTCTCAATTATGTAGCTAAACGTGTAAAATGTTATGATTGAAGCAACAGTCTGAAGACAAACAGCTCATCAGATAAACTTTTAAAAAGTCTTAAGGAAATCTCCAAAGTTGATTGAACCACTCACCACATTTCCTTATCACTCCAAAGTTTACATTATGGATGAAATTAAGTGCCATTCTGACTTCAGGGGGCCTACCACCTTCCCGCAAAATAAAACCGTTACAATTGTAAAAGCGAGATAACGTGCTATGCGGTGTAGTGCTCTGTCTCGCTTCCACATTTGCAACAGTCTTCGTTTATACAGTTTTGGACTGGTGGTAGGTCTCCTAACCTTTTTAGTTCGGTAGCAGTCTTCTGTATATAAATATTTCGAACTTTTAAGTAATGTAAAGTTTTACGTAATTAGTCATTTCATAGTTGAATTTCAAAAAACTTTCAAACAGATTCATTTTTCTGTCGTGTCCTTATGTAGTACCAGTACCATATGAAAAAAACTTAGTATTTTTGCTTAATTTATTTAGTATAAAAATTATACATTTTAAAATGTCTTTTATACAAATGATGTGCAACATTTTATTACCATATTTTTTTTACGACTTTCAAACAACGCCATCTAGTCTCAAACTAAGCAGAGCTTGTATTGTGAGTACTAGACAACTGAATGGTAAGCTGGTATTATATTTGTATTTATGCTAGTTCTTGATTTCAGAATAAACTATGACTCAAAGGGTGTCTACATAGTAATATGCGATGAAACTGGACTTGGTATCGAACTCGCTGACAGGCTGGTCAAAAAAGGGGCAAGAAATATTGTACTGCATTCCAAATCTACAGTCAGTGGGTATTGGCAGTCTAAATTCGTGTACGTATAAAGTCTTGATTTCTGCAGTGAATGTTAGGAACGAGATGGAAGCTTAACTCTGCATAGTGGTGTCTTGCTTCCACAACAGCCCAAAATTTGAAAACCGTTTCATCTTGATTTTGATTAAGTTAATTATATGTTACTGGTTTATTCTCGCGTATTTATCCGGATAACTAAACTAGTTTCGGACCCAACTGAGGTCCTTGATCATGAGCTTATGCAACGGGGTCGCGAGTTTTAACATATAACTACGAATCTACCACATGATAGTAATTACAATAAAATTTAATGAAGCTGTTATAACAACGGGTATCGTAGATAGGTGTATATCAAAATTATAAGATACCATACAGTTCCTAATAAATCATGAAATGTTAGAAAATAAATTTAAAACAAAATAATAAAAAACTTCTATTTCACTAGATCGTGGAAAGAAAACAATGTTGAAATAAAGATATCGACGGACAACCTTCAGACTCAGCAAGGATGTACGAAAATGTTGATGGATGCGGCAAAACTGGGACCGGTTAAAGGAATCTTCGTGGTTCCCGAAATTGATACTAAAACGAATGATAAGCCAGAAGATTTCGTGATCAAGTTCAACAAGACAGTCAATGCGGTTATCAATATTAATATGACGTCTAAAACTTATTGTAACGATTTAAGGTATTCCTTATGAGCTTTTGCATTTTTTTGTTTCTTACATGGATTTTGGCCTTGCACTAGTACTGCAAGGAAATACATAATAATATATAACTTTTTGGTTCATTTATTAAATGTTGCTTTCACAGTTTTATTCTATTCGTATCGTTTCTCTGCATTTTTTGGCATATGAACAGTTAAACAAGTTGCTCTAGTTCTAAAGTACTTATCTTCGGGAAAATTAAATTTCATTATTTTGGTTTTCGCAGTCATTTCGTCGTAATAGCCAGCCCTACCAATAACGCAAGCAGCGAATTCGTATACTCAGTATTAGAAAAAATATTAAAAGGAAGAACTGAAACTGGTTTCCCAGCACTATTTTTGCGCTCGGCTCTGCAAAAAGTAAGCATTTCTTCATAATTAATACTTATTTTTACAAAGAAATATTCTCTTTCTTTTCGTATGGTTGATGTACAACTAGGTGTCAAACTGAAAAGGAATGAATATTATCAGTCTAGTATTTTACTCAGGACATTCTTTCTTTCTCTTATTTCATTATAATTTTTATCCAACAGCCAAATACAGATGAAATACTACGCTCTAACGCACTGTCGGTACTCTTCAACGCAATGGAGACCAGTTTGAAATTAAAATACAAGAACGTTTTGTTCTACAATCTGAAAAAAGACAACAAAGAAAACTATTTGAAAAAACTTGTCGCTATTTTAGGTAAGTACCTCTACGTGAGTCAGTTATTTTCGTTTTTATTATTCTTGTTCTATGATGACAGTTGTAGAATTTTCGTCCAATGTCAAGCACAATCAAAATAATTATAGAAAGGCAATAGGTGTAACTGCTTTGCTATGACTATCACGGCCTTGTGTTCACTAATTGTCTAAAGCAAGATTAAAAATTAAATTAGGCGTCATTTATTTCACCACCATGTTTTATTAGATGTTTTTAATTGATGCAATTATTAGTTTATAATATTAAATATTATGCTTAAATAGTATTTTAAAGTATTCAGCAATTATATTTATTTTAACTTAAATAACTTTTATATATAATTCCGACTGCTGTTTTACCTCCTTAAGGGTAAGGTTTCTTAAAATCAGTTCTTAACAACTGTCTTCACCCTATAAGAAATCTACCGGTCAATTCAGTTCGTGACATTTCGTGATTAATCAGTAAGAGTTATTTAACATTTACAGTCATATATGTATATAATATAAGTGTTTACGATGATTGAGCTTTGAAAATTGTGTACACTATAGTTTAATGCATAGATCCATTAATAATATGCGAGTTAAACTAAACTAATACTAGGATATTTACGTTTACATATCGCAACTAATTCAAAACAGCAGTAATATTGGGAGTAAATGAGTTTGTTTTGCGGAACTTGGATCGGAATTAATGCCAGTTGCATTTGGTAACTATGTGCTACATTGAACTGTAATAGTGCCCAATAGGAGCACTTAATCCGTGTTTAGCAACGTTCTGATTTCGGATGGAATAAGACATTCAGATATTGGGATTGGAAATTCAAAGGATAGAAATGATAAGCTAGTTTTGTGTTGTCGGATACCTTGGGCTACTTATTAATATGCTAGTGAAACATTAACAACTTCTTAGTATTTTACGATAGTCATAATTTTGATAGCAATAGTCAATTGGATTGCAGGTGTACCAAGTGTTGACAAGTACCTGGATCATACCGTTGGTCGATTGCTCTACGAAGTGAACTTGGAGGAGATACAAACCCTTATCAGGAACTCATATGAAATCGACTACCCTACTGAGAAGATCCAACGAATGACCGTTGAAAGGTAAGTTAAATTTACCAATATACCACCGGTTTTTTTTTTATATCACACACTTTTCACGAGTGCCATATAACGTAAATAAAGAAAAAAATAATAATTTGAATAGTCCGTCTCCACATCATTTCCCTGCCCTTATTCCAATAATTATTTGGGGTCGGTAGCATGTCTTTTTCTGCCACACGTTCCTATCTGACGTCATCTCGCAAGTCACACTCTTTGCAGCCATATCATCTTTCACACAATCCATCCATCGTTTCTTTGGTCGTCCTTTTCCTCTTTTTGCATTCACAATCATGTCCAGCACTTTCCTTACCACGTGATTCTCTTTTCTTCGTCTACTTGATTTTTTATTTTTCGAATTATCAATTAAATAGCCTACTGTGCAGTTTGACCCGAATTTATCCGGTAGAGTCTTATGACAAAGACTGTATTCTAGGTATATTTTTGACTTAAAAAAAAATAAAAAAATCATGACCTATCGTCTCTTTCAAAAAATAGGTACGCATGCTTTTTAAAGCGAAAAACTCCTCGAAAAACAAAGCACTCACTATTTTTTGTGTTTAGTCGTAAAATTTGACGGAAAATTGGATTTGAGAGAGCGAACTTTTTTATGGTCCTCGTACGCAACGTGCACTAAATAGTGATGAGATTGTACTATTTGGTACTTTGTAGTGACCCATATTATATTAGGTTGAGTAAGGTATTCGATTCCATTCTTTTTATGCCTTAAGTTGGATAGGTTTGAGCTAGTTCTATTAGTTACTCGTAAGCTGTTTTTTTTTTCATTTCTTGATATTATAGAAAATTAGTGAGTGAGATCTTTTTAGAATGACTCTTCTTATACATAATTTTTACGACAAAATCCAATCGATAAAATGTCGAACTAATGGTATCTGAATTAACAACTTACAAGGTCTTGTTATGAACATAAAACAATTCTGGCATAAAATCATTCGAATTACACAATTATAATCCATCTACCTAAGAGATAAGCTATAATTGTACATTCTTGTTGCAGCCTTATTAATGTAGGAGAAAACAAAACACAGAAACCAAAGGCTGTCAGTGGTTTAGCTACTTTCTACCCGACAGTCGACGATGAAAAATATATCATCGGAACGCATCCTATAATGCCAATGAAGACTCTAGTGAACCCAGGATGTGAGGTAAAAAAATAACAAATATTTATAGTACTTGTAAGGGACAATAGGTGTCGTAAGAGGCGACTAAGGTATGCTACGACCCGGTGCATACCACCTAGCGCCTCGGGTCAACCTCCTGGTGGGGAGTAAACCACCAGCAACACCATTACCAAGGAGGGTTGGCGTCAGGCAGGCGGCCGGCCGTAAAAATATACAGCCAAAACCTCAGCAGCATGGATAAGTCATGCTGCGCCGACCCCAAATAATAATAATTGGGATAAGGGCAGGGGAATGATGATTTTTAGTACTTGTTATGATGTAAACGCAAAAAAAAGATGTACGTATGTACGTTCGTTTGTTACTCCCTCACGGTCAAAAAGGACTGCTAAGTCAGAGGTCTTAAGTTCGATCCCCACGGCGCGCACCGACTTTTCGAATGTTGTGTGCGTTTAAGAAATAAATATCACAGCTTCCGTGTTTCGGAAGGCACGTAAAAATGTGGGTCCTGCGCCTGATCTCTCTCCGGTCGTGTCGGATTGCCGTCCCATCGGGCTATGAGAGTAAAGGAATAGAGAGTGCACCGAATGACACAAGTTTCCTTGTTGTTCTCGAGTAACTTGGTAAAGGTATTTTGATTTAATATGAATTTTGGCAACTGGGGTATTGCATAAAATACCGCAAATATCTTTTGGCACATGGATGACATTAACATGAAGACGTTGATGTGCATATAAATATTAGAATAACAAGATTCGTATCAAAACGAAAGTAAAAAAATAACCAAATTTTCATTGTAGAATCAGAAAATTTGTGAAACAAAACACTACACTTGATTATTTTTGATTTATAAGTAAGCGTTGAAAACATGTTAAAAAGCCATTGCTACTTCTAAATTCACAGAAGTTCTAACTTAGCTAATAAATGATTTGTGAATCCAAAATTAAGAGTCGAGACTAAATGAGACAAATTAATCGTGTTTTACATTAATTGTGGTCTACCTAAGTGCCTAACAAAACAATAGCAATTAATTTATTCTTGGCACTGAAATTAATTTGAGAACCAAAAAAAGAGTTTTATGGTTTGAAATTCAAGTTTATTTGATGAAATCTATGTGTATATCTGGAAACTAAGTAGAAATTATAGTAAGACTACTATGGTCCTGTCCTAATATAGAAACATGCATACTCTACCTTATTTTACGATTAGCGAGAATTTAGAAAATTGCGTTTCAAAAAAAAAAATTGCTAGTAAATACGTAAAAAGGCTCCTTACACTGGAATCTGGTTCAGTCTTACTTTAAATTTTGATGCGAATTTATTTCAGTTTTCCTATTGATCCTAAAATGGTTTTATCGAACTAAATTGAATTAAGCTAAACTACATACAGATTTCCGAGTTTTGTTCCAAATCGTGCCACTGCGCAAATTAGTGCTAGTGGTGGTTTCTAGACTACCAACTTGATTGAAACAAACTTGATTCTATCGAGGAAGCCTACAGAATTTATGTATTGTTAAACTCTTTCAGATTTCCTTTTTATTTTACCATACAGGTGTAAGTAGGTGTCTTTTTTTAAGATATTATTATTTTTGCTTCATAGACTGACTTGGATCCTAATGAAACGTACGTGACACTGATACCTGGCTTCCAAGGGCGGTACCAGATCTTTGATAATTTGGCAGAAGGCTTAAAGATCCAAGCAGTGGCTGCTCAAATACCGGCTGACTTTGAAGGCAATACCATACCTGAAATGGCAGCAGAAATTCGTAAGGTATGGAATATATAATGATGTTTTTTAATGAGCATTTCATCACAGAAACGTCTGCCTATATCATAATTGAAAATCAATTTTCCAAGTCAATGTTTAAATATTTTATCCTCTGACATGTTTTAAAATTGACCTTAAAAGTAAAGGTTCTTAAGAAATCTTTGGCTAATAAAAATTTAACATTATCAAAATAGACACTTAACGAAAAAAATACTTATCTCATATCGATTTTTTAATTAAAATTAGATGTCATAAGTATCAAAAGAAGCGCAAATCATCTAAAGATCACTTTACCTAGACGAGCGAGACGAGACGCTAATCTAATTTGACTAATATTTTACTTTTAAAAATACCTCCTGGACTTCACCCATTAAAATAATGGCCAGCAATTTGTATTATAAAATTACTTCGAGAAATGTCTTTGTAAAAAAATCTTATGAATTATTTTAGTTTATGAAGACCAAGTTTGAGACAAAATCCAAGTTTTACCTACTGGGCTATTCGTTTGGTGTCAATCTAGCATTGGAAATTGCAGCACTCTTGGAGAAAGAAGGTAACATGGCATTTAATTAATGTGACCAAAATAGAATTGAAAGTACACCAAAAAATGTATCATTTAGAATACATACTATCTAAAATTATCCAAAGCAATACAACAATTGCGATTCAAAACGCAGAAATTTTATCTTTAAATAATGTTAAAGAACCATTAATTTATGGTAAAACAATTCAGCACCGCCATTAAATCCCAAATCTCGTTGAGCACTTGCAACAATAGGTTACCAGAAGTACACTCGAGATTTCATACCCAATGGTTTCAAACAAACACTGTATTGTTAATTCCTTTCATAAATAATGTGCCAAAGCGCGCGTTACAAATGGTTGGTTTCCATTCAAATCCTCATATTTACACTACTTGAAATTACAGGACACATTGGCGTCGTATATTGTTTGGACAGCAGCCCAGATGCATTGAAAATACAACTGAAGTCACATTTAGGTGACTTGACTAAACCAGAATTGGAAAACGTTGTTCTGAATCATTTGTACGAGACAATGTCTGGTCAGAAATCAGAGGAACTACAAAAATATTTGAGCCAAGAAAATGATTGGTTGAGTAAAGTGAATGCTTGTATGTTCAAACTGAAAGGACTCGCAGCGAATTCTCATCAGTACAACCTATCGATACTGACTTCGGCGTTGAACAGGATCTTATTAGCGAAGAATTACCAGCCTGAGTTTAAACTGGAGTCAGAAATTGTTCTCATTAAGGGCGTTCCACACCCGACCTCTGAGGATCTTGGTGAAGATTACAGCTTATCGAAATACTCCAAACAGCCAGTCAAAGTGTTCAACATAACTTCTGACCACGTATCAGCGCCTTACGACACTAGAATCTCGAACATTGTGAACAAATTGCTAGACCCATCTCTCATTGAGGAATTCAGGAAGAAGAACCTTTGCAATACTTACGCATTAGTTTAAGTGTATTTATAGCAACATATTTTAAGATACGGCCATAAATAAATTATTAAAAACAAGTTGTTTTCTTTATTTGGAAATGCAATATGTGGAATGGAATTTATCACATAATTATCCCATTGTTCATGGTAATTACAACATCATTCAAATTTGATAAAACAGTATCCTGATTTCTATAAACGGCATTTATTGTACACTCAAGAACATAACGGAATCTATTAAGGGTTTCGTTCAAAAGTAAGCAACAAACGTAGAATTTTGAGTCGTCAATATTAACTTTGTGTAGCGGTTATTTATTCTCAGCAATTTGTACATACGGGATAGAAAATGGGGATTGGCCGTGCGTAAGTACGTTAAGCGTATTACACTTATAACGCCAAATGCAGGACTCAAATATCTTAAAGAACTGAGTCGTAGACTACAGTGCGAAATGTTCCTACATTGATCGCCATATGACAGGAATATTTAATTTATTCATATAAAAATACTTGAACTTAACTGTTTTGCATGAGATTTTAAGTGTTGAAAAACCTCAAGCAATACAGTTGATCAACCCGGTTTTGATGAAATAGCGTCAATCTGTCGAAATTCAACATGTACCTACTTACGTTTGCCATTCATATTTGTACTTATTCACTTAGCATAAAATGTATGTATAGAGTAAAAGTGACATTACCGTTTAGACCATTCTAAATTCTAGGCTAAATCTGGCTAAACTCATTAATCACTATGGATCACAAGTTGGGTCGTATTGGCATTAAGTGTGTCGATCTAACAGGCATTTGTGGGACCTAACAGATTTATATCAAAGTATGGATAGATTTTAGGATCACGGTAATGGTTGGTAATTGGGGTTTCAGCTTAATCTAGAATACAATTTGAATAAGATCAATTCGTTAGGGTTGTATTTGCCGATATGAAATTAGCAATTGAACAGACTTTGCAAATTGGTTATTTCTAGACGTGTTTACTTGTAATTACTAGTAGATATGTATATTATTAGCTCCTTAAGCAGGATCGGCATTGTTAAAGTGAGACGTGAATTTCCATAAATAAAGCAAAGTCTTGTTTTTACAACGGCGGCACACCTTCCAAAAGAGCTCATAATTTCAATAAAACGAAATTAATTTAAAAACCTTATTTTAACCAGAATAATTTCTAAACCACACAAATCCAGAAACATCTAACAAACTCGTCTGAACCTCTCTTAGGCAACGTAAAGAGTGTCTCAGACCATTATTCCCGAAAACATGAGGCACGTACGGCCATCATATAAAACTTACCATCGTATGAATGCCACAGGTACATACTTTTACTAGACAACGCTGCACGTTTATTTGCTATAAAATTTTGACGCAGAATATGTGGCGTTCAAGGCTGATGTCGAAAACAGGTCGTTACACTTTACAGCCCCAACCTCCTGACAAGTCGTAAAGTGAGGAATTGGACAAGAGAGACACGTTGTAAGTTTTCTTTCCTAATATAACAAGTTTTGAACAAGATGTGATAGTATAGGGAAACTTCGATCATTATTTTTGTGATAATAATTATCGAAGTTATGGAGGTACTCGGAACTAAGTTTGTTACGTAAACATACCTATCGAGCCTTGTGTGGTAAATGGTAATTGGATCTTATCTGTAACCTATAAGGGTCTAGTAGAATGAAAGTTATGTTAAGAAATGAACATCGTGATGAACGGTCTCAAGAACACACCTTAGATAGTACGAAAATTCGAGCAACCTAAAATTAAAAGTGATTGCGGCTTGAGCAAAAATTCTTACCAGATATTTCTAGACTATAAATAAACATTACACTCATAAGAAATTATAATATGAAACCATAGTAAAGTTTAAGTCTGTAGAGCACAGTATATACCATCCGTTTGTAAAACGCGCCCGACCTGTTTCCAGATTCGTAAGTTTCCACATTTAGGCGTCTGATTGTTTTCACTTTTGTAAACAGAAACAAGTTCAGCATACCCACTACAAGCTCTTAGAGCAACCCTTATACCGTCGTGGAAGCGAGACGCCGATATGCGTAGTGGGATAATGCCGTCCCTCTTCCATAAAGGTCGCAGTCTTGCTTTAAAATGGCGTGGTATGGGTGCAGAGCGCTCGGATCAAAACTTTCTTTATTTGCAATTAATTTTCACTCTTTCGGTACACGAAGAAGGTTTGAGCTGAAATCAAAGTTCTTCGGTTAGGACGCTTTGAAGTTAGTCTATTTGTTTTAGATGGCGAGTAAATATCTATTAAGAAATGTCACTAAATTACTTTAGAGAAGGTTCGGTGAGTAAAATTGATTTCATGTGTTTGTAAAGTAATTTACAAAATTATTCTCCGTATCAGGCTCTAGACACATTTTTTTAGATGACCTGAATGACGTGTCGCAGCAAAACCCTATGGTTTTATATACTTGCGATTTCTTTTTGAACTCAGTGTCATTTATGATGCACAGGTGTTCTAAAATTAAAAAGAGTCCCAACTGAGTATGAACTTTGTATGTATTCACAATTAACATATTTGCTCTAATTACGAAAACTACATCTGTACATTGAATACCGAAACAACCATGTAATGTTGCTATGTAGGCTCTAAATATGAAGACCAAATTGGCTAACCCCGATGCTCGAACGTCCATTATTAGCCGCAGTAATTACTTTTGAACCGCATGTGGGCCAAAAGCCTCAATTTTCACCAGTTCCTGACTTCAACGTTCATGAGTCGAGTGAGCTGTTACTACAGCTGCGTACATGACAAATTACCTCACCCTTTAGTTACCAGCACTGGGACGATGTCCAAAAACCGACGTGACCTGAAAATTATCGAGACCGTTTTTTGTTTTGGGACAAAACTGTCGGTTGAAAGGTGTAACAAGTTTTGTACGGACAAATATGCTGTTATGTAATTCGGACTGTATAGGATAGCAAAAAGAATGATGGAAGGGACATGTCCATACCTACACTTCTTAGAGATAGAGTAAAATTTTTGTCGAATATATTTTTCTAAAAACAAAAGTGTCGTTTCTAATGGCATCGGCACAATGCCAAACTCTTTCAACTGCTGCTAAGAGTTTTCAAACAAAAAATCTAATAACTCTTCGGCGAATAGAATTCAGGAGTTAACAAGATTGAATGTCTGAGCAACAAGCAGCAAGCTAGACGTGACGTCAGTAGACGATTAATGACAATTCTGGAGGATTCTATTTTTATATATTTTTTAAAACGACTCCTGCACAAGATTTGTTACTTTCTAGTCGTTAGTTTCGATGTTATATCGTGCAAGAAGTTTGAATAAAATTACCTTTACGATATTAAAAATACAAAATTATTTCAGTAAGATATTTTTCCTCAATTGGCAAAAATCTTGCCATATCGGAAAGAACCAAAATTCATTATTAGAATGCTATTAATTAAAATTCAAACGTTCCTTGTTAACTACATCGGCGATCCTAAGCGGGAATCGTGACGTCATCGAGTCGGAACCCCACAAACAAATTAAAATTCCAAACGTTATTCAAAATTCTTATTCGAACAAAAAATAATTCTTCTAACCAAAGATTGGCAGTATTATTTGAGAATACTAAAACGTTTGGATATCATTTTCACACAAGAAATACTAAATCAAATTCTACAAGTTGAATTGCTTATTATGTATGCTTGCGGGAATTCTAGCTCTTACTAGTCACGTAATCTATTGATTTTTCTGTAATATTACAAGCTAGACGTTGGGTAGAAACGACTACTTTTAGTGTAAAATTTAAGGAAAAATGTATTTTATGTTACATTTAGAAGCTTACTACAGGTACAGGTTCAGGTACTATATCAGAAACAAGCGGAATAACTTATATTTTTTATTGAAAATAGTAAAAATCCTTTCGTTGATAGTTACGAAAAATGCTCAAAGTTTTCAAGGAAGAAAATTTTATGTCATCTATTTTAAGCTTTTTTGGTCTACTGGACAAGATAAAAGATATAAAAAGCACTTCAGCTTGCTTAACCTCGTTACAAAATTAGGAATGATATCAAAGTCGACTTCTAGGTAACAACACTCATAGGGAATGGCATTATCTCTCATATGATCGGCCTTGTTTGTTTTCCTGATGGCTTTTTTAGGAGTAAAAATATATCTCAAAATAAATAAAGACTTCTTGCTTTTCGAACGACCAATGTACAGGCGAAATTCCTGAAGCTGCAATGGAATATTTCTGATATTGTAAGCTAAGCATAAAATGTTTAATTTGAAAGAAAATTTCACGTTTTTTTTAAATTCAATTGTTTAGTCGGGTATACATGTATTTGCTCGTGACTGGCGTTAGAGTTTATATCACCTGGTGGACTCCAACGTAGTCTAACACACACTTTAATTAAATAAGAAATCAAGTGTGTATGCTGGTTACCTCATGATGTTTCCTAAACTGTTTTCAGCAAATGGTAATCACCTTGTACGTACATCAATTCGTGAAGTCGTGTACATACTGCGTTTTGAACCTAAAACTTTTGACTTGGAAGTCCAACGGTCACATCAATAGGGTATCACTGCCCTTAAATTTGCTCATACGATATCAAAAAGACAACTTTTTAAGTGTCCCCATCAAAAAAATATGTTCAATAACATCTGTCATTTATTTTCTATATTAAATTTTAATGAGATAACTTGGACAGGAACTTTTGATATAGTCAGCATTACTCTCCGAATAGGAAGATAATATGAAAACTTGTGCCGTTGACAGAATGAAATTCGATGGTACTTACCTAGTTTGTTGGCAATTTGCTGTATTATCAAAATTGATTGATGAATTATAATATAATTTATTTATAAGGAAACGTCTTTTGAAGTTTGTGGAAATTATTTAAGTATCTGTTTAGTTGTCATGTCTTAACAAAACCTGTTCATAGCATAAAGTACCCATCTGTTTATAAAAGAGTCTAAAGCCTAAAGGTTTTTGTTTCAAGTAGGCATTTTCAAGCGCTTTTGAAAACGTTACTGACTCTAGTTACAGTGACTTATGCTGAATCCGCCTTGGTCACAAGACTCATCAAACCGAAACGTGATTTCCTAACATCAATATCAGTGATAGTGACCAATGTTAACGCTTGTAGACAATTTGCTGTCAGAGTTTTGGCTTCATAAATATATTTTTTAGATTTTACCACAAACAAAAAAAAAACAAATGAAGCCTCATTGAAGTTTCGTCTTTAAAACTTTATTACAAAAGTACAACACCATGTAATACAAAACAAGTGCACGTTGAATACCCATCGAACATACACGGCACCTAACGTGCATTATATTTCAAGTAGGTATGTATTTATATCTGTATCTCAAGGGACTTACCATTAGAGAGCTGTAAGAGCCACAACGCTACCAACATGTTAAGTCTTTTGTTTGTGGTCTTCCAACGCTAAGTCAGCTTAATCTTTTAAATCATATATAATAATTCTCTTGAGTGTGAGTACTGGCTTTTTAATGCAAGCCTAGTTTTTGCTTGTAAGTAGGATTTTATGCTTAGTTATGTGTGTGATAGAGACTTAACTTTTGGTCTTTTCATTGTTTTTCGTATCTTTCCTTGCTACCTACAGTACATTAGTAAATTTTCACATTGTCATAAAGTTCCTATAGATTCTAGTAAAGTAATTAAAAATGTGAAACACAAATAAAAATTAAAATATTACGTGACTTAATTATCATAACTGCAGCTTAAATTAATCAGTAAACTAAAAAATACCGAATTAATTTCAGAAAAAAAAAACAAATATTTTCCAATTATATTGTGTGTAAATATTTAAATTCCTTTTATAATTTATTTTCTTCAAATCCGAGTCGTATCAGCTCATAATATATCTAAAAAAAGTTTTCATTAAAATATAAATATACATAACACCTACTTACCTACAGCACCTCCCTTACAGCGTTACTAGAGCGTAACTGACATGAAGAGTGTTCCCGTTTGAAGTAAAAGCGCCGGTTTAAGGATTGTGACACAAGCTGTGACAGATTCTACGAGCGCCCAGGCCTTCATACTCATTCATACCTTTCATAACTTGCGATAAATTGAAAGTAAATTCGGAAAATATAAAGGTATTTGAATAGGGATTGGACCTATTGACTGACTGGTTTACTTTGTTTTTGTAATAGGCCTTTTATTCGAATTATGTTGGTTAATAATTTTCAAAAATCTGTGTTTTAATAGAATACACATTTTTTTTCTATTGCAATGACAGCACATACAATTTTTTTTTTTATTTAAGAGATGTATAACGGTTTACTCACGCGTATTTACGGCGGCGGGGTTGCGAGTCGAACTGTCAGTTCGACTCGCGACCCCTCCGCCGCGTCAGCTCATGATTAAGGACTCCGGTTGGGTCCGAAACTAGTCGGGCTATCCCGATAAATACGCTTGAGTAAACCGTTATACATCTCTTAAATATGAATCATTCTCACGAAAGTTATTATAATAACATACAAATTTGCTACAGTCGTATATGAATAACAATAAACATTTAGTTGCTAATACTTTTTTGGTATCCATTCGAATATAAGAACAACAGTGGCAAAACGTGAATAAACTGTATTAAAAAATGTACAATAATAATAAAATAAAATCTTTATCCCTTTACGTCTACACAAAACAATCAAATAATTATAATTGACTTGCAAAATCAAAGTGTCTATCTTTAAATAACTTACCAGAAAATTCCTGAAATAGTTCTTACAAACCCCTTAAAAAAACCTAATAAGCAAAAATCTAATTTCACTGAATAAAAGAAAACGTACAAAAAATACATTCGCCACTTCAAACTGAATAATTGAATTTATTGGCCTCACGCTGACAATAAAAAGCTTTTAATTAAAAAGAATGAGGTGGGCAAATAGTGAGTGCTGTGACTTGATAATATAATTTGATTGCGGCTTCGTAGGTGGTAACACAATTATTCTGGGGAGTACCACTACTTTACAGCAATATCATTGGAATTGTGGAAACGTGACAACTCTACACGACGAATAGCGTTGTCTCTCTTCCACAACCGCAATAACGTTAGTTTTGGAAGTGGTGGTAGTCCTTTGTTTTATCATTCATTTTGTGATGTGAATATTTATATAACGGGCGTACAAACGAATCTAGATTAAGTTTGTGAATTTAGTATCCATCTAAATAGGACTATGCTGAGTGCTGTAACTATAGGTCATATAAAATCACACTGAAAAATGGAGCATTTATTTGGTTACCTTCCGAATTAATGCATGCTGCATTCCTGCTGCGTTTTCCTTTTTTCTTTTCAAAATTCCTTAAAATATAACTGTTTAGTGTTGTGATACTTAACAATGTTAAAAAATGTTTAATTATTACTTTGTTTGTTGTGTTGGCAAATTGTTACTAGTTTTGTGAGTTCTAGTTAATTTCAATTACAAACTAATAATAAGATAAAGATTTTTTTTTCTACGCTATTTTGTCCCACTGCTGAGTCAGTTCCTAGCCTAAATCCTTTCACGTTTGTCTGTTCTACACCGCCTCGAACTAGTTCTCCTCAAGCATAAATAGAATCAATTTTAATTGTACATTTGACATAGTCAAAGCTTGACTCACTAAGAGTTTTTATTACGTGACCTACTTGTTCCTGAAGTAAGTTCATAACATGATACAAAAAGAATAATATAAAACAAAAAAAATACCAATAAACATTACTCTTTGTAAGTAAAATCTTTTTGATGTCAACAAACAGAACCGCAGGCAAAGCTAATGTTTTCTATATTAATAAAGATCTTTATAAATAATATTCTTCGAATATCTTCGTAAGGTCGCAATAATAAGTATGCCTTTATTAATAAAGGAAAAACAAATATAATACTATTTTCTTTCTGTAGAATACAATATGAAACATACATTTACGCTTATCTCGAAGCTGGGTAAGCAGTGATATTTGTCGTATTTTTAGTGTAATAAGACCATGTAACGGAAAACTGTATCTACCTATTAATGTCTTTGGAATGAAGGCTGTTCACATTCAATTATGTTCCATAATTTCAATTATCAAGCAAAATTACTAAACCATTTTAAATATCAATGACAATAATTAGTAAAAAAAAATATTTTACGTAACGTTTATTACAGGAATCCTAAGTATAGGTAGCTAGTTATCATATAGATTCTCTGTAAAAGGTTCATTGAGGCAAAAAAAAATGAGACAAAAAAAACTCATCGCTTCCTAAATCTTTAATCCAACAAAACTACAGTGAGAATTAAACTAACTACGAACCGTGAAATATCACTAGGAATAAATTAAATAATTAAAACTTTTTAACTTTCACCTTCGTAGAGACTCGAAGCGAGAGAGAAGTACGACCAAGTTGTGCTCAGTACCTGAAATAGAGCAGAAATAAAGTTCGATCGAAACTTTGTGAGATAGGCTTTTATTCCGTCACACGTTTATCGGGATATCTTACGACAGTTTTATACTAAGAGATAAAAAATTAAGGTCATGGGTGTGGCTTTTTTTAAAGCTAATTATTCAATTAGCCTTATAAATGTAGATATTTCTTGTTTAGTATTGTTTCTGTTCAATAAATATTTACACATTAGCCTTATTTTTAATCGAGGATATCTCACTATTATTACGAACTCGAAAGTTTGTAAGCTTGGATGGATTGGCTTGTTACTCTTTCATGCTTAAGTCCATAAGTGATTCTGAAATAAAGTCTTTGAATTGTCAAAGACTTTATTTCAGATTCACATCCATACTGTATTATTAGTACAAGAACTACTTAGCCTAATGTTAGTATTAAGTAATTAAATATATAAAAATACATATCTGGTGTACCATTGAACTTTCAATAGAACATCAGTTTATCTGAACTAGTATACCCTTTCAGAAACAAGACCGGGTCTCAATAACATTGTCTGCTAATATACTAAGACCTGTAAGTCACTATTGTCATAAGCTCACAATTTGATTAAATGTGGTCATACGAGATTATGGTCGTTAGCGTTAATGACCACAGTACTAATTGGTTTATGCCCTACCAGTGCGGATTACATGATACTTTATTGTGTTCTGTGGTCCAAGGCGTGCGGTGCCAAACTCAGTTGAAGATTTATTAATTATGAAATTCTTAGTATGGTTGCGTTGAGTTTGAAAATTAGTTTTCTATGAAAGCCTTTAGAGTACCAATAAAAAACTTTTGATTTCAGGTTTTTTTCTATGAATTGCGAGGCGCATCGTGTTGGAGACATATATTATGTAGATATTTGTAGTGTAAATATTATGCAGTGCCAGTAGAGAAAAAAAAGTAGGAAAAAAGTTATTAGTTGTTCTTACTTAATTTAGGGTTAATAGTACAAAAAAACGTGATATTTTGGAAAATTCAAAAACCAGTCTATATCGACCTTCCATTTCGAGAGTCCTTTCAATATCAAACAATTTTCAGTAGTGCTATTCCCAGAAACAATTTAAAAGCATTTGAAGAATAACATTAAGTAATGCCACAAAGTAAATACAATGCTCTCTAAAGCAAACAACTGATTCCAATTCTAACTGCACGTGCCCTATTCAGATAATATTGAAAATCTAATATCATGTTCAAAGCATCAGTTTATTTGAGAACTAGCTGTTGCCCGCGACTTCGTCTGCGTGGTATTCAAGATGTGTAGTGCTGTACAAAAAGTAAAGCTAAATAATGTTTAATGCTTGCTCCCTAATCCTGTTCCGTTCCAAACTACCTGATTTCTTAACTTCCTAATCCTAACCTCTAGTCTTACAAACATATTTGACTGTTAGTTAACACTGCTAGTTTTTTGCTGTGGCCACTATCTTGCACTGATTTGACAATTTGGATTGAAGGACTTGAAAACGGGCGATGGCAAAGAAGTGTACTGGACTGTTACTGGCTAAAGCGCCAGAGTGCTTCACCGTATCCTATTGTCGGGGGCCACGGGAACGCTTTCGCAATCTATCGCGAGCCCCGACAGAAGAGCTCTTTTTAACGGAAGCTTCTTCGTTAACGTAGAGCCAGCTTTTGCCAGCCCTTATTAAGAGGCGCGCGGAAGCACCATGCATTTCGTCTTTGCCTTTATAACAGTAGACTGCCCTGAGACTACTGGCGTAGGTTATTTATGGTGGTTGGAGGAGGGCAAATAAGGCCCTTCTTCTATCCCTTGCTCGTCGAACATGGATCTGGTGGTTAGATGAAGCCTTTCACTTTTCCTTGAGCGTCATCACTTCTTCGCAGAACTTGGTGACGGCGCACCAACTAACCGCGGACACTTTGGCCACTCTAGGCGGTGTTACATCGTCGTTACGAAGATGTCGGATTCTCACTGGATGTGAGAGGGGTCTGTATACCCAAATTTGCCAAATTTTATTTGCCTACCTTTTTGGGTTCTGAGACGGTTGAATGCTTTCTGAACAGGCCTCTGCAAGGTGGGCCGGTAGGCCGGACGGTAGAGTGTATGTTCCTGAGTTAGGACATAAGTAGTAGGAGATAGTTGTCGATCTGCCCAGATCTTGCACCGAGCTCGAGTTGGAGTTGCAATAGTGTGTATATCGGAAGAAGCTCTTTTGGCTCTTAAGTCTACCAGATTTATGTCTCTTCTAACGTCAGATAGAGCAATGCCAATCAGGAGGAGAACTTATTGAGAGGAGTTGGTCTTAAACAGCCAGATAATTTTCGACACGTTTGCACTGTGCGCTGTGGTGCGGAGAACAGCAGGCGCTGCTCCCCATTCATCTTCTATTCCGTTTTCATTCTACCCTTGACAGATATTTTACGCACACATAAAAAACAATCACGGGAGTACGCATATTCGTACGCAATATTAATAATAGCAGCCTACCTTTATAATACTTTACCTATGCAACTACCCTATGCCATCGCAATTGGTGCAAAGGTGCAATTGTGGTAGTGTATAGGCACTATCAAATCTTTATGGCCACGCGTTACACACACCAAAATTGCAGTCAACAGCTAAGTAGTTAATTCAGTATTGTAAATCATTTACCGTCCACACTATTTTTTGTTTTAGTGTAGTTGGTTTTCTTTCACTTTATATCCACAGCTCCTCCTAAATTGGATGAGACTGTCCTAGCTTAAACAGTAAGTATCATATATTATACCAGATACCATATAAAAGGGTTTTAAAGAACAATTTTAGGATGTTAAAAAAATCCAAGCGCTTCGTACAATACTTTTATACTACCAAAAACGAAAGAAGAAAAAAAAATATACTTGACTGAGATTCGATTCTTACTCAAAAATTATTAAAAAATAAATTAAAAAAATGTGTGTCGAAATGAAATTTGAACTTGGAGTGGAAAAATACGAAGCTCGTACTCCCCTGAGCCCGCTATTTTAATTTCTATATAGTAAGCCAAATAGCATGTTAATATTAATGTCAAAACATAAAACCATAGCAACAGTATTTTGGTCACCAGTTGCGTGTTCTTTAAAAATAAAGGTTTATTGCTAAGACCCCATGGTTAATAACCTGATAATAAATAGCCTATATGTTGTCTAGACCTGTCCTTAATCTTCATGCAAAATTTGAACAATATACTTATGTACATTAAGTAGTTTTTTTCGATTAGCCGGTAATTGTCATAAAATTTGTGATTGCTCACCCTCCATATCAAATAGCGCAATAATATGTAGAATTTATGTTGTAACGACCTCTAGTCAATATATTCTGAAAATCTGAAATGAAATGAAAATGAAATCTGTACATTATTTTTTTGGGATTATCCCGGATATATGTTTACGGATAGTTTAACAATTTTATGACAATAGTTCTTTAAACAGGTAACCGTCACAAAACGATGGGCAGAAAAACTTAGCACTCACGTAAACAGCTTTAATTTTCATCGACTTAGCTTCAAAACAGTCGGAGTTTCATAGAAACGTACCTCCCCCTTTTTACCCCCGTTAAGGCAGAATTTTCAAAAATCCTTATTGCGTCATTCTTAACTCCTAACTAAATAGCCAAATATTAATTTTAATCGAATTAGCTTCAAAAACTGACGGACTTTCATACAATCTTACCCGCCCCTGTTTACCCCCTTTAAGAGCAAAATTCCAAAAAAAAGATAGCTTAAATGTTAGCGAGGACTGATAGCTACATAATAAAAAAAAAATCATCAAAATCCGTCCAGTAGTTTTTGAGTGAAAAGCGGACAACAAACAGACATACAGACAAAAATTTTTTTTTTCATACTTTTGGATTCTATTGGTTGTATGAAGAACCCCCATCTAAGTTTTTCTTTAATATCTTTAATGTACAGACATGAGCTTGTTACAATTTTATTATATGTATAGATGAAATGAAAATGAAATCTCTACATTATTTTTTCGGGATTATCCCGGACATATGTTTACGGATAGTTTAACAATTTTATGACAATAGTTCTTTAAACAGGTAACCGTCACAAAACGATGGGCAGAAAAACTTAGCACTCACGTAAACAGCTTTAATTTTCATCGACTTAGCTTCAAAACAGTCGGAGTTTCATAGAAACGTACCTCCCCCTTTTTACCCCCGTTAAGGCAGAATTTTCAAAAATCCTTATTGCGTCATTCTTAACTCCTAACTAAATAGCCAAATATTAATTTTAATCGAATTAGCTTCAAAAACTGACGGACTTTCATACAATCTTACCCGCCCCTGTTTACCCCCTTTAAGAGCAAAATTCCAAAAAAAAGATAGCTTAAATGTTAGCGAGGACTAATAGCTACATAATAAAAAAAATTCATCAAAATCCGTCCAGTAGTTTTTGAGTGAAAAGCGGACAACAAACAGACAGACAGACAAAAATTTTTTTTTTCATACTTTTGGATTCTATTGGTTGTATGAAGAACCCCCATCTAAGTTTTTCTTTAATATCTTTAATGTACAGACATGAGCTTGTTACAATTTTATTATATGTATAGATGAAATGAAAATGAAATCTCTACATTATTTTTTTGGGATTATCCCGGACATATGTTTACGGATAGTTTAACAATTTTATGACAATAGTTCTTTAAACAGGTAACCGTCACAAAACGATGGGCAGAAAAACTTAGCACTCACGTAAACAGCTTTAATTTTCATCGACTTAGCTTCAAAACAGTCGGAGTTTCATAGAAACGTACCTCCCCCTTTTTACCCCCGTTAAGGCAGAATTTTCAAAAATCCTTATTGCGTCATTCTTAACTCCTAACTAAATAGCCAAATATTAATTTTAATCGAATTAGCTTCAAAAACTGACGGACTTTCATACAATCTTACCCGCCCCTGTTTACCCCCTTTAAGAGCAAAATTCCAAAAAAAAGATAGCTTAAATGTTAGCGAGGACTGATAGCTACATAATAAAAAAAAAATCATCAAAATCCGTCCAGTAGTTTTTGAGTGAAAAGCGGACAACAAACAGACAGACAGACAAAAATTTTTTTTTTCATACTTTTGGATTCTATTGGTTGTATGAAGAACCCCCATCTAAGTTTTTCTTTAATATCTTTAATGTACAGACATGAGCTTGTTACAATTTTATTATATGTATAGATGAAATGAAAATGAAATCTCTACATTATTTTTTCGGGATTATCCCGGACATATGTTTACGGATAGTTTAACAATTTTATGACAATAGTTCTTTAAACAGGTAACCGTCACAAAACGATGGGCAGAAAAACTTAGCACTCACGTAAACAGCTTTAATTTTCATCGACTTAGCTTCAAAACAGTCGGAGTTTCATAGAAACGTACCTCCCCCTTTTTACCCCCGTTAAGGCAGAATTTTCAAAAATCCTTATTGCGTCATTCTTAACTCCTAACTAAATAGCCAAATATTAATTTTAATCGAATTAGCTTCAAAAACTGACGGACTTTCATACAATCTTACCCGCCCCTGTTTACCCCCTTTAAGAGCAAAATTCCAAAAAAAAGATAGCTTAAATGTTAGCGAGGACTAATAGCTACATAATAAAAAAAATTCATCAAAATCCGTCCAGTAGTTTTTGAGTGAAAAGCGGACAACAAACAGACAGACAGACAAAAATTTTTTTTTTCATACTTTTGGATTCTATTGGTTGTATGAAGAACCCCCATCTAAGTTTTTCTTTAATATCTTTAATGTACAGACATGAGCTTGTTACAATTTTATTATATGTATAGATGAAATGAAAATGAAATCTCTACATTATTTTTTTGGGATTATCCCGGACATATGTTTACGGATAGTTTAACAATTTTATGACAATAGTTCTTTAAACAGGTAACCGTCACAAAACGATGGGCAGAAAAACTTAGCACTCACGTAAACAGCTTTAATTTTCATCGACTTAGCTTCAAAACAGTCGGAGTTTCATAAAAACGTACCTCCCCCTTTTTACCCCCGTTAAAGCAGAATTTTCAAAAATCCTTATTGCGTCATTCTTAACTCCTAACTAAATAGCCAAATATTAATTTTAATCGAATTAGCTTCAAAAACTGACGGACTTTCATACAATCTTACCCGCCCCTGTTTACCCCCTTTAAGAGCAAAATTCCAAAAAAAAGATAGCTTAAATGTTAGCGAGGACTAATAGCTACATAATAAAAAAAATTCATCAAAATCCGTCCAGTAGTTTTTGAGTGAAAAGCGGACAACAAACAGACAGACAGACAAAAATTTTTTTTTTCATACTTTTGGATTCTATTGGTTGTATGAAGAACCCCCATCTAAGTTTTTCTTTAATATCTTTAATGTACAGACATGAGCTTGTTACAATTTTATTATATGTATAGATGAAATGAAAATGAAATCTCTACATTATTTTTTCGGGATTATCCCGGACATATGTTTACGGATAGTTTAACAATTTTATGACAATAGTTCTTTAAACAGGTAACCGTCACAAAACGATGGGCAGAAAAACTTAGCACTCACGTAAACAGCTTTAATTTTCATCGACTTAGCTTCAAAACAGTCGGAGTTTCATAGAAACGTACCTCCCCCTTTTTACCCCCGTTAAGGCAGAATTTTCAAAAATCCTTATTGCGTCATTCTTAACTCCTAACTAAATAGCCAAATATTAATTTTAATCGAATTAGCTTCAAAAACTGACGGACTTTCATACAATCTTACCCGCCCCTGTTTACCCCCTTTAAGAGCAAAATTCCAAAAAAAAGATAGCTTAAATGTTAGCGAGGACTAATAGCTACATAATAAAAAAAATTCATCAAAATCCGTCCAGTAGTTTTTGAGTGAAAAGCGGACAACAAACAGACAGACAGACAAAATTTTTTTTTTTCATACTTTTGGATTCTATTGGTTGTATGAAGAACCCCCATCTAAGTTTTTCTTTAATATCTTTAATGTACAGACATGAGCTTGTTACAATTTTATTATATGTATAGATGAAATGAAAATGAAATCTCTACATTATTTTTTTGGGATTATCCCGGACATATGTTTACGGATAGTTTAACAATTTTATGACAATAGTTCTTTAAACAGGTAACCGTCACAAAACGATGGGCAGAAAAACTTAGCACTCACGTAAACAGCTTTAATTTTCATCGACTTAGCTTCAAAACAGTCGGAGTTTCATAGAAACGTACCTCCCCCTTTTTACCCCCGTTAAGGCAGAATTTTCAAAAATCCTTATTGCGTCATTCTTAACTCCTAACTAAATAGCCAAATATTAATTTTAATCGAATTAGCTTCAAAAACTGACGGACTTTCATACAATCTTACCCGCCCCTGTTTACCCCCTTTAAGAGCAAAATTCCAAAAAAAAGATAGCTTAAATGTTAGCGAGGACTGATAGCTACATAATAAAAAAAAATCATCAAAATCCGTCCAGTAGTTTTTGAGTGAAAAGCGGACAACAAACAGACAGACAGACAAAAATTTTTTTTTTCATACTTTTGGATTCTATTGGTTGTATGAAGAACCCCCATCTAAGTTTTTCTTTAATATCTTTAATGTACAGACATGAGCTTGTTACAATTTTATTATATGTATAGATGAAATGAAAATGAAATCTCTACATTATTTTTTCGGGATTATCCCGGACATATGTTTACGGATAGTTTAACAATTTTATGACAATAGTTCTTTAAACAGGTAACCGTCACAAAACGATGGGCAGAAAAACTTAGCACTCACGTAAACAGCTTTAATTTTCATCGACTTAGCTTCAAAACAGTCGGAGTTTCATAGAAACGTACCTCCCCCTTTTTACCCCCGTTAAGGCAGAATTTTCAAAAATCCTTATTGCGTCATTCTTAACTCCTAACTAAATAGCCAAATATTAATTTTAATCGAATTAGCTTCAAAAACTGACGGACTTTCATACAATCTTACCCGCCCCTGTTTACCCCCTTTAAGAGCAAAATTCCAAAAAAAAGATAGCTTAAATGTTAGCGAGGACTGATAGCTACATAATAAAAAAAAAATCATCAAAATCCGTCCAGTAGTTTTTGAGTGAAAAGCGGACAACAAACAGACAGACAGACAAAAATTTTTTTTTTCATACTTTTGGATTCTATTGGTTGTATGAAGAACCCCCATCTAAGTTTTTCTTTAATATCTTTAATGTACAGACATGAGCTTGTTACAATTTTATTATATGTATAGATGAAATGAAAATGAAATCTCTACATTATTTTTTCGGGATTATCCCGGACATATGTTTACGGATAGTTTAACAATTTTATGACAATAGTTCTTTAAACAGGTAACCGTCACAAAACGATGGGCAGAAAAACTTAGCACTCACGTAAACAGCTTTAATTTTCATCGACTTAGCTTCAAAACAGTCGGAGTTTCATAGAAACGTACCTCCCCCTTTTTACCCCCGTTAAGGCAGAATTTTCAAAAATCCTTATTGCGTCATTCTTAACTCCTAACTAAATAGCCAAATATTAATTTTAATCGAATTAGCTTCAAAAACTGACGGACTTTCATACAATCTTACCCGCCCCTGTTTACCCCCTTTAAGAGCAAAATTCCAAAAAAAAGATAGCTTAAATGTTAGCGAGGACTAATAGCTACATAATAAAAAAAATTCATCAAAATCCGTCCAGTAGTTTTTGAGTGAAAAGCGGACAACAAACAGACAGACAGACAAAAATTTTTTTTTTCATACTTTTGGATTCTATTGGTTGTATGAAGAACCCCCATCTAAGTTTTTCTTTAATATCTTTAATGTACAGACATGAGCTTGTTACAATTTTATTATATGTATAGATGAAATGAAAATGAAATCTCTACATTATTTTTTTGGGATTATCCCGGACATATGTTTACGGATAGTTTAACAATTTTATGACAATAGTTCTTTAAACAGGTAACCGTCACAAAACGATGGGCAGAAAAACTTAGCACTCACGTAAACAGCTTTAATTTTCATCGACTTAGCTTCAAAACAGTCGGAGTTTCATAGAAACGTACCTCCCCCTTTTTACCCCCGTTAAGGCAGAATTTTCAAAAATCCTTATTGCGTCATTCTTAACTCCTAACTAAATAGCCAAATATTAATTTTAATCGAATTAGCTTCAAAAACTGACGGACTTTCATACAATCTTACCCGCCCCTGTTTACCCCCTTTAAGAGCAAAATTCCAAAAAAAAGATAGCTTAAATGTTAGCGAGGACTAATAGCTACATAATAAAAAAAATTCATCAAAATCCGTCCAGTAGTTTTTGAGTGAAAAGCGGACAACAAACAGACAGACAGACAAAAATTTTTTTTTTCATACTTTTGGATTCTATTGGTTGTATGAAGAACCCCCATCTAAGTTTTTCTTTAATATCTTTAATGTACAGACATGAGCTTGTTACAATTTTATTATATGTATAGATGAAATGAAAATGAAATCTCTACATTATTTTTTTGGGATTATCCCGGACATATGTTTACGGATAGTTTAACAATTTTATGACAATAGTTCTTTAAACAGGTAACCGTCACAAAACGATGGGCAGAAAAACTTAGCACTCACGTAAACAGCTTTAATTTTCATCGACTTAGCTTCAAAACAGTCGGAGTTTCATAGAAACGTACCTCCCCCTTTTTACCCCCGTTAAGGCAGAATTTTCAAAAATCCTTATTGCGTCATTCTTAACTCCTAACTAAATAGCCAAATATTAATTTTAATCGAATTAGCTTCAAAAACTGACGGACTTTCATACAATCTTACCCGCCCCTGTTTACCCCCTTTAAGAGCAAAATTCCAAAAAAAAGATAGCTTAAATGTTAGCGAGGACTGATAGCTACATAATAAAAAAAAATTCATCAAAATCCGTCCAGTAGGTTTTGAGTGAAAAGCGGACAACAAACAGACAGACAGACAAAAATTTTTTTTTTCATACTTTTGGATTCTATTGGTTGTATGAAGAACCCCCATCTAAGTTTTTCTTTAATATCTTTAATGTACAGACATGAGCTTGTTACAATTTTATTATATGTATAGATGAAATGAAAATGAAATCTCTACATTATTTTTTTGGGATTATCCCGGACATATGTTTACGGATAGTTTAACAATTTTATGACAATAGTTCTTTAAACAGGTAACCGTCACAAAACGATGGGCAGAAAAACTTAGCACTCACGTAAACAGCTTTAATTTTCATCGACTTAGCTTCAAAACAGTCGGAGTTTCATAGAAACGTACCTCCCCCTTTTTACCCCCGTTAAGGCAGAATTTTCAAAAATCCTTATTGCGTCATTCTTAACTCCTAACTAAATAGCCAAATATTAATTTTAATCGAATTAGCTTCAAAAACTGACGGACTTTCATACAATCTTACCCGCCCCTGTTTACCCCCTTTAAGAGCAAAATTCCAAAAAAAAGATAGCTTAAATGTTAGCGAGGACTGATAGCTACATAATAAAAAAAAATTCATCAAAATCCGTCCAGTAGGTTTTGAGTGAAAAGCGGACAACAAACAGACAGACAAAAATTTTTTTTTTCATACTTTTGGATTCTATTGGTTGTATGAAGAACCCCCATCTAAGTTTTTCTTTAATATCTTTAATGTACAGACATGAGCTTGTTACAATTTTATTATATGTATAGATAGTAACTTGTGACGTAATAGCGTGGGTTGAGTGTGTACTCGGATTAATGTTGAATATGCGCAGTATTGTGTAATGGTAGATTGGGAAAATTTTAGTTAAATGGAAAAAGCTCGTAGGTTTTAGCAAAGCATTTTTTTATTTTGGATATCTATTTACTTTCAATTATTTCTTGAAATTAAATGAAATGTATGTGTATTTTGAACTAGCTTTTGCCTGAAACTGAACCACACGAATGAAAAGTAACCTATTTGTAAATTCAGAGTGTCAACTAACCCCCTACCAAATACTCCAGCCGTTTAAAAGGCATTTTGTTAATACATAGTCATACTGTAAAGATTTACAGTATTTTTTTAGTAGCTATGTGTTTTAAAATTGCATGCGTTAGTAAAAACTGTGAGACGTACCGTAGTAAATGTTTTCAAATCAATTGGGTTGTATTTCATTGATGTCAAGCAGCAAGGTTTTTGTGATCTAAAATTAAAAAAAAAAACTATTATTAAGTTCTTTGTAAAAGAATAAAGTGTTATTAAAGAAATAATAAAGAAATTTGGAAAAACGGAAAATTGGAATGGAGGTTTGGAAGAAAACGACATAAAAAGCATAATAAAACGATTAGGCCGTATGCATTTGTAATAAAACGATTAGGCCGTATGCATTTGTAAATTTTTCTTAAAGTAATAAAAAATCAGTTATTATAGTTAAAGTAAATTACCTTCGGATGACAAACCACATCAGTTTTTGGAACCTAAGGTCCCCTTGATACCAAAGGTTGTTGTATGCTGAGTCGGCCATTCCCGCGCTCTATATAGTAAAACAAAATAAAGTAGGTAAGTTTAGATAACTGACAGAAAAAAGGCACGTATCTAAACGTTTTTGGTTTTAACTTGATATTTTTTCCCATGGTAAAGTATGGTTGACTATTTTTTTTATACAGTTTTATGGTTGACTATTTTTTTTCATACAAATACTACAAAACTGAGTTCATTGCATTTGGCACACGGTTTATTTATGGATTTTCACAGACCTTTTTGGATAAAAAGTGTTCTAGTTTTTAGTTTCAGAAACATTGCAAGCAAAATTGTGAGTCAAAGAGAGCAAACCAAATTATAGACTCTACATTAATTTAGTTTTCTGTCTGAAAAACCGCCAGCATGTTTTAAAACACGTAGAACAATTAAAAAAATAATTTAAAAAGATAAGAAACTCCCTAAACGCTTTTTTTGGGATATCCCGAGAAAAACATTTTTGGAGAAAAATAAATTAGTTTACTTCACATTATTTCCATTGTACATATAACTGGTAAAAGGTCATCCTTTTCTACATCTCTTAAAACTTGATAAAATAAGGAAATCCTAAAAAATTACAACCTTTTTAATGATACGACTTTGAAATGTTATTCTGCGCTCTATTTCTATATTTTTCAGAAACGACCTGACTTGTGAACCGTCCATTCGCTTTCAAATCAATTGGGAGCAAGGAAAATAAAATGCTTACTGGACGTCGCAAAATTGATGAGTTTATCAATTTAAAAGGTTTCATACTCACAGCTTCCCTTAGCAGCTCACAGTAGTAGCACAAATTGAATAGGGGATAAATCAAACTAACTACTGCGACGAAATTGTTGGCCATATCCAGAGCTCCGCGAGCTACCTAGAAAATTGTGCAGTATTAGTATCAAGGAAGTAAGAAACGTAAAGGAAAATAAATCGATTTATGTATTTTTTCTAATATTTTTTTAAGGGAAAATAGTACACACTGATTATATGTATCGCGAATGTTGTCTTCCTTTCAGTCTCCTTATTTATATATGAGTTTGAGTTTTATTTATTTGCGTCAGTGATCGATTTTCAGTAGCCTAAAGGGTAAAAGCTCTAAAAACTTGTTTTAAATTGGACCTCATAGTAATTTGTGTATGCCTCTATAATGAAGTTAGTGCTCGACATATTATTCTGTGACAGTTATGAAGTTATTCCGAAAACACCGATCACTGAACTGACATGTAACTTGATTATTAATTTATGTGCTTTTCATACCTTGGCCCCGAATCCAAAGAAGCAAATAGAAACGCTCGCAGACGTCAAATTAACGAATATAACCTTGTTAAAGATGTCGTCTAATTGCTCGGCTAGACTAAAATGAAAAAAAATATTAACCTAAGGCAAGTAATTAAGACACTCCTACTTCAACTAAGTGTTTTCTAAAAAGCTTTTAAAGTAGCTATAGACTGGATTGATATATAAACATTTTAAAATTTAAATAAATATTATTAAATCAACGTAATTAATTTCCGAAGGTTAAAAAAAAAACATTTTAAGTCACTTTTTAAATTTCAAAATTTAAGCATACCTGATCAATTTCTGATGCTTCGCGATTACATTTTTAAATGTCTGGAGGTTTTCCCAAGATGCTCTGTCGTTTTTAATCACAGGTTTGATATTCAATAGGTCCTCACGAAGCAAAGTAAATTCCGTCGCTAAGTGAGAGCACAATGTTATCATAAGGAACTCGGTGCCAAGATAGAAGTAAACTATGCGGAACACTGAAATTTATGGTGTGTGATGATGGGTAATGTGGTATGGATGATGTGGAGGAGAAATAAGTAGGCAACTCACGTTTCACAGATATAATGTCCACAAGTCTTTACACACACGAAAAGTACAGAAGGCACAGTAGGGAAGTATAGTTCACAAGCACAAGCACAAGCACAGTAAATGGAAGCGGATGGATGACAGTTCAAGAATGATAGACGGAAGAATATGAAGATGAGAATGCACAATAAACGAGTATAATAGCGAGTATGATTACAATGAAAAATTGCAGCGACAAGCGTGCGCTCCGCGTCGAGGTGTGATCCTGACTGATTTGACCTTGTTCGGTGAACTTATGCGCTTGCGCCGGTATATGCATTCGATACCTATGGTTATGCATGTGTCGCTAATTAGTGAAGATGGTAAGGTCGATAATTAGACGACCATCGACTATCGATAAAGGTACCGACCAACTGTTAAGTATGTATGTTAGTATTAAGTGATTTTGTTTATGTAAATAGATAATTATATATGTATATATAGATTGTAAGTATTTTTGTTTGTGTAATTATAATATTATTGTGTTTGTGTAGTTTTAAGTTTTAGGTTTAAGATGATTAAATATATGTAAATAAATTAGATACTTGTGAAGTAGCCTACACCACCCCCCTCCAGAGACCGTCAAGGGCGATAGAAGTTTGTAAATTTAACTCGCCTCCCAGAACGTGTTGTGTAACTTGGCGTTACATCCGATGGGGGTTCCTCCTCATGGATGGATAAAATGAATGCAGGCTTCAGTCGGTCAATCGATACCGTTACCTCTTTATTTTTGACAAGTAATTTAAAGGTCTTGTCTCCTCGAGCGACGACTTTATATGGTCCAGAATAGGCAGGCTGGAGAGCACCACGCAATGCGTCTTCACGGAGGAAAACGTGATCGCAAGTTTCCAGCTCCTTATAAATAAATACTTTCTGCTTGCTGTGGCGGGAAGCTGGTACCGGTCGTAATTTCTCGGCGAAGTTTCTGAGCCTAGCGGTAAATTCGGCTGTGTCTACTGTACCGTTGACAGTGGGCTCAAAAAATTCTCCGGGCAATCTGAGCGGCTCCCCATACACCAGTTCGGCTGAAGAGGCTTGGAGGTCTTCTTTAAAGGCAGATCTTACGCCTAGTAAGACCCATGGCAAGGATTCCGTCCACCTGTCATTTGCATGGCAGACAATCGCGGCTTTTAGCTGACGGTGGAACCGTTCGACCAAGCCATTGCATGCCGGATGGTAGGCTGTTGTCCGCTTGTGTTCGAAACCGGTTATCTTCGACAGGCATTGAAACAAGGCCGATTCAAATTGCCGACCACGGTCGGTGACAATGTCTGTCGGGCAACCGAACCGAGATATCCAAGTGGACAGCAGGGCTTTGGCCACAGTTTCTGCCGTAATGTCTTGTATGGGTACTGCCTCTGGCCACCGCGTAAATCTATCCACGGCGGTTAAACAGTACCGATAACCTTGAGAAAGTGGGAGAGGACCAACTAGATCGATATGGATCTGCTTGAACCGAGCGCGCGGTAGATTATAAGTGCCGAGAGGGGAAGTCACGTGACGATTGACTTTTGCCCTCTGACATGGTACACAAGTACGCGCCCAGTTCCTACAGTCCTTTCTCACACCTGGCCATACAAACCGCTCAGCTATCAGCTTGGCTGATGCGGTGGCACCAGGGTGGCTTAGCGAATGCAAGCTATCAAAGATTTGCTTGCGAAGCAATTCGGGTACATAAGGCCTGGAAGCTTGCGTACTGACGTCGCAGTACAGGGGAATTGGACTTCCAGGGACATTTAATGGTTTGAGCTGCAAAGAAGAACCTTCGCTCAAAAGCTTACAGAGTTCTGAGTCAGAAGCCTGAGCTTGAGCTAACTTTTCGAGGTCTACGGGGTCTGCTAGCTCTTCAATTCGCGACAAGGTATCGGCAACCACATTGTCCTTACCAGAAATGTGGCGGATATCTGTCGTGAATTGCGATATGAAATCTAAATGCCTAAACTGCCTGGGCGAACAGTTGTTCTTCCTTTCGTGGAAGGCAAAACTGATCGGCTTGTGGTCAGTATAGACAATGAAATGGCGAGCTTCTAGCATGTGCCTAAAATACTTAATGGCTTCATAAATGGCTAGAAGCTCCCTATCATATGGTGAGTATTTCACCTGTGAAGGGCTCAACTTCCTTGAAAAGAAAGCCAAGGGTTGCCACGCGTCATCCTTAAATTGTTGCAAGACCGCTCCAATGGCTTTATCAGAGGCGTCTGTCACAACTGCAAGTTTTGCGGAGCAGTCTGGATGAGCCAGTAGGGCAGCATTGGCCAGACTGTCTTTACAAGCCTCAAAAGCAGCTAGTTGGTCTGCTGTCAAGGTTATTGGCTGGGAACCTTTGACGGAACCTGTTAATAACGCGTGAAGTGGAGCTTGGATTTCGGCTGCGTGGGGAAGAAATCTCCTGTAAAAATTTACCATCCCCAGGAACCCTCTTAGCTGGCGAACATTAGTTGGAGGGGGAAAATCCTTGACTGCCTGGACTTTGGCGTCAAGTGGCCTAGACCCGCACTCGGAAATCCGGTAGCCTAGGAACGTTACCTCCTCCATACCGAAAACGCATTTCGCGGTGTTCACCAACATGCCATAATCCTTAAGCCTATTGAAGACCTGACGTAGGTGTTGTTCATGCTCCTCTGGGTTTCTAGAAAATACCAGAAAATCGTCGAGATAACAATATACGAAGTCAAGTCCTCTCGTCATCTCGTCCACGAACCGCTGAAAAGTTTGGCCTGCATTCCTAAGACCGAATGTCATAAAAGGAAATTCATATAATCCAAATGGAGTCGTGATGGCGGTCTTAGGAATGTCCCCCGGGCTGACAGGTATCTGATTATATGCCTTTTCTAAATCGAGCGTGCTAAACACTTTACATCCAGCTATACTATGGGTAAAGTCATGAATGTGCTTAATCGGATATCTGTCAGGTACGGTACGAGCATTCAACTTACGATAATCTCCGCAAGGACGCCACCCGTTGTTCTTCTTCGGCGCCAGGTGAAGAGGTGAAGACCACGGGCTCTCAGAAGGTCTAGCTGTACCAAGGGCTAGCATAGACTGAAATTCCTTCTGGGCGATCTTCAGCTTATCTGGTGCTAAACGACGAGGTGAGGAGCAAACTGGAGGGCCTGGTGTCGTGCGTATGTGGTGTACAGTTTAGTGTGGTGTGGTGTGTGGCTTACCAGCTGGTCGAGTAATTTCAGGAAAATCGCGGAGGATTTCATGATACCGAGTCTCACCAGTCACGACCTTTACAGAAAAAATGTTGTTACAATTAGCTACAGCAGCAGTAGTAGACATAGAAGTAAGATTATCAATGAGACGTTTATTACGACAGTCAACTATGAGGCTATAAAAATTTAAAAAATCTACGCCTATTATAGGTTTCGTAACATCAGCTACGATGAAACGCCATTGAAAAGTTCTACGTAAACCAAAATCTAGATCTAAATTAATACAGCCATAGGTAGCTATGCTAGAACCATTAGCAGCACACAAACTGTAGTCCGTGCGCGCACGACGATCATGAAGCGCTGACCGTGGGAATACGCAGAGGTCGCTCCCTGTGTCGACCAGGAACTGCGTCTTCGAAGATCGGTCAGTGACAAACAGGCGACCAGTAGCATACAAAGGGCAATCGTCAGTCGCCATTACCGACCGCCCCTGGAGTTTTCCGACCTGTAGTCGCAGGGTCGAGTACACCTGCTGGCTTTTTCTCCGAACTTGCTGTGGTACCAACAAATGGGAAACTTCCTATAGTTCGATAGAGAGCGCTGCCTCGAACTGTTGCGAGTGTTTCTGGTAGAACGTGAGTGCGAACGGCTATCTCGTGTTGACAACTGCTGGAACTGTCGCCGAAGCTCAGCTATCTCCCTAGTAAGCTCATTTAGCACAGAGCTAGTGGCACCGTCACTCACAGCACACACCTTCGGAGACGATGAGGTCAGGTCGTTCACTCGATCGGCTAAGTCCGTAAGGTCTTCGAGAGCAGTTGTTAGTGGTTGACCTGCGAGCACTGTCTGGATGCCATGTGGTAGGCGACTAACCCATATCGTCCTCAGGAAGTCGTCAGGAACGTTAGGGCCTGCTAGGCCTTTCAAGTGGCGAAAAAACTGAGAAGGCTTGCGGTCACCCAGCTCCTCGTGCATCAACAGCTGCGTGATCTTCTTCTCATTGGACGCGGTGAGTCGTTTTATTAGCTCGGTCTTCAGCTTCTCGTATTTGTTAGTAGCAGGCGGGTTAATAATTATGTCCTTTATGTCTCGGGTGTACTGATTCTCGAGATGTCCGATGACATAATTAAATTTAGTGACATCAGCAGTAATTCCTGCTATACTAAATTGACCCTCAACCTGGGCGAACCAAATCTCTGGCTCTTCAGCCCAAAACGGGGGCACTCGTACGCCGACTTTAAAAACACTGCCCGGGTCTATCGACATCACCCCATCACTAGTGCCAGGTAGCGATGACGTTGCTGCGCGTCGTGGCTCCTTTTCTGTATTCCCTTCCATCGTTCTTCACGGGGTCACCAGTATGGTGTGTGATGATGGGTAATGTGGTATGGATGATGTGGAGGAGAAATAAGTAGGCAACTCACGTTTCACAGATATAATGTCCACAAGCCTATACACACACGAAAAGTACAGAAGGCACAGTAGGGAAGTATAGTTCACAAGCACGAGCACAAGCACAGTATATAGAAGCGGATGGATGACAGTTCAAGAATGATAGACGGAAGAATATGAAGATGAGAATGCACAATAAACGAGTATAATAGCGATTATGATTACAATGAAAAATTGCAGCGACAAGCGTGCGTTCCGCGTCGAGGTGTGATCCTGACTGTTTTGACCTTGTTCGGTGACTTATGCGCTTGCACCGGCATAGGTGTACGATACCTATGGTTATGCAGATGTCGCTAATTAGTGAAGATGGTAAGGTCGATAATTAGACGACCATCGACTATCGATAAAGGTACCGACCAACTGTTAAGTATGTATGTTAGTATTAAGTGATTTTGTTTATGTAAATAGATAATTATATATGTATATATAGATTGTAAGTATTTTTGTTTGTGTAATTATAATATTATTGTGTTTGTGTAGTTTTAAGTTTCAGGTTTAAGGTGATTAAATATATGTAAATAAATTAGATACTTGTGAAGTAGCCTACAATCCCAACATAGTATGCTATTTATTGAATTTATTTTCTATTTTCTACAAGTTTACGGCGGTATCTTCGTTGTGAGCCGTGAGCTGACATTATTAATTGAACAGTCATTTTGTATTTATCTACCACAAAATAATATCAATACTACACTAGATAGTAGTACGACAAACGATACGATGATTAATAAGTTGTTTTCGAAATATCAAAGATCAAGAATTGTCGATCGTGCTACTCCGTCAGCTGACGATCGAGAATTCGTAACAATGACTACTTGGGAGATCTCGTCAACGGTTTCGACATACAAACTCTCTACTACTACTACTACTTGACCTCTGTTTACCTGGTCCTTGCAATACAATTCTAACCAAAAATAATAACTATGAGAAAGGAACGTAGGTATGAAATTCACTTGACTAGTCTAGGTATGTTTAGCGAGTCGTTAAAGTCGCAATAATTATTTTGATTTTATTTGTGTGTGTGCGATGATAACAATGTTAATGGTACTTACAGGTATATGTAGGTGGCCAGCAACCTGGTATTCCGGCAATTTACGTGCGTAATAAAGCTACCACTTTTAATTGTAAATTTTGTATATCGTGCTTGACTTTAACATTCCTCTGAACCGTTTAATCACATTTCTTAATGTAACACTGATACTTTCACACCTGTACTAGCCAGTACAGCCAGTAAGACTCGCCTTAACACTCACAATTTGGCTCGTTATGTGAAGATGATGCTAGTAATACTTGTACCGACGGCATTGTTACACCACTCGCAAACAACATTGCGCGTCAAACTTCCTTCGGACACTTGATATTGAAATAAGTTACGTTATAGTACGCCATAACTTCTCGCGAAAAACTTATAACTATTCGGAGATCTTATCGACACAAATTTATACACGAGACTGATGTCGGGATAAGGATGATCAATAGTCATCGATGGTAAAGAAATAACGATGTTTAGCTGGAAAACATCAAGCAATCGTACGTCTTGTCGGAAGCGCTTTCTACACGAGACTGAGTGTCGTCAGTGTCGCTCGGCCGGTCGGCGGCATCATCAAAGGAATCCGCGGTAGTAGTGCACGCGCCGAAAGGGCTGGCGGCGCGGCGGCGGTTCCTTTGACATAAAATAAATAACATTATTTTTTGACATTTTATTTTATTTTGGACTGGTCGGCTCCTTTGAAGCAATAGTACAATAGATCACATAGATGCCGCGGTGGTGTGGAGTATTGTCAGTGTTATGAAATTTTGCCGAGTTTTGGGGAGAATTTTGCGTTAGATGGATGGAACAAAAATTAATAACTTTAACAGTTTTTGATATTGACCTCCAAAAATACGTTTTCTGGTATTTAGATTGATAGTAGTATACGCCTGTTCAGGATCGTTATAGTAGTTTTCTTACACCCTGTATATCTTCGAATGAAGCGACTCATATAATAATGATCGAACTTCACTTCAGGAAGTTCGTTTGATCATCTATTATTATATTCGTCGCTTCATTCTTCAGATATAATTTTATTTATACCATAATCATATACAACGTTGATAAAAGCGAGAGGCATTAAATGAAACCACATATACTATAAGTGCCTACTGCTAATCCGAAACTATTAAAAAAAAGTTTTCAAGAAGTATACGAAAAAACTTTTTTCAAAGAACTTAAATAGCTTAATTATTAACTTAAAATGTAAACACTCTTAATAAAAATTTACACTGACGTGCGGTGACCTGCGTAACAAAACGGCAACATCGCATTTGTACCTATCGCATAGCGCGTGCGGCGGGCTCACACACAGCAGAGCGGCCGGGTTTGATGTAGACGATAATGTAAACAAGTGGTGTAGGTATCGTTGGAAAGTATGATCAATGATCATAATAAACAATAATAATTCATTGTTATACTTACACATTAAATCTTCAATTGTTGGAAATGTCCGCCGTTTGCATTAATACACAAGTTATAACGACGTATAATATTGTTATTTAATCGTGCAATAAAATCTCTGTTTCATTGTTTCATTGTACCATAAATTCCGATGATTGGCTAATGGTAGTTCGTCGGTATATTCAGCAACGGGGCCGGATAATATTTCCAAAAATTTTGCCGCGTTTAGGGTGCCGTCAATAAAAACAGGGCCAATAATTTGGTCTCTGTGAATACCAGCCCACACATTAACAGAGAAGCGGTACTGATGCTCTGACTCCCGAATCATGCGTGGATTTTCCACACTCCAGTATCTGAGATTTTGTCGGTTCCATATGCCATTGCGTGTAAATGTACTCTCGTCGGTCCACATAACATTTAATAAAAAATTCCGGTCGTCGGTAACTTTGTCAAGTATCCTTTGACAGTAAGTATGCCTGATTGGCAAATCCCTCGTTAAAAGGGCTTGAACTTTTTCAAATTTGTACGGTTTACGTTTATTTCTTTTTAAAATATTATGCACGGTCCTATGGCAAACTCTAAACTGGCGTGCGGCTCTATGCAGACTCGATGTAGGGTTGCGATCAAAATAATCAAGAATTTGTTGCTCGCGTGCAGTAGGTATCTGTTGCGGTGGTACTCCCTCCTAATGCGCTACTAATGGTTTATTTTCCCGTGCCCGTTGTACTGCCAATACTATGGTGCGAGGGTTCCTAGGGCACGTGCGGGTGTCTCCATACCTTTCTCGGTATGTTCGCAGAGCTAGAGCCGCGTTTCCTTGGGATTCCCCGTAAATTAAAATAATGTCAGTGTATTCTGAAGCAGTGTATGTAGCACGAGGCATTATGGATGTCTTACGTACCTAATTTACAAAATTATTAAAAACTGCACACACAACTAAACTTAAACTAACTTGTCCTGTCACAACATAAATCACTATCTTAGAATAAGAAGTTTGGTGTCCTATCACAATAAAAACTTAACAATATTAGAGAATATTGAAAACCGGACGCGTGAGCGACAATAATTTGTGCTTAATTGCGTAACGTGCACCCCGCAAGCGACGCGTCTTCGCACTAAACAATGTAACCTACTTATCCGAGTCACCGCCGCCGTCGCCCGCGCAATAGCAACAGACTGATCTATTTCTATTTTTGTTACGCTTATTACATTAGAGTGAGATGACCGTGATCTGTACTTTCTTTTAAGGAAATATTTGGTAATAGTGCACTTGTTTGTATTGCAAACTTACGATGCGGAGCGGCAACGTCGCGTGAATTTTGTTGTTTTGCGGTGAATGACTCTTAGATAACTATGCCTATAAAACTTAGTCACCTAATCAGGAAGATACAGCATGTTCAAACTAAAAAAAAACTAAAAAAATATCGTGTGACTAAACTATTGCTTACATTGATTTGATTTTTGTTGTGTAGCCTTATAATGATATACAGAATATGCGGTTTCATTTAATGCCTCTCGCTTTTATCAACGTTGTATATAATCATCTTTTATTACCTAAGTAGATATTTAACAAAAACGAAACGTACAAAATAACGCTTTGATCTTATGCATAACACTTTTTGTTATTCTTATCAACAACAGATTCTTAGCTAACATTATTAATTAATTTCTAGAAAACACAACTGCGTTTGCAAAATTATTGTCGCTTGGGATTGGCCGGTTATAAAATTGGGCAAAAGCTGAGGACGTGCTGGTCCAACCAGCTGTCTTTCTGATCGCGTCCACACTAAAGCCAGAGGTACGAGCGGCCGCCGTGGCGGTGTGTCGCGTGCTATGTGCGCTGAACGTGCTCACGTCTATAGTTGAGTAAATTGTGTAATAATAACAAATCAATATACAGTGTGTATATTTGAACGACGGATTTATTGAAGGAGGGTGGTCAGTATTCGATTCTCGTCACAAATATGTAAAAAAACTATGACCTTAATTTTTCAAATAATTATCCGATAAAATACAGTATTTATGAACACAGAGCGCAAAATGCCAAATATCACGCGCCAAACACGTGCCTCTCCTGTCGCTAAGGCAGCGAGCGCGCAAGCCCCGCCCCTTTCCTTTGTGATGTCGCCCCCGCGCCCCCCGCGCCCTCCGCGCCACCCGCGCTGCTGACCGAGTAACCGCCAGTCTATGCGCACGCGCCGCTGCTTTCGTATTATGTAATCATTCCCGTTTACCAAATTCGGGTAAAGTGCATTTCCTAGTGTTAGGTACCTATCTAGTGTGTAGTGTAATAATGTCGTCGCAGTATTCTAATGAAGAATGTTGGAATATGGTTCGTGCTTACGCGCTATCAAATGATCGTGTGCAAGCTGCAGTCAATTTGTACAGAGAAATGTACCCCATGCATGAGGAACTTGGGGTTAACGACCACGAACCTAGAGTGAATATTTGTCTAATTTAAACAAAAACATTTTATTCACCGACGAAGCCACATTCACGAGAATGGGGATTTTTATGAAATGAAATGAAATGAAATGAAATAATTTATTCTGTAAGTAGGACAATTTTTATCACTTTTACATGTCAAATATGTTTCGAGCTCGCTGGATTCGACATTTCCTAACTGACTACCCTGAGAAGAAATGTCGAAACAAACTCAGGGGTCTCTGTCTCTTTTAAAGTCCAGACAATTGTTTGTTGTTAGTGTATAAACAAATGCAGTGTATAATATTACTGAACTGGCCTTTTGAGGAAAGTTCCAGAACAATCTGATACTAAAATAATTTAATATTAAAAAGTAAAAAATTAAAAAAAAAGAGAATACTGTATAGTATACCTGCATAATGTTTATACTTACAAAATTTAAAAAAAAAAATATAACTTATAGGTACATATACACAAAAAAATCATTTTAAATAATAATACATATTGTCTTAATGTAAATGATTATATGCAAAAGCACAAACATGTCTAAATTGTATATGAATATATGCAAAAGCACAAAACATGTCAAGATTGTAAATGAATATATGCAAAAGCACAAAACATGTCAAGTCATGGAAACAAACGATAGCTGTATAAGCGAGCAGCTCAATCCCAAGCGGTTTTATCACTTAAATAATCTAATATTGTGTAATATCCTTTTTTGGATAGTTTAGATTTTATACAAGTTTTAAATTTCCTTATAGGTAACTTACGATAACTAATGGGTAACTTGTTGTAAAAGCGTATACATTGACCCATGAACGAGTTGCTTACTCTGTGGAGACGAGTAGCATGAACGGCTAAATTATGTTTATTTCTTGTGTTTACTGAGTGTATATCAGACATTTTTACAAAGTTTGATTCATTTTTATGAACATACATTAGGTTCTCAAATAATAATAATAATAATATGTTTATTTTCTCTTCACAAAGTTAGTTAAATACAGTACAGTACCTTAACTTAAATACAGTATCTAAAGTTAGCTAAGATGAACATTTTTATTAACCTTGTGAGAGACTGGTGCCTGATGTAGGTTTATGCAACAGCATAACCTGTATTACAGGTCACCAGGGCCCTCCCGCAGTAACACTTAATGGATAGGTATTATACTAACATGCTGATGGTAATGTGAAAGAACTTTATCAAAATAAAATTTAAAACAAAGTAAAATAAACTAATAAAAAGCAGCAAAAGGGAACAAAGGTGGAGAAGAAAGAGTTTTAGCAACGATTAAAAATAGTTAAGACAAGACTATATATTATGCAACTAAAATACCAGTTAAGAGTTTGGTAGTATGAGTGTATGTGGAGTGAGTGTATATGCGTGTAGATGTGATTGAATGTATTGTGTAGGTGTAGAGCGACTTTAGAATCGGGGCTTTTAGGTACAAAGTGTATGTGTTATTTACTTATCAGGAACTAAAAAGCTTTCAGTGGTCTCATAGTCAAATGTTTTAATATACTGAGTGAGAGAAATTTTACACTTTTTTCTGGTAAGTGGGTAAATATTTAATTTTTGGTTAATTTTGTTATAAAGGTAAGGGCCTGCAAAACAGAAAAAGTTATGAGAGGTTCCTGTCCGCAGGGTCTTCTTTTCGCAAACATTGCCTTTTCGGCGCTTGTCCTTTAGCAGGTTTGGGTCGTAATGAAGCAGTGAATGCTGTTTTAGGACTGTTTGCAAAATAAAGCACTGCCTGACCGTAAGCACTTCCCATTTCTTGTAAAGGTCAATAGTGGGGAATCTGAAAGGAAGACCAGCGCCCACCTTTAGTATAGCTCGCTGTGCTCTTTCAACTTCTAAGAGATGAGATGAGAAATATATATTGTGAAGCTACAGTCAGAATGTCTATCTCTTTGAATTTCTCTCGGAGAGAAACTGTTGGGCCCAAATTGTAAATAGCGCGTACAGCCCTTTTTTTGTAACACAAATATTAAATTTATATCGGCACAGCTTCCCCACAGGAGAATGCCGTACGTCATAACACTATGAAAGTAACTAAAATAGACTATTCTGGCTGTATCTACATCAGTTATTTGTCTGATTTTTTTTACAGCATAGGCAGCTGAACTAAGCTTGCCGGATAATTTATTAATGTGAGGGCCCCACTGCAGTTTGGCATCGACAGTTATACCAAGAAATACAGTTGACTCAACAGGGTCCAATTTTAGTCCATTCAGTTGTACATTGGTATCTAAGTGCCTCACATTAGGCGTAGAAAATTTTATTAACTTCGTTTTGCTCGGATTTAAAAGAAGGTTATTGATATTGAACCAATGTACCACCTTAGCCAGTGCAGTATTAATGTCGTCAAAGTTTTTAAGTTGGCGCTTAATTTTAAAGACAAGAGAAGTGTCATCTGCAAATAGTAGAATCTTATGATTATCCCTTATATGAAAGGGTAAATCATTGATATAAATAAGAAATAAAAAAGGTCCTAATATTGAACCCTGCGGAACACCCATTGTAACCACAGATCCTTCAGATTGTTTGCCATTTACATCTACTCTTTGAACTCGATTGCCTAAATATGAGCTTAAAAGTTGTAGCGATTTATTTCTAATGCCATAGTGGTGCAGCTTCCTGATGAGTGTGTCGTGACATACGCAATCAAAAGCTTTGGACAAGTCGCAGAATATACCCAAAGCGTCCTGCGAATTCTCCCAAGCTTCATACACATTTTTGAGTAACTCCACACCCGCATCTGCAGTAGACCGACCCTTGGTAAATCCAAATTGCTTCGAGTGAAAAAGATGGTGTCTATTAAAATGTCTTAGCATTTGGTTTAAAATTAGTTTCTCAAAAATTTTGCTCAAAGTGGGCAAAATTGAGATCGGTCGAAAATTAGTAGGATCGGTTGTACTGCCTGATTTAAATAGTGGAATCACTTTACTTAATTTCATAAGGTCCGGAAACACACCGGATGCGACACAAGAGTTGAACACAATTGCTAGGAATGGTGAGATTGATGTTATAATCGATGATATAATAAGTACGGACAGTCCCCAAAGATCAGCGGTTTTCTTAACTTCAATATCATTAAAAGAATCTAAAATGTTTTTGGGGCTAACAACAGTAAATTCAAAACTTGTGCCACACTCCTCAACACTTTCTTGAAGTATCGAGTATGCGGAGCTGGAAGACGACAACAGAGTTCTAGTTGTTTGGATAGGAATATTAGTAAAAAACTTTTCAAACTCCGTTGCTGCGTTTAATGTGCATAACGAGTATTGGTGGAGCAACGAAAATCCCTACGTAACGCGACAGGACGCTTATCAACATCGCTTCAGTGTAAATGTGTGGGCAGATATTTTAAATAACAATTTAACAGGCCCTTATTTTATTGATGGACGATTTGACAGTGTATCATATTTAAACATTTTAAATAATGTAGTGAGTGAGATGCTGGAAGATGTGCCATTAAATATCTACCGGGACTTGTACTACCAACATGACGGAGCGCCCGCGCACTATCAGGTGCGCGTACGTGAGTACCTAACATTACATACATTTTGGTGACAAGTGGATAGGTCGTGGCAGGCCCGTGCCATGGCCCGCACGCTCGCCAGATCTCACTCCGTCAAATTAATCGTCGTAAATACTCAAATTATTAACCGTTGTAAATAGGTGTGATTACATTATTTAAATACGCCAAAAATACGATAGTGCGTCACGTGTTATGAAATTTTACATTGCAGAATGTTTATAGTTTGATGTACCTAGATATTTTTGCCTGTCCTAAGCCAGATTTAAAGTATGAAGGGAAAATGCATTCATACCTACGTCGGCGTCGGTCATTGACCGCGCATATGTTCTGCGCTTATCGCAAGGTTGTTAAAACGTTGCGATGTTTTTAGGACTTTTTTGGAACGATTTTGTTCGTCATTAATCAGGGTTTTTTTATTGTTTATACGTTTATTGGTGAAGTCTATGCATAAACTATTGGTGGTTTGAATAAGTTCGTCGTTCAAATATACATGCTGTATGTCTGCGGAGATTTTAATATTGATATTTGACCGAGTCCTCTGTTAAATGTAAATTTTTAGCCCTTTTTAAGTCTTTTAATTTAGATTATATTTTTAATGAGCCCACTAAGATAACAGCACACTTCTCTACTTGTATAGATAATATATTTTCAAATCAAGGAGTGCAAAATTTTCAATTATTACCCGGTGTGAAATCAGATCATATGGGTCAAATGGTCTCAATAAAAAATAAAAATAGATTGCCTATTACTAAAAATATTATAGTCAGGCCTCTAACAGTTAGAGGCCTGACTATACTGTGGCTGTGGCTGACGACCAACTGTGGCTTAACGGCATTTTAGTTAGTGGACGGCAGAACTAATCATTCTTTAATTTTTTTTTTAAATAATGTCAACAATCAGCTTGCGAATAAATATTCATTTTCGGGAGGGCCAAATAAGGTTTATGATGATCTGTTTCACATAATCCATAAATCATTTAAGAGATCGTGTCCCCAAAAAGAAATAAAGATTAATTTTAAATGTAAATTTAATGATTGGGCTACCAAAGGCATTAGAATAAGCAGGGACAAATTGTATAGTCTATATGAGGAAAAATCTTATAACAATGACCCAATTTTGCATAGTCATGTAAGAAATTATTCTAAATTGTTTAAAAGGGTCTGCTTAGCGGCTAAGTCGAGACATGTCAGCAGGCGGATCGGCAATTCTGATAACAAAATTAAAACAGTATGGAAGATTATCAACACTGAAACTGGGAATAGTAAACAAAGAGATACAGATCTTTAAAAATTAAGAATAAAATTATTACGGATAAACTAGAAGTAGCCAACGCTTTTGAAGATTTTTTTTCAAACATCCCTATAGAGGTAACGAAATCACTTCCCTCGTGTTCCTCGAGAGCGGAGTTGCTACTTAAAAAATTTGTTAGTAAATGCATTCCAGATTTTAGTTTTAGTCATGTATCTCCTTATATAGTCAAAAAATCATTTAATATCATTAAAGTGAAGACCACAGAAGACTATGGGGAATATCTGTCAAAGCTATAGAATCAATAATTGACACTATTGCCCCAATTCTTGCAAAAATATTTAACGACTGTGTTGACTGTGGCACTTTTCCTGATTTAATGAAGCACAGTAAAGTCATTCCTATTTTCAAATCTGGTTGCAAGAATGATCCATCAAACTACAGACCAGTTTCGGTACTTCCTGCTCTTAGTAAGATTTTTGAGAGAATGGTTTTAGATCAAATGATGTCACATTTTAGTAAATATAAAATCTTTCATGAGCGTCAGTTTGGCTCCACCAAAGGAAGATCGACGACCGACGCCGCGGCCAGTTTGATGTCCCACATATTAGAAGCTTGGGAGGGTTCACAGGATGCGATAGGCATTTTTTGTGATCTCTCCAAGGCTTTTGATTGCGTTGACCATAATACTCTAATCCTTAAACTGCATTACTACGGATTACGAGGACAATCCTTACAACTAGTATTGTCGTATTTGTCAACCAGACAGCAAAAAGTAGGCATTAACGGCGTAACTACATCCGGGTCTTTGGTAAGAAGGGGCGTACCTCAGGGTTCGATTTTAGGCCCGTTTCTCTTCTTAGCGTACATTAATGATCTTCCTTTTATGATGTCCAGATTGACAGACATAGTTCTTTTCGCAGATGATACCTCTCTCATTTTTAAAATTAATAAAAAATCTAAAGATATTGGTAATCTGAATAATGGCTTAAATGTATTGTCGGATTGGTTTTCAGCGAACAACTTACTTTTGAACGCGTCCAAAACAAAATGTTTGAAATTTTCTCTTACAAATGTTCGGTCTCATACAGATTTAGACGTAATGCTTGACGGCAATAACCTTGAATTTATTGACGAAACCGTATTTCTAGGTATAACCATAGACTCAAAGTTGCAGTGGGGCGCTCACATCTCAGCCCTGTCTCGAAGGTTAAGTTCTGCCGCTTTCGCGGTCCGAAGAATAAGACAGCTTACAGATGTTCCCACTGCTAAATTAGTTTACTACGCGTATTTCCACAGCATTATGTCATATGGCATTTTGCTATGGGGCTCTGCTGCCGATGCAGAGTCTGTTTTTATTCTACAGAAACGCGCTATTAGGGCAATTTACTGCATGGGGCCCCGTGAGTCCCTGAGAAATACGTTTAAAGAGATTAATGTTTTAACTATGCCCTCGCTTTACATATTGGAGAATATATTGTATGTTCGTAAAAACCTTGATAAATTCAGTACAAATAGTGATTTTCATAGTATTAACACGCGAAGTAAAAATAAACTTGCAGTTCCAAGATTTAGACTAACTAAAACAAATACTAAATCTTTCCTAGGAAATTCTATCCGTTTTTATAACAAACTGCCTGATAGTATTATTAAATTACCAAGCAATAAGTTTAAAAATGCCGTAAGATCTCAGCTGATAAGTAAAGCGTACTATTCTATTAGTGATTACGTAGACGATAGGCGCGCGTGGATATAGTATCCCTGCACATGTGGTCTCCCTGGCAGTCGGCTAGTCTTATTGTAATATATTAATTCCTTAGCTTTCCCTTGGTGTCTACTTCGAGAAGCTTTGACATGCCTTGACATTCCTGTTTTTGTATGTAAAACTATTTTTTTTTTTTGTGGGTAGACACAGTAAACACACGTATATTTTTTTGCTCCCAGTTATTATTGTTTATTAATTATATTATTTATTTTTGTAATGATCTGACCACTCCAGTTGCTTCACAGACCCCCTTTTACTCACTAATTATCGTTTTCAAGTTTAAATCACAAATTCTCACAATTCTTAACTAAACCTTACTACGTGATAGTGTGCCTGGATGTGATGCTACTTTCGGTTTTGAACACGTGACTCCGTTAGATGTAGTAAACGCTTTTAAGTCACTCAGTCAAAAGAAAACCGAAGATTTCTGGGACCTCTCCGTTAAACTTTTAGCACATATAATAAACATTGTTGCACCATCTTTAGCCGTAATTTTCAATAAATGCGTAGACGCAGGGGTATTCCCTGACCTTATGAAGCATAGTAAAGTTATACCATTATTTAAGTCAGGTAATAAAAGCGACATTAGTAATTTTAGACCGATATCAATTTTACCCGCGTTCAGCAAGATTTATGAGAAATTGATATTGAAACAGCTCTTAATACATTTCAATCTGAAGACCCTCCTTCATAATGAGCAATATGGTTTTACTAAGGGACGCTCTACTACCGACGCCGGTGTAGCTTTACTCAGGCATGTTTATGATGCCTGGGAGAACTCGCAGAATGCTATTGGGGTGTTCTGTGACCTGTCTAAGGCATTTGACTGCGTCCATCATAATACGCTAATTTGTAAACTCAAACATTACGGTTTAAAAAGTAGATCACTGGATTTAATTTATTCATATTTAAGTGATAGGTATCAATGCGTTGATGTCAAAGGAAGTAAGTCTACTGGACTTCCTGTCAAACTAGGGGTACCGCAGGGCTCAATACTCGGTCCATTCTTGTTCCTAGTATATATTAATGACCTACCATTTTTTTTAAAAGACACTTGTAACGTAGTGCTTTTTGCCGATGACACTTCCCTAATTTTTAAAGTAAATCGAAATAGAGATAATTTTAATGAAGTAAATAGTGCTCTCACTCGGGTGACACAATGGTTCTCGGCTAACAATTTAGTATTAAACGCCAAAAAAACCAAATGTGTTAAATTTGCAATGCCTAATGTAAGAAATCTTGGTCCAAATCTATACATATAATAAAATTGTAACAAGCTCATGTCTGTACATTAAAGATATTAAAGAAAAACTAAGATGGAGGATCTTCATACAACCAATAGAAGCCAAAAGTATGAAAAAAAAAAATTTTGTCTGTCTGTCTGTTTGTTGTCCGCTTTTCACTCAAAAACTACTGGATGGATTTTGATGAAACTTTTTTTATTATGTAGCTATTAGTCTTCGCTAACATTTAAGCTATCTTTTTTTGGGAATTTTGCTCTTAAAGGGGGTAAACAGGGGCGGGTAAGATTGTATGAAACTCCGTCAGTTTTGAAGCTAATTCGATTATCTATACATATAATAAAATTGTAACAAGCTCATGTCTGTACATTAAAGATATTAAAGAAAAACTAAGATGGAGGATCTTCATACAACCAATAGAAGCCAAAAGTATGAAAAAAAAAAAATTTTATCTGTCTGTCTGTTTGTTGTCCGCTTTTCACTCAAAAACTACTGGATGGATTTTGATGAAACTTTTTTTATTATGTAGCTATTAGTCCTCGCTAACATTTAAGCTATCTTTTTTTGGGAATTTTGCTCTTAAAGGGGGTAAACAGGGGCGGGTAAGATTGTATGAAACTCCGTCAGTTTTGAAGCTAATTCGATTATCTATACATATAATAAAATTGTAACAAGCTCATGTCTGTACATTAAAGATATTAAAGAAAAACTTAGATGGAGGATCTTCATACAACCAATAGAAGCCAAAAGTATGAAAAAAAAAATTTTTGTCTGTCTGTCTGTTTGTTGTCCGCTTTTCACTCAAAAACTACTGGATGGATTATGATGAAACTTTTTTTATTATGTAGCTATTAGTCCTCGCTAACATTTAAGCTATCTTTTTTTGGGAATTTTGCTCTTAAAGGGGGTAAACAGGGGCGGGTAAGATTGTATGAAACTCCGTCAGTTTTGAAGCTAATTCGATTAAAATTAATATTTGGCTATTTAGTTAGAAGTTAAGAATGACGCAATAAGGATTTTTGAAAATTCTGCCTTAACGGGGGTAAAAAAGGGGGAGGTACGTTTCTATGAAACTCCGACTGTTTTGAAGCTAACTCGATGAAAATTAAAGCTGTTTACGTGAATACTAAGTTTTTCTGCCCATCGTTTTGTGACGGTTACCTGTTTAAAGAACTATTGTCATAAAATTGTTAAACTATCCGTAAACATATGTCCGGGATAATCCCAAAAAAATAATGTACAGATTTCATTTTCATTTCATTTCAGATTTTCAGAATATATTGACTAGAGGTCGTGACAACATAAATTCTACATATTATTGCGCTATTTGATATGGAGGGTGAGCAATCACGAATTTTATGACAATTACCGGCTAATCAAAAAAACTACTTAATATATAGCGTTCAAATTTTGCATGAAGGTTAAGGAGAGGTCTAGACAAAAAAAACAGGTTATTTATTATCAGGTTATTAACCATGGGGTCTTAGCAGTAAACCTTTATTTTTAAAGAACACGTAACTGGTGTAACTGACAATGTCACCATAGCGACCAAAATACTGTTGCTATGGTTTTATGTTTTGACATTAATATTAACATGCTACAATATAGAAATTAAAATAGCGGGCTCAGGAAAGTACGCGCTTCGTATTTTTTTACTCATTTTTTAAGTTTTCATTTCGACACATATTTTTTAAATTTATTTTTTAATAATTTTTAGTACGAATCGAATCTCAGTCAAGCATAACATTTTTTTCTTCTATCGTTTTTGGTAGTACAAAAGTATTGTAAGAAGCGCTTGGATTTTTTTACCATACCTAAGATTGATCTTTAAAACACTTTTATATGGTATCTACCTACTTACTGTTTAAGCTAGGACAGTCTTATCCAATTAAGGAGGAACTGTGGATATGAAGTAAAGGAAAACCAACTACACTAGAACAAAAAATAGTGTGGACGGTAAATGATTTACTATACCTACTTAAATAACTGCTTAGCTGTTGACTGCAATTTTGGTGTGTGTGACGCGTGGCTGTAAAGATTTGATAGTGCCTATACACTACCACAATTGTGCACCAATTGCGATGGTATAGGGTAGTTGCACAGGTAAAGTATTATAAAGATAGGCTGTTATTATTAATATTTGTTTAATATTGCGTACGAATATGCGCCGCACGCGTACTCCCGCGATTGTTTTGTATGTGTGCGTAACATTAACCTTCTTCAGGCTCAGTTGGGTCAGCTCAAACTACTAGAATTAGAAACTTGGAACTTTGAAAACCATGTAAGTAAGCACTACTTCATGATTTAAAAAAAAAAACATTTTTCAAGGGTAGAAAGAAAACGAAATAGAAGATGAATGGGGAGCAGCGCCTGCTGTTCTCTGCACCACAGCGCACAGTGCAAACGTGTCAAATAATATCTGGCTGTTTAAGACCAACCCCGCTCAATAAGTTCTCCTCCTGGTTGGCATTGCTCTACCTCACGTTAGAAGAGACTTAAATCGGGTAGACTTAAGAGCTAAAAGAGCTTCTTCCGATATACACTGACTACTATTGCAACTCTAACTCGAGCTCGGTGCAAGATCTGGGCAGATCGACAACTACCACTTACTACTTATGTCCTACCTCAGGAACATCTGCCGCCCCGAGGTACCTTGCAGTGGCCTGTTTGGAAAGCATTCAACCGTCTCAGAACCCAAATAGGTAGGTAAACAAAATTTGTCAAATTTGGGTATACAGACCCCTCTCACATCCAGTGAGAATGCGACATCTTCGTAACGACTATGTCACACCGCCTAGAGTGGCCAAAGTGTCCGCGGTTAGTTAGTGCGCCGTCACCAAGTTCTGCGACGAAGTGATGACGCTCAAGGAAAAGTGGAAAGAGCACGGCAGGCTTATCCATGTTCGATGAGCAAGGGATAGAAGAAGGGCCTTATTTGCCCTCCTCCAACCACCATAAATAACTTACGCCAGTAGACTCAGGGCAGTCTACTGTACTGGATAAAAGCAAAGACGAAATGCGTGGTGCTTCCGCGCGCCTCTTAAGAAGGACTGGCAAAAGCTGGCTCCACGTTAACGAAGAAGCTCCCGTTAAAAAGAGCTCTCCTGTCGGGGCTTGCGGTAGATTGCGGAAGCGTTTTCGTGGCCCTCGACAATAGGATACAGTGAAGCACTCCGGCGGTTTAGCCAGTAAGAGTCCAGTACACTTTCAAGTCCTTCAATCCAAATTGTCAAATCAGTGCAAGATAGTGGCCACAGCAAAAAACTAGCAGTGTTAACTAACAGTCAAATATGTTTGTAAGACTAGAGGTTTGGATTAGGAAGTTAAGAAATTAGGTAGTTTGGAACGGAACAGGATTAGGGAGCTGGCATTAAACATTATTTAGCTTTACTTTTTGTACAGCACTACACATCTTGAATACCACGCAGACGAAGTCGCGGGCAGCAGCTAGTATTTTAATAAATGGTGAAGTGCTTGAGGCTGTAGAGTCAACGGTTTTTCTGTGTATGTAACATTGTGTTACCTATTTTGTTTTATTTTTAATACGATTATACGTATTGCTTGACATCATTATTATTTTGAAATGTATAATTATATTAATTATAAAATTTAATTATGTACCTGGACCATAATGGTCAGGAATTGTGCCATGAATCAGTGCTTGGGTATAGTTTTACTTTGTATTCATTTATTAAGCCGGCAGCAGATTCGTCATGCTCCCTTAGTCGCCACTGCTTGCGGTGGCGTCTCGGGTCGGGTCACCTCCTTCCCTCAAATATGGCGAGGGAGGTGATGGCTGACCCCTGCGTCATACTCGTGAACGGGTGCTGCTTGCGGTGGCTGGTCGGTCTGCTGACTTTGGGCTCAGTAATTAAAAGTTTTTTCTTTTCGTAGTTTTTATCGACCTAAAACATTGATTTATCTGGCACGGTTCCTACCTTACTATAATATTGTTATAATGTAAAAGAAAGACAGCGTGCTGCTGGGGAGTTTGTTGCGCCGTTTCTTCTCCCGTAGCGAAAGCACAGGAAGCGGTGAAGGGTGGGCGATGGGGTGCTGTCTAATATGATTTTGACGTTCGGAAAGTGCTACATTGTAGCCTATTTTGAATAAATGACTTTTGATTTTGATTTTGATTTCGACCATGGTCAACTTCCTGCTTGTTTTTCTTACCACAATCTCCTTTATCTGTCATACCGCGTTAATACCCCTAAACGTAAACCTAAATTTCTGCACCTACGGAGCTACAAGGGCATAAATCTGGAGGCATTGCAGCGTGATGCTGCTTGTATTGACTGGAGTCCTGTGGCAAACGCCTCCGACATCGACGACAAAGTATGCCGGTTCACTAATGCTGTGCTCAGTTTGTTTGATCTCCACGCTCCGGTTCGCTTAGTGAAAGTTCGCCGTCAATCGGCTCTCTGGATATCACCCACCATTCTAGATGCAATGGCTAGGAAGGACAGATTAAAACGGAAATATGAACGCAGACCTACTGTTAACAACCTTTCTCATTATAAGACCGCACGTAACCGCTGCAATCACCTATGGCAGGCCACCAGAAGAAAATACTTCCACGACAACCTTGTCGATCGCAGCTCGGGCGATGTATGGAAATTTCTGAGGTCGGTTGGCATAGGTGATTGCAACCTAAGTGCAGGTACCGACATTGACCTTACAGCTCTAAATAATCACTTTTCTCTTCGTCCTATTACTCTTGATCCCTCTACTAAATCATCCACTTTAGTTGAGCTTTCCTATCTAGCGGCACCTCGTTGTCCTCTTTTCTATTTTTCTTCTCTAGTTGAGGATGACGTCAAAAAGTCTGTTACGGCTATCTCTTCCTCAGCATTGGGTAACGACAACCTGTGCTCTCGTATGATCCTTCCTTTTCTCCCACAATTACTCCCCATCCTTACACATATATTTAAACACTCTTTATCATCGTGTTCCTTTCCTGCAGCGTGGAAACTTGCTTACGTTGTTCCTCTTCCTAAAACTTCTAATCCTTCCTCGTTCTCTCAGTTCCGGCCAATTTCCATTCTTCCTTTTCTCTCCAAAGTACTTGAGCACATTGTCCACCGTCAAGTTTCAGATTTTTTGACGTCTTTCAACCTCATTTCCCCTTTTCAATCTGGTTTTCGCCCCGGCCACAGTACCGTCACCGCTCTCCTCAAAGTCACGGATGACATCCGCTGGGCTATGGAAAATAAATCTCTTTCTGTCCTTGTTCTTCTCGACTTTAGCTCTGCGTTCAATTCCGTGGATTTCGATATTCTACTAGGTACCCTACAATCTCTTAATTTCTCTTCTTCTTCCCTATCCTGGTTTGGTTCCTACCTCCGGGGTCGTTCGCAGCGGGTCCGCCTTGATGAGATATACTCTGGTTGGTGTGATTTTGTTGCGGGCGTACCTCAGGGCGGCATCCTTTCCCCTCTCCTTTTCTCTATTTTCATTAATTCCATTAGCAACGTCATTTCCTCTCATTTTCACCTATACGCTGATGACTTGCAGGTTTATCGACATTTTACTTTGGCTGAAGCTAGTTCTGCCATTGCAGACATGAACCACGACCTAGCTTGCATCGGTAAGTGGGCTAGGTTCTATGGTCTGCAAGTTAATCCTGCTAAGTCACAGGCAATTATCATTGGTAGTAGGCATTATCGTGGTGCACTTGATCTGTCCTCCCTCATGCCGCTGTGTCTTGACGGTGGGGACGGATTCCTTACGCTGATACCGTCAAAAATCTAGGGGTTTTGATGGATTCGAACCTATCATGGCGCGACCAGGTCAACGAGGTAAGTCGCAAGGTTCATTTCTCTTGTCACTTTCTGAGGTGCCTCCAGACTTTCCTACCTTTCAGGACCAAAATTTTGCTAGCGCAAACCCTTATTCAGCCGATCATTGACTATGCAGATGCCTGCTACTTGGATGTCACCGAGGAGCTACTAAATAAGCTTGAGAGATTGCAAAATTTGTGTATCCGTTTTGTTTTTGGGCTCAAAAAATATGATCACGTCTCTCAATTTCGCAACGATCTCAAGTGGCTCCCTATTCGCCTTCGCAGGAACACTCGCATCCTTTGTCTCCTATATAATATTCTTCACAATCCACTATATCCTTCCTACTTACGAGAGCGCTTCTCCTATATCCGCCCTCCCGATGTCCTTTGCAGATCCCATCTTAAATCCCACCTTAAAATTCAACCCCATTCCACAGACTTCTATTCTTACTCCTTTTCTGTACATGCAGCCCGACTGTGGAATGCGTTGCCGTCTAACATTCGTGACTCTAAATCCATTGGTATCTTTAAACGACGTGTAAAAGAACACTTTCTTTCTTCTTTACAATAGTTGATTTCCATGTTTATTATTATATACTATTTATATAGTACATGTTAAATATTTGTCATACTTGTTGTTTTTATTTTATTTTTTATTCTTAATGTTATACATTTATTAGTTAATATTACACACTGTGTCTATGTTTCTTTTTGTTTTTTCCTGTCGCAGGTCTGCTGGCAGAAATTTCTTAAGAAATAAGCAGTACCTTTGTACCTATTATTTTATACATGTAATTTGTTTTCTGTATGTAAATTGTGTGTACATAAATGAATAAATAAATCATTTTATTTCTTTGTAAGTTAAGCTTTGTACATGTATCAACATCGTAAACTTGGTAAAATAGTCGGGTTCCTCTTTTTGGTAATTATTTTCCATTTTCTTTATTTAAAGAATATTTTTTCCTATATTTGGCTGTAATCTGTACATTTTGCTAATTTGCGTTGTTGTTGCATAATTGTTATTGTAAAAATTGTATTTTTCTATTTTTAAAAGAGTAACTTATGGAGTTTCTTGCCGGTTCTTCTCCATAAGAATGACATTTTGGAACCGCGCAACTAGAGTCAGTAACGTTTTGAAAGTGCCTGAGAAGGCCTACTCGAAATAAAAACCTTTTGATTTTGATTGATTTTTGATTTTATACCGCTTTCCGCCAGTACTTGTTTAATCCATCGACTGGTAGATTGAGCTGTCGCGGCTTTGTGTGGTTTCTTATAGGTTAATAAGAGATTTCCTACGTTCAGAGCTCTCATATTTTTTGTTATAAAAATATAATCTTTGAGGACGGAAGCAGGACAAATATTTAAATTGTCTCGAAAGAACGGAAGAAACAATACGGGTTGATCTCGTCCCGGGGCAGATGTCTTGATAATATCTGTTATGGCTATTTTAACTCCGCTTTGATTAATTGATATATTACAGTTTGTACCCTATGGGCTGTACAGAGAGCTAATAATATAACAATTTTTTTAGTAATCCTTTCTATACTTAATTCTAGATTAGGGTACCAATTAGACACGTAATTAGGCACTATTTGCGGGTCCCAAGTATGGGAATACTTTGGTTTACTAGGTTTAAGTTTGTAGGCTCCTTTCAATAACCTTTTTATACAGTCGTCAGAGCCTACATCAAAATTTAGATTCAGTGACAATGCGGAGCGATGGCTATTGAGGGAGCCATAAGAACAACCCTTATTGAATTGTTCCGATATAAAGGAAAGAACCGACGTTTTTGAACCACTAAAGACGTCAATACTACGTGAATCACAAAACTGCCGCCATAATTTGAGTGTGACATTATACTGCTTGATAGTATTGTCGGACAACGAAGCCATCATTAGTTTTAATGCATCGAGCGGGGTCCCGCGGAGTGTGAATGCCGTCCGCAAAACCTCGCGACACCCAGGGTAAGCTTGGAATGTAGGGGATGGTGCTCCCTGAAATGAGATTGCAGAAGAAATTTATCAGGGTTAAGGTAAAGTATATGAGAGTCAAGTACGGTTTGCAGAAGTGGGTACCATGGTTGCGAAGGCCAATGAGGGAAAACTAAAATACCCTTGGCCCCATCTTCAATAATCTTGCGTATACATTTTAGAAAGAAAAGGGTGGAAACGCGTAAAAATATTTGGATCACCAATTCAAAGTAAAGGCATCCACAGCAATCCACAGCATAGGCATCTGGCTCTCGTTTCCAGGATACAAATAAGTCACATTTGGCATTGTCGCGAGAAGCAAAAAGATCAATATCAGGACAACCAAAGTTTCTTTTAATGACTTGATAAGCAATGTCTGACAACTTCCAGTCTGTGTCGGGATTAACACTTCTAGATTCTTCGTCAGCGTAATTATCTTTTGTGTTCACATAAGACGCGAACAACCAGATGTTACGCTCCTCACACCACTGCCTGTGCCTTGCTAATTCATTTAAATGGGGAAACTGGATGCCTCCTTGGCGGTTAATATAACTAATTGCTGTGGTGTTGTCTACCCTAAGCAATATGGTACAGTTTTCATCATTACTGGCAAAGCTTTTTAAGCCTAATGAAACAGCCTGAAGTTCTAAAAAAATTATATGGTGTTTCATTTCTGCGATTTTCCATCTACAATGGACTTTCGCCCGTTACAGACAGCACCCCAACCGGTCCTAGAAGCATCTGAATATATTTCTTTCTTATAACTTTGGCTTATAATCGGACACATAGCTGAGAAAATATGGCCATGCCACCAATTAAGATCTTCTAGGACTGTTTCGGGGATTTTTATCTTTTGTTAATAATTATTATTATGTTGTTGTAACGCCAGAAATTTCTGGCGTTCTAACAGCTTTGTATAAAGAAACCCATATCGAACTGCTGGACAAGCTGCGACTAATACACCTATCAATTGTGCAAATTCGCGAATCGTACATTTTGGCAAACTTAAGAACTTTTCGAGCAACTGATTAATATTGTTACGTTTATCAACGGTAACCCTAAATAATCACATATTTGTGCGGGTTTTAACGAACTTTTCTCGTAGTAAATAATGAGACCTAAGCGTTCTAAAAGTGTCAGAGTCTCGTGTACATTACTGACGCATTCATTGTAATCATTACCTATACATAAAATATCATCAAGATATATTACAGATTTATATCCCTGTTTTCGAAGATAGGCTATAACCTCCTTCATTATTTTTGTGAACACCCTTGGTGCAACAGACAGGCCATATGGCATAGCGGTAAATTGGTAAGTACACAAGTTGGTACAATTAGGAGCTTGGAAATTAAATCGTAAGTATTTTCGATCAGATGTACATATAGGTACTAATAAATAATGGTTGCTAAAAATCCATTTTGAGGAGTTAATTTAACTGCCGTTCTATGATGCTCCATTTTGAAATGTGTTTTTGTAATGAATTTATTTAATGATTTTAAATTTAAAATAAACCTTTTGCCACCATTAGGCTTAGGTGCTAAAAATATGTTTGATATGTATTGACCATTGATTGGGATACAACGTGTTACGGCTCCTAATTGTAACAATTTATTAATTGATGTTTGCATCTCCTGAGCCTCAACGTTGGTGAAGCTGGAGTCAGTCAGTCTCGCGCATGCACTCAAGCGCATCGCACGCGTCCCGCTTACGCACGCCGCGCACCGCGTCGCAAGTTCTCGCCCGTGAAAGTATAGGTATAAACTGTGTAAAATGGACTGCCAAAAGTGCAAGAAAGTTCTATCGAAAAAAGGTTCTCACTTCCTATGTCAAGGACAGTGCCAAGGAACTTTTCATAGAGCCTGTGTAAAGGGTCTGGCTACGGACCTTAAATCCGGAAAAAACCGCATTTATTGCAACAACTGCGAGGACGACGAGTCGGACACTGAGGAACCAGATGACGAAGGACGTGATCATAACAAGATCCTCAAGGAAATTCAGAAGCACGTCAAGTCCATTCCGGGGCTAGCAAAACAGCTGGAATCCATTAAGCACAGCATGTGTCTACTCTCAGAAAAATACGACACTCTGCTCGCGGAACACGAAAAGTCTAAAGACAAAATCAACAAGCTCGAAAAAACGGTAGAAAATTTAAATAATAAGTGTAAATGTTAAAATAATCCATTAACAACTTGTTTTGGATACATATTTATTTAGAAGAAGAAAGTTACAATTATAATCACATTTTTATTACACAGCTACATCACGTAGAGAGAGAGTGATGGTTGACATGAACCACAGACAATAGACAGGAACCATAGAGGATAGTGTTGCCAATATAAATGTAATCTTATATTAACACGCCTCCTTACATTTATATTGTAAAACATTAAGATACAGGTTTCAAATCCTTAAAGACTACTCCTTTAAGTTTAACATTTCTCTAAATTTTGTGAATTTAACATTTCCCAAAGCTTTTGTAAAAATATCTGCAATGTTATTTTCAGAGTCTATTTTTACAACTTCAATACTTCCTTCCTTAACCTTTTCATGTATAAAATGATAGTGAACTTCAATATGCTTAGAATTTTTTGTAAAGTTGCCATATTTAGAAATAGCTACAGCTCCTGAATTATCTTCATAAATTTTAACTGGTTTACAAACTTTGGTGAAGACATCATTCATTAGACCAATAAGAAAATTTACTTCTGTTACTGCTTCTGATAAAGCAACATATTCTGCAAATGTTGAGGACTTTGTTACACTACATTGTTTCTTTGATTTCCAGTAAATAGTGTTTCCAAACAATCTAATGACAAATCCTGTAGTAGATTTCCTATCTAAAATATCTCCTGCCCAATCAGCATCCACAAAACAATCTAGAACATCAGCATTACTATTTTTACAATATGTTAATTTAAGATCTTTAGTCAAATACAAATACTTTAAAACTCTCAAAGCATAATTAAAATGTGTCTCATTATAACAATTTTGAAATCTGCTTAAGTAATTTACACTGTAAGATATTTCAGGTCTAGTACCTGAACTAATATACAAAAGGGCACCAATCAAATTTCTATATTTTACATCCTCATTAATATCAGATTTTTCCAATTTTAAATTTATTTCCATAGGAGTTTTAAATAATTTTGCATTCTCAATATTATAACGTTTAGCTAAAGACTCTATGTATGATTTCTGACTCAAAGTTAAGATATTGTTTTGACTATACATATATTCAATGTCAATACCAATATAGTTTTTTACTTTACCAATATCTTTCATTTTAAACCATTTCGACAATTTAGTTTTTTATATCAGTAATAACTTCTATATTTTCACAACATATTAATAAATCATCAACAAATAAAAGAATATAAACAGTTAAGTTATTTTCCTTTCTAACATACAAACAATAGTCATATTTACTTCTGCGAAAACCAAAATTAATTAAGAAATCATTAAAACATTCATACCATGCTCTGGGGCTTTCTTTTAAACCATACAATGATTTATTTAATTTATAAACATTATCAGTTCCATCTTCATAACCGATAGGTTGCTTTACATAAACTTCAGATAATATTTTACCATTTAAGAACGCTGTTTCAACATCCATTTGATGAATAACTAAAGAATTTTGACAACAATATGATAATAGTAGTTTAAGTGTCGGCATTCTAGCAACAGGAGAATAAGTATCATCAATACAATTTGTTTGTTGAAAACCTCTTACTACTAACCTTGCTTTGTAATTATTTTCGCCCTTCCTTTTAAATGCCCACTTCACATCAATTACCTTTTTGTCCTTAGAAGGTTTCTTAACTAGGGTCCATGTGTTATTTTTCACTAAACTGTCTATCTCACTATTCATGGCTTCTTTCCATTTCATTGCATCATTACATGTAGTCGCCTCCTGAAAATCAATTGGAGCCGAAGCGTCACAGTAGTTACAAAATATGCAATAATAACCAAATTCTTCATCAAAACGAAGTGGAGGTTTGACTGGTCTTCTTAATTTTCTATTTGACCCTTCATCGTTACTTTCTGCTACATTTGTTTCATAATTTTCCAAGTATTTTATTATCTCTTTTCTCTTGTGTCTTTTTATCTTCCTTTTCACTTTCTTGCATTCTATATTTAATATCATTTTCATCCTCACCTTCCTAACCACACAATTTAACATCTTCCTCAATTACATCACAATTTCTAGCAATAATAACTCTGTTGTTAATTAACACTCTATATCCAGTATCAGTATAACCAAGTAAAATTCCTACTTCTGCTTTCTTATCCCATTTTGACCTTCTCCGTTCTTCGGGAATTCTAACAAAAACTTTACTTCCATACATTTTTAAATATTCCGCAGATGGCTTCCTTTTAAAAAATATTTCATATGGTGTTTTTCTCTCAATAGTATTTGTCAATGTTCTGTTCTTTAGATAAGCAGCTGTTTTAATTACTTCAGGCCAAAACCTTCTTTCTACCTTTGCTTCTGATAAAAGACATCTACCCATATCCATTAAAGTACGATTGTATCTTTCTGCTGTTCCATTTAGTTGATGAACATATGCTGGACAAGGTTTTATTATTATTCCTTTCTCTTTTGCAAACTGAAAAACTCTTACATTCATGTATTCCTTCCCATTGTCACATCGCAGTTCCTTTATCATTTTTCCTGACAAGTTCTGTACCTCATTAACATATTGCACTAGGTAATCGTATACCTCATCCTTTGATCTGATACAATAAACTTTCACTAATTTGCTGTAATCATCGATAAAGCTCAAAAAATATTTTTCTCCATTATATCCTGTAGTCTGATGTGGCCCATTTAAATCTGTATGTACAATTTCTAATATCTCCTCTGCTTTTCTTCGATTATTATGAAATGGTAAGTTATGCATTTTATTTTCAATACATATTGCACATTTTAAATATTCATATTCAATTTCTTTAGGTAATCCTTCTAATGATTCATTTTCACACATTAATTTCAAATTATTAAAGTTAATATGGCCTAGAGTACGATATAGTTTTTCCTTTACACTCATATTTTTTTTACTCATATTTGCTTCCAATATTTCTTCATACATGTAACTTTTCATCTTATAGAGTCTTTCATCCTTAATTGCAATTGCTATAGTCTTTCCATAACTGTTGTAAATTTTCGACAATTTCCCGCTTGAACTGATTGAACAATTGTCAGTAATTTTGGAATAGCTCAGTAAATTTGCCTTTATTTCTTTTACAAAATAAACATTTGTCAAGGTAACTTCAGATTTTTGCCCATAGACTAAAAAATAAGTTTCAATATTACCAATTTTTGTAGCTTCTAATATTGTCCCATCACCAATTTTAACTTTAACAGGTATATTTAAAATCTCATAAGAATTGAAGTACTCATCAGTATTAATGATATGGTCTGTGCATCCACTGTCTAGTAACCAATTTATTTGACCTTTCTTTGGCTTGTAATTCTCTGTCGTTGTGTAAGTATTATTAGCGATAGTAGTATGAAAACTGTTACCTTGACTCTCTTGATTATTATGGTGATAATTTCCTGAACCTCGCCCTCTATTATTATGTGAACTATGTCCTCGATAATTTGGCAAGCCACGCCCTTGATTATAAGAAATACCGCGTCCTCGATAATTATAAAAACCACGTCCTCGACCACGGTTTACATTTCCAGATTTACAGTATCTTTTCAGGTGGCCAGGTTTTCCGCAACTAAAACAATTAAATGATGGCTTGGCGTCTGCTTTAAAAACATTTGTGGTATCATTTGACGATTCACTCACATTTTCTGTACTTTTTAATTTTATTTTACTCTTTAAATAGTCAACAGTTCTTTCACCCGCTGGCAGGACATCAATTAAATCACCTATGTAGCTGTAACTTACTGGTAATGCTTTTAACATATAATTTAATTTTTCTGTTTCTGATACCATAGCACCTGCTTGTTTTAATTCATTTACAGCTTTTTCAAAATCATCGAAAAATAGAGACACTTCAGAATATTTTTTCAATTTGACACTTTCGACGTTATGTCGGCATACTATTTGCAATGCTGTTGATTTCTTCAAATACATCTCGTCGAATTTCTGCATCATTTCGTAAGTTGAATCAAGTTCACTTATATATTCCAACTGTTTGTTGGTTATTGCACTGTAAATATAATTTGTTGCTTGGACATCTCTGTCGTCCCACTCATCGTTTTAGGTTTTAATTTTCGCTCTCATTACAACATCCTTGCACCTTTTGAACTGCAGAAACTTGATTATTCGTATTTTCCAATTACTATAATCTGTACCATCGAAAATTGGAATATTTACATCGCTGTGTCTAGTTGCCATTTTTCGTTCTTTTTAATTCCGCGACGTGTCCGAAACTTTTCAACCTTTTTATTTTTCATCACTTTTCATCCTTTTTATTTTCAATGACTTTTCAACCACGGACTGCTGCCATGTTAAAATAATCCATTAACAACTTGTTTTGGATACATATTTATTTAGAAGAAGAAAGTTACAATTATAATCACATTTTTATTACACAGCTACATCACGTAGAGAGAGAGTGATGGCTGACATGAACCACAGACAATAGACAGGAACCATAGAAGATAGTGTTGCCAATATAAATGTACTCTTATATTAACACATATATTTAGAAAAAAACCAAGTTGTCACGGAACAAAGACTGCATGATTACGAGCAATCAACTCGCAAGCACAACATCGAAATAGTAGGTATCGAGCAGTTGCCGGACGAAAATGTTAAAGAAATCGTCTCAAAACTGGGCGAATTAATGCAAGTTAGCAATGAAAACATTGAATGGGTGCGACGTAACCAACCACGTAAACAAGGTGTCAAATCTGCTTCGATTGTGGTCGGGTTTAAGAACTCGGGCACCGAATCACGCGACGCCTGGCTGCTGGAACGACGCAAACTAACCGATGTAACGAGCGACATGATAACCGGCGGGAACAGCAAGAATAAAATATACGTGAATGAGGATCTAACCAAGGCAACGCGAACCTTACTGTGGAACACAAAAAAGGAACTGCATAACATGTATAAATATACATATATGGGTGTCGAAAGGCAAGATTCTGATAAAGAAAAATGAAGGTGATAAAACCATCTGGGTGAGGTCTGAACAGGACATAAGTGACTTACTAAAATATAAAAATAACTCATCATAAGTAGGTAGTTACCAACATATTGTATTACGATTCACTTTATTTTTAATCCACGATTATATTGTTTACATTAGTCATCAAAATTCACAATAATAGATAATATTATAAGTATTACTAACGATGAAACTATCAACTCAATTGAATGTGAAAGTTTAAATTTGTGGCTTTCTTCGCTTAAAAATAAATATAACTTCTGTATACTACACCTAAATATAAGATCATTAAAAAAGAACTTTCACGAATTAATGGTAACTTTACATAATAATTTACAGAATATAGATGTAATAGTATTAACTGAGCCAAACATTAATTTTTCACACATAAATCTCTATAAAATAAGTGGATTCAATATACATAGTTTTACTCGTTCGCAACGAACAGGCGGCGGTGTCTTAGTTTACACGCGCGCGAGCTGGACGGTACGAGTGAGCGAGATAGCTGCGCAACCCTGCGGTCGCGAAAGAGTCGCAGAGTACGTCTCCGTTGTACTCGACGGTAACGGTAGTGATCCCATATACATATTATCTATATACAGGCCACCTAGAATTAACAACAAGAATCGCATCAAACAGTTTATAATTGAATTGCGCAATATAATTGCAAATATTCTAGAATCTCTGCCAAAAGACAACATACTATTTCTATGTGGCGATATAAATATAAATTTATTCAAACTTCAGGACATTGACGTCATTAATTACGAAACTTTGTTAGCCAAATTTGGACTCATCAAATGTATAAATAAAACAACACGTAGAGAAATAGTTAAAGGAAGTATTGTGGAATCGTGCCTAGATCACATATACATTCGAGCACCTTCAGCAGAAATTAATTCAGCAGTAATACAACAGAAAATATCGGATCACTACTTTGTTTCGGCCGTAGTGCAGTGGGACCGAGCCGGCGGCGCGGCGCGCGCTCGCGCTCCCGCGGCGCGGGCGGGCGAGCGCGCGAGCGCTTCTGTACCTACTCCTGCCGTCCAGCGCCGCGTACTCGATAATCGTAAGGTTAGAGAGCGATTATTAGATACTGACTTTAACAGCCTCATGAACATTGAGTGTGCTCATGAGTTGTACAACGCCCTTAAACTTATATTTAATAATATACACCGTGTAACATAATTAACGCACATCCTGAAACTACTTTGTTCAGAATCGATAACAGAATCCATTTCATTACTAAAAATAAATATTTTTTTTTACCAAAAAAATATTTAGAAATAATTAAATTGTAGACACTATTTTTATAAAGCACTCGAAGTAAACGAAAATGAGCCTTAAGTCGATGCAATAAGGCTTTAGCAATTCACAGCGGTTCACACTTTCAAACACACACACAAGTTCACACTTTCAAACACTAACAAAGATACATAAAAAGGACCGCCGAAATACGTAATACAATAGGAAAGAGCGAGACAGCCGCCCGCGTGGCGCCGCGTTATCAGTGAATGTTTGTCATTATTTGTCAAAACAAAACTTTCGCGTGCGATGTCTTTCCGGTATACTAACGTACGGCTGCTTTTGAAACAGTGAAAAGGGACATTCTAGTGTTAAGTGAATTGCGACAACAATCGCGTAAACGAGCTTTTAAGTGCATAGAACAAGGTGGTGGACATTTTGAAAGTGTTTTAAAAACAGGACGCCGTCGTATGAGTGCCGATTAATTTTAAACATGTAAGTTTCTCATTGTTTAATTATTATGATTAATATCTTTTAAACACGCCGCCTTTGTTTAGGTACCTATCAAGTTCATCTCTATCAGCATTTCAATAACAATAACTTACGGTTATTAAAATCATTCATACTAAACAATTCTAATAATAAACATAAACAATTTTATGCAAAGACGTCATAGTATCTACGTACATAAGAATGTAGATAATCTCTTTAGGTTTTCAAATTGGTTTTAAGGGTTTTACTTTTCGTATGTTATGATTTTATGAACTTATGATAGTAGGTATTGTAGAAGCCGCGCGGGCTGCGAGACCTCCACTTTTGTGCGTCTGTGTGCGCGCGTAACGTATTGAGCAATAGGGCGCCCACGCGTTTTGCCAATTATTTGTACAAATTATTCTGACAATATGTAATAAAAACAAATATCTAAGAAAATGATAAAAATGTTTCAATACATTAATTGTGGATAAAAAAGGATATTCTTTTTGGGGTGTCTGTGGATGTGCGTTATTTCCGTTACACGTTGTAAATATGCATAATAGATATTTAAGAAACATTGTTATTTTTTACACATAAGTTAGTTTTTTAAGCTAGTACCTCATAATTATTGATCTCGCAGTCAAACAGTTTGTACTGTTTTGTGAGACACTGTCTTACCTCATATGTATAATATGTGCCTATTACCCTAATAAATAAATAAATAATAAATAAACTGGTGCAACCAGTTGAGTTACAGGAGTACAAAAGGGAATTTTAAAACCGTGTTTGATCCAAGATAACACCGCTTTATTTTTGGTTATATGAAACCAACTACTAAGGAAGAATTGAATTCTACCTGCATGTACTCGTACCTGAGTTATTTCTGTTGTGATGCACGGGTCTTCGGTGCGAAAGATCTTTTCGCTTGCGTTTGAGTCTGCAACGGATATGACCGACGTGACGTCACTGGTGGCCGTCTCTAAACCTCCCCGCCCCCCCCCTGTTTGACGGGTAACGAGGAGGTACTGACCAGTTTCCCTGGTGGGCAGGATTCGTTACCAATGGTTGAGGAATATTGATAGTTTTCTGATTAGCCATTATTTTTCTTATCTGAGATCCCTGTTTTTCAATAGCTTTGCTGGCCTTTATTTTATCGGATAATGAGTTACCGTATAGTGTATCATCACGTTCCGAATCTTGAATAACGTGAATAAAGCTCTTTTCTAGACTAGGAGTAATTAATTTTATTCTGTCTTTAGTTAAACAGTAGTGTAAATCAGATAATAAGCGACAACCATCGCTTAATTAATGTGTTAAGGCAAGAACTTTGTTGTCTGACTTGAGCAAAGTATCCATTGCTTTGTTTATTGCTGCAGTACCATTTCCTAATTGTTGTTGGAAACCAACCAATTTTTTGTCCCGACCTCTAACAGTTTTTGGGCTTGCAGAAATTTGCAGTTAGCGGGTATAAGATGCTTTTTCATAAGATTATGTTTTTCCTCTTTGACTAGTCCTTTTCTCAATAGAGGAGTCCATAAACTAGCCAGACTTTCATGGACGTCTTCTCCAAAGTCGGGGGTATCGGACGTAGCCGATCCTAACGCCGACAAGAGCTCTGGGTCTAAACTGGGTTCCGTTGCTGTTTCCGTTGGCGTAGTTGCAGCATCTTCCACGAGATCTGATATGTCCTGCTGGGCAGGGACCGTCATCATATAGAAATGAAATGAAATGAAATGAAATCATTTATTCTGTAAGTAGGACAATTTTTATCACTTTTACATGTCAAATATGTTTCAAGCTCGCTGAATTCGACATTTCCTAACTGACTACCCTGAGAAGAAATGTCGAAACAAACTCAGGGGTCTCTGTCTCTTTTAAAGTCCAGACAATTGTAACATAAACAAATGTAATTATAAGTAGGTACACAAAACAATTTAAAATAATACATATTGTCTAAATATAAATGATTATATGCAAAAGCACAAAACATGTCTAAATTGTATATGAATATATGCAAAAGCACAAAACATGTCAAATTGTATATGTGTATATGCAAAAGCACAAAACATGTCAAGTCATGGAAATAAACGATAGCTGTATAAGCGAGCAGCTCAATCCCAAGCGTTTTTATCACTTAAATAATCTAAAATTGTGTAATATCCTTTTTTGGATAGTTTAGATTTAATACAACTTTTAAATTTCCTGATTGGTAAGTTACGATAACTAATGGGTAACTTGTTGTAAAAGCGTATACATTGACCCATGAACGAGTTGCTTACTCTATGGAGACGAGTAGCATGAACGGCTAAATTGTGTTTGTTTCTTGTATTAACTGAATGTATATCAGACATTTTCACAAAGTTTGAGTCGTTTTTATGAACATACATTAGGTTCTCATATATATATTGTGAAGCTACAGTCAGAATATCTATCTCTTTGAATTTCTCTCGGAGAGAAATTCTTGGGCCCAAATTGTAAATAGCGCGTACAGCCCTTTTTTGTAACACAAAAATTGAATTAATATCGGCACAGCTTCCCCACAGGAGAATGCCGTACGTCATAACACTATGAAAGTAACTAAAATAGACTATTCTGGCTGTATCTACATCAGTTATCTGTCTGATTTTTTTTACAGCATAGGCAGCTGAACTGAGCTTGCCGGATAGTTTATTAATGTGAGGGCCCCACTGCAGTTTGGCATCGACAGTTATACCAAGAAATACAGTTGACTCAACAGGGTCCAATTTTAGTCCATTCAGTTGTACATTGGTATCTAAGTGCCTCACATTAGGCGTTGAAAATTTAATTAACTTTGTTTTACTCGGATTTAAAAGAAGGTTATTGATATTGAACCAATGAACAACCTTAGCCAGTGCAGTATTAATGTCGTCAAAGTTTTTAAGTTGGCGCTTAATTTTAAAGACAAGAGAAGTGTCGTCTGCAAAAAGTAAAATCTTATGATTATCCCTTATATGAAAGGGTAAATCATTGATGTAAATAAGAAATAAAAAAGGTCCTAATATTGAACCCTGCGGAACACCCATTGTAACCACAGATCCTTCAGATTGTTTACCGTTTACATCTACTCTTTGAACTCGATTGCCCAAATAAGAGCTCAAAAGTTGTAGCGACCTATTTCTAATTCCATAGTGGTGCAGCTTCCTGATGAGTGTATCGTGACATACGCAATCAAAAGCTTTGGACAAGTCGCAGAATATACCCAAAGCGTCCTGCGAATTCTCCCAAGCTTCATACACATTTTTGAGTAACTCCACACCCGCATCTGCAGTAGACCGACCCTTGGTAAATCCAAATTGCTTTGAGTGAAACAGATGGTGTCTATTAAAATGTCTCAGCATTTGGTTTAAAATTAATTTCTCAAAAATTTTGCTCAAAGTGGGCAAAATTGAGATTGGTCGAAAATTAGTCGGATCGGTTGTACTGCCTGATTTGAATAGTGGAATCACTTTACTTAACTTCATAAGGTCTGGAAACACACCAGATGCGACACAAGAGTTGAACACAATTGCCAGGAATGGTGAGATAGATTTTATGATCGAGGATATTATAAATACTGACAGCCCCCAAAGATCAGCGGTTTTCTTAACTTCAATATCCTTAAACGAATCTAAGATGTCTTTGGGGCTAACAACGGTAAATTCAAAACTTGTGCCACACTCCTCGACACTTTCTTGAAGTATAGAGTATGCGGAGCTGGAAGACGACAACAGAGTTCTAGTTGTTAAGATAGGAATATTTGTGAAAAATTTTTCAAACTCAGTTGCTACCTCCATATCCGCGCACACATCTACATTATTAATTTTAAGGTGAAAATCCTTATTCCTAAAAGTAGTCTTTCCAATTTCCGAGTTAATAATGTTCCACGTAGTCTTTATTTTATTTCCGGATGACTTTATCTTATTTTTAATGTGCATTGACTTCGCGGTGGCACAGACTCTTTTAAATATCTTAGAATAACTCCTAACATACTCTTTAAAAAAATTGCTATGATTAGTTTTCCTTTCATTATACAACTCAAATAATCTTAATCTACTTTTAAAAATACCAGGTGTTGCCCAATCACTAAACACAATACGATCGCTTACAGATACTGATTTGGGTGTAAAAATCTTCTTAAACTCAGAATTAATCAAGTTGAACAATAAAGAGTAAGCTTGATTTGGGTTATTGTGATAGGGCAAACCAGACAATTTTACATCTAAATTCGTATTAAAAAGTTCCAAACGATATTTATTCACCGGAACAAATTTTACATTTTTTTTCAAATTTTTAATATTATCATTAGTAAATGAAATCAGCTGGCCACAATGATCAGAGTCAAGTACATTGATAACAGAATGGGAAACTGGCTTAATGTTTGTAAAAATATTATCAATACAGGTAGCACTAGAGGCAGTTATTCGAGTTGGCTCAAGAAATGTGCAGTATAAATTGTATGATTTAAATAATGTTAAGAATTTATCTACAGTAACAGATTTTTCTAATAAGTTGATATTAAAGTCTCCACAGACAGCAATCGTTTTGTTAGTATTAGAAATCTTAAATAAAACTTCTTCTAGTATTTTTTCAAATGTATCATACAAAGCACATGGGGGCCTGTACACACTTAATACAACAAACCGCTCAAGCTCAATACATGCTATCTCAGCAACTCGCTCAACAGACAAACTCACAATATCGGTGCGTTCTTTGTATTTAATATTATTACGAATAAAAATTAATGATCCTCCACGTATCAAGTTTACTCTGCTGAACGAACTTGCCACCTGATGGTTATTGAAACTGAACATGAACTGGTAGTTTTTTAACCAATGTTCGGTAATACATAAAATATCAACACTATTACAGTTCATGAACAACTCCAACTCCAGTTCCTTACCCATCAAACCCTGAATGTTTTGATGAACAATGCTTAAAATGTGTTTATTACTAGTTTTATTACTAACATTCAAGGAGATTGAAGGATCAGGTAAACATTGACAATTATTGCCAGAGGTTGACTCTGTTGTCTTAAAATCTAATTTAAATTACTTGGAACAAATTCCAAGGTTGTACAAGAAAAGTTGCTGTTATTTAACTGCTCAATAGGAGCTGTGTGTTTAGCCAAGCAATTGGCTTTGTTTAAAATACAATAAGATAGCGAATTTGCTATCTGTCCCTTATAATAATTAGAAAGATAATAACTATCTTTTGTCATAAAATAATTATTACTAATGAGTACATTAGTGTCAATAAATTCAAATTGCTTGCTATACAAAGTCATTGTATGTAATTTCATATTGCATCTGTTTCTAATATTGTTTTCAGTCTGTGACAACCCTCTACCATAGGGAAAAGCATATAAAATAATTTTGTTTACATTTAATTTAAGTAAACCATCAAAATAATTTTTAATCATATTTACACTAGCATTACCTCTTCTCCCAATTAAAACAATTATAGTAGTAGATGGACAATAGCTACTACTTAGTATCTTATCTAATATTTGCTTATAATCAGCTGCAGGCATACAACAATTTATTACCTGTCCTCCTAAATGTTTATATAGTTTATGTGACATGTTTTGACCAATTTCATCACAAAACATCATTATTTTGTTGTTATGTTTCATATTTGTTGGTACATTTTTATTTATATGTTGTGTGTCAAAGGAAGTGCTAAGGAGACTGTTACACAACTCCCCAGGTTGAGTCAAAGGTTGTATTGACTCCAGAGACATAGCTGGTTGTGAACAGCCCGGCAGACCCGCTTGACAGTCTGGTGTTTGACTGCTTAACAAGGAGTTGTACATCCTCTCATTCTCACTACACAAATCCACCAAGCCATTCATTGCCAGTATATATTCCCCAATTTCCTTCTGAGATGTGTCATATTTTAAGGTGATATTAGTTAAGGAATCTTGTAGATGGAGAATCTCTGACTGAAGGTGTTGTATATCCGCCTCATATTTTATCTTATTACTTTCAAAGTTAGATCTAAGAAGATTACATTTGTTTATAGTTTTAAAATTACTGTTAAAACAGTTTTTGTTGGTTTTTATAAGTTTTTGTGTCTTTTTGATGTATTTGTTTATCTTTACATATTTCTTTAACTTGTTTCTACTACATTTTATTTGTTGATTATGTGAGTCTGATGTAATAGTGTTATCACTAGTTAAGTCGATTACCTCTATTTGTTTACCCAAAAGTGAGTTGGCAGAAGGAGCTTTACCAACCAGTTTATCAAACAGTGCATCTGTGCGCTCTGTCTGAGTGTTCTGGCTGGCCAAGTCCATCGCGAGAATGGTGTCCTGGGCGACACTAGAATCTAGTCGGGCTATCCCGATAAATACGCGTGAGTAAACCGTTATACATCTCTTAAATACGTATTCACTTGTTTAATTAATAAAATGTTAACTAACCTGCAATGTTTTCATCATCCGATGAATCCAACGGACGCCATTATCGGCGCGAAGATTTCTTTTTCTTAATTTGTTCTTCCAATTTTCTAATCTTGTGCATGTATTTCTCCAATTTATCCTGTGCACTACGTTTCGGCACTTTGGGCACGTGCACTCGTTGCCTCGCACGAAAAAGGAATGAGTAACGACACACAGACAAGGCGCAGGAGCCGTCGTGTGGGTATAAAAAAAATTGAGGGTAAAATTAAATTAATCTCTAAATCGTGCGATGTTGCCTGTAGGATAAAGGGACTACTTGGTATAAATAAAATTATATCTGAAGAATAGAAGCGACGAATACATAATTGTATACCTAGGTTTCTTTTAAAGTTAAAGTAAAGAATTAAAATGAATAATTGATAACAAATTGTTTTATTTAAAGGTTAAAAATACAATTTATACCTTTAAACAAAGCCCTAAAATTCTACATGTAACCTATCATCGAGAACGAGACGCGTAGTATAATTGCTCGATCAAACGAGCCCGCCGAAGGCGGGCTAAGTTCCATCGAAATTATACGAAGCGTCTCGTTCGAAGATGATCACTTCCCACCCGTATAATGGAAGTTATATCTCAAAGTAATATCATAATATGCGAGTTCCCATCCCTGTTATCATTTTACGCAAAACTATGATATCGCTTTGTTTATTATAATACTCTGAAATATATGGCAGCCGGTAGAGGCGCGCGTGAGACGGAAGACTGGTAGCACTACGGTGCACGCGGGAATTTTCAAATTTAAATCTCTAAACGTTGTGAAGTTGATATGTTACAGTCATAGTGATTAATAAGCTATTATACATAATGACTAGTCATTATGGATAGTAGCTAAATTTACTACACAGTGTAATAAATTAATCACATTATCTAGTTATTATTCATAATATCGTGTCAAAGTTAGCCAAAGTAATAATACGGTCTTTATCTTAGGTTCACCCATGTTTGATCGAACAACGTTTGATATAATATTACTCAATCGAACAACGTTTAAGAAAATCATCACTTTGTATAATGTCGTTTGACATAATTTTCAGTTCGTCGAATATTTATTTGCTATACCAACATTTGCGCTAATGATCAAAAGGTATAATGTTCATTTGATATCCACACTCCTGCCTAAAAAAAAACCTTTAGGTGAGGTTAGGTTTTTTTTTTTTATAATATCTATGTTTATTGAGGTGAAAATATTATCTAATGTTATTTTAATTGTTAAAATAATCTTTCTGATATGTATGCTTAAGGAAAATTGAAATACAAATTTATTCTTAAACGAATATCTACTTGTTTTATCACTTTATCTAATTCTTTGAAGATATTATGTATAATAGCTAGTTAATGTGATTAATTTTGTGTGAATTATCACTTTATCCAAATTGAGTAGATATTATTCATAATGACTAGTCATTATGTATAATATCTAGATTAATTACTTTGGCTGTAACAGATACATACTTAACAGTACTACATGTAACCTATCATCTTCGAACGAGATGCTTCGTATAATTTCGATCGATCTAATTTCTATCGAGCAATGTAAAATATACTAAAACCATTCTATAAATTGGTGAAAACAACATGCAAATTGGTGCAGTAGTTTTAGAGTTTATTGCAAACAGTAAGACAAATAGAGACGGCGGAGGACTTAGTTTTATAATACGTCTATGTATGATTAGTAAAGAATAACGTAATATAGTGCAGCACATTGCATTCCTCTTACAATCAAGTCTAGCTCATTTAAGAACCCATTTTTCATACATCCATTTTAATATTATACTGATAAAAAAAGCAAGTATGGATTTGAAAATTCATTACCTCCTCTAGGCAGTCGGTTAAAAAACTTATGAGTTAATTCAGGGTATAAGCTAACTTGAAACTAAATTTCATAGAATTGATTGAGCGGTTTAAGCGTGAATGAGTAACAAATATCCATTCATACTCACAAACTTTCAAATTTTAATAATAATAGCGGTCCGACCGATTTCGGTCACGGCGGCCAGTGTTGCTATGACACCAGCCAGCTACGCAGGACATATTATAGTGCACAAGCGTGTGCGCAAACACAGGTGCACTCTCTATTCCTTTACTCTCATAGCCCGATGGGACGGTAATCCGACACGACCGGAGAGAGATCAGGCGCAGGACCCACATTTTTACGTGCCTTCCGAAACACGGAAGCTGTGATATTTATTTCTTAAATGCACACAACATTCGAAAAGTCGGTGCGCGCCGTGGGGATCGAACTCAAGACCTCTGACTTAGCAGTCCTACGGTCTCGCCACTAAGCTATCACAGCTTCAAATTTTAATATTTGTAGGATTACACTACTCATAACTTATATACTTGATTAAACCACGTTTTTGACAATTTTCTGTCATTTTATGTTACACAACATATTTATTATTATTATTATTTATTATCTCTCTTAATAACCTAAAACGTATGACGGCGCATTGCTAGCGCCGGCTGTATACAGATAAATTAGAACGAGATTTGACAACTGTCAGTCTGGCGGAGCGTCGTGTCGATGGTCAGCGCGGGAATGTTTGGCGGGACTTTTGGTTGGAACGTCAACGGCGTGCGCACCACGTTTTCGACGAATCGCTTTTGTTCTAATTAATCTTGTTAATTATTGTTACCTCGTTATTTTAAAAGTAATGAAAAGTGATTCCCTAATTACTAGTAAATGTGAAGTGTGAATTTCTGCAAGAGAGATTAAATAACTTTTGATTTGTGACTTTGGCAATTTTGTTGTTACCAACCATCATTATTTATTGAAGACATGGCTGATTCCGATGATGAAGGGTATCCGCCTAGATCAGAAGTGGGATGAGCCCGCTGCCCACAGAGAAATAATGAGATTCGCCAGCCCCTACATAGAAGCAACGATGATATTCAACGAAATTTGTTGAAGCTACAAAATCGAAAATTTTTGACAAGATGCCATGAAAACAAAAGAAGAGGAAACTGAGCGTCACAATGTAAAACGAGCACATCGAAGGAGTCAACCTACAAGGAGTCCGGCTTTCGTCTGCTGCAATCGCCGTGCCGCGCCGTGCTGCAGCGCCGCGCCGAGGAGCACTACACGAGAAGCTACGACGGGAATGGAGAAGTCGACGAGTGTTGCAGTCACAGCGGCTGCCGAGAGGAGGGTCGACGTGTGATACTTTACCAACACCTGCGTACATTGATGCATCCGGTGAGCAGTTTTCAGTTTGTTATGTTAGCACCGTAAAAGAAACGGAATGACCGTGACGGCGTCAGATTGTGTGATGCGATTTGGTAGAAATGGCGGTGTTGCCCGGTTCTTATGCTGTAAGTTCGAAGGGGCGCACTTGTCCAGTCCAAATGCGTTGAAGGGTCGAAGGGGCGGTGTCATCCGGTCTGTAGTAGGTAGTCGAAGGGATGCACTTGCTCGGTCCGTTGTGGTTATGATTCGGGTGCTGAGGGCTCACTAATGAGAAGAGTCATCGAGTAATGTGGTGTGTGGAAGGTGGTCGAAAGGATAATGTCGTCCGGGCCATGCAGCTGATAGCGGCTGGTTGAAGGGACACATTCATCCGGTCCAACCTTAAGTGTTCATTGGTCGAAGGGACAGTGTCGTTCGGGCCATGCACGTGTTGCTGGTCGAAAGGACACACCCGTCCGGTCCAAATTGATACTGTGTGAAAAATTGTTGTTAAGTGATCAGAAAAAGGTGCCGTCCGGTCCATGAGTGGTCGAAAGGACACACGCTTTTTCTATTCTGAGACAGTTATAGTTGTATGACTGATGACAGTAACATTACGACTACTCTAGTCATAGCTTGTCAGGTTGGGCGAGCGGGTAGATTGATTGTGTCGTTGTTACAGGACTGCAACCTAATGCGCCCGAGGACGGTCGAAAGTCAGTCCGGCCGTGACGGCGCATTGCTAGCGCCGGCTGTATACAGATAAATTAGAACGAGATTTGACAACTGTCAGTCTGGCGGAGCGTCGTGTCGATGGTCAGCGCGGGAATGTTTGGCGGGACTTTTGGTTGGAACGTCAACGGCGTGCGCACCACGTTTTCGACGAATCGCTTTTGTTCTAATTAATCTTGTTAATTATTGTTACCTCGTTATTTTAAAAGTAATGAAAAGTGATTCCCTAATTACTAGTAAATGTGAAGTGTGAATTTCTGCAAGAGAGATTAAATAACTTTTGATTTGTGACTTTGGCAATTTTGTTGTTACCAACCATCATTATTTATTGAAGACATGGCTGATTCCGATGATGAAGGGTATCCGCCTAGACGTAAATTGAAAGGTAGATTTATACTTTTACCATGATTTTAGTTGTAAGCATACTATGTCTTAACTTATGTTCCGATACCGACAATGAACTATCGAACCACATCCAGTTTCATTACACAACTGAGAATCTTAACACCGCGATCTAGGTTGATAACTTATTTTATCAACGCCATCTATCGAGCACAGTGTTCACTACTTCAACCGCGTCCGCGCGCACGGCGTTTTTTTTGTTTTTTTTTTTACCTCTCATAAGTTTTAATATTAAGATTAAGATACATACATATATTTTTTTGTAACTAATAGATATTAAGTTGCAGTGTTTAAAAGTTTTAAATGTTTAATTGACCATAATTTTTTTTTCCCTTAACCAATTTTGACGAAACAAACAATTGACACGAAACAAACAGTTTTGACAATGCTACTAATTATATGTAATCTAACAGTGAAAACCACGTCCAAATCCGTTCAGTAGTTCTGAAGTTATAACGTACCAGACAGACAGACAGACAAAAATTAAAAATAAAAAAAATGGTTTCTATGACTCTTCTTTAATTGCTTACCCAATTTTATTGAAAAATATTAATTGTGCAGAAATTCGATTTTTACTGTCTTATTATATGTATTGCCCAGGTTCATACTTTAATGGGAAAGCGAATAGTCTTAGTTTTCAGATTTCCTATAATTTCTAAAGACATATATGATTTGTATTGGTTATCTATAGTACCCAATAGGAAAGGTCAAGCCCTACCTATCCTTTCATAGCAACCAATGAAGACTCATTCGTGTACATAGAAGCAGAATGCTCGAAGTATAACGACTGGTATCTCTGTGAAAAAGAAGTATCTCATCAAATACGCACGAAGTCTGACTGTATCCAGGAACTTATTATAAATCAAGCGCTCAAGAACACCTGCCAATTCACTAAAGTATTCTTGTCAAAAGAAGCAATGGAGAAACTTGACGACCAGCACTACATCTTATCGTTCCCTCATCCAACGAAGCTTCAATTATCTTGCGGCAGAGAAGACTTCAATGTGCTACAAGGCAGTTACCTCGCTACAAGTCCTGTAAACTGCTATCTGTGAACGGGCGAATTGACAATCATCAACGACAACGATGTAGTACAAGGCCAGCCGCTGAAACTTATGAATATTCCTTATAATCAATGATGATGACAAATGACATGACAAATCACCCAATGTTCACCTTAATTCCATCGATCTAAGAGGACTACACGGCATCCAGAATCAAATCAGTACAATTTAGCCATAATCAATCTGATGTCATGTACCATACGACGATACCTTTCTACGTCGTACTATTAAGTGCAGGAGTACTTACCGTAGCCGTACTAAGCTATTGATATAAATGGTCTTGTAAGACGCCGACGCTGAACGACGTCGATGGACATATCCATGCCGAACCCGAAAGAAACTCACGGGAACAGACCCCAGGAGAACGAGTCCCAGCAACATTGTCTCTCAAAGTTCTAAAATAGTTGCTGGTCTGCGGGTGGAGCTGTTACGCGTTGCTACCTAAGGGGAATTGCAGACGCTGCACCGAATATCTATTGATGACTACAGACATCGCGCGACGGAAACTACAAGCTTCCTATGCATTTTATGACGCACGAATTATGTTTCCTAATTATTACATTATAATATTTGCCTATTCGAAGTATGAATAAGGAATGTCCTTATTCATACTTCGAATAGGCATTTAGACTAATTAGAATATAATTAACTGTAAAAGTTTTATTTAAAATTAAATTTATTAAGAATCAATTTGGTTTTTTTTTCAATCTTCCGATTGCAGCTAACGTAGTTCGCTAATCTCAGGAACTGCTGTTTCGAATCGAAAAATTATTTTTGTGTTGAATAGACCATTTATCGAGGAAGGCTTTAGGCTATGTAACATCACGTTGCAACTATCAGGAGCGAAGAAATAATGGAAAATGTAAAAAAAAAACGGGGAAAATTATTCATTCTTGAGGGCTTCCGTTGCGTGCGTTGCAAAAACGGTTCAAGATACCAAAAATATGTGTATGAAAGAGACAAACGAAACCTTCGACAGCTCTGGACAGAATGCTTTTATTTCAAAATGGCCGCCTTCACGTACACATAATATATAGTTCACACCAAAGAGGTTAACACATATCCATATATACAACGTTGATAAAAGCGAGAGGCATTAAATGAAACCACATATACTATAAGAGCCTACTGCTAATCCGAAACTATTAAAAAAAGTTTTCAAGAAGTATACGAAAAAACTTTTTTCAAAGAACTTAAATAGCTTAATTATTAACTTAAAATGTAAACACTCTTAATAAAAATTTACACTGACGTGCGGTGACCTGCGTAACAAAACGGCAACATCGCATAGCGCGTGCGGCGGGCTCACACACAGCAGAGCGGCCGGGTTTGATGTAGACGATAATGTAAACAAGTGGTGTAGGTATCGTTGGAAAGTATGATCAATGATCATAATAAACAATAATAATTCATTGTTATACTTACACATTAAATCTTGAATTGTTGGAAATGTCCGCCGTTTGCATTAATACACAAGTTATAACGACGTATAATATTGTTATTTAATCGTGCAATAAAATCTCTGTTTCATTGTTTCATTGTACCATAAATTCCGATGATTGGCTAATGGTAGTTCGTCGGTATATTCAGCAACGGGGCCGGATAATATTTCCAAAAATTTTGCCGCGTTTAGGGTGCCGTCAATAAAAACAGGGCCAATAATTTGGTCTCTGTGAATACCAGCCCACACATTAACAGAGAAGCGGTACTGATGCTCTGACTCCCGAATCATGCGTGGATTTTCCACACTCCAGTATCTGAGATTTTGTCGGTTCCATATGCCATTGCGTGTAAATGTACTCTCGTCGGTCCACATAACATTTAATAAAAAATTCCGGTCGTCGGTAACTTTGTCAAGTATCCTTTGACAGTAAGTATGCCTGATTGGCAAATCCCTCGTTAAAAGGGCTTGAACTTTTTCAAATTTGTACGGTTTACGTTTATTTCTTTTTAAAATATTATGCACGGTCCTATGGCAAACTCTAAACTGGCGTGCGGCTCTATGCAGACTCGATGTAGGGTTGCGATCAAAATAATCAAGAATTTGTTGCTCGCGTGCAGTAGGTATCTGTTGCGGTGGTACTCCCTCCTAATGCGCTACTAATGGTTTATTTTCCCGTGCCCGTTGTACTGCCAATACTATGGTGCGAGGGTTCCTAGGGCACGTGCGGGTGTCTCCATACCTTTCTCGGTATGTTCGCAGAGCTAGAGCCGCGTTTCCTTGGGATTCCCCGTAAATTAAAATAATGTCAGTGTATTCTGAAGCAGTGTATGTAGCACGAGGCATTATGGATGTCTTACGTACCTAATTTACAAAATTATTAAAAACTGCACACACAACTAAACTTAAACTAACTTGTCCTGTCACAACATAAATCACTATCTTAGAATAAGAAGTTTGGTGTCCTATCACAATAAAAACTTAACAATATTAGAGAATATTGAAAACCGGACGCGTGAGCGACAATAATTTGTGCTTAATTGCGTAACGTGCACCCCGCAAGCGACGCGTCTTCGCACTAAACAATGTAACCTACTTATCCGAGTCACCGCCGCCGTCGCCCGCGCAATAGCAACAGACTGATCTATTTCTATTTTTGTTACGCTTATTACATTAGAGTGAGATGACCGTGATCTGTACTTTCTTTTAAGGAAATATTTGGTAATAGTGCACTTGTTTGTATTGCAAACTTACGATGCGGAGCGGCAACGTCGCGTGAATTTTGTTGTTTTGCGGTGAATGACTCTTAGATAACTATGCCTATAAAACTTAGTCACCTAATCAGGAAGATACAGCATGTTCAAACTAAAAAAAAACTAAAAAAATATCGTGTGACTAAACTATTGCTTACATTGATTTGATTTTTGTTGTGTAGCCTTATAATGATATACAGAATATGTGGTTTCATTTAATGCCTCTCGCTTTTATCAACGTTGTATATACAGGGTGACTTTGAAGTCGTGGGCAATATTTTAAACTAAGAAACTATTAATGATACTAATTACGTTAGGGCTATATTTACGCAAAAAAGAAAAACTATTATGTAGTTTTTGAAAATGCATGAATATCCTACCTAGTATCAAGTCATTGCGCGTCGCGCTATAATAATATCTATGCTACGCACACTTCAATCTCGCGTCAATGCTTGAACTCTGTGACCCCATTTGAATCAGCTGGTAAATGATAGCCGGCTTAGGACGGTCAAAACTACGTGTTAACTACGTAGGTAAATTAGGTAGTTATTTTTTGTCGTTTGGCGTATTTAAAAAGTTGGAATCACAATATTTACAATAATTTACATAAAAAGTTTGATTACTTACAGTTACACGTACTTTAAAAGATGTTCAAAGTGTTCATCGCCTCTTCGAACACATAACACAGCCCGACGTCTGTGATTGTCTTTCACTAAGGCTAACACAAAGGCCTGTGATTTTACAGTTTCAAAAGCTATAATAATTTTTGTTTTAAATCGCCTTTCGACTCACTTTCCCGCTCATACACAATTCTTTAATTTCACCCCATAAAAAGAAGTCCAGGGGTGTTAGATCCGGTCACCATGAAACGATGACAAATTCAACATTCGAGGCATTGTGTCCACAATCACTTGCACTGTATTAAAAACTAAAACACACAAACCACGCGACGCGAGATTGAAGTGTGCGTAGCGTAGATATTATTATAGCGCGACGCGCAATGACTTGATACGAGGTAGGACATTCATGCATTTTCAAAAACTACATAATAGTTTTTCTTTTTTGCGTAAATATAGCCCTAACGTAATTAATATCATTAATAGTGTCTTAGTTTAAAATATTGCCCACGACTTCAAAGTCACCCTGTATAACAGTTCCTCCCCTATTTAACATAAATATAAAACAATACAACACAACATAAATTTATTTTTAAAAGAACGGTTTATAATTAACCTTAGGTATGTCTCGCAGCAGTCTGCTGGAACATCTCGGATTTTGGGGTGAAGGTGAGGATGACAAAACCACCTCGTTCCTTCCTCCCTCCTCACTATCAGCCTGTTGAGACCCACTAGATGCGTTATGTATTAGGTCGCTGTCCGAAATGAAATCGCCGAAATCCCCGGGTCGAGACATACCTTTATATAACACTATTTGGTTTTTATGTTTTTTAACGTTCGTTGCGGTAATGTGGTCTTTAATTAAATACAACACTTTACCTAGTCTTTTTATAACTGTACCTACACACTACATGTATATTTGAACGACGGACTTATTGAAGGAGGGTGGTCAGTATTCGATTCTCGTCCCAAATATGTAAAAAAACTATGACCTTAATTTTTCATATAACTATCCGATAAAATACAGTATTTATGAACACAGAGCGCAAAATGCATAATATCACGCGCCAAACACGTGCCGCCGCTAAGGCAGCGAGCGCGCAAGCCCCGCCGCGCCCCTTGTGATGTCGACGACGAGTGCCGCGCAGTGAAATGCATTCATACCTACGTCGACGTCGGTCATTGACCGCGCATATGTTCGATAAGCGCGAGGGTGTTAAAACGTTGCGAAGTTATTAGGACTTTTTTGAAACGATTTTGCTCGTCATTGATCAGGGTTTTTTTTATTGTTTATACGTTTATTGGTGAAGTCTATGCTTAAACTATTGGTGGTTTGAATAAGTCCGTCGTTCAAATATACATACTGTATAAAAAATTACAATTGTCAAAAAAAATCTTAAACATAACATTATCACCGACTTTAACACTTGTTTATTACTGCCACCGTAGTTTTTAATCTGCGAACACTGGTTTTGTGCAACATTGTCAATTAGTGACCTGAGTGGGCCCGATGTCAACTTTGGCCGGAGTAAATCAAGACGTGTTCTGAGCTTTCGCCCGAACACCAACTCAGCCGGTGAAAAACCCGTGACAGAATGGACTGAACTACGATAGTCAAACAAAAATTTTAACATTTTGAGCCTACATTCGTTCCTGTTGTGATTACCTAAAGTACTTGCTTCAATACTCTTTTTGACAATTATAACAAAATTTTCTGCTTGACCATTACTAGCAGGGTTATAAGCTGGTGACGTTAGGTGTGTTATACCAATTAATAACCAAAATTTTGAAAACTCAGCGGATGTAAACGCGGTGCCGTTGTCACTAACAATTGTGAGAGGCAAGTCGTACTTAGACATGAAATCATTCAGTTTTTCAATAACGGTCGCTGACGTAGTTGAAAAGCTCACGTCATACACTTCTACCCATTTTGTGTGCGCGTCAACTACTACTAAAAACATCTGATTACTTAATGGCCCAAGAAAGTCTAAGTGTATTCTCTGGAAAGGTGCGTGAGGAAATTTTCATGGTCCTAACGGCACCCGGTGCGGTGAGGGTTTTTATGGGCTGCATCAATGCCTGGAAACCAAAAACGTGACTTAGCCTCTGATTTTGTTTTACCAATGCCTACATGAGAGCTATGTAACTCAAAATCTTTGACCGCAAAGATTTGGGAAGAACAACCTTAATTATGTCCCCGCATTAAACAACCATCTTCTAATGACAGCTGAGTTTTGCATAAATAATAGGGTCTTAACTGCAAGTCTATGACCGTTTTAGGCCACTCGTTTTGAACGTAATTCACAACAACCTGTAATACAGCATCTTCATTTGTTGCTTTACGTAATTCGTTCCTAGTACGGTAAGTCGCCATCAATAACAAAGTGAACGTAAGATGCGCGATCAATAGACATAGATAAGAATTGCCATAGATCAAGAAAAGTAGTTAAAAGAGTTGAAGCCATATTTAAAACTAAACTAATACATACTAGACACGAGAATAACAATAATAAACCGGAAGAATTTTTAGATACATTAAAACAGAAGCTAGCACTTAAAGTTTATAGACTCCGAAGATATAAAAAAGCAGAACAACGTAGAAGCGATAATATATTGTTCAATACAAATGAAAAAATGTTTTACAGAAATTTGACTAAACCAATAATTAACGTAAGAGATAGTAACGCTGAAATACCTAGTAAAGAGGAGCTCGAAACTGTTTGGTCTGGTATTTGGGAGAAACAAGTACAACATAACGAAAACGCAGAATGGATTAAAGAAGAGGAGAATAATTGGAAGGCAATAGAAGAAATGAATTTTGTAGAGGTTACAGAAACAGACATAGCAAATATCACAATTAGACTTCATAATTGGAAAGCGCCGGGAGTAGATAGAATCCATAATTATTGGTATAAAAAGCTAAGCTTTCTTCACAAGCCATTAGCAAAGAATTTAACAGAAATAATATTAGGTAAACAAGCCATACCAGAATTTTTAGCCACAGGAATAACGTATTTGCTTCCAAAAGGAGTGCATACTGTACATATAAAATACAGTATGCACTCCTTTAATGCACAATATACAACGTTGATAAAAGCGAGAGGCATTAAATGAAACCACATATTCTGTATATCATTATAAGGCTACACAACAAAAATCAAATCAATGTAAGCAATATTTTTATAATAACTTTCGTGAGGATGATTCATACCTAAAACGTTATAACGGTTTACTCACGCGTATTAAAATTTATCGGGATAGCCCGACTAGTTTCGGACCCAACCGGAGAGTATAATCTACACCCCAAATCTGCCATAGAGAGACTTACTATTAAAAGACAGGATGGAGGAAGAGGCCTTATTGACATCCACCACCTATGGCAGAAACAAATCAGCAGACTACAAATTTTCTTTGTTTCAAAATCCAACTCTAGTAAAATACATGCAGCAATAGTCCAGAACGATGAAAACTATACCCCATTAAACCTTAAAGATCCGGCCAACACTCTGAGTCTCAGTGACAGTGAACCGCAAAAACGGAAGATTGAAAACTGAAAGAAAAAAGTACTTCACGGGCGGCATCCTCATGATCTCGAGCAGTCACACGTAGACTCAGTAGCATCGAAAAAGTGGCTTAAAATAGGAAACTTGTTTCCCGAAACAGAAGGTTTTATGATAGCCATACAGGATCGTAAATGTCATACCCACCCCGAAACCATACAGCACATAACGGGTGCATGCACAACTCTCACCCAGACTGACTACACCCACCGACACAACCAAGTAGTCAATATTGTGCACCAACAGCTCGCTCTGAAACATAAACTTATAGATAATTATACTTACACACCTTACTATAAATATTCACCCCAAACTGTCCTAGAAAATGCTACTCATAAGCTTTATTATGACCGAGCCATACTTACAGATAGGACAGTACATTACAACAGACCAGATATAACTTTAGTAGATAAAATAAATAAAACCACTTACCTGATAGATGTAGCCGTCCCCAACACCCATAACCTGCAAAAAACGATTACTGAAAAGATTAGTAAGTACGCCGACCTGAAAGAAGAAGTAGCGCGAATCTGGAAACAGAATAAAATTTTTATACTCCCTATAGTTCTCTCCACCACCGGTGTTATACCGAAACAACTGCATAGTAGCCTGAAAATAATAGACCTGAAAAAGAACCTTTATATATTGTTACAAAAAGCCGCCATATTAAATACCTGTAGAATAGTGAAAAAAATCATGTCAGTAGAAGAAAGTAAGTATATTAAGTTTTACATAACACTACACGCTGCATTTACTTGGCCTTGGCCCGTAAATGTGATTTTAACCAGCTAAAAGCTGTGAAAAAAAAAACCCTTTCCAAAAATAATAATAATAATATAATCTTTATTTTCAGGCAACCATGGCCCATACCTTACAGACTAACATACACCCTAATAATAAAACATTTTTTTTAGTAAATAGAAAAAAATAATCTATGTTAGTAACACTTCTTTGCACTGTCTAAGTGTTTGTGCGCTCGTGCGTATTCGGATTGGCGGCTCGTATTTTAGTTTGGGGCTCCACAGGGGCCTTGCCGCAGCAGTTCTTGTTGGCTCGTTTCCGGTGTTTCCTCTTAAGGTGGTTAACAAAACTATCATCTTCGGCCCTGTTTCCTATTTCTTCGGGCTTTTTTTAAAGAGGGCAGCGGTCGCACTAATGCTAACCTGCTGTACCGACGGTTGTTTTGTTCGCGCGGTACTACGTGGAGGCGCCGCGGGTGCGGGGGCCGGGCAGCGTGGCTCGCGGTCAGTGCACTTTACTGACTCGGCTGACGGTGACGACGAAGACAAAACTGCTGATGCGAAGGTCATCGCCGATGTGTCGAGGAGGCATGCACCTCGACGCGTGTTTACATTACTTACACGCGCCGGTGACCTAGTTTTATTCACAGAATTCCGCAATTCAATGACTTCCTTGCGCAACGCTGCGACGTCATTCTGGGATGCCTCCAGTTTTCCTTGCACCTCTACAAGACTTGCCTTCAGGGAGACGATGTCCTTCAGGAGGCACGTTACGTCGACGTGTTCAAAGGTGACGGGAGGTAACTTACTCAAGTCCCTCGCCACAAACGTCGGCACATCGTCGGGATCGGTCGCCTTAAGCAGCGTGATGACGTCCTGAATGCTCTTCTTTGTCCCGTCACGCCTGCTTTGCAGTAGCGACGTCATCCTCGCTGAAGTTCGTCGCGCAGATCTGGACAGCGGACACCTCGTCCATCACGTCCAGCTTCTGCTGCAGGAACGCCAGCAGCTCGTTTGCCACATGTTGTTTACTCATGGCGATTAAAAACAACTAGCTACGGCTTTCGCCGCGCTAAATGCGAATTTGTATTAAACAAATAACCGTGTCAGCAGCACGACTGCATCGATTCGCAGCTAGTACGTGACTGACTTATCCCTACAACCATCCGGTATGACCACCCTATGGCCCCACATCAGTAGTATATTATTGGGCATTCTAGACCACCTTGCCATCGGTTTACTCCGTTCACCTCCGTCAATGCGGTGGTCTAGAATGCCCAATAATAATAATGAGAATTTCTGAACAACACCAAGCCCTCTGTTTCATCAATTCACTCCGATGTAAAAGCAACAGGTCAAATTTTAAATATACACGTCAAATTTTAAATATACTTCTGGCCTGATTGATCAGAAAAGTTTAAATGTAAATGCTATGAACGATTTTGTCATTCTTAGATCAACTGTATAACATACTATATCATGAAGTTTGTTAAACAACCTCAATCGTTGAATTTAAACACTATCTGTGATGATGTTTCTAAGACTTGTGCTCGCCATGGTGAATTATTACCTAACATAGTACGTTGTATTATTTGTGGACCAATAAATTGTGGAAAAACAAATTTGCTCATTGGTCTTCTCATACATGAAAACGGTTTAAAATTTCAAAATGTTTACGTTTATTCTAAAACTTTGCACCAACTTAAGTACAGATTTCTGGAAAGAGTTTTATGAGTTCCAGGTATTTCATTTCAGAAATATCATGGAAATGAAGACGTTTCGAGTGTTCAGGAACTCTGTAATAATATTTGATGACGTTGCATGTGAAAATCAAAGTAACATGCGAGATTATTTTGCAATGGGTAGACACAAAAATATCGATTGTTTTTATCTCAATCAAACGTATAGTAAAGTGCCAAAACAGTTAGTAAGAGACAACGCTTACCTTATCGTACTTTTTAAGCAGGACGATATTAATCTGAAGCATATTTATGAAGAACATGTCAATACAGATATGACTTGGACCCAGTTTCGTGAAATGTGTTCAAAAATTTGGAGCGAACCTTACAACTTTGTGGTAATAAATAAAGATTGCTCTAAAAATAATGGATGTTACAGAAATAAATTTGCACATTTGTTGTCTTTGAATAAGAAAATTATTTAAGTTTACCTGTATTTATATTTACCTATAACATCGTTACCTTATTACTCTTTTACCAACTCTTAAGCGATAACTATACAGGGTGTAAGAAAACTACTGTAACAACCCTGAACAGGCGTATACTACTATCAATCTAAATACCAGAAAACGTATTTTTGGAGGTCAATATCAAAAACTGTTAAAGTTATTAATTTTTGTTCCATCCATCTAACGCAAAATTCTTCTCAAGACGTACGATTGCTTGATGTTTTCCAGCTAAACATCGTTATTTCTTCACCATCGATGAATATTGATCATCCCTATCCCGACATCAGTCTCATGTATGAATTTGTCTCGATAAGATCTCCGAATAGTTATAAGTTTTTCGCGAGATGTTAATTGCTTAATTGACGAACAATTGGCGAGCCTGGCATAAGACTAAGAAGTGTTGCCCTGTTCATGAACAGGACCCAGGAAAGCCTCGGGATCAGTTTCTGTAAACCAAAGAGAAGAAAAGTAGCCATACCACCTGGCCTGGCGGCCCTAGTAAATGGAAATACATCTAAAGCGAGTATAGTGGTTAAGCGGTACAACACCTTACCAGAAATGGACATCTTCAGTATCCGGTGCCGGGTAATGCAATTCAAGAACAAGACGATTGTACTACTCGAGTGGAAGGAAGACAGTCCATTTACTCAGGCAAACTCGCTACTCCAACAGCTGGGGACGTCAGGAAATGCGGCGCGGGTCATCAGCGTGGACGCCATGGTCATTGAAGGCGTCAAGGGAACCACGGCAGACCGCCTTGGCTACTTAAAGGCCGTTGAAAAACATGAAGTGGTGGCGTATGAGGATAGGGGGGAAGATCTCAGTTATCTCAGACCCCCCAAGAAGAGTCAAAAACCGCCTGACTGTAAGTCCTTATCGCCAGAATCCCTCAGCGGGTCTGAGCAGGCGCAAAGAAAAATCTCGGAAGAAAGAGAGGCAGCCGCTCAGGCAAACAGAAACTCCCCAGAACAAGCAACGCAACAGAAAAGTCGACTTGCCAGATTCAAGTCCTTCCTAAACAACGTCTTAAAGGACCGTCGGATGGGAGTAATCCACTCCGGAATTTTTGACGCGCCCAGAAAGCAAGGGGCGGCAACTGCGGCTTTCGTCAGAGAACCCTCGTGGGCAAAGCCAGAACTGTTGCCTCTGCCGACAAGAGCAGACATGGCCCAGGTCAGTCCTCCTACGTACATACCGGTGTCAGAACCCGCAGATCACTTGCACAACGCCTTTCTCGAGTTTCTAGCAATTGTGAGAGCGACTAAACAGGTAAATCTCACAACCTGCAGAAAAATCCTGCAGACTTTCAGTCTACAGAACGAGGGTCTGAAACTTAGGAGTACTACTCGAGGAGGCTAGCGCGGCGGTGTATGATAGTTCCACATCCCAGGTAAAAAGAGGAAAAATGGGAGAGTCATACATGGCTGCGTACAGCGCGTCCTGCGGTTTCGTAACACTGGATGAGGACGAGACCAAATGGAAGGACAAACTGGTCTTCAAAACATCAGAAGAGGACCCAACAGTGGTTGTTGCTGGCTGCACGGAAATGATGCTGGACGACAAGTTCCTCGAGATGGCGCAGACCATCACGGGGACTTCTAAAACATACGTTCCAGCATTATGGGCGATAGACAACATAAAATGGGTAAACGGAGTGCCGAGGTGCGGCAAGACAACTTGGTTGGTGAAACACTTCGATGAGGAGGGCGAGGTAATAGTCACCACGACGACAGAAGCTGCCAAAGACCTCAGAACGAAGCTCACGCACCGGATCGGAGAAAAGGCAAACACAAAGGTGCGAAATATGGCCTCCGTTTTAGCAAACGGATTCAAGAAGGGCGAGAAGTGTCAAAGGTTGACAGTGGACGAAGCCCTCATGAATCACTTCGGAGCTATAGTCATGGCAGCAAAGCTGTCTGGTGCCAGAGAAGTCGTCCTCATCGGAGATATCAACCAACTGCCATACTTGGACAGAGAGAACCTATTTCCACTCAGATATACCCGTCCTGGTATGGTAGCATCATTGACGCAAGAGTTGCTCTGCACGCACAGAAATCCCATGGACGTCACGTTCGCTTTGAGTGAGATCTATAATGGGATTTACTCGTCAAAAACATCTGCGAGTAACATTCATTCACTGAAAGTGTTTGACTACTCGGGTGCGGATATAGCAAAAGAAACCCAGAACACGCTATTCCTTGTGCACACACAGGAGGAGAAATCCTCCCTAAGCGCCCAGGGATACGGCTCTGGAGAAGGCTCTCGCACCCTGACCATTCACGAATCTCAGGGTCTCACTTACGAACGGGTCGTCATCATCAACACCCGACGAAGGATACAAGTCCATGACAGCGTCCCACACGCGGTTGTAGCTGTGTCGCGACATACACTAAGCTGCATCTACTACACCGACGACGCCAGCGACGCGATAGGCCGCTTCTGCAGGAAAACCATGGATGCGCCAACGGTAGCTATTGTCGACTACAATCTTAAGACAGCAATGCAGCACCAAAACATGGCGATGGTGGAGGCACTGGCCAGACTACGAACTTCTGTATCCCCATCCAATTCCGATCCTCAATCCCCGTAATTCTGTAAGTGTAAATGTAAGTAGTTTGTAAGTTTATAATATAAAAGGTGATGGACACCGAAGTTATGTAAGTTAGTTATAAGTGATTGACGAGAGCTGCCTTCAGCGGAGTAAAAATTTTCAATTTTTTCGATTTGTTTTTCCAAATAAGTTTGTTTAAACCAAATAAAGGCGCGGACCACGAGTCTGCGGAATCGTAGTTGTTAGTGTATATGGAACGCAACCAATATAAGTTTTAATCTATGTTTTATGTTAAAAATTATCTATGGCCCGCTCTTGTCTATGTTAGTACTTTCGCTCTTCTTTTGTTTAATGTTCCATGTGTTTCAAATAAAACTCTGATTTAATAGTAAAATACTTTATTATTTACCACAATCACGCAGTAAAATTTCTTTATGGTAGCAGAGCGTGGTTCAGAGTGGTACAGATATAATCAGAAAAGTGAATTAACTTCAAACCGTCAATATTGTCGACGCCGGCCGGCACGGATTGAATTTGAGGTTAAGAAAATTTTCCGATCACATTGATTGAATATTCCGCTGAAGATATCGAGCAATCGGGCAAGATGGGTTCTTCAAATAATATGTTCAATATAGAGAAGTTGATCGGCAGAGAAAACTTTGCTACGTGGAAGTTTGGCATGAAAACTTATTTGGAACACGAAGATCTCTGGTGCTGTGTCGAACGTTTCGATGACAAACCTGTCGATGCAGCTAAAGATGTGAAGGCGAAGTCGAAGCTGATATTGTTATTGGACCCACAGAATTACGTACACGTTCAGGAATGTAAAACTGCAAAACAAGTATGGGAGAGTTTACAAAAGGCATTTGATGACTGATTGAGTTTCACGCCCCGCGAGGGACGCGTGTCTTGAACTGCCTAACTTTAACCAGGCTGAGAGATAAAAATGATAGGTTTTAGGTACTTACGGGATGCTGGGAGTCAGAGGATCACCACTCGATGTCACAAATAGTCGGTTTTCACAGTATTATTAAGATTTTAACCGCGCGCGCGAGTTATTGATGCCGGCCGGCCATTGCGTCAGTTCGAACTGTTGTTGCGCGCTAGGTGGCGGCAGGTGGCACCAGTGTTGCTTGTTTGGCGCTCGGTGATTGGTGTGATGCTTTTTTTTAAGGGAGGAATAGGATGGGACTAAGGAAATATCCCAAAGCCTGTTCATATCCCCCCACTTGAAATCACCCAGGGATTTCATAAGATAAGATAGTTTTCTAAAGATAGAAGATAGTTTGACATTTATGGCCTATGCAGATTCATATGTCATCATGTGTCTCAGATTTAAAGTTAAGTTGAAGGATATAATAAAATAAGATAATGTATATATATATATATGTTTTAAGATAAGAGTATTTAAGGTGTATGTAATTAATTGTTTTGGTCTATAGGAAGAGGACAAATTTTAACAGCAGGTCTTGTAAGTAAGCCTTTTGACGTTTTGACCGTTACCACCCGAGTAATGTCATCTTTACCGGGGTGAAGCTGTACAACGCGACCTAATCTCCACTCATTAGGAGGTAAGTTGGGTTCGTAAATTGTTACAAGGTCATTCACTTTTGGCTGATGCTTGCCGTGTTTAAACCATTGCATTCTCTGTTGCAGTGTGTGCAGATAGTCCCTCTGCCAAGTGCGCCAAAAGCCCTGAGATAAGCGCTGTAATAGTTTCCAGCGAGAACGTAAGGTTTCGTTTTCAGTATATACCGGTTCAGGCAGCGATACTAAAGGTCGACCGATGAGGAAATGACCAGCCGTAAGAGCGTCAAACTCGCCGGGATCAGAAGATAGTTCCACTAAGGGTCTAGAGTTTAACATGGCTTCTATTTTCGTTAAGATAGTATAAAATTCTTCAAAGGTAAGAATCTGAGATCCGATTATACGTTTGAGATGGTATTTGGTAGATTTTATACCACTCTCGAATATGCCTCCAAAGTGAGGGCCTGAAGGTGGATTGAGCTTCCACGAAATTCCTCGAGAAGCGAGTTGACTGGAAATACTGTCGCTATCGCGGTTAAGCATTTCGCTAACTTCCGATAAATAACGCCTGGCACCCACGAAGTTAGTACCACCGTCTGTAACTATAGAGCTGCAAAGTCCTCTTCGTGACACGAAGCGATCTAAGGCCGCTATGAATGCTTCAGTTGTGAGCTCAGTAACTAGCTCGAGATGAACGGCTTTAGTAGCGTGGCATACTATGAGGCAAAGATAAGCTTTGTAAGTTTTAGCGTTACGACGTCGACTTTCTTTTATGATAAAAGGACCTCCGAAGTCGATGCCGATTGTTTGAAAACAATGACCCGATTGAATTCGAGAAGGTGGAAGGTCACCTTGCAAAGGTTGAAGTGGAATAGGTTTGACTTTAAAACAAATCACGCATTTAGATAAACGCGATCTGATAAGATTTCTAATGCCGAGTATCCAATATCGACGCATGATTAAAGATTGGAGTAGGCGAGGCCCACAATGAAGGTAAGTTGTATGATAGTGGTCAATAAGAAGAGTACTCAGTCGATATGTCTTAGGTAAAAGATATGGATGTTTGACGCGACAAGGTAATGACGCGTGCTTAAGTCGTCCCCCCACTCGCAAGATTCCGCGAGTGTCAAGAAAAGGAGAGAGTTTAGATAAATGTTTAGGTAGAGGGCTGTTGGATGCGATTGATGATATGGTGTCGTTAAGGTTTTTATGTTGAACATGTTTTGTAAGATGATCCAAGGATTGAGCTAATTCAGTGGCTGTGAGGTAAGATAATGAGATGCGGTCAGAACGTTTGGCTTTCGCATTGTTGATGAAACGGTAAATCCAAGCTACCACTCTTTCCACTCGGGAAAGAGAGGAGTGGCGTTCCATAATGGCGTCAAGCAAATTAACATCACGTGTCACACTAGTGTGACACGCGCGTGATAAGGGCTTGAGCTCTGGCACATTATCTGATACGTCAACTGCTGATACAGGCCAGTTGAAGAGTTCCTGGTACAGCCACTGAGGACCAGACCACCAGAGTTGAGATGAGGATAAGGATACGCAAGATGAGCCACGACTACAGATGTCGGCTGGATTGTCATGGGTGTACACATGTCGCCATTCAGTTGGCACAGGACTGTCGTTGATAAGGACCACTCTGTGGGCAACAAAGGTCTTAAGTTTGTGTGGCTCAGTGTTCAACCATGACAGCACAGTCGAGCTATCTGTAAATAAGATGGATTTATCTAAGATAATTTTTGAACTAAGCAATGAGTGAATGCGATTTATTACTTTGAACAGTAAGACAGCACTGCACAGTTCTAAGCGGTTAACCGTCAGCACTTTTAGAGGTGCTACCTTGGACTTAGCAATCAAAAGATGAATTTGAACGTCGTGAGAGGTAACGACACGAAGATAAACGCAACAGCCATATGCCTTTGTGGATCCATCACAAAAGCGATGAGTTGAAATGATTTAGATTGAGTAGGTATTATCCTACGAGGGATTTGTATAAGATTTAGATTGAGGAGATCAACTATAAAAGTTTGCCATTCTAGAGCTATGTCTCTGGGTACAGGTTCGTCCCATGAAAGATTAAGACGCCACAAATCTTGAAGGAGCAATTTGGCTTTTAGGATACAAGGTGTAAGCCACCCTAGAGGATCGAAGATACGCGCGATGCTAGATAAGATTGACCGCTTGGTACATTCACTGTCCTCGATAGGGGAGTGTGAGTAACAGAAGTTGTCAGTCACAGGATCATATTGGACTCCTAAGATTTTTAAAGTTGATTTATCACTTTCTTCAGAGAAAGGTTTAGGTTTTTGACAATGATCTTCAGGCAAAGTTTTAGAAAAGATTGTGAATTGCTACTCCATTTTCGGAGCTCAAGTTGAGCACAACCTAGTAGACTGATAAGTTGATCTTTTAGCTCTATGGCTTCAGATACAGAGGGCGCGCCGGTCGTGACGTCATCGACATACGTCTCACGAAGAAGAGCTTCAGCTGCGCGTGGATACGCGGCGCCATGATCGATAGCTAATTGGTGGAGGGTGCGGATGGCCAAATAAGGTGAACTACTAACTCCGTAGGTGACAGTCGCGAGTTCGTACTCTGTTACTGGATCACTAGGAGATTCTCGCCATAATATGTGTTGTAAATGCCGATCCTCCGGTCTAATCAAGATACCTCTATACATTTTTGAGATGTCGCAAGTTACTACTACTGTATGTAATCTGAAGCCAGTTATGATGTCTACAATATCTACTTGAAGCTTAGGGCCAGTGTGAACAATGTCATTTAAAGATAGACCGTTGGTCGTTTTAGAACTGGCATCAAATACTACTCTCAATTTAGTGGTCGTGCTTTCTGGGCGAACGACACAACTGTGAGGGATAAGATAACGATTGAGAGTAGGTACCGCAGGGTTAGGTGCGGGATACATGTGATTTAAATTCTCGTACTCGCGCATAAAGTTGACATAATCGGATTTAAGTTCAGTCTGACGATTAAGTTTCTTTTCAAGGTTAGTGAAACGCGATAAAGTATGATTATAAGATTCACCTAATGAACGATCGCCTTCCTTTAAGAGGATAGGTACGACGTATCGGCCGTTAGGTTCGCGATAGGTTAAGTCTGTGTACATACGTTCGCAGGTATCATTCTCGGGTACGGTGATAACAGCGCGCGGTGGTTCTTCCACTTCCCAAAATTTTTGTAACTGTTCTTCTAATTTAAATGTGGTAGCTACTAAAGAGCACGCTGTATTTAAAGGTACAGATTTAGAATTGATTGCCCCTGTTAGGATCCAACCGAAAACGCTATGCAAGGCAGTAGGTAAACCGGGCCCCAGATTGATACGCTGACCGTCATAGATTTCGTGGAATAGCTCCGCCCCTATTAACAAGTCGATTTTGGCGGGAACATCGAAGTCGCGATCCGCTAGCACAAGATGGTTGCAGCGTTCTCGAACGACTGATGGTACTTTAACGCTAGGTATTAGAGCGGTGATGTTATCTAATACGACTGGCTTGATACTAAAGTTCGGAGCGTCACCATGTACGGGTCGTATGGTGCATTCCGTCACCCCCTTTATATGTGTCACTATATTTTGTCCTAGTCCGGCTAAGTGAAGATTACACCGGCGGAGTTTTAACCCAAGCGCCCTTGCGCACGCAGAGGTGATAAAGCAGTCCTGCGCCCCACTGTCTACGAGTGCCCGCACGGTACAGTACGTACCGGCGGCGGTGTTGAACGTGCGCACTTGACATGTTCCCAGTAAGACCATGTCACAGTTAGGTACTTCCGCGCGAGAATGAGCTGTAACATTCGCTCCAGTGGATGCGCCGGCGCCGGCGCTGGTGGATGGCGCTGGGTCTGTATGCAATAGGGTATGATGACGTAAACCACAAACCGTGCAAGTCATTTTTGATAAGCATTTTTCTATGACGTGATTTGTACGTAAACAATTTGTACACATATTGTGTTTACTTTTTACTGACGCGAGTCTAGCACGAGAATCTAAAGATTGAAAGATTGGGCACTGATAAATCGAATGCGCATTATTATTACAATGCGAACAAGTCACATTTGCAACTAAGTTAGATTTAGCGAGATAAGATGAGCGTTTTGATCCGCTGCTATTCTGCCTACTCGTGGCGGGCGAAGATTTCTTACTCTCAAGGTTACGAGAGAAGTTAGAATTATTAATATTAGATTTAGTTGATAGTTGATTAGTTTCTAATATTTTAACATAATCTTGAAGAAATGTTAACAATTCACAAAAGGAAGGTACTTGCGAAATGTTTGTTTGAGTTTCGAAACGAATGCGGGTGTCCGGATCCAACGCACGCGATGTTAAATAGAATAAAATAAAATCACCTAAGTTTTCGATATTGAGTGATTGGAGCGCATGATAAGATTCATACACAACGTTTGTCAACGATTGTAATTCCTGGAAGTTACCCTGTTTTAAAATTGGCTGGTTAAGAAATTTATCCAGATAAGTTAATGCTGTGAGACGCTTATTTTTATAACGCTCAATTAAAGTATTAAAAACCACTTCGTAGTTGTCGGCAGTCATAGGAACCCCTTTCACAATGCACAAAGCGGGTCCTTGTAAACAAGATGCTAAATAATGAAATTTTTCTATATTTGAAATCGACTTATTATCATGAATTAACGATTTGTAAATGTCGTAAAATGACTGCCAATTTTCCACTTTGCTGTCAAATTTGGGTAACTCAAGTTTAGGTAAACGCGCGTTGCGTCCACCCTCAGAAGCCTCCGCGCGCGCGTGAAGCTCCGACGGCGACCGCGACGCCCGCAACGCCCCGTCGACGAAGTTAGTCGCGGCGCTAATAACAGCATAATATAAATCATCAAATGAGCTCAAAGACTTTTGGCTCACTTGAGCATCAGGTTTAATAGTTAGCTCCAATGCCTGGATTTCATTACACAACGTAACGAATTCGTCGCGAATTGAATGTATGCGAGAATATCGCGCCTTGAATGACGCCACCTTTGAATGATCTTGTAACATTTGTATTGACAAGTCATAAAGGATTTGAATATCCCGATAGACATATTCGCGTTGAGATTGAAGAAGTTTTAGTTTACCCTCCTCCATTATGTTTTAGTTTCGTACGTGTGTAGGTAATGAGAAATAACGTATGAAAATACGAACCTAAGTTGAGATTGTATTAGGTGTAAATCACTACGTTTAGGTGAAATAGTTATGAATTAGTGTTTTAAGATAGTATACTGTGAATAGATAAACAGATAATAAGATTACAATAATACGTGAAATTATATTTTTACGTAAAGTATTGTGATATAACCCGACTAAATAAAGATGACCTCTGAATCCGCATAGGTTGCACGACGAGTATGACTAACAATATTTTGTCGGATAATAGTTTTAAAATGCAAAAAACTAGAAAATCTCAGAGTTTTCGATTGAAATTGAACCTGAGAGTGACTGAATAAACTGTAATCTACAGGTATCCGGCTCGAAGGACCACAAATATGATTGAGTTTCACGCCCCGCGAGGGACGCGTGTCTTGAACTGCCTAACTTTAACCAGGCTGAGAGATAAAAATGATAGGTTTTAGGTACTTACGGGATGCTGGGAGTCAGAGGATCACCACTCGATGTCACAAATAGTCGGTTTTCACAGTATTATTAAGATTTTAACCGCGCGCGCGAGTTATTGATGCCGGCCGGCCATTGCGTCAGTTCGAACTGTTGTTGCGCGCTAGGTGGCGGCAGGTGGCACCAGTGTTGCTTGTTTGGCGCTCGGTGATTGGTGTGATGCTTTTTTTTAAGGGAGGAATAGGATGGGACTAAGGAAATATCCCAAAGCCTGTTCAATGACAATGGCCTAACTAGAAGAGTAGGTCTTCTTAAAGATCTAATAAACATCACACTGGAATCGAGCAATCGTGTTGAAGACTATGTGAGTAAGATTATGAACACTGCTCACAAACTGTATAATATTGGATTTGATGTAAACGATGAGTGGTTTGGTACTTTGATGCTGGCAGGCTTACCAGATGAATACAAACCAATGATAATGGGTTAAGAGAGTTCAGGTATTAGAATAAGTGCTGATTCAGCCAAATCTAAACTTATACAAGAAATTAATACATCAAAGTCAACAGCGTTCTACTCAAATACTAAGAAGATTGGAAATACTGCGCAGTCAGTGAAGTATAAGGGACCTAGGTGTTACAACTGTAATAAGAAAGGCCATTTTGCCAAAAATTGTAAACAGCCAAAGAAACAATCAGAATCGACAAACAAAGCGGAGAGCTCCAGTTTTGTAGCAGCCTTCTCAGCAACTGTAAAAGGGAACATCAATGATGATAAGTGGTTTCTTGACTCAGGCGCATCCATTCATATGACATGTAGAAAGGATTGGATGTACAATGTCACCAAGCCATCTGTAAGGAATGTGACTGTAGCTAACAGAGAACCATTAGCCGTAAAGGGAGTTGGTTGTGTTGATATACACATAAGTCAAGATAAAGTGATACAAATTAACAATGTTTTATATGTTCCAGGGTTAGCTGCTAATCTACTTTCAGTTAGCACTATTGTATCAAAGGGACATGAGGTCATTTTCAATAACAAGGGTTGTGAAGTTCAAAATAGAAAGAATGAGGTGGTATGCACTGCAACATTGAGCAACAAGTTATATGTTGTTAATACAAGTAAGGAAGTTGTTTATTTAGCCTCCAGTTCTCAGAATAGTAATAGTACTTACCTGTGGCACCTGCGAATGGGCCATCTGAACATGCAGGATGTGAAGAAGCTGCCAAGTTGTACTGATGGTGTGACTCTGACTCAGGAACAAAGTAATGTTACATGCATTCACTGTATGGAAGGTAGGCAAGCAAGGATGCCATTCAAAAATGTTGGTTCTAGAGCAACAAGGCCATTAGAACTAATACATTCTGACTTGTGTGGCCCCATGGAGAATTCTTCATTTGGCGGTATGAAATATTTTATTACTTACATTGACGACTTCACACGAATGGTTTATGTGTATTTCCTGAAAGACAAATTAAATATTTTAGACACATTTAAAGATTTTAAGTTAAAAGTAGAGAATGAATTAAATGATAAGATATTGAAGTTTGGTACCGATAATGGCAAAGACTATTGCAATAATAACTTTGAGAAATACTTATCTAATCATGGTATAATTCATCAGACCTCTACTCCGTATACTCCCCAGCAAAACGGCATGGCAGAAAGGATGAACAGGACCTTAGTCGAACGAGCTCGGTGCATGCTGTTCTATGCTAACCTAGAGAAGAAGTACTGGGCAGAAGCACTGGCAACAGCTGCATATGTAATAAACCGTTCTCCAACAAAGTCACTTGAAGGTAAAACACCATATGAAATGTTGAAAGGTAAGAAACCCAACTTATCTCATATGAAAATATTTGGCTCTGAAGCTATTTATTTATTTATTTATTGATAAGGCAAACCAACGACATATTTACAATTATGATTTGTGACATTATTTCCATAATTTACGTACAGTGTAAATACGTCACTTACAGGTATGCACACCATTTACAGTAATTTACGTTTGGCTTTACGTTTGACGTCTGTTTCGGCAAGTCATATGTGCAACTTTGTAAATCGAAAACAACAGAAATAATAGACTAAGTAGTTTGAAACAGTATAATCAGTGAACTAAGTGATACATGGAATTACATATATTGCAGTGGCTGCTAAATAGTGCGTTTGTGGGCTGAAATAGAACAATATAAAAATCTGGATTTTGACTTGTTTATACGGCTACCCACCAAATTCAACGTAAAAGTTGACGTCAGTGACAGTATTGTTTACATCCTTGCCATAGGCAAAATTAATCCCCGAGGTCTTGTCACGTCCATACAGCGCCATCTGTCTTGTCGTGTCAAGCAACCTATTGATCTGTGCGGTGAATCTCCTGTCACGCCATCTAGTTTGTTTCCTCGGTACCACCTGTGAAACTACTTCCTAGCAATGCCGGGCGTCAAATGCGGAGGTTGCGCGCGCTATGCCTCAGCGCTAGATGGCGCCAAGTGTGGCAAATGCAATGTATTCTACTGTAGAATATGTGCAGGGATCCCTCCGAATACCAAGGCTTCTTCTAAATGGCGTTGTCTCGAGTGCAAGAAGAACGTTGCAAGGGACAACAGAAATGAAACCCCGGTCAGAGGCACTGCGCAAAGCCCTCCTAGTGATGCGGCAGGGATAATGACCATAGCAGGCTCGCCAGATGCAACAACAAGTTCCGTCGCAAGTCCTACGCCTTGTATGGACTTGCAGGTCATTCTTGACGAGCTGAGGGCGGTCCGTGCGGAGATACAGGTGTTTAGAAAAGAAATGGAGGTGGAAATGGCTGAACTAAAGACCACCTTAAACACTTGCAGCACGCGCATTGACGGCTTGGAATCAAGGGTGGATGCCCTTGAAAAGCTCGCTACCTCTAGCCCCTCGAACTCGAACGTGGTTGGGATAGTGGAGGACCTGATGCGAGAGCTCAACGACAGAGATCAGGATCTGCTGGCCAACGACATCGAGGTGTCTAACCTACCGGAGGGAAAGGCGGAAAACCCTGCTCATCTAATTAAGGTCATCGGTCACAAGCTGGGGATCAGCCTAGACGACCGCGATATTGTTAGTGCTGAGCGCGTTGGTGGGAGGCAGCTGAACGCGACTAATTCATCGGGCCCAGCTGAATCTCGTCCACGGCCAATCGTCGTGCGCCTCGCTCGCCGGGACCTGCGCGACCAGCTTCTAGACAGCGCGCGAGCCCGGCGCGGGGCGACCACTGCAGACCTCGACTTGCCCACACCAGTGCAGCGGTTCTTCCTAAACGAGCGGTTGACGAAAGCCAACCGCTTGTTATTTCGTAAGGCGCGTGACGCCGCGAATGCTCTCGGTTGGAAGTTCGTCTGGACCAAGCGGGGCCGCATCCTCGTCAGGAAGGCTCCGGGCGACAAGGCGCAGAGGATTCGCACAGAGGAGGACTTATCCCGCATTTTTGGCACTGGAAATGAGACAGTCTAATTGTTATCGTGTCTTTTTTTGTAATAATAGTCCAATATCGTGTTTTTTGGGAAATATGTGTCGCAATACTGATGGCCTCAACCATAACGTACACGAGGTTTACTCAATGCGAAAACAAAGTTATTCTCATATGATAAAATATTTAACTACGCTACATATGTATACTACATCTATTACACACATACAAACACTTTCATACACACATTATTTACAACATATACTATCACCTAGTTCTAATCACTTACAATGTTTTTTTACACTTACAACTTACTATTTACAAACTGTTACTGCACCTGCAAACATATACTTATATATTTACACACTATACCTTACACACATACTCGCGCAATTAATGCCTATGCCTCCTAGCATCTATGGCTCCTAGCAAATATGTCAAGTTTGGTCTTTTGAATGCAGGCTCTCTAGGGACTAATCAGGACGAGTTCTTGATCGCCATGGGTAACCACTCTGTGGACATCATGGCTATCAACGAGACATGGTTGCGCAAAGGGGGGGAGGAAGACCGTGCTCCTAGTCTTGTAGGATACAAGTTTAGGCACGTACCAAGACCTGTATCTACACGAGGTGGGCGCGGCGGGGGAGTCGCTTTTTATATAAAAAATGGAATAAATGCGCGTGTTAGGGCTCATCCTGAACATCCTACGGTGGAGCAGCTTTGGCTGAGCCTCACCATTAATAAAAGAAAACTTTTGATAGGGACCGCGTATCGACCACCCTGGCAGGATCTGGAGCTTTTCCTTGATGCTGTAACTGCTAGCATTAGTGCATTAGCCCCATATGACAATGTCATATTATTAGGTGACCTCAATGTCAATCTGTTAAATTCAAACACCTCTAAGTCAAGGCAGCTCATGGAATTCTTTAATAACTTTGATATGACTCAAGTAGTAACAAAAGCCACACATTTCATAAATGACAGTTGCTCACTCATAGACATTATATCTACAGATGTCACCACACGAAATGTTGAAGTGCACCACATTAGTGAGCTCGGTCACCACTCCCTTATCACGTGTGAAACAGTATTTAGAAAGCCTAGGGCTAAACCTAGGGTAGTCATGTTTCGCCCTCTCTTGGACATCTTGCCAGATATATTCCATGAACACCTACACATGATACCATGGTTCGACATAGGAGACATGAGTGATGTTGACTTCATGGTTGACACTTTCACTTCCTTCATAATCCAGCTGTTTGATCTCCATGCTCCTATAAAGAAAAAGACCTATTTCAAGCGACCTACACCCTGGATCACTGACAATATTCGACTTATGTTCAGATTGAGGGAGGAAGCCAAACACAGATGTCATAAGACAAAAGAACCGCATCATAAGCAGTACTATCTGGATCTCAAACACGAGGCAGCCGCCGCATTGGGAAGGGAAAAGTCTGCATACTTTACAAAAAACATTAACAAGCAAAGTAAAGATCCCAAGCTGCTGTGGCGTAATTTGAAATCAGATGTTCTTCCAGACCACAATGAGAGGCGACTGCCTAGTCACTTTGACAACCCGGATAGTATAAATGCAGCCTTTTTAAACGTCCCGGGGAGTTGCAATGACAATGACTCGTTGATATACAGTTTCAGTTCTCGTAGGCATAGTCCATCTGTGTTTTCACTCACAAAGACCAACCAAGAAACAGTACTAAAAATAATCAGGGGTCTGGAATCAAATGCACGGGGTGTAGATGGTATTAGTCTGGACATGCTCACACTCACACTACCTAGTACTTTGCAAGCCATTACTGCTATCATCAACAAGTCCATTGAATCTTGTACATTTCCTTGGCTCTGGCGTCGTGCAATTGTTTGCCCCATTCCTAAAGTCAGTGACCCGGTCAATCTGAAAGATCTCAGGCCAATAAGTATTCTACCATGTCTGTCAAAGATTCTGGAACGCGTGGTCTACTTACAGGTGATTGAATACCTAGAGGCAAATAATATTCTACCCGAGTTCCAATCAGGTTTCCGCAAGGGAAGGGGGACAGCAACAGCCTTGTTAGACGTGGTAGGCAATAGCCTAGAGGCACGTGATCGGGGGGAGGGGTCTATCCTGGTGTTGCTGGATTTCTCTCGGGCATTTGATGCTATTAATACCAATCTACTGCTGTCAAAGTTAACCTATTACGGGTTTGATAGCGACGCTGTGGTTTGGTTTAAGAGCTATTTAACAGACAGGTCCCAGTTTGTTCAAATACAAAAGGAAGATGGATCTAGCCTATCATCCCCTCCACTCCCAGTCTGTAGGGGAGTTCCGCAGGGATCTATTTTAGGCCCCTTATTGTACATCCTCTACAGTGCTGACGTTACTCATTCCTTTCGAAACTGCAGATATCATATGTATGCGGATGATATTCAGCTTTACACATCCTTCAAGGGGGATGATGTGGCATCTGCAGTTCAAAGGATGAATGAGGATTTACTTAGAGTTGTGACTTGGTCTGAGGAGAACTCCTTGCTTCTCAACCCACTTAAGTCCAAGTTCATGGTGTTAGGGACAAAAAAACAGGTGGCCTCAATACTGAATGCCAAGCCAGAGATTGTTATCAAAGGGAAAAAGACAGAACAGGTTGAGCAGGTCCGCAGTTTGGGTTTAACCCTGGATCCACAACTACATTTTGAGCCTCACAATAACAGTACTGTTAGGAATTGCTTTTACAGGCTGAGGGTCCTGTACAGTATTCGCAAATTTCTCAGTGTACCACTGAGGAAACATCTAGTGGATACTCTAGTGCTTTCAAAGTTCAACTACTGCGATACAGTATATGGCCCTTGCCTACTTGCTAGGACAGAGAGGATAATTCAACGGATTCAGAATGCTTGCGCGAGGTTCTGTGTTAATATTCCTCGTAGGCATCATGTTACTCCCTATATAAACAAGCTTAACTTATTGAGAATGGATGCCAGACGAAAATTGCATTTGGCTAGCCTAATGTTTGGTGTTGTAACAACCCACAAGCCGCACTATTTATATGACAAAATCACATGGCGAAAATCACAATACACGTGTGGTCTTCGCTCCAATGTCGACCCGCTTAAGGCACCTCCACACAAAACCACGGCTTTCAGGGGAAGCTTCAGGTTTGCTGCCACGCACTGCTGGAACGATCTTCCACCACCATTGAGGGTCCTAAAAACAATCAAGACATTTAAAGTGCACCTAAAAAAACATCTACTTCATGCACAACTGTCATAAAAATATGTTTATTTACCTCATGATCTCGGTCCACAATCCTTGGCTTCGATCCTCCGCAGTGCTGTTGGCGCGTCCCTGGTGCCTCCTGATTGCTGTCAATGTTGGCAGCTTGACTTCAAACCACTATCCATGTTATCTCTGCATGGCAGTGATGCTCGGACCTGTTTAGAGACAATTATTTAATAATTACTCACTAAATTATTATATTATTAATATTTGACATTCGATATGCACTAATCCAATTTTATGTAATACAATTTTTAACTTAAATACACTAATATAAGCTATCTCACTATTTCGCTAGCTTAGAGGTCGCATCTAAGTATTTATTTCCATTTCATTTACTCACCTGGGGTATGGCCCACGGAAATCACACCGACCTGCAGAGTTCTCATGTCATACATATACACCTACACCATTTCTTTCCAACAAACACTTTCCACAAAATTGCAGTATTACAAAACATCACAATCAACACAAACATCGCACACATTACATAATTCTTGCGTATTACGTAATACTTGGGATAAGCGCCGCCATGATTTTGGTTTATTGCATGACATTTTGACGTTGACACTCACATATTTGGCATGGAATGAACCAAATCTGCGCGAGAGGCCTCCCGAGTGTTGTCAAGGTATATTTATCTGTTTAGTCGATTTTAGTCTGTATGTATTTTTTTTCTATTATGATATCTGTTTAGCTTATTTTTTTTTACACCTTATTTAATTCTTGCCCCAGCAGACGTCATCGCGTTACCTTCGGCTCTCGCTGAAAATCAGCGCTGAGGCTTTTGTCCTGTACAGGGTCTTCAGCATTATGCTGAGCAAGGGCCGTTTCACGTGGGGTGTGACACATATTTCCTACTACTGTTTTTTTATGTAATTCGTCTTTTCTTGTGTTATTTCTAACGACTGTTATATTCTTTTTAATATTATTTTTGTTTATTGTTTGTAAGGCTGTGTCACACGCGTGCGTGAATAAACGTATTTTCTTTCTTTCTTTCAAATAGCTTCAAAGAAACACTATTTATTTAATATATATTTAAACACAATTTATTTAACACATACTCATATAATCACCCGTTGGACGCCATAACGTTAGTTTCGGCTGTCGCTGAAAATCAGCGCTGGGACTTTGTCTCACACGGGGTCGCATGCTGAGCGAGGGCCGTATTGCGTGGTTGTGACGCATACTACCCCCTCATGTTTGTTTTCTTTCTATTTTAGCCCTTTTTTTGTTTTATTTATTATATTGATTGTGTTATGTATGTACTTATGTATGCGTCCTCAATTACGGAATTAAATGTATTTTCTTTCTTTTTCTTTATAACATTTGGAAAAGTACCAACATTTTTCTTACTTTTTACGTATGACCAAAACACCTTAGGATTTTTAGTTATAAATGATTCTATATTTTCCATATAAACGTCAAAACATGTCTTCTCTAATTTAATTGCTCTGCATCGTAGAATCGAAAATGAATGGTAATCTGATATATTGCCATACGTTTTAAATTTACGGTGATATTTTTGTTTCTCTTTTAACGTTTTTACTAACGCAGAGTTATACCATACCGAATGACAAGACTGTCTCACTGATTTTTTAGGTACATATTTGTCACGCAGTTCGTATAATTTTGTATAAAATTTAGTAACTGCGTCATCAATTGACTCAGTGAATAGGAACTCAGGCCAATTAATTAGGTCTAGTTCAGATTTTATGGCTGAATAGTCACCACGCGAAAAAATAAATCATTTTGTAATATTATCACACAGTTTATGAATTTCGATAAATTTTGTTTCATGATGAGCGTCTATAGGTGTCACCAAAGGATTAAGGCTTTCAGTAATGGTTAAGGAATCGTTCGAAAAAACCAAGTCTAATAATCTGTAATTAATATTACGCTCTCCATTATATTGTGAAAGGTTACAAATGGCGATAGTATCAAAAAAGTCTACCAATCGCGGATTTGAAATTCTGTTCGGTATCAACTCACAGCCATGACCACAAACCCAGTCAACGTCGTTACCAAAATTAAAATCACCTAAAATTATACAGGGTGGTCCAAAAATCGTGGATCAAACGCAACTCGGGGTTAGATGGGATCATTACCTACAAAAAATTGTTCTGTGGGAGGTCTCTAAGGTCAACCCCTGCAGAGTTACAGTTTATTTTGTGATTTATGAGGAAATTTACGTTTTTAGGCTCGTAATTAATAAAATTCGAAAAAATTGACATCCTGTATCGTTTTTATAATTTTCACTAGATTGGTACTGATGAGCCCTTGCGTTAGACATGTTATTTATGGTTGTTTATTGGGTGCGTTGAAGTAAATTATTCACTTTTATGATTATCTTTTTTTTCACGTTATAACTTTTTATTTGTTTCGGACCCCACTGTGAAAAAAAAATACTCTACAGAAAAGTGACCCTGTAGTACAAATTTTGGCGCATTTATTAAGGATTCTGAAAAGGTATTACACATAATCATGAGTGGCTTTAATATTTTTCAAACCCCACATCATAAGAAATGATCGATTCCAGCATCTGTTTGGCATTAATTATGTGGGCTGGTATAATCGACCAGCAATTGGTGATGCATGAAATGCCAGCTAGGCTGAATGGTACCCATTACTTAATTTTTTTACAAAATAATTTAAATCAAATTTTGATCGACGCTGAAGTACCAGAAGAAATAATTGCAGAAATGTGGCTGCAACATGAGGGCGCCCCGCCTCACTACACTCGAGCCGTTAGAAACTACTTAAACGACCGATTCCCCAACCGTTGGATTGGTCGAGGCGGATTTATTGCGTGGCCACCCCGGTCACCGGATTTAAACCCCATAGTTTTTTTTTTGGGGATATTTTAAAGAAATCGTCTATCAAAGAGAAAACAACACGGAACAAGACCTTCGACAAAAACTTGAATATGCTAGGATACAAGTGATAAACAATAGTGGAGCATTTCGTAGATTACGCAGAAATTTTATAAGACGCTGCAGGCTGTGTATTCAGGTTAGAGGCAGAAATTTTGAACATTTGCTGTAATAAAACAATAATTTCTTAATCGTTGTTTTGTCCTAGAACAATACCAGAGCCACTCATGGTTATGTGTAATACCTTTTCAGGATCCTTAATAAATGCGCCAAAATTTGTACTACAGGGTCACTTTTCTGTAGAGTATTTTTTTTTCACAGTGGGGTCCGAAACAAATAAAAAGTTGTCACGTGAAAAAAAAGATAATCATAAAAGTGAATAATTTACTTCAACGCACCCAATAAACAACCATAAATAGCATGTCTAACGCAAGGGCTCATCAGTACCAATCTATTGAAAATTATAAAAACGATACAGGATGTCAATTTTTTCGAATTTTATTAACTACGAGCCTAAAAACGTCAATTTCCTCATAAATCACAAAATAAACTGTAACTCTGCAGGGGTTGACCTTAGAGACCTCCCACAGAACAATTTTTTGTAGGTAATGATCCCATCTAACCCCTAGTTGCGTTTGATCCACGATTTTTGGACCACCCTGTATATTTATCCAACGGATGGGATATTGTTAGCTCGTTTAGCTTGGACGTAAAGTTATTTAGCTGTGTATAATATGAGTGCCCTAAGTTTTCTTTACAGAGATAAAGAGCGCATAAATGTAAATTGTACGTTACCTGAGGCCTTTTGCGTTTGAGAATAAGTGACACCCAAATATCCTCTGCTGAACTGCGCCACTCAGGTTTTTCAATTGCAATTAGTTCACGTTTAACTGCGATTAACACACCGCCACCTCTTTTTTGAGCTGTTCGTAAATAATCCCGATCCCGCCTCCAAACGAGATTGCGACCATCGAATAGTTCACTGCTGTAAATATCGTCTGCTAACCATGTTTCCGTAAATATAACGACATCGTAAGAATTCAAACTAATATTACGAAATAGATTATTTGTCTTTGTACGTAAACCGCGTACGTTCTGGTAGTAAATGTTAAGTGCTGCCATTACTTATTATTACTATAAAATATTTGATTAAACTTATACGATTTACTTTAAAACACAAACTATGCCAATGGATCTTTATAATACTTATGTACGAACTAATAATGTAGGTAGAATGAAATAAACTACACAAGTGAAATAAGCACAGCAAGACACAGCAACCGCAAAAGTATAACTTTGAATATCGCTTATGAATACGTACAAAGGATGGGTGCAGGTAGCAAAAAATGAACCGTCCACGGCAATTAGTCATCGTTTGAGTTGAACAATAGTGCAATTGCAATCGCACTATGCACGACGTAAAGTTGAAATTAGTTTGAAGTGACATGGTATTAGAACAATAAAATATTAAAACGTTACTTGGACACAGTGTGTAAAGACACTGTGTTATTAGGAAAACGCAAGTAGCACGCTGTTTGATGTGATTTCCAAACTGTAGATTTAAAATAATACGGTACGTTTGTAATGTGAAATAAAACAAAGAATACAAGGCTAAATTAAGAAAATTAAGTAGGAACATTTGGGGGAGCGTGTAAATAGCTTCCCCTTTTTTTGGGTGGTGTTTTTAAGAACTACCAAATATGGCGGTTAATAGAAAATTGAAATTGAAAACCTGTTGACCGATTCTGAATTAGAAACCAATAACAACTACAACGCTTGCAGCGAATGCCCACGTACCTTATGAATCCCTGGGACCCCACTTGGAACCTGGATGAGGGGGAGATGCCTCGCGTGCGTCGTTGCTTTGTGGGCTGCCGGCCGGCGAGCCAAATCCTGATTCATCCACCGGTGAACAGGTTACAACTCGTGAAATAAACACTGCACTATTGGTTCATGAAGTCTCACTGCAGGAGGTCCATTGAGTTCACGAGATTTACGACAATTTCAACATATACAGAATTTTAAAGGCGGAGCGGGTTACAATTCGACGTAATGCGAATGGCGGCGGCAAGACGAAATGTGAGTTTTGTTAGCGGAGGGCGCCATCTATTGGTCATTTGCGAGAGTCTCCGGGAAGCACTCGATACGTTGACCAATGGGACGCTGCGGTAGTTGATAATGGCGGTCGGAAACATCAACAGGAATTCAATTTACTATCTTTTTTTTATAAAAATAAGGGAAAAATAATATTCCTAAGTGCGGGATAAATGAAAGTAGATTATTTGAGAAATATCTATGTGAAAAAGGCATTGACGCTTCAGGAACATTAACATAAGATAAGGGATCAAACTATTTTTCCTAAGTCTTTTTCCGTTTTGACAATAACTACTTGTGATGTATTCGATTTTCTTGCGTGTATTTTGGCGTGCTTGATCCACACGTATCGAAAATCCATTTCAGCGGCGGCTTTCTTAGCCTTCGATAGAAGCATTTTATTCCGTAGGGTTAAATAGTCATTTATAAATATTCTACCATTTCCGGGCAAACCAATATGACCCGTTATCAGAGTTGTTGACTTAGACTCATATTGAGCTGCAGCAATAAAATCTTCCTTTACGTAGCGGTTGCAGAATCCAACGATAATAGGTTTTGTGTGGTTTTTTTCACGCGTAGGCACCCGGGTAATGAAATTGATTTGTGTCTTGGAGATGGGATAGTTAATTTTTTGGCCAATTTTGGCCACCACTTCAAATAAATTTTCAGTTTGAGTCTGTGGTATCCCCTTAATCTCAACATTATTTAAGCGCAACCACTGATCCCTATTCTTTGTTTCTTAATCCACCCTGTCCATTCTGGCCCGGAGCTCATCAACCTGAACTTGCACCTTTTCCAAATGTAGAATTCTTTGTTCCATGTTTTCTATCTTGACGCCATATTTTTTCACCATGTCATCAAACTGTGCCTGAAAAGAGCTTTTCAGGTCAGCAAGCTCCTTTCTTAGAGCTGACATGTCGTCCTTTAATCCCTCAAGAGGGGTCAATTTTGCTGATAGGGCTCTGATTTCCATAAGAACCGTCGATTCAGATTCAGGTATCGGTGACCTTGGTGAACTTGGCACTTGCGACGCACTCAACTGTCTGCATCTATGACAGCGCCATGTGTGTCTCCTGTCACCCAACTTGCGATAACCAGCCTCCGTAATGCCAGCACAGTAATAGTGTAGGGACTGGTTGCAAACTGTGCATCTCGCACCTTCCGTCAACTGCTCATCGCAGGAACCGCAGATTTGTGAATCCATAACACAATGATAGCGCAGCCAAAAAAAAAAAAAAGTTTGAGAATCACTGGACAGATGATCACTTTTCACGGTAGGTAGGTAGGTTTTCCGTAAATACGTCCACAAGCTACTAGGCTCACGACGGTTCTGAAATTCTCATTATTATTATTGGGCATTCTAGACCACCGCATTGACGGAGGTGAACGGAGTGAGCCGACGGCACAGCCATAGCCACCATGAGGGCTATAGAGCGAGTGCCTATTAAACAGTGAGTTTTAGTTTTAGTTATTACTTAAATCATAATTATAACAAGTAGCTTAATAAATAAATATTCCTTTACATTCCCACAAAGTAGATGGCTTTCAGTCTGAAACTAAGGGAGTAATTTGTGTTATGAATACTAGATATGTCCTGGGGTAAGAATCGAACCCACGAACTCCGGTATAGCAGTCAGGGCTACTAACCACTAGACCAACGACCCGTCAAAGAAATGGCTCATTACTACATTTTCAAGTAAGAGTATTGTGGTTATAGAAGCGAGACAGTGCACTACACAGCGTTTAATGGTGTCTCGTTTTTACCTGCAACAGTCTGCTTTTAAAATAAAAATGTATATGCGATGACCTCTTAAACAAAGATTAATTATTACCATTATGGATGGGGGAAAGAACATTCAACTCAACTGAACAGCATGTCAATGCCAGGAAGGGGTCTCCTTTTGTAAATATTTTCTCTTTTTCGCTCTAAGGAATTCAATCCTTGCAGCGCGCGACACGTTCCCCACAGTGATATAATTGGCGTAGTGACCTAAACCACTCGGCTATCCGAAGTCGCATATGTTTCATACCTACTTCCTTTTTAATAAATCCATTTGTCGATGGTATCCGATTTTAACACTGCCATTTTTCTTATTAGACGAGCATTACAAACAATATTGAAAGCAAGACTCTTACATCAATTAATTTCAATACAAATCAATCACACATGGGATTTATTAATACTAAATCCGTAGATTAATAATAAAGATGAAGTTATATTTCTAGTCGCCCACACACGCTATAACACTCGAATCTCAGCTTATCCCTCGTATTGCCAGACGAAATGAAACTAAGCCCACACCACGGCCCACAGGCCGCAACACTCACGAACTTATAAGTTGCAGCTTTTACTTTGAGTGTTAAGTTGTCCAGCGATACAACTAGACTATTTACTAACTACAACTAGGCTATTAGTTTTATTTTATAAATATTCCTCAACATTAAGTATACGAGAGGAACTTGTGTTTTGAGCACTAGACAACTGATACACTTACTTATAATGTGTAAATAGTTACATGATATAGATAAATTACACCCAGAGACAGAACAAATTATCGTGCTTATAACACAAACATTTGTCCCTGGGTGGGAATCGAACCCACGACCTTACTACTACCACTAACCACTATACCAACAGGCTCGTCAAAATTTTATGCGATATGAATTTCTTAGTTTATCTGAAATACTGTTCTTTTCTTTCTTCTCAACGACAAACACGACACGACCAAAAAAATTAAGTTTAAGTCTTAGTCTAATAATTTATGAAATCGTGAAATTTTCGTTCAAATTGAACATTTTATTTTTATCAGCTTACAATATCAGGAATATTACAAAACAGCTTTGGAAATTTTCTCGCAAGAAGTCTACTGCAACTGTCTGGTCGTGTATACATGTTTTTGTTTGTGACTGTACTATCATAGATGTGCTACAGAAACTAATATTGTCTTTTTGTTTATCCATTATCTAACAAGTTAAAGAAGTAGGAAATAATTTTTCTAAGTAGTAACTAACAGATTGAATCAACAATATGGCTTCAGACAGATGTGCATGGTGGACGAGCTGGTGCGGCCGTATCAGAACCGTGCGTGGGCGCAGTCCAACTGGGTGCTGGTGCGCTTCTGGCACGGCTCCGGGTTCGGCTTCCGACACAGGCAGTGGCCGCATCTTGCCGCCAGGTATACCACCAAAATATACTATTGTAGCATTATAAGATAAGATTCGCATAGCATCGCATTAGTATTGAGTTACTGTAATGGTGTCATGATGATGATAAATAAATATACTCATAGGCTTTTGAACCCCCTGACGAGGGCAATCCATGAGGATTTCCAATGGGATACTTAAAAAAGGCTTTTGGCAAATAGATTTATTTATTTATTTATAGTTAATTAAAACGGCACATGTCCAGTTACATTAATTAACATAGAATTATATAAAAAATAAGAGATAAATGAACACAATAATATAGACATACAATACAATACTGATATACAATTCATGGAAAAAATATTGATAATTATTTGAGTACATAGGTAAATAGTTCAATTAATTAAATACATTTCAAATTAACATGTAATAGTGGACACCCTCGCATATTGTCTCTCACAGAACACCAGACAAGCACACATTACTTTCTTCCATTCATCAGCAAACACATCACATTCAGGATCAGCAGTCAGGACGGCATTTAGCATCATTAGAGTTCGACATACTGGGGATTCGGCTCTAGCAACAGATCTAGATAGCGGTGGTGCAAACAGATTATGACGGCGGCTTTGACGGTGCCCAAGGTATTTGTCGGGCACAAATAAACGGCAGAAAAGTCCGTGGAGCTCAGGGAAGTCAATCTGACCGTTTATGGTTTTACAGGCCACCATAAGCTGCTCAAAGCCCCTTCTAACCTCCAGCAAATTAAAGCCCAATACACCTAATAGAAAGTTGGTTGGGTACATGAATGGGAAGAAACGGTACAGCCTTTGAAACAAAAATCTTAGGAAGGTTTTCTGAACTTTTTCAAGCATCAGGGCCTGAGACGCAGTATGTGGATGCCAGACACAGGAGCTGGACTCGAGTTTACTCCTAACCAAAGTGGTGTATAAAAGTTTAATAACACTAGGATTGCGAAAGTTACGGGCGTTCCTCAAGACTAATCCCAGGCGCCGGAAAAATTCCTTTGCAAGGGCAGACACGTGGTCTCTAAACGTCAGACCGCGGTCGAAAGTCACTCCCAAGTCCTTAACGCTGGTGACACGCGCAATTACAGTACCTCCCAAACTATAGTCGTATCTTATTGGTCTCAACCCTCGGCCATACGTCATAACGTAGCATTTACTAATATTAAAAAGTAACTTGTTCGTAATGTTCCACTCATAGACGGTATCAATATCTTTCTGTAGGAGTTCGCAATCCAATTCGGTTCTAATCTGTGCAGATAGTTTTAGATCGTCGGCGTATAATAGGCATTTTGCGAACCTAATCTTACCAATTAGGTCATTGATCATGATCAGGAACAAAGGCGGCCTTAACACGGATCCCTGACTCACGCCCGAGTGAGTATAATACAACTCTCTAACATACGACTCATAGCAGCCATGCCGGACGAACTGTTTGCGATCCCGCAAGTAGTCAGCGAAGAAGTTAAGAAGACCGGATGAGAAGCCCGCAGCCCCCAATTTAGCCAATAGCACATCGTTGTCCACCATATCGAACGCCTTCCGGAAATCAAAGTACAGAGTGTCGACCTGCCCACCGGATTCCAGGCTACTGGATATGAAGTCGACATGAATTAGGAGATTTGAGTTCACAGAGCGACCGGGTCGAAAACCGTGTTGAGCGTCAGAAAGATACATGTAAGTTTGTTTGCAGATAACAGTGTGTAGTATATGCTCAAAAACCTTTGCAATTGTTGATAGGATCGCGATGGGTCTGTGTTCCTTGACAGATGTCTTGTCGCTGGTTTTAGGGATAGGAGTAACACGCGAGGTTTTCCAGGGCTCCGGATACACGCCTGACTGAAGCGCCAGGTTAAAAACATGGCACAGAGGGGCCGCCAAAATACTGTTACATCCCTTAACGATAAAAGCAGGGATGTTGTCTGGGCCAACCGAACTGCAGGGTTTGAGCTTAGCAATTCCTCTAATCACGTCCGGAGGGACTAAAACAGGCAAGGGAAAATTACCACCCTCACCACTCACCGTGATTGATTTCGGGTCCAAATCAGGTGTGCCGGGCAGAAATACGCTGGAGAAATACTCTGCAAAAGCCTCGGCTGCTTTGACACCCGAACTGACCTCGCCACCAAGCTCAACGTTTGGCTCAAAACCGCCCTTAGATCGCAGGCTAGAAATGTGCTGCCAGAATAGTTTTGGATTTTTGCCCAAGCTGTTTTCCACATTAGAACAATGCAGTCTATATGCCTTCTCAGTTCTCACTTTTAAGTCAGCCCGAAGTGCGCTAAACCGAGCATATGTTGCATCACATCGGGATTTTTTCCATTTATAATGGAGTTTTGATTTACGCCGAGTGTCGCTCACGATATCCCTGGTAAACCAGACCGGGTACCGCCTATTACCGGAGATCCTTCTCGTCTTCTTTGGAATCGAGGAATCAAATGTATCGTAAATAAGCTTATAGAAAATACAAGTAGCTGTGGACGCATCCTTACATCTAAAAACGTCCTGCCATGGAGCAGAACGAACAAGATCGAACAATAATATGTAGTCACCTTTACAAAAGTTCCAATCCTTACCACGGTCGATATTGCTAGGGTCAAGTTTTTCATGTAACTTATGCCTTGGGATGGTAACAACAATATCTAATGGAGGGTGATACAGATCGATTGGAACCAGTTCCGTTCCTTTGACATATTCACAGTTTACAGCGGCGCCCTCCCGAGCCAACACTACATCTAACTTACTCCCACGCATATTCATCACCTCATTCTTCTCTACCGTACTACAAAAGCTTAAGAAATAACAGTAATAATTATTAATATTTACAGACGCACTTTTTAGGTTTAGGTCCCCCAAGATAAAAACATTTCCTTTCAAACTGTGAATAATATCCTCAACTTTGTGGAACCACACCAAGTAATCATCGTCAGTTGCGGTAGGCTTGATGTAGACAACACATACATACATATTTAGGCCATAAATTGTGATCTTCGCCCACAAGTCTTCCCCGAAGGTCGTCTCGAGTCCTTGTAACCTACTTATGGTGACGCCATGCCGCGCTGCAAGCAACACACCACCTCCTGAGGTCGCTCTGTCTCTTCGTAGAGTACGCCAATCTCCAGGCGATATTTCTGAGTCCTCCACTGACTTGTCCAGATTTGTTTCAGTCACGGCTATCAAGTCATGCTCAGATAGTAATAAGCTTGACCTCCATGTGGGTAGCTTGGTTTTAAGCCCACGTACATTCTGGTAAAGTAAGCGGAGATAGACATTGCGGTCGGGGGAACCATTAGGGACAGGAGGGGCGAGAACCCTACAATGCCTTTTGAGGCTCATCGCTTCGGGCACGAAAATTACGGCGCCATGGTTTGACGCAAATATCCTCTGCCCAATTATCAGGAGCCATAACTCGATCAGCCAGTTTCGAAGGCACACCCAGCTTAAAGGAGGCGTATTTGCCACGAGATTTAAGGACTTCGACCGTGCAAACATCTGCTTCGCAGATGGTAATTAAATGTTCACGTACCTGGCTATCTGATGTGCCTTGTTTAACATAGAAGAGATGTAGGTATCTCCATCTTTCCGAGGCTTCTAGATTGGTGGTACCAGGTGCTGCTGTCCCGCGCAGCACATTACTGAGCGAACGTTGAGAGCGTCTGTGTCGGACTTCCGTCCATCAATCCTTTTCAGTGTCGCCCATTGAGGTGTCAACAACAGCGGCAGCCACCGGCTCAACGACACGGGGCTTCGAACAATCACGCAGACTCGTCTCGCGATCTTCCCTATCTACATCTTCCGGCCCTTTAGACGCGACCTCCAAATCGATGACCTTTTCGCTGACTATTGGTGTAGCAGTACGCCTTTTGGTAGCATCGGTGTACGAACGAGGATATTTTTGTTGGCCCTGGTTAGCCCGATCTTTCCTACTCGTGTTCACTAGAGGAATAGCTAGACTTGCTAGACTAGTTTTAGCTTTAGCCTCAAGCTCAGACGTGGTTTTTTGTATTTTCGCCCTTTGATGTTTAATTTCAGAGACATCATTAACCAGGCCTGATAGTATTTTGTCCTGTTCGGTTTTCCATGCCGACAACTTAAGGTCAAAGTCGGCTTTCCAGGAGGCTAACAGTTGCAGTATTTCTCCCTTCAATTCATGACACGCACATGAATTGTGGATAGCTTGGTTGTTGGGCGAGTCTTCGATGCGCGGTCGCTTGCCCCTGAACGTAATATTGTCATCAGGCTCCTTGCAAATTTCTGATTAGTCCTGTTTTTTTTTGTATCTTTTCTCCAAATACGTTTGTGTCTAGTTTATAAGTTAATTATGATTTTGTATACCCTTTATGAGGGTGAAATATGTATATCTGTACTATACCTACAAAAATGTAACATCTTTTGTACCACCATATTTCAAACAAGTAAATGATTTATTATTATTATTGCAACTAGAAGCCGATGCTAAGTCAGGAACAGATTGTGATTGTCCTGGTCCCCCTATTTTCGGGGATATAGGCGGTGTTCGATGCATCTTAGGCATATGAGCAGTTAATGTTGTACAGAACAAAGGCAAGTACAAAAAATACAGACAAATAAAAAGTCGTCCTCTCTGAGGCAGAGTAAACTAGGTTGAAAGTGATGCGCCGTCTTCGTTACTTAGTCTTTGGTGCGAGCGCTCGCATGCGTCACTGATCGTAGCTGCGCGCAGATATGACACTTACGCGGTCCGCGTAACCGTGACGGTTGCATGCACTGTGCGAAAAGTGCCTTATCATTCACTCACCGTTTGACCAGTCCGGATTTAAAATTTTAAACGGTTTACACAGGTTCACACTATAAATAACGTTCCAAATTAACACTTAGTCAACTTCTTATAGTACTACACTGGTAAATTAAAGTTTTTAAACACTTGGTGCAGTTTTGTTTGTAAAATGAGTCCGGATTAAAATTATTTTAGTATTTTAGCAAAGAGCAAAAACATACGACGTAGATGTAGTATTTTGTTTAAAATAACGACAAAAGGTATGAAGAAACCTTTAAACAAGAGTATTCGTAATTAATAATACGTTATAAGGCCATACAACGTTTCGTGAAAAGACCAGTCATCAACCTCTATAAATATCTTAATTTTTGTATCTCCAAAGGTTGTTTGAAAGATATCGCATTTAGCAATAAAACCACCATTGTACCATTACTGTATGTAATACATTTTCACAGCTGTAACTACGGTGTATAATGAAGAGTATTCTATTTTCTGATACTTACATTACTTTTAGACAGTAAAACTGCCACCTTGATACTCATTTTAAAACTAGTACTCTACAAACAATTGCTTGATAAAACGGCCTTCCAAAAATCATTTAACATTAATCTAAAAACTAGCAGACAAGTGCTTTTAAAATTATAATTAAACGAAAACAAATCTCAGAGTCTCATTTGTTAACAAAATACCTTTAAAAGAACAAAGATAAATCTTTTTCCACCTGAAAAGATTACGGCAATAAAAACTTTAGAAACAGAACAATAGAAATGATATTTAAAACAGTGTTCTTACCATCACATCTTAAAGAAATATTATTGCAGGTGTGGAAGAGAGACGCCGCTCTTTGACTTGTAGTGCGCTGTCACGCTTCCACAACTGGAATGCTATTCCTTTAAGCGGTGTTGGTACCCCCTCAGACCACTTGATAAAGCAGTCCTTTGTTAATAGCCGCGCGTAAAAACAATAAAAACTAAAAACTTTTGTTAATTCGAAACAAAAGAAATGAATCTATTGTTGGAAGTGTTGAAGTTTATATTTTATGTTAAATTTATTAGACTATTTGTGGGGTACAGAATTTTTATTTATTTATTTAGGAAACAAACAGTCTCTTACAAACTAATGATTACAGTAAAATTGATACATACAGACTTTGAGTTCCATAACGTTAATATTATAATAGAATGCAAACAAGTAAACTAAATGTAAATGAATTCGAGAAAAAAAAAAAAAATGCGTAATAAATATGGGTTTACAGAGCAACTTTTATAGCTACGATGACAGTATTCGTTTCTTATTTTAGATTTATATACATCTAAACTAGTATTAAATATGTCTAGCTGATTGAATTCTGTATTGTAGGTGCTAACACTGCGTTTGAAGAAGTTGTTACCAGTGTATATCTTTCTATAAGAGGGTACTGAAAACAATGTTCGTAATCGAGAATTTATATCGGGGGTACTCTCAGATGTATCTTTTCTAATAGCGGGGGTAAATCAATATAACTATTAATAATTTTAAAAAGAAACATTTGATCGAAGTATTTTCTTCGATTGGAGAGCAATGATAAATTGTGACGCTTTAGCGAGGTCTCATAACATGTATAAGGGTAGTTACAGCGGTAATCTAAACATTTGACAAATTTCTTTTGAATTTTTTTAATTCGAGAAGTGTGGCATGCATAGTAAGGGTTCCAGATAATTTATTTATCCATTTATTTCAGGCATCAAGGCCCATAATAAAATATATACAATACTATACTACAATACAAACTTAGAAATACTATAAATATATGTAATAATCTTAATATCTTTTACTTAAGAAATAAAAACTCCGTTGGGTTTCTAAAATAAAAACAGTTTATTTTATTTCTTTTTCATTAAGTACAATTTGTAGTACAAATACAATATAATGAATATTACTTACCTGAAATAAAAACAGAAACAACATTAAAGTTTTTACTCCAAGTGGTGTACAATATTTCGAGTTTTCTTAACGTATTCTTTAAGGTTAGAATTTTATAGACCATAGTGTCAATAATAACCGACAGCTATATAATTTAATCTGTCAGATTAAATTATATAGCTGTCGGCAATCGACAACTCGTTCTGGCGGTAAGGCGGCAGATTCAAATTGAAAGAAATGAGAGACGTCATTTTCTTTATATCTCCCCCTTTGGAGGAGAACAATCACATAGAATAATGTGACTGTTCGTCAGCTGGTGCCGTCCGCTACTGGAATTAATTTTGTTAAATGGAAAAGGTTTGATTCGGTCTTCTTGTGTCCGGTATCGACCTCATAGATTGAGTTAGAGATTTTCTTTAGGATTTTGAATGGTCCGATTCTTATTTCGTCCAGCTTTTTCCTATTAAGGCGGTTTCCATTTTCCACATACACAAGGTCTCCGGCGTTTAATATAATTTCTTGCCTGTGTTTGTTGTATCTTTCTGCATTTTGATTATGGGATTTCTTGGTGTTTTGTAAAGCTAACTTTCGATCTCTTTCTAGGTCTTCTTTTGTACACTTTGTCTTTAATTCGGGTGGCAAAATATTGACACTTTCGCCCTCCATCAAGTATTTGGGAGTGAAACCGGTGACGGTGTGTTCCGTTTCATTGTATCTTCGCACACATTCATGAGCAATAGTTGTCCATGCTTTTTTATTGTTGTTCTCATTTATTTTGCATCTTATTTTATTTATTAGGGTTTGGTTTACTCTTTCATTCAGCCCGTTCGAAAATGGGGCATCTACCGCAGTGAAAATCATTTTTATTTCCTTCCTTTTTAGAAAATTTTTAAAATCTTTGAATTAATGCCAGGGTATTGGTCTGATAATATTGTATCTATATCATTATTTTCTGCGACTCTCGTTGTTAGTTTTATGAAGTCATTGGCGTTTTGGTTTTTCGACGTTAGAATGTAAGCATACCTTGTAAAATGATCAACTAATTAATGCAAATACTTTTTTGTTGATCGTGATCCTCCAAAACCTCCAATGGTATCGATGGACCATGATTTGAAATGGGTAAGTAGCTGGACCTAAATGTGATAGCAGCCCATATCTTGTTTATTTTTCTTAATTTGTTTTTCTTACATATAGAGCAATTATCGCAAACTATTTTTATATTCATTATCATATTTTTCGCCGTGTAAAATGGGGTGATCTTGTTAATCATTTGCGTTCTTCCAAGTGACAGTAGGTATCGTGTATATTTTTTTATTAATGTTTTACTAAGATTTTCAGACAGCACTATTTTGTTTCTTTTTTATGTTTCTGTAATAAATATCATTTTTTAATATATATTTATTTTTCTTTTCTTTTAATTCTATGTTCTGGTTTTGATCACTTTTTATGTCTTCCAGACTTATTAGATTTACGACTTTCAGAATGTCATCTGTGTTTATCAATTACATTCTAGAACTGGATTCCTACTTAGGCAGTCTGCTTCTTGATTCGATTTTCCCGGATTGTATTATATTTTGAAATCATACTGTGAAAGGTAATATGTTAAATCCCCCAGTTCTTCATCTGTTCTTGATTTTATATTTAAGTTCTCCAAAGGTTTGTGATCTGTATATACAATGAATTGTTTTCCGAATAACCAGTGTTGCCAATATTTGACTGCTTCTTTGATGGCCAAGCATTCAAGGTATATTGCCTTTTTTTTTTGAGCTTCATTGAGTTTTCTTGAAAAATATGCTACCGGTTTATAATTTCCATTTACATCTTCTTGCTTCAGCACAGCTCCAACCCCTTTGATAGAAGCATCAGTATAAATGACGATTGGAATATTTGGGTCAAATATTTTTAGAACTGGTTCTGAACATAGTAATAATTAATCTTCTCAAATGATTCTTGGCAATCTTTTCACCAAACAAAACTTACATTTTTCCTCAGTAGATTGTGTAATGGATCTGAGATTTGTGCCATGCCTGGGATGAATTTATGGTGATAGTTGATTTTCCAAGAAATTGTCTTATATTTTTCCTTGATTCAGGAGCTGGAAAATTTTTCACTGCAATTAGGTAATCTTTCTGTGGTCTTACTGAGTTCTTTTCAATAATATGACCCAAGTATTTTGCATGTTTATTAGCAAATAAGCATTTTGAAAATTTCAGTCTAAAATCCCTCTTTGTGAATTGCTTCCAGTAACCTTGTTAGATGATCTATATGCTGTCTAAAATCTTGTGAAAAAACCAATATATCATCTATGAAACATATTACAAAATCATTAAGTTGGTATTTTCGTATTATATTATTCAGTATTCGTTGGAAAATTGCTGGTGCCGTTTTTAACCAAAAGGAAGGCAAGTCCACTGAAAATGGCCTTCTTGTGTCACAAATGCGGTCTTACATATATCTTGAATCCTTAGAGGAATTGACCAAAATGCAGAATTGATATCCAACGTTGTAAAGTATTCGCAGTTCACAGTTTTTACTATCAAATCCTCAATAAGTGGAAACGGCTGTGATTGAGGGATAACAATTTTATTTATATCTCTGAAGTCTATACACAATCTGGTTTTTTTATTTTCCTCTTTCTTGTATGCCAGAGTAACTGGGGCAGCAAACGGGCTGTATGATTCTTCAATAAGACCCTTTTCCAATAATTTTGCTACCTGATTTTCTATTTCTTTTCTATCTTCGAAAGTGCACCTGTAAGGCCGCTTATAACAGTATTTTTCTTCCATTAGATCTATGTAGGCTTCATATTCTTTAACTGTACCAATATCATATTTGTCTTTGGCAAATACTGATTTATATTTAATTAATAATTTGTCAATTTCAGACTGCTTGTACGCATCTAAATGGTTCACTATCATTTCAAATTCATCAATTTTTTGATGTTCATTGAAATTTATATTTCATATTTCCTGAGATTGTTTGTTTTTACTTTTATTTCACCTGATATTACAGGAATACTGACATTTGTGTTATTCTCAACATTATTTAAGTTGATTTCTTTGTTTTGCAAGATCCTTAGATCTTCCGTCTGGATCAACTTAAAACTTTGAATACAGTCTAAGCCAATCAAAAAATCATAATTGAAGTTCTCACTGTCTACTACGAAAACATTCATAATTTTTTCAATACTATAAATTTTCACTTTTAAAGTTATCATACCTTTTGTTTTTCCAGCACCATTAATAGTTTTCAAGCTTATTCCTTGTAAAATGTCTGTGTTTTCTTGTTTAATTTTTAATAATTTTGCATTTATCAATGACACATTTGAACCCGAGTCATAAATACCAGAGATCTCTAAATTGTCATTGAGTAATAGCTTGATTGTTATTAATGGTGGTGCTTTAAGTTTTTTGGATCCTCTGTATTTAAATCCACCTCTAGTTCTGAATTATTCACAGATTTCAATGATTCTATCTTATTATATTTGTTTTCTTTTTCTCTAAACCAGCAATTCGATTCAGAATGAAAACGTTTACCTTTGTTTGCCTTAATACATATTTGACAATGGATCTTTTTCTTCACCTTTTTTTTGCTTATTATCAGAAAAAGGTTTACCTTTTTTTATTTTATTTGTATTTTTCTTGACAAGATGTTCTAATTTACTTATTTCATTGTACAGTTCCTCAGTTGCTTGAAGCGTTTCTCTGTCAATTCTGTCACATACAAAATTTGGTAGACCTATAGCAATAAGGTCAATCAATGTTTCAGTATCCATGGATTTTCTGATTTCAAGTAGTAGCTTTTCCTTTTTTAGAGCATATTCCAGCAAGGAACCGGATTGATACTTAAAAATTAAAGGCATATCTAATAGGAGACCAACCTTTGTTCCCAAATGTTTCAATAAATATTTTTTTCCAGTCCGTCCATTCAGATTCTATTGAGTATTTTAAATATCATGCAAGAGTACCAGTCAGCGCTACATTTTTCCAGAAAGAACTTTAAGATTTCAATTTTTCTCCTATCTTCTATCACTACACAGCGGTGACATTCTTTTTCAAATTGATTAATCCATTGGTTAGCATTAGAGGTTTTTTCATCAAATTTATCAATCATGAAATCTTTAGGCGATTTTGTTTAAGTTTTTACTTTAGAAATTTGTTCTTTAGATTTTAGAGATAGAAGTTTTTCTAGCATGTTCTTTATTGTATCTGCTGATGGTGCTTGTGGTAGATGTTTCAACAATTTTTTCTGAAATTTCCTCTAAATATAAGTTTTCAAATAATAAGTTATCTTCCTCAATCTAAATAAACCTTTTTCAAATTTTCAGTTAAGGTTATCCAGACTTTTCTGAATTGATTTCCTTTTTACCAATGTGTTTTTCACTCTGATATAAACTTGTGAGGTTATTAATTCTTTATGTAAAGTTGTTGGTTGGTATTCATCTGGTATTGCAAAGGAACGACCATCTAGTGTGCCGATTGAGGTTAGGCACAAAATTGTAGTTTTTCCATCTGACACTCCTCGCATTTTAAAATCAAACCTTAGTTTGTCCATTTTCTTGAAGAATGAATAATGTTGTTTTGTACATAATCTTAATATCTTTTACTTAAGAAATAAAAACTCCGTTGGGTTTCTAAAAATTAAAACAGTTTAATTTTATTTCTTTTTCATTAAGTACAATTTGTAGTACAAATACAATATAATGAATATTACTTACCTGAAATAAAAACAGAAAACAACATTAAAAGTTTTTACTCCAAGTGGTGTACAATATTTCGAGTTTTCTTAACGTATTCTTTAAGGTTAGAATTTTATAGACCATAGTGTCAATAATGACAGATTAAAATATATAGCTGTCGGCAATCGACAACTCGTTCTGGCGGTAAGGCGGCAGATTCAAATTTAAAGAAATGAGAGACGTCATTTTCTTTATATATACAACGTTGATAAAAGCGAGAGGCATTAAATGAAACCACATATTCTGTATATCATTATAAGGCTACACAACAAAAATCAAATCAATGTAAGAAATATTTTTATAATAACTTTCGTGAGGATGATTCATACTTAAAACGTTTATAACGGTTTACTCACGCGTATTTATCGGGATAGCCCGACTAGTTTCGGACCCAACCGGAGCCAACTATCTAGTTGGCCTCCGATGTTCTATCTAATAGTTATCTAATAGTTATCTAACTATGCCTATAAAACTTAGTCACCTAATCAGGAAGATACAGCATGTTCAAACTAAAAAAAAACTAAAAAATATCCTGTGACTAAACTATTGCTTACATTGATTTGATTTTTGTTGTGTAGCCTTTTAATGATATACAGAATATGTGGTTTCATTTAATGCCTCTCGCTTTTATCAACGTTGTATATTATAATATAATAACCTAAACCTAATTAATTTACACGAAGTGTCGGCGTTGTGTTTCGCTGACTGGTGTCACGTAGCTGGCCCCGAAACCGCCGGTACATAACACCTTTCGGCCAAAATTCTTCTTTGAGCAACTTCTCAAGGTGATGTGTCGGAACGCGCACCACGAACGACTTGAAGTTCGTTTTGTAACGCGGATCCAACAGCTCGACCCTCAAAGTCCAGTTGGTCTTCACGCGCACGTATTCCATGAGCTCCTCAGCCTTCGTGGTGTGATGCAGTCTGGACACGTACAGCAGCGTTGTCGGTACAGCTGGACGCAGCGTTACGTTGAGTCTTTCCAACGCAGTACCGCACTGGTTCCGACAAGGAGGCTTCTTCTTCTTCCTCTTCTCGACCTTGATGAAACCATCGCTGTCGCCCGTGTCCTTCTCTGGACCCTGTCTCTTCAGAACCTGCTTTGGTTTTGACAGGCTCCATTTACCCCCTTTAGCTTGATCCGCTAGTTTAACCTGCGAGTTTTGTGTCTCAACAGGCATTCTAGCGGCGGCTACAATTGCTCAAATCAAATCAAAATCAAAATCCATTTATTCAAATTAGGCTACAATGTAGCACTTTTCGAACGTCAAAATTTATAAATTATAGACAGCACCCCATCGCCCACCCTTCAGGGATGCTGAGTAGGGTCGTTTGGGGGTCGTCGAACCTACACACATCGTTGTCTCTACCGGTGTCCAGGCAGGGACGGCCGCGGCACGCGTTTGCAACGCATGCTATTCTCGGCAGCTTGTGTCGCATTCGAGGCCGATGACTCGAAACTGCTGATGGAGGCGTTTTGTGCCCCGCGACGCGGTGTTCACATTCGCGTTGCTAGGTGACCTACTTGCAGAAATTGTATTGCGCAATAACACTACTTCTGCCCGTAGTTCACTGATGGTGTTGTTGGACGCCTCCAGCTGATGCTGCATGAAAATTTAATATATGGTATAAACTTCTCAGCAGATCCCCCTTTCCCTCGGATTCTGTCGAGTGCAGACGTGTTTAACCACAATCCAGTAAAATTTTTATTTAAATATTAAACCTAAAATTTCAAAAATAGTTCAAATAAAATCACGCGTTGTACCAGGCGCCCAGAAGTTAGTGGAGACTGTGCGTTGATCGAGCGAGAACACCAAAAGTGCGAAAAGACAACCCTACTCACGTGAGTCACTTCACTGTACGCGTCACAAACTTTAAGCAGCAGGCCACGCCCCCTTGCGTCAACGCACGAAAAGCGCCTGACAATTTTAGCTGAGCAAAACGCGGTTCTCCCACACACTTCGTGCTGTTATTAATTTGCAAATCTAGGCGTTCCAGCACAATGTCAGTACAACGCTCACCTCCAAAAACAGTGACGAACCTGAACGCTCCAGTTCTCCATTACAACTCGGATTCGGCCCTTAATACACAGGATAGATCTGCATCGGAGGATAACTATTTCAATGAACGAAGCGGCAAAAACGTACACTTGAGGAAGAACCCTCTTCCTCTTTATTAGAAATAAAAAGCATTATTTCAGAGATTTTAGTTAAACAAGAACAAAAATTTGAATTATTGAACACTTCGCTTGCGGCAATTCAGACTCAAAATCTAGATATTCAGAAATCGTTCTCAGCAATAACTTTTCAACACCAGGAACTCCTCACAAAATTAGAAAATATGGGAAAGGAATCTCTTGAATACAAAAATCGCATTACTACACTTGAAAATCAATTAGATATGTACGAAAAACAACTGCACTCTTCTACAATAGAAATCCGCAACATTCCCAAACAGGAAGTCGAGAGCAAGAAGACCCTCACAAATATAATTGAGAACATTGGGCGTACACTGAATCTTGATAGCCCAATTAAAGAGAACGAGATACGTAATATATATAGGACTAAAACGACGCCATTGTAGTAGATTTTACGTCAACACTTAGAAAAGAGTCGATTATATCCAAGGTATCCGCTTATAAACAAAAACAGGCGTGAAAAGAAGGAACAACATCTTAACACCGAACAATTGAAGCTTCCAGGTGATATTCGTCAGGTATATATATCGGAGTATTTAACTATTAAAACTCGAAAGCTATTTATACTGCTCGCCAATTTGTTAAAAATGGGGATCTCATTGCTTCATGGGTCGCATATGGAAACCTATATGTAAAGAAGTATGAGGACTCTAAGCCTATTCGTGTGAGAACAGAGATCGAACTGAAGAAAGTCACCATATGACTAGTTACCTTAAAGAATCATAGCTTATATTTTTTTAGTTATACACCGTGATTTTTAGGTCGTTTTAAAAAAAGTCGTCCACACAATGTATCCGTCATAAAATACTTCTAGGCGCGAATATAATTTTTTTATCATTAATTAAAATAATATGCATGAAAAAAATAAATAATACATTGGAAATATGAAACATCCTGTTAAAAATGTTTACGTATCAAACTGTTGAAGATACATGCTACATACTTACTGCGAACATTATGATTGCAATAGTAAGACAGCTGTTTTACGCTAAGGTGAATGACCTGTGATAAGACGCCGCCGCGCCGCCCGCGCGGCCCCTTTGGCACAAGGTTCGGACCGCGCTCACTACAGAGTGTTCGTAAAACTGCCTTGTGTCATAATAATGAATAATATTTTTATTCATTCAAATCTTAAAAAAAAACATATTTTTTTTATTATAAACGTTTACTAGTCATTGGATACATGAACTGGGCTGCTTTTTTAAAACGACCTAAAAGTCACGGGTGTATTGTTATTATCATAATAATTATTGCTTGCTATCATTTTTGTCTTGTTTATTTAAGAGTATGGCATATGTATAAGTATTTAGTAATATCAATGAGCTTATTTACGCATTCTACTCATTTGCTTAATAATATTTACATGTATGCACAGCTTTTAAAAATATTGTATTTTTGCTTTTATGTCATTGTGTCTGCTTGCTTTACCTTGTATTTAAGCCATTTTGAATCTGCTAACTTTAAGTTTCATGAAATTGTTATATTTACTTCCATTTTATACAGCGGATTTATCCATATATACATGCACACAACAAACACACACACACACAAAACAAACACAAATTACACTACTATATTACAATTAATTCATAACACCCACACTATCATGCGAAGGTTCGTCATTAGTTTCCGCTACCCCATTACTGTCAACTTATCAGATCTAGGTTTTCTCACTACTTCTACGACTTTTCACGCTCAACATCATTGACGTGACTAGGGTTTTATTTTTGTATATAGGTTTGTAATATGCAAGACTTAGATGCATTAAACCTAGGATCTTGACTCAATACAGGTAGCTAAAACCATATCTTGCGACATAGAGAGTGTCAAGAATCACATTTTCCTTAATAGCAAAAGTAGTCTGAACGTTTTGTCCCAAAATATTCGGAGCATTAATCGAAACTTGCCAAGCTTTTTAACCTTTCTCCAAAGATCTAACATAGTTTGGGATATCTTAGTTCTCACCGAATGCTGGCTCCCTTCCGTAAATGTAATCCCAGCACTTCACGGCTACAATCACTCTTCCACGACTCTTAATGGTTCTCAGAATGAAGGAGTAGTGATCTACTACAACCAGAGCTTAAATATTATTTGTGAGGAGCATGCAGTGTCGGATTGCGAACTGTCTTGTTCTTAAATTGGAACGAGACACTTGTTTTATTGGGATCTATCGTCCACCTAGTCAACATAATACCTCAAATTTCTTAAACTCCTTAGACTTTCTTCTCTCGAACTTAAAAGCATTCAAAAACATATTTCTTTGTGGCGATATAAACATAGATATAATCTTAAACAGTCCAGATTCTCGCGCATTCAGTTACCTTAACATGTTAGCCAGCCACGGTATGCTCCCTGGCCACACGTTACCAACACGACAAGGATTAACATGTCTAGATCACATGATCATTAGAACCAAAATGGATACTGTATGTTTCGTATAGAATCGGCCACCACTGATCAACGAAAGTGTAGGCTTGAGCTGCAGGCGAAAATCGCGACTGAGTTATATAAATAAAACGTATTGCAAAATCAATTTTGAAGACCTAGATAAAGTCATGCAAAATATGAACTTCCAGCCTATCCTTGACTGTCAAGATGTAAACATTTGCACTGAGCAAATGATGACTCTTCTCTCAACTGCCATAAATAATAAACTCCCATGTGATTAAAACCAACAACAAAAAGCTGATTGCGAAACCGTGGATCACTATAGGTCTATTACGTTGCATGAGAAATCGTGACAATCTATATAAAAAACTAAAACGGAATCCTAACAATGACGTAATTCGAACCAACCTACACGCGTTACAGAAATTTCTGTAACTCCCAACTGAAAAAAGGCCAAAAGAACGTATGAAAGGCAGGAAATTCAAAATGCTAAGGGTAATAAAAAACAGATTTGGGATGTATTAAGAGAGATTTGTGGACTTGACAATAGAGTGGACTATTCACCCCGTCTTTTGAAGTCGAATAACCCTGACTCTGATATGAACCAAGTCAATAGTTTTTTTGCAAGTGTTGGTACCAACTTGGGCCGCGAAGATACCAGTACCGAAGCAATCACATTCAGCCACTCTGAGTAATTCTCATCCTTTATCAAGTACTCTTAACTCACTCGTCATCCTACCTACTGATGAGGCAGAGATATTTTCTCTTGTCAAAGGCCTTAAGGAGAAATGCGCAGTGGGTATTGACCAGATAAGTAGCAAAATTATTAAAAGATATGCAAAGGCCCTCTCTCCACTAATTACACACTTATGTAATTTAGCTATTTCAACAGGCGTCTTTCCGACAGCATTTAAAAACTGCTGTCATAAAACCTATATATAAGGGAGGAGAAAAGGACTGTGTAAATAATTACCGGCCCATCTCGCTACTACCAGTTCTCTCCAAGGTCCTGGAGCGCCTCTTAAATCAGCGTCTTACCAAATTTTTGGAGTCAAATGCTCTTCTCTCTCGGCGCAGTTTGGATTCAGAGCTGGTAAGAATACTAACGACGCTGTTCATGAGTTGTTGAACTCAGTAGTTTCCAGCCTGGATGAAAGGAAGAAGTGCGTTACCGTCTTCCTTGACCTTGCGAAAGCTTTCGACACAGTTTCTACTCCTCTCTTGTTAAATAAACTGTATAGACTGGGCGTTAGAGGAATACCTCTAACGCTGATGAAGGATTATCTCACGGGGCGTAAGCAACGTGTTAGGATTAACAATATGCTGAGTGAAGAGCAAACTGTTAGTTGCGGTGTACCTCAAGGAAGCATCATGGGACCGACTCTCTTCCTGGTGTATATAAACGACCTTTGCCAACTTTCTCTCCTCAAAGGCAAAATTATCACTTTCGCCGACGATACTGCTTTATTCTTCAGTGGGGATAGCTGGGAAGAGGTTTTTGAGGCTGCCAGAGGGGGCTTAACCAGGTCATTGTCTGGTTGCAAAGCAACAAATTAACACTTAATACCAGTAAAACTAAATACATAACCTTTGCAATTAGATCTGACCTGCTACCACCTTCATCTCTTTCTATAACTGCACACTCTTGCGAGTCCACCGAGAATGGTTGCTCTTGTCCTATTCTTGAAAGGACAACTTACATTAAATATCTTGGCATAACCATAGACCAACATCTGACGTTCCAACCACACATACAGGCTCTAATTCCTAGATTGCGCAAACTCTTGTTTTTATTCAAAACCTTGAAACATTCCGCCGATCACAGGACAATCAGGATGGTTTACTTTGCATTATGTCATTCCTTGATAGAGTATGGCATTACTGCGTGGGGAGGTGCAGCCA